>JAYESD010000001.1:61464345-62064345 GCA_036927565.1 Tuctoria greenei | reverse complement strand
AGGTTCAGAGCTTGATTGCAGTGTTTCTGCTTTTAACTTGCAATGTTTCGAACCTGCTTTTTGGATTATGGAAAGTTTTCTTAATATTATTTTACTATGTTTTTGGTGTGTTTTGGTGGTTATGGCTAATATCATTTTGCTAGGTTTGCAACATGCTTATATGAGGTGCTCACGTAAGGTGTTGTGGTTTCAGAAGTAACGAGAGTCAAGTCGAGGACTTGTGCTCAGAAGTATTGGTTGTTTATTCATGTGCAGGTGTTGTTTCAGTTCAAGACAGGGCTGGTGACGGGATCCATTGAACTAGTCTTAGGGAGAAGATGAGATTTAACAACCAATTTTGGGAGGAATTGTGGTTGAGTTTATCGGGATGTCGTGCAACATGTTTGAATAAAGAACAATGCATATGAAGGTATTGTGGACATCGTTTGGAAGGTGTTTGCACATATGTAAGGAGTTCATGGACTTGGCTACATGGTTCCAAGACTTGATGAAGAGATGTGGACGTAAAGAATTGGTCGAAAAGGTCCAACCGACTACGTTATGGACTCAGGCTGCGACTGAGTCGGGTTTGACTCAAATATGGAAAGATTTGAGTTGGTTATGATAGGATTTCATGTAGGACACGAATTTGAGTTGTTTTTAGGAATATGTGATAAGTTACTAAGGTGTTTGTAAGTCTTAAGATTGCTTCTATTTGCGTATAAAAGAGTCTTGAGCACTTATGGAAAGTTTCGATTCGTGAATTGAGTAGGATTAGAGTCCTAGTTAGGATTGGGTTGGTCTCTAGGCTGTTATAAAATCAAGGGAGGCCAGAGCTCGTTGTAGACGACTTTGGGTTGTTCCTCTTATGTTCTATTAAATAAAATTCGTATTTGAAAGGAACTTTTGTGCTTTGTTCTTTCTACTTGTTTCAGACAAGTTTTTCTCGTCGAGTTTCTGCGCAACACTATCTTTCTTCGGTGGTTTTATCATAACTCGAATTGTCCAGATCGGATTGATGTGATTCTTTTTGGGTTGTCTTCACAAGTTGATTTTCTATCATTTGTGAAAATTGCACAGTCATTGGATTTGTGGTTTCGGATCTACACGAGTTTCTTTGCAGTGTTAGAGATCTGATTTTTACTCGGTAAAACAGATTGACCTTCGTTCAATCTTTCAATCATAACCTGAGTTTTTCTCGACGGATTTTTGTGATTCTTGTTGTGACGTCTTCGTAACTTGATTCTCCAAAATCTATACTGGTTTTGTCACGATTGATCACGTTTAGATTAGTCACGCACACAATTTATTAACAGATTGATTTTCTGCTGAGGGGTTTTTGTTGCTTCCACTAAAAAAGTTTTAATCTACCATTCACCCCCCCTCTGGTAGCTTCTCACGTGATCTTCGATCCTACAATCGGTATCAGAGCCTTGGTGCTCTAATATTTGTGATTTGCATGCTTTTTGAATAATCATCATGGAGAAATACTCTGCCAAACCTTGTGTGTTTAGTGGTATTGATTTTTAGGTTTGGAAGGCACGTATGGAATCTTTCATCCAGGTACAAGGCTTCACAATATGGGAAAAGGTGTAGAAGCCTTACGACGTACCTTCAAACGATCAAGTCACGGCTACAAATATGAGAGATGTCGACAACAACAACAAGGCTCAGAACTTGATCATACAAGGATTAACTCAAAGCGACTTCGGTCGTGTTGCACACCTCCGATCTGCGTATGATGTGTGGAAAGCACTTTGTAACTACCATGAAGGATCTAACTCGATCAAGAAGGTAAAGCAAGATATGTTTATGAAATAATACATGCACTTCGAGATGCAACTCGATGAGTTCATTGATGACCTCTTTGCTCCCTTTAATAAAATTCTCAACAACTTGCATAGCGTCAATGTTAATTTTTCAGATGCTGAGAATGCTAGGCAATTACTAAGTGCATTAGACATGTCAATTTGGGAGATGAAAGTCACATCTATTCATGAATCTACTGTCATAAGTACACTTACATTATATGTGCTATATTCTAAATTGAAAACTCATGAAATTGACATAATCTCACATAAGAAACCCAACAAGTCTCTTGCATTTGTTTCTCAACGTGACATGCCTAGCTCCGACCAATCTTCATCTTGTGGTACACTTGCTTTGTTGTCCTCTCTAACTCTTGAACAGATTGAGGAGTTTCCAGGGGAGGAGCTAGCACTTCTCTCTACTAGATTCTCAAAAGCATTGCAAAATGTGAGAACTAGAAGGAGAGGAAGCTCCGGACCTCAATGATGCTTTGAATGTGGTAAGACAGGACATTTTCACATGGATTGCCCTAATCTTTCAGGCACTACTTTCCGTGATGAAAATCAAACAAGGGCAAAACACTCCTCTGCAAACGAGAAGAAGAAGAAAAAGGGTTTTACAGGACGCCAATTGGTGAATAGTTTTATCTCCGCACTTCAAGAACTTGGCTCAAGCGATGTGGACATTGGAAGTGACGAAGGTGAAGATGATTTGACAAACTTATGTTTCATGGCGGGCGAGTCAAGATAAAGTATGGAGGAGGCAGAACACAACAACGACAATGAAGAGATATGTCCTACTTGCAAAGAAATGTGTGATGCTATTTCCCGTGCCACTGTTATAGTTGGGGTTGGGCGTTCGGTCTACTCCGGTAAATTTGGTTCGGTTATTTCGGTTTTTTTTATTTCGGTTTTCTAAAATCACTATCCGAACGTTTATACAAATATTAGGTACCCGAGTTTTCCGGGTACCTAAATTTTGGTTCGGTCTTCGGTTTTACCCGAAATACCCGAGTTTAACGTTATTCTTATTTCATGCTCTCAACAATCAATATAAGTATAATATCTCCATAAATTTAATCTCAACAATAAGTAAATTATTAAGTCACTAATGACGAATCGTAACTAAATAATTTAATCTAATGAATTCACATATCATAACTCACAAATGAAATATCAAAATCCATACTGTTTAGAGTTCGTAGATCATAATTTAACTTGAGATTTTATTGTTCGGTTATTCGGGTATTTTGGGTACCCGAGGGTGATACCCAAACCCAAAATTAAAATATCGATTATTTATATTTGCTACCCGAATAGGTACCCGATACCCGATACTTCGGTCTTTTCGGTCTTGGTCTCAGTTCTTTCGGTTTCGGTTTTTTGGTCCCGGTTTTTTTTGCCCACCCCTAGTTATAGTTAAGAAAAAGGACAAAAAGCTTAGGGAAAATGCTGTTAAAATTGAGTCACTAGAATCTGAAATTAATCGTTTGAAATATTTGATTCCTAGTGATGATTCTTGTTCTTCATATATATATATACAATTGTCCTCTCTAACAAGTGCACAAACCTCCACACTTGATAAGCTAGAACTTGAAATTGAAAAGAACAAAAAGCTTGCTGCCCTTAATGATAAAAACATGAAAGATGCTAGCTGTTCTATAATTGATTCACATTGTTCTACTTGTGATGATCTTGATAGAAACTACACGATGCTGTGAATGATATTTCTATATTGAACAATGCTTTACATTCTCATTAAGTTAAATATTGTTCTAACTGCAAACTAAAAGGAAAAACTTCATGTGAAAACTGTATAGAATTGTCAAATCAACTTGATGACATGCATAGGACGTTAGATCGGTTTTGTAACGCAAATAAGAACCTAACTTGCTGCTGAATTCCTCTAAATCTTGCAATGGTAAATCTGGTTTAGGTTTTGATTCTCATGCTCATGCTAAGGCACATCCACCTAAAATTGTAAAGTCATTAGGAAGTGGTTTGATTCAAACAGTTCCTAGACAAAAATAAGTGATTTTCAAATCTGCAGGAGTGTTGTCTAATTCGGTTTCAAATAAAAAGGTTGCTTGCTCATCTAGACATGAACACAAAGTTAAGTTTCTTGGTACCTAATAATAGAGATGGTCATATCATAGATTTTTGTTATAGACTAGCTAAACAACAGAAAAAGGAAAGAATGATTGCTAGATCTCATGAATTTCATGCAAAATTTGTTACACATGCTAAACCAAATGATCGAAACATACAGCCTGCTGTAATGAGTTGAAAACATGCAAAGTTTGCTCTCAAACCTATTGTTTTTCGTGCTACACATGTAACACCTCGTATGTCAGTAGTTGGTTACAAAAATCCTCAAGCTTTAGCTCATAAACCTGTTGTTTTATCTTAGCTTTCGCGTGTTATTCCTGTTGGACGTCGTGTGACTCAATACTAGATTCCTAAGTGCCTTTTAACTAACTCCAGTATTGAGTCATCGACGTATTGTGCTTCTATGTAGGTTACACGTTTGAGAAAAGAGAACATTTGGATTGTGGATTCAGGTTGCTCAGGCCACATGACCGGTAACAAAGAATGGTTCTCCTCCCTCTCTTTTGTATCATGTGTAGAAAATGTTACTTTTGCTGATAATTCTTCAACTCCTATAATTGCTAAAGGTTCGATTAAAGTAAATGATCACTACACTTTGAAAGATGTGGCACTTATCAAAAGTTTGAAATACAACTTGTTTTCTGTTTTATAATTGCTAGATGAAAATCTAGAAATTATTTTCAATAAAAATTGCTGCAAATTTGTAGGTTCAAATAGTGAGCTTATTTTTAACATGTCTCGGTTTGGAAGAGTTCTTAAAGATGATTTTGATATGTCTTCCTTTAAGCATAAGTGTCTAATTGCTAATGATTCCAAAGACTTTTATTTTTGGCATCGTAGACTTGGTCACGTAGGCTTTGATCACACGTGTGTTAGTACTCATGATCGCATATGTGGTCTGCCTAAGCTTAAAGGGGACAAATAAATTGTGTGCTCTTCTTGTAGACATGCTAAGATGGTTGCAAGTTCACATGCTCCTCTCACAATGACCATGCCAACTGAACTAGGTCAACTTTTGCATCTTGACACCGTAGGATCTTCACGTGTTCAATCCTTTAGAGGTAAATGGTATGTTCTTGTGATTGTTGATGATTATTCTAGATACTATTGGGTTTACTTTATGACATCTAAGAATGAAGCTTTGGTCACTTTAGAACTTTATTTCTTAGATTATCAATTGATCGCTCAGGATCTTTAAAAGCAATTAGAAGTGATAACAGAACCGAATTTAAAAATCAATCTTTTCATCACTTTTGTGCTGAAAATAGAATAGATTATCAATTTTCTTCACCATATGTACCTGAACAAAATGGTGTTGCAGAAAGAAAGGGCAGAACCTTAGTTGGGATGGCTAGGACTATGTGTGATGAATATCAAACTCCTAGAAAATTTTGGGCTGATGCAATTGCAACCGCTTGTTATGTCTCAAATCGTGTTTTCTTGTGTGCTAAGCTTGGAAAAGCACCATATGAACTTCGGTTTGGACATAGGCCTAGTTTCACACACTTTCGGGTTTTGGTTGTAAATGCTTTGCTAAGAAACATGGTAATCTTGATAAATTTGAAGCTAGATCTGTTGATGGCATGTTTCTTGGTTATCCATCTCATACTAGAGGCTACCGTGTGCTTTTTCTTGACACTAAAAAAATTGTGGAGACTTGTGAGGTGTCTTTTGATGAAGATAACCCAGGTACTAGCTCAAATATCATAGGTACGGATCCATATCCGAAGGGGGAGAGTATTTTTGTGTAAGATGAGGAAGAAGTGGTGCTGCTGCCCAAAAATTCAGCATCTAATGACATCGTTCTAGCTCTTGATTTTTATTCTCAACCAGCACCGACGACCACCATTGCTGGCCCAGATCGTTCTCAAGTCACAAGCTCATCGATTTGTGATGAACATGAAGAAGAAGAAGCTTGTGAAGTGTATACTCCCCTCTGGATTCTCAAAAGTCATCCTCCAAAACAAATCATTGGAAGCTTGCACGAACGAGTCACATGGTCCAGGTTTTGCGATCCAAACTCTCACGCTCATTCTGCTTTTGTTGCTACTTTTGAACCCAAATATATAACATACACACTCACTAATGAATCTTGGATTATTGCCATGCAAGAAGAGTTAGAAAATTTTGAAAGAAATAATGTTTGAAAACTTGTGCCTCCACCTCAAGGTCATTCTCTAATCGGAACTAAATAGGTGTTTAAAAATAAACAAAGTGAGGATGGGGTTGCGATTAGGAACAAGGTTAGGTTGGTTGCTCAAGGTTTCACTCAAGCTGAAGGTCTAGATTTTGATGAAACTTTTGCTTCTGTTGATAGAATAGAAGCCATAATAATTTTTTTTAGCATTTGCTGCTTCTAAAGGTTTCAAGTTATACCAAATGGATGTTAAAAGTGCTTTTGTTAATGACTACATAGATGAGGAGGTTTTTGTCAAGCAACCACCTGATTTTGAAAATCCAGATTTTCCTAATCATATTTACAAACTGTCCAAAGCCTTGTACAGTCTCAAACAAGCCCCTAGAGCATGGTATGATAGGTTAAAAACATTCTTATTTGAAAAGGGGTTTACCATGGGCAAGGTTGATAAAACTCTTTTTGTGCTTAAGCATGACAATGGCTCATTATTCGTTCAAGTGTATGTGGATGATATTATCTTCGGTTTTTGCTTCTCATGATCTTGTGTACAAGTTTTTAGCTATGATGAGTTCATAATTTGAAATGAGTATGATGGAAGAACTCACATACGTTTTGGGGCTGCAAATCAAGCAAACCAAGGAAGGTACCTTTGTGCATCAAGCAAAGTATACAAGATATCTTCTCAAGCGCTTCAACATGGACAAAAGCAAGCCTCTTCGACACCAATGGATACAACAAAGACACTTGAACTTGATGAAGATGGTGACCCAGTCGATCAATAAGAATATCAAAGCATGATCGGGTCACTTTTTTTACCTCACAACATCAAGACTAGACATACAGTTAAGCGTATGTCTTTGTGCACGGTTTCAAGCTTCCCCACGTACTACACATCATCAAGGCGTCAAAAGAGTTCTCAGGTACTTACATGGAACTCAAGAATTTGATATTTTTCTTCCTTCTTCCTCAACTGTTACTTTGAAAGCTTTTTTGGATTCTGATTTTGGGGGTTGTAGGATTGATAGGAAAAGTAGTTCCAGTTCTTGTCATTTTCTTGGTAATTCACTTGTTGCTTGGTCCTCTAGAAAACAAAAATCAGTTGCACAATCCACAATTGAATCTGAATACGTAGCTGCTGCTAGTGCTTGTTCACAAATTCTTTGGATTGTTCAAACACTTAAGAACTATGGGGTTGATCTAGATTGTGTTTCACTATTTTGTGATAACACTAGTGCCATTTGCATTGATAAAAACCTCGTGCAACATTCAAGAACTAAGCACATTGATATTAAATATCACTTTCTTCATGATAATGTTGATAAAGGAAACATTGTGCTTCACCATGTAGATATCAAACAACAATTGGCTGACATTTTTACAAAACCTTTGGATTTCACTCGTTTTTATTACATACGTAGTGAAATAGGGGTTACGCATCCTCATGGCTTAAATTGAGGGAGAGTTTTGAAACTTGGAAAGTTTATATGTGAATCTGAAATAAAAATAATATGATCATAGTATTTCATACATATATGACTTTGTGATTCCTTTTTACATGTTGAAAGTTCTTACTCCATTACTCATGTTATACATTTTGTATTTTTTTGCAATGACTAGTAATTTGAATAATTACTTACACTAAATCTGGTCATGATCAAACTTTCTTGCTGTTTTGAACTTGTTGCATGCTCATAAGTGCTTTTAATAATGAATAATTAATCAAGTAATCAACTCACATGTTGAGCTTTTATGATCAAATAAAAATGAGAAAAGATCAAGAGAATATGCATGCATCGCACTTCTTATTTTGAGATTGCTTATCATTGCACTTAGATATGAACTTGAAAGGAGTTGTGTATGACTAAAACCATGTCCTTAAGCTTCTGATTAGGCTTGGCTTGGTTGGTTAGAATAAGGCAGACGCAGCATATAATCTCTTGCAAATGTCATATGATAAAAAATCGTGCTTAAAAAAATAAAATTTTAGCAACAAAAGTTATGCTTTCAGGTCTTGAAATAGTTAAGTTTGATAGATCATGACTTGCTTAAATTGAAAATTACACTTGATCTCTAGCATGGATTACACTATTTTATGTATCTCATTGATGTGATAGTGTAAGTTACTTGATAGTATGACTTGGATGAGCTTTGTTTTATATTTTATATGTGTATGTTATAATGTGCTCATAACAAATTAAAATTTCTCTTTTGTACCTTGCTGAATACATTGTCAAAGGGGAAGAAGTATGCAAGGGGAAGAAATATGTATAGGGGGGGAAATTTATTTCCATCTCATTTGATTTTAAAAAAGGGGGATAAATTGTTTTCAAAACATTTCATGTGAATAAGCCAATATTTGGATTTGAAGTGGTGTTGTCAATGCATTCATCAAGGGGGAGATTGTGAGACCTATGTGTGTTGAATACATTGGATTTGACGATAAAAGTTTTGAATACTACCAAAATACCTTTTTAACAAGGTGCGACTCTAGGTCCGAGCTCCAGCAAGGTCCGACGATAGGTCCGGCTTGTTTTGGGTAGCTCCTGCAAGGTACGGCTTCTTTGTCTAGGTCCGACTTATTTTGGATAGGTCCAACATGTTGTGGCTAGGTTCGACATGCCTTTTTGCTTGCTCCGGCACTAGCTAGGTCCGACTAGTTTTGGTAAGCTCCGTTGTTAGGTCCTACTAGCTTTGGTAAGTTCCAGCGCTAGGTCTTGCTAGTTTTGGTAAGTTTCGGTGCTAGGTCCTGCTAGCTTTGGTAAGCTCCGGTTAGCTCTGGCAAGGTTCAGAGTTTGATCGCAGTGGTTCTGCTTTTAACTTGCAATGTTTTGAACTTGCTTTTTGGATTATGGAAAGTTTGCTTAGTATTCTTTTACTAAGTTTTTGGTATGTTTTGGTGGTTATGGTTGATATCATTTAGCTATGGTCTGCAACATGCTTATGTGAGGTGCTCACGTAAGGTGTTGTGGTTTCGTAACTAACGAGAGTCAAGTCGAGGACTTGTGCTCGGAAGTATTGGTTGTTTATTCATGTGCAGATATTGCTTGAGTTCAAGACATGGCTGGTGACGGGATCCATTGAACTAGTCTTAGGGAGAAGATGAAGTTCAACAACCAAGTTCGGGAGGAATTGTGGTTGAGTTGATCGGGAGGTCGTGCATCATATTTGAATCAAGAACAATGCATATGAAGGTATCGTGGACGTTGTTTGGAAGGTGTTTGCACGTATGCAAGGAGTGCATGTACGTGGCTACATAGTTCTGAGGCATGATGAAGATGTGGACGTAAAGAATTGTTCGGAAAGGTCCAACCGACTAGGTTATGGACTCAGGCCGCGGCTAAGTCGGGTTTGACTCAAATATGGAAAGATTTGAGTTGGTTATGATAATATTTCGTGTGGGTCACGAATTTGAGTTGTTTTTAGGAATGTGTGATACGTTCCTAAGGTGTTTAGAATTCTTAAGATTGCTTCTATCTGTGTATAGAAGAGTCTTGAGCAGTTATGGAAAGTTTCGATTCGTGAATTGAGTAGGATTAGAGTCCTAGTTAGGATTGGGTTGACCTCTGGACTTGTTAAAACAAGGGAGGCCAAAGCTCATTGTAGATGATTTTTGGGTTGTTCCTCTTGTGTTCTATTGAATAAAATTCATAGTTGAAAGGAACTTTTGTGCCTTGTTCATCCGACTTGTTTCATACAAGTTTTTCTCGTTGAGTTTCTGCACAACACTACCTTTCTTCGGTGGTTTTATCATAACTCGAGTTTTATAGATCCGATTGATATGATTCTTTTTTGATTGTCTTCACAACTTGGTTTTCTATCATTTGTGAAAATTCTGACGGTCATTGGATTTGTGTTTTCGAATCTACATGAGTTTCTTTGCAGTGTTACAAATCTGATTTTTACTCAGTAAAACAGATTAACCTTCGTTCAATCTTTCAATCATAACTTGAGTTTTTCTCGACGGATTTTCGTGATTCTTGTTGTGACGTCTTTGTAACTTGATTCTGCACAATCTATACTGATTTTGTCATGATTGATCACGTTTAGATTTATTGCACATATGATTTCTTAACAGATAGATTTTCTGTTGAGGGGTTTCCGTTGCTTCCGCTAAAAAGATTTTAATCTACCATTGATCCCTCCTCATAGCTTCTCATGTGCTCTTGGATCCTTCATAATAGAGAGTCAAACCTCTGAAACGGGCCTTCAGCTGGCTAGACAGAACAATCAAAAGCACTACAGGCGCAACAGAGGTACGTACGCACCATGTGGGTTCCCAAGGCAACTAGCGCAAGGCTCGAGAACAGAAGGTCAGATTAAGTCCTCTCCACTTGACCATAGCATGTGCTCCCTCCGTCCCAGGTGAACTTTATTTTTAGGATTCAAACAACGTATTAGTCAACATACAAAATTACTCTAACACCCCTCATCAATACATGCAATAGCTGATCCAGTGGAGGAAGAAGGGAGAAAAAGGTGCAGAATATGCCATGCTAGTGGACGATGTGAGAAGAGAGAAAGAGAGAAGGGAGTAATGGCAACAGAGTAATGGCAGTGTGAGCAGGTGAAAGGACACAACTGAATTGACCATACGCTTGAAGTAAAGTTGAGTTGGGACAAAGTAAGTTGGCTGGAAATAACGTTGATATGGCACAGAGGGAGTAACTCCCGTGTCAGATGTAGAGGCTGCTTTCATTATGGTCACATAGAAAGAAACTGCTATATGCAAAAGAAAGTGATAAGCCGAAAAGTCTAGAAGGTCAAGAGTCTGCCCCAAGTGTCTTCAGCCCAACATACACACGAGGGGGAGAATCATGTTCTTTTATACAGCTCGCAGACTCCCGCGATGTCTCTAAGGCACACCGAGTGTGCCATCGACCAGGACATATCCACTGAGCCATCCTCCCATCACCTCCAGCTCGTCCCCTACACTGACTCCCCCCTTCCACTTCAATCTTCCTTCGAGCTTTCGGAGCATCCACCGATGGCCAACTTTCCTATTGATCCGGTTCAATTCCTCTCCAATGGTCTATTTCATATAGTGGATGGTGGGGTTGATCATATCACCAGCGTTGTTGTGAATCTCTCTGAAGAACCCACTGCTATGCATAAGGAATTCATCATTGCTGAAGATATGGATGGTATCCTAAATGAAATTGCCTATGGAGTCTTTATGAAGCATGTAAGATAATATTTGGAGGAAGACCTCAACCTCACTGTTCATTCATTTGGGCACACTCCCCTAGGGATTGCTCTTTTTGGTCTTGACTGTAGATGTATTTCATTCATTTGGGCACACTCCCCTAGGGATTGCTCTTTTTGGTCTTGACTGTAGTTTACAGCGGGATACTGCTTTGCTGACAAGCCCTACGAGGTGGAAGTAATTCGGGTCCGTCTTGTCCGCCATGACCATGGAATCAACCGGAGAGAGAGACTTTACTCAAGTTGGTTGGATCTTGATATGTGCTGTCTTTTGGATTACCAAACTCTAAAAAATATTGACATGGTTGTTTCATCTTTTGGCAAACTCCTCACTTGGCATAACAATCCGCACGCACTGGGCTTTGTTCTTGTGAAATGCTTGTACAATGAGACTACTTCTGTTCCAAGAAGCTTGGTCTTCCGACAGAGCACTAGGGATGTAAATCCTGGTCTTAGTCATGTCCCATTGTCCTCCTCAATTCCCAGCATCTTGAGGAGTTCGCTAACTTTGATGATGACCCCCCTAAGGCTTTGTTTGGCTCGGTGGGAAAACAAACCACATGGTAGGCAGCCCACTCCGGGATTGGGTGGACACCCAATCCAGTCAGGGAATGGTTCCTCACTAATTTTTTTCTTTATTCATTTGGGGAGTGGAGAGTATTCTTGAACCAAATATTACTATTGATCTGTACTATAAAAATGCAAACTTTTAAAAAAATGGAAAAAATAGAAAAGTTTCTTGAACATGATGCAGGTCAGATTTTCCAAGGCAACTGGTATAAAAAAATTGTAACATAAAATAGTGTAGAATTAAAAAATGAGAAAAATAAAATAAAAATTCTTGAACATGTCATACGCTTTGTAGTACATCACAAACAAGGTTTCGAAGTTTCAACCGCAGTTCAACATTGTTTAATAGTAACTAAATATGAAACACTAGTTCAAAGTAATTACAGTTTCGTTGACTCAAAGAGCAATCACAAAATAAAAAGTTGCCCAACAAATGAATGGTAACTGTGATCTCATAATATAAAAGCAGCACCGACACACTTTGATCCCTGAGCATCATCTAAATTTGGTTGATCTGCCTCTACAACAAAATGAACATCTACATGGTTAAAAATTCCATCATATAGTTCAGAATGACTGAAATTAGTATATATGTCATACAACATAAACGAGGCAAATCATAGGGTAAACTGCAGAGAAGACAGAAAATTGAAAGAATGCCTCAAAGCTTGGTGTTACTACTGAATAGTTGCTGGTTCAGGAATACAACAGACAGGACGAAATCAGTATCCTTATCAGTAATACAAAATTTGTTTCATGTCATCACTTGATAACTTCTGATTTATCAGTAAAAACAACAGTTACATTATCACAAGGCACGACAGAACAGAGGGTATAGTAGATTTGACATGTGTTCAGAACAATGAAAAGGAACTTAATTTATTCTGCAAAGCACAATTCAGGCACCGCTTTTACTAAAAAGGCTTAAAATATAAAAATCTGCTTTTCCCTATAGCTAGTAGCCATGTCGATTGATTTACACATGCCCACTATATCTTCATTTGTGGATATTATCAGGAGCCTAAGACGAGAGATTAATAAGAGAAACATCAGTGTCGGCTAAACATAAGCAAAATTTCTTCCCATCCCATTGTAATTTTGTCCATTCGACATGGTCAGAACCAAATGCATGATGTTAGCAGGATAGATATATTCTCAAATTGTCAAACCATGATGTAAGCTATCATCAAACAAAGAACAACATGTAAGAGGAGGAGGGGGGGTGCAGGAGGAAGAACAACCTGAGTAGCCTGCTAGATGATGACGCTGGAGTCATAGCAAAGACTTGTTGTCCACGGGTCTACAACATATAGGCACAAGAAGTGAAGAAATGTGAAACCCTACCCGAGATGAGAGAGGGAGTGGAACAAGGAGGATTGGTCGCACACCATCATCACTTGTCAGAGAAGGGTACCAAGCCGCCGCAGTAGATTTGGCAAAGGAGAGGGGGCTGCATCGGCGGGGGAGGCGAGGACGAGCGCCACAGTCACTGTCGAAGAGGGTGAGGGTGAGCGCCACTAGTGGGGGAGGCAAGGGCGAGCGCTGCCGTCACTGTAACTTCGGAGAGGGCGAGGGCGAGCACCACCGGTGGGGGAGGCGAGAGCGAGCGCCACCGGTGGGGGAAGCGAGTGCGAGCGCCATCGTCACTATAACTTCGGAGAGGGCGAGGGCAAGCGCCACCATTGGGGGAGGCGAGGGCGATCACCGCCGGTGGGGTGTAGGGGCGAGGGCGAGCGACGCCGGTGGGGTGGGGAGTTAGCGAGAGCGCCGCTCGAGGGGCGAGGGCGAGCGAGCATGAGTCTGTGTGGAGATTCTCAGTCTTAGACGAGTCGCTCTATTTCCACTCCTAAGCGAGTGGATCGGGTGACGGGCCAACTAATCCACGTCCGACCCAAATATATTTTTTGCCCATGAGTGGAATTTGATCCACAAATGGTTGTGGATCCAAGTGCAGAGTGGAATAGGCTTAGATCCACTCCGTTTCAGAAGTTGCCAAACGAGGCCTAAGGATGGTAATCCACACCCCTCCCCTTCCACTCCCCCCTACCCATGGCAGCGGACAATATCGACAATGAAGATGCGGGTGGTGGGGATCCTAACTAGGACGTAGCAGCACAACAACTAAATCAGGATAACCAGGGATAGGCACCTTGGCCCAATGTGCATGCACCAGCTCCACAGGTGCCTCATCAGAATCAACTGGAGCTTTAGTTGAATGACACCAACTCACTGCCCCCCTCCGGTTCGAAGAAACCAAAAGTTGGAAAAGGCTCATCTGGATAGCAAGAAGACGTACTGCTGAAAGTCAGCTTCAATTTGTGGATCTAAACAATGTTAATGACCCTCCAGCATGATTTCAACATTTTCACACCAAAGCTCTACGAAAGTGAATGTGGCCTAGAGGGGGGGGGGGGGTGAATAGGCCTTTTTGAAATTTGTCAGAACCTGCAACACTTAATCACCAGATCAAAACTTGAGATATCAGACTAGTCCGGTAAAGTGCGGACTAGTCCGGTGTATACCGACTAGGTTGATTAAGTTTGATCGATTAATTTGATTCTATGATGTATGAAGCGGAAATATACAGTTAATTGAAGTATTGCAAGATTATGGACAAGGATATATCACAATTCAATCTTATACTTAATGATTCAACGTAGTAACAATATTGATTCAAACCCTAGATTGTGTGATGAATAAGAACGATGAACACAAAGCAAGACACACGTGATTTATCCCGTGGTTCGGCTCCCACAGAGGCAACCTACATCCACGTTGATGAGTCCACAGAAGGACTGGGTCTTCTCCAACCATACCCTCTTCGGATCGCCACGAAGGCCAATCCTCTTCCACTTATCACAAAGGGGTGAATAACCGAATTCAAGGGGCCTTCTCACATGTTGAGGGCTCCCCTAGATTACAATGACAACTCCACCAAGAACACACTCAAAAGATTACAATGAAAATCACAGGAGTGTGTTAGGGAATCAAACCAAGAGCTCAATGAGTGTTGAACGTGTCTCTCCAATGATCTAGAGTGTATCCTCAAAGGATTGATCTTTGTTGCTCTGAATTTCGTGGGGAGATGTGTTTTTTAGGCTCTTGGGAGGTGTGACAGCGCTAGGGTTCGAGAGTGGTTAAAGTTGGGCCGTGCACCTCTATTTATATGGGGTTTCTAAAAATGACCGTTAGGGTTTAGAAAGATCGGGCTAGTCCATGGTGGACACTAGACTAGTCTGGTGTCCTATGTGTAGCAAACCCTAAGTGTCCCAAAATATCGGACTAGTTCGGCTAGGAGCGGACTTGTCCGATTTCGCTTCTAGAAATATTCAGACTAGTCCGATAAACATCGGACTTGTCCGGACAGTGAAACCCTAAGTGGTTATGAGGACAAGTCCGCACATGGAGGACTTGTACGATTTAGGTCAGAGAGTTTTTCGGACTAGTCCGTGCTAATATCGGACTTGTCCGATTGACATCAGAAAGATATCGGACTAATCCGGTGTGTGATCGGACTTGTCCAATTTTGTGTGACTTGTGAAGTGTTTTGAGGACTAGTACGCACTGGGGAGGACTAGTCCGATTCTAGTCAGAGAAATATCGGACTAGTCTGATGGATATCGGACTTGTCCAATCTTGTGCAGAAAGGATATCAGACTAGTCCGGTGTCAGTCGGACTAGTTCGGTCTTGTATCAATTTGTGCAATGTGTGTGTTTAATTGTGTTTGAGCTCTTGGGGTGTGTTTCCTTAACCCACTCCACACATAATGATCTACTACTCTTCTTCCTTGAGCTCTTCTCCACATTTCTCCTCATTCTCCCTTCTTTTTGGCACTTTGCTTATTTTCACTTTAAAACCTGTGCTCATCTCAACAAAGTGGTTAGGATCTCATTTGCTTGTCATAAATCATCCAAAACCCAAAAGAGATTCCTAGATGCACTTTCAATCTCCCCCTTTTTGGTGATTTATGACAACCAATTGAGATTTCACAAAATATGATAAAAGTGGAGATTTTCATAAAGTTTGAACATATGAGTTTAAAATACATCAAGCAATGACAACATGATTCATATGTGCATTCTTTATGGTGGGATGCATAACTAAGTGCATTGAAACAACAATCATGAAGAGAATGACACAATTGACATTAACATATCAATAGCAAGCATATATGTCATTCTAGGAGTAAAATTACAGATTTCATAGATTAATTCACAAGTAGATCAAGACATTGCATCACATAACCATTAAGTAGCAAAATAGCATATTAAACAGTTTTACAACCCACAAAATAGTCAAAAAGCATAAAAGAGAGCTCTCTCCTCGCATCCTACAGCTAAGACTAAGACTCCCCTCAATCTCTCCCTCTTTGGCATCAAGACACCAAAAAGAAGGAGAGAAGGGACCTAAAGTCTTCAATCCTCGCTGTCGGTCCTCTCATCATCTTCATCATCGTCTTCGGGCTGATGAGGAGGAGGAGGAGGAGGAGGAGGAGGAGGTGCGGAGCCACTCGAGCCCCCAATGCCAAAGTAGGCAAGCTCGGAGGGGGTCAAGGGCCCAAGCTCAGTGAAGTCGGAATCAGAATCTTCAGAGATCACCAGAGATCCAATGGGCTCAATCTCCAGTTTTTGGCAAATTTGCTTCAAATTTGCTTTCACATACTCCATGTCTTCCTTTCTTCTCTTGTTAAGCTTATGGGCCTTCAGTTCAGCCTTTCTGCAGGAAGCAAATATTGCAGCCAGGTACTTGAAGATGCCACTTGCAGATCCTTTTTGAGGGGCTGCCCTAGTGGCAGGGGCAGCCCTAGCATCTTCATTTATTCTTGTTGGAGCCTCAGGACTAGAGGCCGGAGAAGAAGCAGTCTGAATGCTTGGCTTCTAAGGCATCTGAGGCCTCAAGGGGAGGTGCTCCACATCTTTGACAAATTCAATCCCAATGGTTTTCTCAATCACAAACATCAGATATGGAGAATAGTCACAAGACCTGTTGGGTGTGCAAGAAATGTTGAACATGTCATTTCAAATGTAATCAGCCACATCAAACTGACGATCCTTGCTTATGACCCTCATCAAGGTCCGGAGATAACCCTGCACGCTCCCAGCATCTGCATCCTTTGGAGCAATCGTCTTCCTCAAGACTTTGTTCAGAACCACAAAGAAAGGCTTCATGTTATTTGTGGAGGGAGGGTTGAACTTTGAGTTTGGCTCATATAGGAACTTCATCCTATCCTTCTCAATGACACTTATGTTGTGGATGATCAAGCAGTCAGGTCTTGAGGTGTCAAGGTGGAGCAGGCTTGCAAAATCTTCTTGAGTTATACTGTACTTGGATCTGTGAGTCATCCAAGTAACACTTTCTTCATCTTCACTTGAGAAGTGGCATGTTGCAAAGAATTGCGCTATGACCTCATCATTCCAATTGTATTTGAAGGCAAAAAGGTCCTTCAGTCTATGCCTCTCAATTGCTTCCACCACTTCACTGAACGGGGAGTAGCCTTTTTTCTCAAAATGTGCCCAATCAATCCATTGACTGCGCACTACCGGGGTCTTCATTGGGAGGTACACAGATTTGTAGAAATCTGCATGGAAATTGCTCCAAAATCTGCCATCGGCAGCTTGCTTCGGACAGCCATACCAATCAATGCTTCTGTACTTCATCGCCGAGTCACTGCCCTTCCCATTGAATCTTTCTTCAGTGGGGTCCCTGAACCCTTCCCTTGGAGCATGCAGCTTTAGGGGGCCAACCGGGCCCGTTGCTATTCCCTTGCCCTTAGCTTGGCGAGGGCCACTTGTTGCTGCAGTTGCCTTGGAGGCTGGCTTCATGACAAGCACCTTCCTTCGAGTCTGAGGAGGAGATGGAGTTGGCTCGGAAGATCGCTATTGGCGTTTCTTGCCAAGGCTTGTTGAGGGCCGAGGTGCCACCTCGTGGTCCATCTCGGCCTCGAAATTGGAGATCCCATCGTTTGAGCTCGACATGCCCTGAGAATTAATTGTGCAAGACATGAATAACAATGGATTATTCAAGGCATGGGTGAGAAAGGATAACAAGGAATTGCATTGAGGAATTGACAGGTTAGGTTTTGAGTTCAGAAAAATCAGACTTGTCCAATGTACAGGCACAGACTAGTTCGGGGTGATCGGACTTGCCCGTGCATGGACCGGACTAGTCCGGTATTCATCCTAAAAAACCTAGGCAACTAGAAAAATGGTGATTAATAATGCACAACTAGTTTAGCATAAACGTAATACATCAAGGAGGCATGTATATAGTGAGATATGCTAGGCTATTCGATCAACAATGAAGAAATTTGGAATTTCTAGGGTTTGAGTGAAAATTACCGAAGAATTCGATTAATGCTCGAAGAGGAGGGTGTTGAAGTTCGGACTTGTCCGTGTCCTTCAATCTTCGAGCAAGGATGCTTGATCTCCACCCAAATGTGGAGCTTTTTGGTGGAGGGGATGCAAAATCGCCTTGGGAGCTTGATTGGAAGAGAGAGAACGCGTGAGGCAAGAGTGGAGGTGAATGAATTAGGGTTTGGCGGCGGCTAGGGTTATGGACATGAAAAATTGGACAAGTCCGGAGATGACCGGGCTAGTCCGAACTTTTCCAAAGGACTATATCAGACTAGTCCGTTGTATACCGTACTAGTCCAGCCTAACCGGCACTCTGCGGACTAGTCTGCATGGGCGGACTAGTCCGGGTAACCACGGACTAGTATGTGGTCACCAAGTAAGAATTGCTTAGCCCATTCATATATATATTTGAAGGTACATATTTAGAGAATAGGGAGGCAAATCAAATCAAATAATCTTGATGAATATGACCAGTAAGCATACAACAATCAAGCAATGATCATAATTCATCAATATCTAGTAATTGACATAGTTTTTTGAAGAAAATTGAGAGAGATTATTTTTACAATCCAATCAACATATTTGAAGAAATCATACAGGTATGCAACATTTCAAGCCACACTCCGAGCATCAAGGATATTTAATTCATTTCAGAGTTCACAAAAGCGTTTTTCATTAAGTGGCTTGGTGAATATGTCGGCCAATTGCATTTGGGTGTTGACATGGGAAATGGCTATGTCTCCTTTCATAGCATGATATCTCAAAAAGTGATGTCTTATATCTATGTGTTTAGTTCTAGAGTGCTCAACTGGATTGTGCGCAATTTTGATGGCACTCTCATTGTCACAGAGGAGTGGAATATGGTTCATATTGTAACCATAATCCCTTAGAGTTTGTCACATCCAAAGAAGTTGCGCACAACAACTCCCAGCTGCAACATACTCCGCTTCAGCTGTGGATAAGGCAATGGAATTTTGTTTCTTGGAGGACCAAGAAACTAAGGATCTCCCTACGAATTGGCATGTACCAGAGGTGCTTTTTCTATCTAATTTGCACCCGACATAGTCTGCATCGGAGTAACCAATGAGATTGAATTTTTAGCCTTTTGGGTACCAAAGACCAAAGTTGGGTGTATGAACTAAATATCTCAAGATCCCTTTTACGGCTGTCAAATGACATTCCTTAGGATTGGCTTGAAATCTTGCACACAAACATACACTCAACATAATGTCTGACCTAGATGCACATAAATAGAGTAGAGATCCAATCATGGAGCGATATACCTTTTGGTCGACACTAGGTCCATCTTCATTGAGATCCAGGTGGCCATTTGTTGCCATGGGAGTCTTTATCGGCTTGGCCTTGTCCATACCAAACGTCTTGAGTATGTCTTGCGTTTACTTGGTTTGGCTTATAAACGTCCCTTCCTTTTGTTGCCGCACTTGGAATCCCAAGAAGTACTTTAGTTCTCCCATCATTGACATTTCGAACCTATCTGTCATGATTTTACTAAATTCCTCACAAAAGGATTGATTAGTTGACCCAAAAATTATATCATCAACATAAATTTGACAAATAAAAAGATCATTGTCAAAATTCTTTGTAAATAGTGTATAATCTACTTTGCCAATCTTAAAGCCATTTTCAATTAAGAAATCTCTAAGACACTCATACCAAGCTCTAGGAGCTTGTTTGAGGTCGTAGAGAGCCTTACGCAATTTGAATACATGGTCGGGGAACTCTTTGTCTTCAAACCTGGGGGGTTGCTCCACATACACCTCCTCCTTGATTGGTCCGTTGAGGAAGGCGCTTCGACTTGTGAATACCCTTTGGCCACAAGTCATGCCTTGTTCCTTGTCACCACCCCGTGTTCGTCTTGTTTGTTGAGGAAGACCCACTTGGTGCCGACGATGTTTGCATTGGGTCTTGCCACAAGTTCCCACACCTCGTTCCGCTTGAAGTTGTTCAATTCTTATTGCATTGCCACCACCCAGTCCGGATCCTTCAATGCATCCTCAACCCTGCGCGGTTCCAAAAAGGATACAAACGAATAGTGCTCACAAAAGTTAGCTATGCGAGATCTAGTGGTTACTCCCTTTTGGATGTCACCGATGATATTGTCGATTGGGTGATCCCTTTGGATGCATTGGTGTACTCTTGGGTGTGGCACTTGAGGCATTGTATCTTCATGATCATCTGCTTCTCCCCCTAAGTGATTGCCTTTGTTGACTTGCTGATTATCTTCATATTCTAGTGGTTAGTGTTGTGCTGAAGCTCCCCCTTGATCGTTGACCTCCTCTTGTGGTTCATCTTCCTCATGTACGTGTGGAGGTGGCTATTGTGGTAGAACTTCACCTAGAGCCATTCTTTTCAATGCTTGACAATGAGCTTCTTCTTTACCTGGTTCACATGGATCAACTTGCTCCTTTTGGGAGCCATTAGTCTCATCGAACACTACATCACGTGATACTTCAACAAGTCCGGAGGTATTGTTGAAAACACGATAGGCGTAAGTGTTCGAATCATAACCAAGCAAGAAACCTTCATCGGACTTTGAAGCGAACTTTGAAGTCCTAAGCTTCTTGTTCAAGATATAACATGGAGAACCAAAAACTCGAAAATATTAAATTTTTGGTTTGTTACTGGTGAGTAGCTCATAGGATGTTTTCTTGAGTGGTCGATGAAGATAAAGTCGATTTACAACGTGGCAAGCGGTGTTAATCGCTTCCCCCCAAAATCGATCTGAGGTCTTGTACTCATCGAGCATTGTTCTTGCCATCTCTATGAGTGTTCGGTTCTTTCTTTCGGCAACTCCGTTTTGTTGTGGGGAGTACGGCACTGAAAATTCGTGCTTTATGCCTTCTTCATCAAGGTACTCCTCCACTTGTGTGTTCTTGAACTTCGTGCCATTGTCGCTTCGAATATTCTTGATTGTCAATTAGAATTTGTTTTGAGCTCGCTTGAAGAACTTCTTGAGTATTCCTTGTGTTTCTGACTTATCATGCAAAAAGAAAACCCAAGTGAAGCGAGAAAAATCATCAATGACAACTAAATAATATTTGTTACCGCCGATGCTTATGTAGGCAATTGTACCAAACAAGTCCATGTGTAGTAGCTCGAGTGGTCTTGTTGTAGTCATGACGTTTTTGGCGGGGTGAGGTGCTCCAACTTGCTACTTGGCTTGGCACGCGCTACAAGGCCTGTCTTTCTCAAATACAACATCCTTTAAACCTCGGATGTGATCGCCTTTGAGGAGTTTTTGAAGGTTCCTCATACCAACATGCGCTAGCCGTCTATGCCACAGCCAACCCATGTTGGTCTTTGCAATCAAGCATGTGTCAAGTTTAGCTTTATCCTTGTTGAAGTCAACAAGATAAAGCTTTCCCTTTAACATACCCTTGAATACAATGGAACCATCACTTCTCCTAGAGATGATCACACCCTCATTAGTGAACAAGTAATTATAACCTTTGTCACATAATTGAGATATGGACATCAGGTTATAATCTAAGGATTCAACACTTAAGACATGAGAAAGTGTGTGTTTAGAAGATATTGCAATTTTACCGGTACCGAGCACCTTTCCTTGACTATTATCTCCAAAGTAGATCCCTCGTTTGGGTCCTCATTTTCTTCATATTCCACGAACATTCTTCCTTCTCTGGTCATATGGTTGGTGCAGCCACTGTCTAGCACCCATTTAGATCCACCAGAGGAATAGGCCTGTAAAAACAAATTATGCTTTGTCTTTAGGTACCCAAGCTTGCTTGGGTCCTTGGAGGTTAGTTACAATACATTTGGGCACCCACACATGAGACTTGGTGTTCCCATGGCGTGGCCCAACATAATGAGCATAAACCTTGCCAAAATTGTTTCTCATTAAGACATACGAGGCATCAAAAGTTTTAAACAGTAACTGTTGTTGTTTATGTACAGGACTAGTATGGAAGGACGGACTTGTCCGGAGGACCGTACTTGTCCGGACACCAACCGGACTAGTCCGGTAATCATGAGTAATTACTGTCTTAATCTTTGACTTTCCAGTTTGAGAGATTCTTCCCTTTACAAAGGTAATCCTCTCCTTGTTATTCTTATGGCTTCTAGCATGTTGCTTTTCACCATAAGAGTAACCGATGCCATATTTGACATTTGGAGGTCTTTTGACCAAGTATGCACTGCGTGCATATTTGATCTTCTCCTTGTCAAATATGCCACTTTGGGCAGGATGTTTATCCTTTGTCGAGGTTGACTTGTCCTTCAAACTGGTGTCAACTTTCTTACATGTGCAAGCATGAGCAAACTCAGTTCTAGTGGGTTGAGAAGGTGAGCTTGAAGAGGAAGAAGGTTCACTTAGTTTGAGTGACTCAACTTGCACTTCAAGGATCTTGTTAACCTTGATCAGGTCAGCAAGTTGGTCCTTGATTGTAGCATTTGAGTCGGTTAACTCCAAGCAAGTTTCCTTGCTCGAAGCTAACTCAAGCTCTAGTGATTTGCTTCGTTCCTTTTCAAGTTCTAGAAGCTTGTCAAGTTCGACATATTCCTCCTTTTGGGAGATTATCATGTCCTCTTGACGATGTATTAACCTCTCCTTCTCAACAAGTTGATCAAGCAAAAATTTCATTTTCGTGGCTATTTTCCTATCTAGTCCAATAAGCATGTCCTCATTATCACTATTGATTTCATCATCGCTAGAATAGGAATGCACGGAAGGGGGTTTAATGGTTACCTTGCATTTACCTTCCTTTGCCATAAGGCAAGTGCCATCTCCCTTCCATGCGCCAAGTGTAGGGAAGAGGGTAGACTTCTTGGATGTCTTCTCGATGGCTATGCTAGCCATCTCTTCTTCTTTGGATGATGAGGACTCATCATTTGAGTCCCACTCTTTCCCAATGTGCGCTTGTTCGGCTTGTTTCTTCTTTTGGAAGAATTTCTTGGGTTGAGGCTTGGCTTCTTTGGTCTTCTTCTTGTTCTCCTCATATGAGAAATCAACTATAAAGTAATTATACTCACCACAATTATAGCATGCCCGCCTCAACTTTGGCTTTGTTCTTTCCTTCTACTTTCCTTCGCTTGACTTTGTACCTTGTCTCTTTTTCATTATTCTCTTGAATTTCTTCATGAACAATATCATGTCTTCTTCATCTAATTCACTGCTCTCGTCATCACTATCTTCCTCTAGTTGTGCTTCTCTATCTTCTTTGGATAGGGGCTTGAGGGTGGACTTCAAAGCAACCCCTTTCTTCTTTGCCGAGGTGAGGTCGGCAATCTCCTTGACATGCTTTGCTTGTTTTTCCATCATCTTGAAGTTGATGATCTTTCCAAGCAGTTCATCTGGAGTCATCCTTTTGTATCCGGGGCTTTCTCTTATCATGGAGCATAGGGTGACGTTGCGAGGCATGAAAGCTCTAAGGATGAGCTTTACCACCTCGTGGTCATTCCACTTCTTACTTCCATATGATCTGACCTTGTTGACGAGTGTGTTTAATCGATTTTACATGTCTTGGGGTGAATCGTCTTCTTCAATTGCAAATCTTCCTAACTCGCCTTCAATCATTTCGATTTTTGCTTCACGCACATGTCGGTCACCTTCATGTGCAGTTTGTAGTCTGTCCCATATCTCCTTATCCATTTTGAGTCCATCCACCTTGGTGAACTCATCTCGACTGAGTGAAGAGGTAATTACGGCCGCGGCTTGAGCATTTCTGTGAATAGCCTGCTCCTGGCTTGGTGTGAGCTCTTCGTCGTCGTCCGGGATATCTATCCCTATGCACACAATATGCCATAAACTTGGATTGAGGGAAATTAGATGCATTTTCATATTTTTCCTCCACATTGAGTAATCACTTCCATCGAAGTGTGGGGCTTTTCCAAGTGGGATAGACAAATAATGATTGTTATTAGAATTGAGACGATCATAGTTAAAAGGATATCGGGAGTAGTCGGTGTGACCACTCCCCTTCTTCTTTTCTTCAATCTTCACTTTTCCTTTGGAAAGTGTCTTCTTTCTTAGGAGCGCCTTTAGTTCTAGCGTCTCCTCATCGTCGTCCTCGAAGTCTTGAATGGCTTCGAGGAGCTTCTCCACCTTGAGGTTCTTTTCATCATCAACCTTTTCTTGGTTGTTGCTCTTGTGGGTGTCCTTCATGTCCGACATGATCTTCTTCGAGCAATTAGTCTCTTTTTTGAAGAACCCGCTCTGATACCAATTGAATGTGGCCTAGAGGGGGGGTGAATAGGCCTTTTTGAATTTTGTCGGAACTTGCAACACTTAACAACCAGTTCAAAACCAGAGATATCGGACTAGTCCGGTAAAGTGCGGACTAGTCCGGTTTGTACGGACTAGGTTGATTAAGTTTGATCGATTAATTTGATTCTTCAATGTATGCAGCGGAAATATACAATCAAATGAAGTGTTACAAGGTTATGAACCAGGTTATATCACAATTCAATCTTATGTTTAATGATTCAACGTGAAGTAAGCAATGATGATTGAAACCCTAGATTATTGTGAAGAATAAGAGCGATGAACACAAAAACAAGACACAAGGATTTATCCCGTTGTTCGGCTCCCACAGAGGCAACCTACGCCCACGTTGAGGAGTCCACAAAGGACCGGGTCTTCTCCAACCCTACCCTCGTCGGATCACCACGAAGGACAATCCTCTTCCACTTATCACAAAGGGGTGAATAACCAAATTCAAAGGGGCCTTCTCACATGTTGAGAGCTCCCTTGGATTACAACACGAAATACCACCAAGAACACACTCAAAAGATTACAATGAAATCACAGGAGTGTGTTAGAGAATCAAACCAAGAGCTCAATGTGGTGTTGAACGTGTATCTCCAATGAACTATAGATAATCCTCAAAGGATTGATATTTGTTGCACTTAATTTCGTGGAGAGATGTGGTTTTTGAGGCTCTTGGGAGGTGTGACGGCGCTAGAGTTTGAGAGATAGTGAAATATGGCCGTGCACCTCTATTTATATGAGTTTCTAAAAGTGACCGTTAGGGTTCAGAAAGATCGGACTAGTCCGTGGTGGTCACCGGACTAGTCCGGTGTGTTGTGTGTAACAAACCCTAAGTGTCTCAAAATATCTGACTAGTCCGGCTAGGAGCAGACTTGTCCGATATCGCTTCTGGAAATCTTCGGACAAGTTCGATAGTCATCGGACTTGTCCGGACATGTGAAACCCTAAGTGTATTGGGTGACAATTCCGCACTTGGAGGACTTGTCCGATTTAGTTCTGAGGGTTTTTCGGACTAGTCCGTGCAAATATTGGACTTGTCCGATTTGGACCAGAGAGAATATCGGACTAGTCCGGTTGTGATCGGACTTGTCCGATTTTGTATGACTTGTAAAGTGTTTTGAGGACTAGTCCGCACTGGGAAGGACTAGTCCGATTCTAGTCAGAGAGATATCGGACTAGTCCGATGGATATCGGACTTGTCCGATTTTGTGCGGAGAGGATATCGGACTAGTCCGGTGTCAGTCGGACTAGTCCGGTCCTATGTAACTTTGTGCAATGTGTGTGTTTAATTGTGATTGAACTCTTGGGGTGTGTTTCCTTAGCACACTCCATACACAATGATCTACTATTCTTCTTCCTTGAGCTCATTTACACTTTGCTCCTCATTCTTCCTTCTTTTGGGCACTTTGCTTATTTTGCTATTAAAAACCTGCGCTCATCTCAACAAAGAGGTTAGGATCCCAATTGCTTGTCATAAATCATCCAAAACCCACAAGGGATTCCTAGATGCACTTTCAGTACTTGCTGCCTTGAATCTTCATGATCATCTTCTTCTCCCCCTAAATGATTGCCTTCGTTGACTTGTTGATCATCTTCACTTTCTTGAGGTTGATCTTGTATGGAAGCTCCCCCTTGATCATTGGTCTCCTCTTGTGGTTTGTTTTCCTCATGGATATGTAGAGGTGACTCTTGTGGTCGAACTTCGCCTAACACCATTCTTCTCAATGCTTGGTAAGGAGCTTCTTCTTTATCTAGCACACACGGATCAACTTGCTCCTTTTAGGAGCCATTAGTTTCATCGAACACTACGTCACATACTACTTCAACAAGTCCGGAGGTCTTGTTGAAAACACGATAGGATTAAGTGTTCGAATCATAACCAAGCAAGAAACTTTCATCGGACTTCGAAGCGAACTTTGAAGTCCTAGGATATCGGACTAGTCCGGTGTCAGTCGGACTAGTCCGGTCCTGTATAAATTTTTGCAATGTGTGTGTTTAATTGTGTTTGAGCTCTTAGGGTGTGTTTCCTTAACACACTCCACACACAATGATCTACTACTCTTGTTCCTTGAGATCTTCTCCACATTTCTCCTCATTCTCCCTTCTTTTTGGCACTTTGCTTATTTTCACTTTAAAACCTGTGCTCATCTCAACAAAGTGATTAGGATCTCATTTGCTTGTCATAAATCATCCAAAACCCACAAGGGATTCCTAGATGCACTTTCAAAAAGCTCCTGGCCACTGCATTTCCTCAGTATGCCACAACCTGGTGGACTTCCGCCGCAAACCTACAGGATGCTGAAGCTACTATTACCATGACCCTTCCTGACAAAGGAAATTGCTCCTCCTCCAAAACCCAAGATCAGCTCCTTCACATCACTTTGCAAAAAGTTGCTGGGATATTTGAAAACAACCTGAGCAGCGACTTGGATGGAGGCACTTCTACTGAACGGGCTGAGAGCTCAAACAACGAGAAGCAGGGATTTGGACAAGTCTATACCAGAAGGCCAAAGCGTTCTCTGCGGATTTCTCAAGTGCCTAAAGCTCTATCTTTAAATGCTTCCCATACGGTTCTGGCAAAAGACAAGCAGCCTATCTCTCAGGAAGACCTTCGTCGCAGTGCTTGGATCAAAGCCAAGCTGGACGGTCATAAACACAATCCCTAGGCTGAAGCCACCAAAGAAAAAGTTCCAAGAAAGTAGTCGGCCCTTCGAAGCCTCCCTCCGCGATTGACAAAGCACAGACGAAGGGTATCTCACGCACTCCCTCTCGTGATTTTCCTAGACCTATAAAGTTCTCTTCTTTATCTGATCTTGAAAATCGAAAAGCTCCTTACTCTGAAATATCGATCAATGCTATTCAGGAAGTGACAACGAGTTGTGGCATTCCATCTGAGGTGGTCCGTCAGGAACTACTCCAGGAGGATGGGCACTCCACGATGGAGATTGGGAGTAGTTCTTGTAGGAAACTTTAGGAATGATTAGATCTCTAGGGAACTTTTCTAGGTATATCCCAGTTAGTAGGGTTAATATGGTATAGATTGTAGTAAGCAAGGGTCATTGGCAGTTATTTTAGTTTACCTCTGTGTTCTGGGTAGGACGAATGGTTATTGGAACAGGGCAGTTTCAGATGCTTGTTAGCAGTCAGGAGTTGGCGGTACATTTTGTGGAGACAGATCAAACTTCGTATCCGCCTCATCCTCTATTCCTTTGTTCGGTTAATGGGTACTTGTTGGCAAATGTCCCTGCTATTATCTGAATCTAATAGAATGATCTACCACTATTTCTTTA
The DNA here is from genome assembly GCA_036927565.1 of Tuctoria greenei. NCBI lineage: Eukaryota > Viridiplantae > Streptophyta > Magnoliopsida > Poales > Poaceae > Tuctoria > Tuctoria greenei. The sequence continues at coordinate 62,036,649 of JAYESD010000001.1, read as the reverse complement.
TCCGATGCCTGCAGTGGTTTGGTTTGATGTCTATTTTACATGCACTCAGTTATTTCAAATCAGTATGATAGTGCAATGGTTTCTAACCATCTGCTAAGTCTACAAAGACATAGTTTCCCGGATGGCTAACCCACAAAGACAATGCAATGTGTTAAACTGAAATATTGTTGGAATAAATGGGATAGGCCCATCTAATATTCAAAATTAATTTCTAATAAATCTCAAAGGCCCATTAGGACAAGAGGGAGTTGTGCTAAATGTTTAGTCCCACATGGGAAGTGGAAGTGGATCAACTCCTACATATAAGGGAGTTGCTCTTCCACTCCTTGAGTGAGAGAGAAGAGAGAAAGAGAGGGGTGGCACACACGCGCTCCTCCTCCTCGCTCGCTCGCCCCGCAGGCGCGAGTGCGTGTTCGTGTGAATTCAAGCCCATATTTTTTTATTTTAGTTGAAAATTAAATTGGCTTTGGGCTTTTGGGCCTCCAAATTTTTGGGGCTACCAAGACAGAGTCCAAGTCGTTGGAGACGGATGCATCTACGACTGTAGAGTCAGTTCGGATCCGGATCCTCCAGATCGCACACGAATCGCCTCACTTGGACTCTATAAATACGGGCGTGCGCGGTACGACAATTCATCCTACAATCAGATCGTTTCCCACGTTCGCATTCCTTGTGCCGCCTTCTAGTCTACTCCATCCGGAGCCCCGACATGCACCGACGGTCGGGAGAGCAGGTCTCCAGAACCGCTCGCCCTTGCGATCCTGCACCGGGAGAGGGCGAATAAGGTTTTTGGGAAGTGCTCCGCGCGATTTCTCGCATTCTTCACCACGGGTCGTCTACCGAGTAGATCGGGTGCTGCGGCCCAACGTTATCACCAACGTCTGCAGCGGCTGTTCGCCGTCAGATCTACAGTGGTTCGTTCGGCTTCAAATCAGTACACGTTATTTCTCGTCCTGTCTGTCTGCCGATCGCTGCTGTTTTCGTGTGTTTTTCTAGAGTTATTCAGTAAATTGCCCCCTGTTTTCTAACAATCCAAAAACCTTATTAGGCAATTTTCAGAGTTGAACATGATGACTTTAGCCAATGCACTGAGGCCGGAGAAATTCTCTGGCGTGCACTTCAAGATGTGGCAAGTTAAGGCCACACTCTGGCTCCAATCGCTTAAGATCTTCTGGGTAATCGAGAGAAGGCCTCAAGGTCCTTTGTCTGTTGAAGAACAAACAAAGTTCGAGGAAGCCAATTCTACCCTGAGAGGATGTATTTTAAGTGTTCTTGACAATAAACTTTGTGATGTCTATCTGACAGTCACAGATGGTAAGGAGCTCTGGGATACACTTAACGCTAAGTATGGTGCAGCAGATGCAGGCGATGAACTGTATATCATGGAGAATTTTCATGACTACAAGATGGTTAACAACCGTTCCATAGTTGAACAAGCTCATAAAATACAGTGCCTTGCGAGAGAGCTCAATCTTTTTAATTGTCCTTACCCGACAAGTTTGTGGCTGGGTGCATTATTGCAAAGTTACCTCCATCGTGGAGGAACTTTGCCACAGCTCTCAAATATAAGAGACAGGAAATATCAGTTGAAAACCTGATAGCATCTATTGATGTTGAGGAGAAGGCTCGGGCTAAGGACGCTACTGAGATAGGAGACGAGGGTCAATCTAGCGCCAATGCTAATATGGTGCAGAAACTCAATGTCAAGAACAAAGGGAACAAGTCTCAATTCAAGCCAAACAAAACTACTACTTTCAAGAAGAAGAAGAAGTCAAACAAAGCTAGTGATGGCTGCTGCTACACCTGTGGGGAGCAGGGACATTTTTCCAAGGATTGTCCTGAGAGGGCATACCGTAGAGGGAAAAAGAATGTCAATATAGTGACGTCTAGCAATGCAGATGGGTACAGTAATTCTTTTACTGTTCTTTCTGTTTCTCAAACATCATCTTGGTGGTTTGATACGGGTGCTAATGTTCATGTATGTTCTGACATATCCATGTTTACATCTTACCAGTTCGTCTGGGATTCCGCCGTCCTAATGGGGAATGGGTCACATGCTTCTGTTCGTGGTGTTGGCACGGTCGATCTGAAGTTCACTTCGGGAAAGATTGTCCAGCTGAAGAACATGCAGCATGTCCCTACTATGAACAAGAATCTTGTTAGCGGTACCCTTCTATGCAGAGATGGGTTTAAAGTAGTTGTAGAGTCCAATAAAATAGTTGTGTCCAAGCATGTACAATTTTTTGGTAAAGGCTATGAATGCGGATGCCTGTTCCGCTTTTCTCTTTCGGAGTTTAATAATAACTCAGTAAACCATATTTGTGGCAGTATTAATGATGATGCAAGTGTTTGGCATTCTCGTTTATGTCACATTAATTTTGGTTTAATGAATCGGCTATCTAGTCTCATTTTGAAATTCATCATTGTCAAAGGTTCCAAGTGCCATAGTTGTGTGCAATGAAAGCAACCTCGAAAGCCTCGCAAGGCAGCTGAGGAGAGAAACTTGGCACCATTAGAACTCATACATTCTGATCTATGCGAGATGAATGGTGTGTTGACAAAAGGTGGAAAGAAATATTTTATGACATTAATAGACGATTCTACTAGATTCTGCTATGTTTACTTGTTGCAAACTAAAGATGAAGCTTTAGACTACTTTAAAATCTATAAATCTGAAGTAGAAACTCAATTCGAAAGAAAGATCAAACGTCTTAGGTCAGATCGTGGTGGTAAGTATTTTCCCAAAATATTTGATAATTTTTTTGTGGAACACAGTATTATACATGAGAGGATGCCTCCCTATTCACCCCAATCAAACGGGGTAGCCGAGAGGAAAACGCGCACATTGTGTGACTTGGTGAATGCCATGTTAGACACGTCTGGTCTATCTAAGGCATGGTGGGGGGAGGCTCTATTGACTTCATGTCATGTCCTAAACCGCGTTCCAAACAAGAATAAAGAGAAGACCCCTTATGAGATGTGGGTTGGGAGGAAACCATCACTTTCATACTTGCGTACTTGGGGATGTTTGGCGAAGGTCAATGTTCCAATTACCATGAAACGCAAGCTGGGACCAAAGACAGTGTATTGTGTCTTTCTAGGCTATGCTTATCGGAGAATAGCATATAGACTTGTAGTAGTTAAATCTGAGGTACCTGATATGCATTTTGATACTATTATAGGATCTCGTGATGCAACATTTTTTGAGAATATTTTTCCTATGAAAGATATGCATAGTACTGTTAGGATCTTTTCTGAAATTTGTCCTGAATCCACCACAACTAGCGAGTTTCTTGACACACCATTTGAGAGTGTCCCAGAGGAGGAACACAATGAAATAACTCAGTTGAGTAAGAGATCACAGATTACAAAATCCTTCGGTAATGATTTCATTGTGTACCTTATGGACGATACTCCTAGATCCATAGCAGATGCATATGTATCGCCTGATGCAGACGACTGGAAAGAAGCAGTTCATAGTGAGATGGACTCAATTCTTTCCAATGGAACCTGGGAGTTAACTGAACGGCCTTATGGGTGCAAACCAGTAGACTGCAAGTGGGTGTTCAAGAAGAAGCTCATGCCTGACAGTACTATTGAAAAGTACAAGGCAAGGCTAGTTGCAAAGGGCTAGCCTATTCCCTCTTTGCCTCGTTTACCCCCTTGAGATAGAATGCTCTTGTGTGTGTCACACTACCTCCACATTATCATTTACTCATCCTTGCTAGAACCCTACCTAGACCAACCTATCCTCTCCATTTGATTATTGCTTTGCTTCCACCCAACCTTCCTTTGGGAGAATATAAATGACACCCTTTGGCAATACTCTAAAAGGGGAAATGCTACATCGATAGCTTCCGTGCGCTTGCAGATTTATATCTGTGATGTTAGTAGCCGTCAACAAGCATTTCTGGCACCATTGCCAGGGATGATTTGTTAAGTGTTACTTAAGAACTATCAACAGGCTTTTTGTGGGGTCTGACCCGGCCTCCAGAGCCACCTGGATGGGCAGTGACGTAAGGTGCCGCTTCAACTCCTAGAACGCCCCTTCTGCCTCCTGTGTCCAGACAAAGGGTCTGGACTTGCGTAGGAGCTTGAAGAATGGGAAAGTCCGCTCAGCCAGTCTAGAGATAAACTGACTAAGCGCGACCAAGTATTCCATGAGCTTCTACACATCCTTGATGCGGTCCAGAGGCCACATCAGCTCGATCGCCTTGATCTTCTTTGGGTTGGCTTCGGTTCCTCGGTGCGAGACCAAGAAACTGAGTAGCTTCTCGGCAGAGACCCCGAACACACACTTGCCCAAGTTTAACTTCGTGCACATGGAGCACAACCTGCCATTGACTAGGGAGAGGTTGTCTAGCAAGGATGTATGCATTTTGATTTTGACAACTATGTTATCGACATACACTTCTACTAGATCACGAATGAGGTCCCCGAATGTTTTATGCTTGACACGTACAAAAGTAGGGAGAGCATTCTTAAGATCATAAGGCATGGAGAAATAACAATACATGATGATGAGGACATCACTTCTATGGATACAAACAACACTCCATTGAACATACAAGATGCAATCAATAGATTTAACACACAACAATTAATTTTAGAGGTGAGCTCGTTCTTATATGTTTTTTAGCATAGATTGCTTCCTAATGATTTAATTATGATTAGGATCCATGGAAAGGTTTAATGAGTACTTGGAGGAAGTCTTAGGGACATGAAGGACCAGAGAATTCGTTCAAAGAAGATGGAAACCGAGCCCAACTTAAAATCGTATCCAACTAGGAGTCCAGGAGAAGTTCGCACTAAAACGGACGTCCATAATGCATACGATCTCTGTTTTGGACGTTCTACATTTGCACAGAAAAGGGAGAGGATAAACTTTCAAATGATGCCGGTCCCATGTCAAAATTCCTTCGGATTCGACAGGAACCGTAAAAAAAAATTGAGTTCAAAATCTGTCAGGGTGCTGCGCCACCGTATTGGGCAATTGGGCCTTTTATCAAGTCTAAGTCCATTATTTTCGTATCTTAGGATTAGGACACGACCCCAACACCCCCTTGGACGTCCTCCCACCTATATATACTCTATAGTAGCTGTCATGAACAATGGGGTTTTGCTTAGATCAATAATATCGCCGTTCTACGGTTTGTGAGACCCCAACTGCGTGATTTCAGATCGTGTCTTCTACGTTCTTGCTTGTGTTCTCGGTTGCACTTGCAAGAATTAGCCTTCTTGGCGAGGTCAATCGTGTGCAGCACGGTGGATAACCAATAGAGCGGTGGTGTAGTGATTGCAGGGGTTTTTCGTGTTCTACTCGAGAGCCTCGGATCATCAACGTCGAGATCTCCACATCAATCGACTTATCCATTACCTTTCGGAAGATAAGGACTCATATACTTATCAATTTGTATCAGATTTCCAGGTTGCCCGTTAGGTAATTCATCTATCCTTTTGATTTGTTTGGTTTTCATACCTAGAGTCCACAAAAAAGCCACAAAAAACTTGTAGTTTAGTAGATCTGTTCATTACTTTGTCCAAACCACCATTGAGCCTCTTTCGTTTTCAGTTTGGTTTTGTTGAGTTTGTGTCTGTTGTTGAGTCATATTACTGGTTTATAAAGTGTTTTGGTATTAGTTTGAGTTTTGCATTGTGTTGATTCGTCCTTTTGAATCACGTCATCACGTCCTTATTAGATTCATCTCTATCCAGTTTGGTATTTTGATCATATATCACACATCCGAACTTGGAATTTGAAGTTCTTGTACTTTATGGAAAGATTAAGAAGTTCTACACAACTTTCGTATTTATAGGTTTTCTAAACGGAGTTATAATGGTCAAAAGTGCATTAGATCTGAATCTGTTCTCGAACTAGAATTTCTGAACAATCTGTGTTTCGGGGGCAATATCTCCTATTGTACTTGTCCAAAATAGTTCTTACATATACTTAAATTAAAGAGGAGAGATATATCTACAATATTACTTTTGTATGTTTTTCTATTTAGAGCCTATATGTGTGCCTATTTGTCCTTGCAAGATTGAGCAGAAAATATGCGATAGTCACATGAGATATCTTTGATTGCTTTTTATTGTGTTCTTCTTTTGCAGCACATTCTGAAAAAAAGGAAAAAAAAAGAGAAAAAGGCAAGTGCAAAACAAGATACAAAAGCCGCACAAAAAAGGAGAAAAACAACAACAACAAAAAAACAGAATTGCTTGCATTCTTTGTGTCATCTAGTTTTGTCTCATGTCTTACTAGCTCGAACTATTAAGAACACATTTAGGCCAGCAACTTTGACAAGTACTTTGGACACTTATTCAACTTTACTATCTGATTTCATTGTTGCTAATCCTTGCTACATATAAAGTGTCATCCAAGCTACACTTTACTCTTGAGCAGAATCGATACACCTTTGCAATCATCCCACGCTTCATTGGTTTCTTCATACCGGCCACCGCTTGCCACCTGCAGTGTCGGTAAGAACACTTGTAAGAGCGTGGTAAGACGCTTGAGAGTGTGTGATTCCACTTCCATATTGCCATTATCCTTTGTAGTTGATAGGGATAACATATTTTTTGTTGTCTTCTATTTGCTACTAACAATGTCAGGTAAAAGCAAGAATCATGCATTATATGTTGAGATGATTGACATGATGAAGACGGCGATGGAGTTGCTTGCTAAGAATAAAACATCAACCAAGGTTTCACATGACATTCAGACCATCTTTACAACTCCTTCCACAGAAAGTAATTATATTCTCCCATCTTTTCCTTCTTATGATGGTTTTGGTTATGATGAATATATTACTTGGGAAATAGAGATGGATAATTTTTTTGGACAATAAGAAAGATTAGAAATATTGCTAGTGCGTTAGTTGATTGTGTATTAATTTGGTGGGACAACTTAAGCGATTTAGAAAAACCTCGAACATGGAAAGATATGAAAATTCTTATGCGAGAAACTTTTGCTAATTTATCTAATTGCAAAGATAAAATACATGAACTTGAGAAGAATTTTCTTGTTGTACCTCCTCCTATCCCTAACCTTTTGCAGGAACATGAACAAATAAATGTAGAAAATTCAAAAGAGAATGAGGTGTTCAACAACTCTTGTGAAAATTCAGATCTATCAATTCCTATTTCACCCATAGTTACTGCTGAAAATGAGAATGAAAGTAACGTACTTCACACTACACTTTTCGATGTTGAGAAATTTTTGAATGTCTCAAATGTTTCCCTCAATCATTCTATTGGGGAGCAACAACTTGAGGAGCCTTTTCTGGAAACTTTTTTTCCACTAGTTGACTTTCCTACTGACCCTTACGATAAAAATGTGTTGTGTGCTGATAATTATATTGAACCTATGTTAGAATAAGTGAATGAATTTGATACTTTATTACCCACTTTTGCTGAAATTAAGCATTTGATTCCAACTACATGTGAAAGAGATGAGCTGAAATTGTTGTCTTCTCTAAATATTTTGGGTTATATTAAATTTGACACTCTTTGTGATCTAGATACTGTAGAGAGAAGAATAAATCTGAAAACTGAATTACCTTTGTTGACAAGAAATAATTTTCATGCAATAGGCAAATATGAGCATAGTCGTGTGTTTATGGTGCATAAAGTTTACATATGTTCAAATGAGAAAACTTCTTTCGTGATGCAACAACATCCTAAAGTAAATGAATGCACTAACGCTAATAATGCTTTGTCAAGTTTTTCTTGTATTTTTCCCTTGCAGCAGAGACAACAAACAAAAGAGAAGCATTGTTTGCTGCGGTTGTACAATATGGACATTGCTCATTCTACCCCCAAAGCAATCTTTTTTGCTGGACATACGAGCAAGCCGAGGATAGCTTATCATAAAGAAGGGGAGAATGATGAGATCATGCATGTTATCATTGCACCTACAAATATGGCACAATGTTCATTTGTTTGGGATCCTTGCTCAAGGGAATGGTCATGCTTCTTTTATGGAGAACATGGAGATGGTGTACTATATCGTCCACCACCTTGGCCTCCTCCTTTGATGCACACAAGAGGATTTAATAGCGTTGCACATATCGACCCACACATGAAAGAAGATGAACTTGAGTCGAGGACGACTCCAATTCAAGAAGGGGAGGATCATGAGGACATCACTTCTATGGATACAAACAACACTCCATTGAACATACAAGATGCAATCAATAGATTTAACATGCAACAATTAATTTCAGAGGTGAGCTCGTTCTTATATGTTTCCTTATATGTTTTTGATCATAGATTGCTACGTAATGATTTAATTATGATCAGGATCCATGGAAAGGTTCAATGAGTACTTGGAGGAAGTCTTAGGGATGTGAAGGGCCAGAGAATGCATTCAAAGAAGATGGAAACCGAGCTCAACTTAGAATCGTATCCAACTCGGAGTCCAGGAGTAGTTCACACTAAAATGGACGTCCAGAAATCATACGATCTCCGTTTTGGACATTCTACATATGCACGGAAAGTAGAGAGGATAATATTTCAAATGACGCTGATACCATGTCAAAATTCCTTCGGAGTCGACAGGAATCGTTGAAACAAAATCGAGTTTAGAATCTGTCAAGGTGCTGCGCCACCGTATTGGGCCATTGGGCCTTGTATCAAGTCTAAGTCCATTATTTTCGTATTATAGGGTTAGGCCACGACCCCAACACCCCCTTGAACGTCCTCCCACCTATATATACTCCATAGTAGCCACCATGAACAATTGGGTTTTGCTTAGATCAATAATATCGCTGTTCTACGGTTTGTGAGACCCCAACTCCGTGATTTCAGATCGTGTCTTCTACGTTATTGCTTGTGTTCTCGTTTGCACTTGCAGGGATTAGCCTTCTTGGCGAGGTCAATCATGTGCAGCACGGTGGATAACCAACGGAGTGGTGGTGTAGTGATTGCAGGGGTTTTTCGTTTTCTACTCGAGAGCCTCGGATCATCAACATTGAGATCTCCACATCAATCGACTTATCCATTACCTTTCAGAAGATCGAGACTCATATACTTATCACATCTCATCTACTACTATAAAAGCATTGTGCTCCTCATCTTCTCTAAACAACTGTATTTGATGAAAAAACAGAATAATCTAGAAATCATAGTAGATCGCAGCCTGATGTAGAGTCTACAACTTGATCTATCCTAGGGAGAGGGAATGGATCTTTAGGGCATATCTTATTGAGACTGGTGTAGTCGATGCATATACGAAGCTTCCTGACAGCCTTGTTGTTGACGATTCTTACGTCACAGATAATAATCCGCAAGTGCACGGAAACTGTCATGTAGCACTTTCCCTTAAGAGAGTATTACGAAGGGTATCAAATCCATGTAACGTGTGTGTAACCTTACGAACTAGTCCACCAAAGGACACAAAGTTGTTTGATAGGCAAGTAAGAGAGTGGAATTCAAAGTATTGATTCTAATTCAAAGATGTTTGCGGTAGCTGCTTGCTTCGAGCATGGGTTTACCCCTAGCAACACTAGGCCACTCCAGCCAAGAGCCTATGGCATAGCCGAATGTGCAGGATTACAAAGGACAGATAGGGCTATCACCATCTACTGCCTACCTCTTCAATCTGTGGGTCTACGAGATATTCACTGGTGATTTCTAATATAAGCACCACACTTACGTTCTAAATCACAACTCTAGTTGTTTTGAACACAAAGCTACAACTAGAGCATCTAATAAATTAAAGCAATGAACCCACAAGTAACTACTTGTGCAAACTACTATGAAATGATAATCAAACATGAATTGATTTCACAAAGGCTTACTTGATTTGAATAACACCGTTGTAGGGTACAAGTGTAGAAGAGGGACTTGACAAGTCCAAGCCTCCTTCTTCTAAACTCTTCACCACACTCTCCTTCTACTTAGAAGCCTCTAGGACTACTCTAGACCTTAGGAGTGGTATTATATTCTCAACTTTTGGTGTGTGAGTGAAGTGAGGCGTGGGGTTCTATTTATAGGGGGGAGAAGGGTCAGTTCCCGCCACTAAATGCGTGCGAATCAGTCACCCATGACCTCTTCAAGCCGAGAGGAGCCAACACGTGGTGTTTGAACGCTTTTGGCGCCATGACCTAGTCGGACGACTAGGGGGGTCGACCGACCTGGTCTTGGCCCCGTTGGGGTTGTGCTTCCTTCAGGTGTTTGCCAGGTGGGTCCCATTCCTTTATATGGGTGCTACACCGTTGGATGGCCTCGGATGCTTCTGTTTGTGGGCCATTTGATCAATGTGATGACATTTGGTGTTGCCTGATTCGTTGAAATCCAATTTCATGGATTACTCCATGCATGTCTTGGTATTTGGGTCTAAATTCACCTGCATACAAATAAACACCAACACTTGTGTAATTGTTTAGTTTTTAACCCTACCACTATGTTGTGTTTCTCTTTTGTGCACATTATGAGGTGAATTGACGATCTAAATATGGTACTTAAGGACCGTCAACAAACTCCCCCACACTTAGTCCTTTGCTTTTCCTCGAGTGAAGGCAAGAAAAAGAACTAAGATGTTGTCATAAATTTGCTAAGAGTTAGAAAATGAGGATACTAGATATTTCAACTCATACCTCAATTCATGAATTCTCTTTGTGTAATGTGGCTACCACATCAATTTTGGGTGTTTGAGGAGTGGAATGGTTGGAATGTAGTTCCCTTGGATCTTCCCCTGCCGAAATGATTTGACGAATTGCTATATTTGGAAAGTCAAAGAAACAATTGCCCTTATCTCTCATTTGGAATCTCTCAAGTCTCTCAAAGTGCTTTTATCCTCACTTTGGCATGTTGTGCCAATTTTGTCCCTATACTTAAAATGACTATATTTGGGGCTTGGTAGGGATAAATGTGGCACACATTGCAATTCATATATTACTAAGTCAAAAACTTGATCCTATGAGAGACTTATGCAACAAACAAATTGACAAAGAAAATCCTTGTGCACATGAATGAAATGGATATATGTGGACTCCATGGTTCTCTCACTTTAAGAATGAAACATGGCCACTCTCTTTTTCTTCTTTTTTTGGCATGCTTCCTCTTTCGAAGAGTAGATGTTTTTTTTTAATTCCGTAGCCATGTCTTCTACTCCTTTTTATTTTTTCTAGAGTGATTTTGATGACCAAAATGTATGGAGTTTCTTTATTGGATGGATGAATGGTTGATGCAAATTCTCAATGTGAGAAATTTTGCATAAATAAGGTATGTTTTTCCTACTATGCTTGTGGGAATCATAAACAAGGCAATAAATCGAAATATAAAGTATTCAAATTTTTAGCTCAAGCAAATTTTGACTACCAAGTTTTAAATTGTAATTGTTCAGTTGAATTGTCTTTAAATATTCAGTATTAAATATCAAATCAACTCAAATAGTAACTTAGCATGCATATTTAGGGGTAGAAAATCCAAACCGAATTTGTGGAGCGAAACGGAGCTGTATGGGGCCCACACCAGGTCGGTCGACTAGGGGGTTCGGCTGACCCCCTTCTGACGTCTCTGCTGCTGTTTCGACGTGTCAAGTAGTATAATCGGTTGTGACGTGTTTTGAGATGCAACAATATTTTTGCACGTCGGGATTTCGTGAATTTGGGATACCTCCCCCACACTTGTTCCCTGAATTCTTTATTCAACACAAATAATCTAAAGGGAGAACTTTACCGGGTTAGATGAACCGGTAAGTTCACTTTATTGAATTCCAAATAATTGGGATGCTTACATTATTCAACCTAAATTTAATGAAATAAAAATTTAGAATAAAACTAAACCTAAACTAGTAAGCATCCTATGCGGTAGGGATATCTAAACTAAGGAGCGTTGTAGATGTCAGGCTTCCCGACGACATTGCATATGCGCCGTAGCTTGGAGCTCATGCCACGACAAACACCATCAATCTCCTCCTTGAGGGATATGAGCTCATCTTTAAGTTGCGCCTTCTCAATGCGCCCTTGATCCATTAAGTCTGATAGCTTCTTGTTTTCCAAACGGAGAGAAGCTAACTCCTTAGAAAGCTGTGCCACTTTCGGGGCACGAGGAGATTTCCTGTCGCTGTCCTCAAATTGGCCAGGTGGACTCTGATAGCAGGCGGCGAGAGGTGATACCTAATCTTGAAAGGTGACAAGCCCGTAAATTTATCCATTGCCAAATTATCTTCATGCTTGAAAAATCCTTTTGCATAGCCTCCATCAGGCTGGCGCACCCTGTGGATAATGAGGCGGTCTCCCACACGCTCAGGCGAGGTATGTGGGGGTGACTTGTAGTAGTGGCTCACTACGTCACCGCCCTTGGTCTTCAGAGTGTATATGAACTCCTTGCATGGCTGCAGTGTTGGGAGAGACTCGTCTTTTCAGGAAAAAGACAGGTCTTGACTGACTTAAGACCAGTCAGAGTCTGATGACGTGCAGGTGTCATTGACTTCATGGGCATTCTTCGAGGGGAGAGCAACCATGCAGCACCACGAGGTGGGGTGCTACGCCCATGCAGAGTCGTCGTCGGTGGCGGGATCATGGCGAGAGGCACGACATCTAATGCCATGATGGACTCCAAAGCGAGGAGGGACTTGTCATTGGCCGGCGTGATGTCTCCGCTCAGGTTGAAGGTTGAGCTAGAGTGGGAATGAGGCACAATTTTCTTGTTGGCCATGACTTGGAACTGGAGATGGATTTTTCTATATCGTGCAAGGTTCCCCTCTCTGTTCCTGTTAATATATAAGCGGGGAAAACAAGATAGCATCGAAAGTTTTGTTGAGATAAGACGGGAGTGTTCGCCCGCGAAAACAGAAGGCTGACGGCGCAAGGGGAAGGTCGGCCAACCCTAGGGTTCGGCCGACCCCTTCATGGCTCCGCTCAGGCAAAGTTTCCGTGGGTTGGCTTAATGGCCCCCATAGATGAATAATTGGATGGGGCCATTAATTGGACGTGGACAATTTAGACAGAATTTAAAGAAATGGCATGAAAATCAATAAGATTTATCACGTAATTTCTTTTTCCGTCTCATCTTCTTGGGATTCGAGAAATAATTTGAGGTTGTGCCCATTCACTTTAAATAGATGATCATCATCACCTTGGAGTGTGATTGCTCCATGGGATGATTTTTCTACTACAGTGAAGGGTCCTTCCCATTTACTTCTAAACTTCCCAAGTCCAAAGAGTCTAACCCTGGAGTTGAAGAGTAGGACTTTGTCTCTAGGTTTGAACTCTTTAGGCGTAATCCTCTTATCGTGCCATCTTTTAGTTCTTTCCTTGTAGATTTTGGCACTATGGTACGCCTTATCTCTCCATTCTTCCAACTCAGAGAATTTCCTTAATTGGTTCTTTCCTGCTTCGTGAAGGTCCATATTCCACCGCTTCATGGCCCAATAGGCTCTATGTTCCAATTCTACAGGAAGATGACAAGTCTCTCCATAGAAAAGTTGGAAGGGAGACATGCCGATAGGAGTTTTGTAAGCAATACTGTATGCCCACAATGCGCCAGGTAGCTTATGCTTCCACCCCGTTCCCATTTTCAAGACGGTCTTTTGCAGAATATTATTAATTTGGTTATTAGATGTTTCTGCTTGATCACTTGTTTGTGGGTGGTATGGGGTAGCAATATTATGCTGGACACCAAACTCCCTCAAAAAGTTCCGGAAGGTCTTATCTATCAAATGAGACCCTCCATCACTTATGACCATATGGGGAGTGCCAAAGCGTGGGAAAATGATCTCATGGAACAATTTCCTAGCTTGCTTGGAGTCAGCATTTTTGCAAGGCAAAAATTCTACCCATTTTGACACATAATCTACAGCCACCATGATATACTCGCAATCATAGGACCGAGGGAAAGGTCCCATGAAATCAACACCCCACACATCAAATAATTCCACTTGGAGATTATATGTTAGGGGCATCGAATTGCAAGCTGAAATTCCTTCATGCTTTTGGCATTTCCAACATCTGCGAATGAATTCTTTTGTATCTTCATACATAGAAGGCCGATAGAATCCACTCTGCCAGATCTTTTCCTGGGTACGGTAAACACCATAATGGCCACCATAGGGGCTAGCATGGCATTTCTCAATAATCTTGGTGCCTCCAATTGATAGGATGCACCTTCTAAGAAGGCCATCAGCACAAACTCGATGGAGATATAGGTCATCCCAAAGGTGTCTATGACTCTCATAGATGAGTTTCTTTTTGTTTTTCCCTGGAGGTACGTATCCCGTGACCATGAAGTTCGCAATATTCGCATACCAATGGTGAGAGTCAGTCACCTTGAGAAGCATATCATCTTGTAGGATGTCATTGATAGGAATGTCCATAGTTTGAGTGACTTCCATACATGAGAGATGATCTGCCACAAAATTCTCTACTCCTTTCTTATCCTTGATTTCTAGGTCAAACACTTGGAGTAGTAGAATCCAGTGGATTAGCCTTGGTTTAGCATCCTTTTTGGTGAGCAAGTACTTCAAGGCAGCATGTTCTTTATAGACTATGACATTGGCTCCAACCAAATAGGACCTAAACTTATCGATAGCATAAACTACAACCAAGAGCTATTTTTCAGTTGTGGCATAATTGAGTTGAGCTCCTGTCATATTTTTGCTAGCGTAGGATATTGCATGATGCTTTTTATCTTTGGTTTGGCCTAGGACCGCACCAACAGCATAATCACTAGCATCACACATGATTTCGAATGGCAGCGTCCAATCGGGAGGTTGGATAATTGGAGCTGAGATGAGTGCCTTTTTGAGTGTATCAAATGATTTAAGGCTTTCACCATCGAAATCAAAGGGAACTTCCTTAGCTAATAGGTTAGTGAGGGGTCTAGTGACTTTTGAGAAGTCTTCGATGAATCATCGATAGAACCCCGCATGACCTAAAAAGCTGCGGATTCCCTTAACGTTGATAGGAGGTGGAAGTTTTTCAATGACTTCAATCTTTGCTTTGTCCACCTCTATCCCTCTCTTGGACACTAAGTGTCCAAGAACGATGCCTTCATGGACCATGAAATGACACTTTTCCCAATTAAGTATGAGGTTCTTCTCTCGGCATCTTTGTAAGACCTTGTCTAAGTTTTTCAGACAATGATCAAAAGTTTTCCCATAGACGGAGAAATCATCCATGAAAACTTCCATGATCTCCTCAATCATGTCAGAGAAGATAGACATCATGCATCTTTGAAAAGAGGCAGGAGCATTGCACAGTCCAAAAGACATACGCCGGTAGGCATAAGTCCTATAAGGACATGTGAATGTGGTCTTACTTTGATCGTCGATATGGATCGGGATTTGATGTGTAAAATCCCACATTTTTTTTCATATGAGGTTCAGTTGTAAATTGGTTGTTAACCCTAATGGAGACCAATTATAGCCATGTTTATGAACTTGATCTCATCAAATCTTTTCTTCTACTCATGTTTAAATTTATTAACATGAGGAATAAACTTCACCAATAAACTTAGATTAATTCTTTTGACCTCTCTTCAAAGTTTGGAATTATTTGAAGAAAGATTTCTAGGCCAATTTAATATGCAGTACCAAATATATATTCAAATTAATATAAATTGAATATATACTACTGTATATTTGGCCCTGTCACAATTCTTCAATTTAGAGTCCATAAATTTTTCTATGGTTTTCTAATATTCCAAATAGACTTCCTGCAAAGTTTCATAAATTTTGAACTCCATTTGCTATTTTAATTGAGACGCTTAGCAAATTCGAACCATGTTTTGAATTCAAATTATGAATTCTGTCCAACTAGATTGAACATCAAGATTTGAACACACACTCATGTTCAGAATATGTTTCTTGACTTATTCCCATAGTTTCACAATTTTTGGAACTCAATTGCTATTTAAAACAGTGGCACCATTGAATTCCATCCAAATTCAAATTTGAATTTGAAATCCTATTGAAACTTGCTCCAATTCAAAATCCCATTGCAGAATCAAATTCTAGATATTAATTTGAGCCTCCCCACAAAAATCTAGAATTTTTGGACACCATTTGGTAGGAGAATTGAAGTCTGCAGAGGAGGGACAGGGATAAGGGTTGTGGGACCCACCAGTCAGTGGGACACACTCGAAGCGGCTCTGCACGCCGTTTTTTGGCGTTCCTCCACTCGACACCGCGCCGCATGCAAAGCTCCACGGAGCTGCTCGCCTGCCTGCTTCATGGCGTCCCCCCTACTCCTCCCCAGCCTATAAATACTCTCCCCAGTCGCAGTGGACACCACCCCGAGCACTCGCCTCTGTTTTCATTCTTCCGGCACTGCACTCGCCGCAGCCATTCTCGATGCGCGGGCCAAACGAGGCAAAGAATCGCAGTGCTTCCAACAACAATAGGTTGCTCAACTAGTTGCTCTTCCTTCCTGTCCAATCGCTTGTTTGATTCACTGCTTATATGTGTGGTATTTCGATGTTCCTCGACGCTCGCGGGTGAGGTCGCGAAGGGAAGCTTCCTGTTCCACGAGGACAGACCACTCCAAGCTGATTCCATTTTCCTCTTTGAAGCAATAAGGTGCGCAAAGGTACCTAGATGCTTCTTGTGAAGTTCCAAACACTGTCATGCTTCCTAGCTCCTTTATCTCCAGTTTTCCCCAAAATAGTTCATACCGATGTCGATAGATTACCAGTTAAATTCCGTTTATACGTACAATTAATTGTCAATCCAGTAAGGTATTATGTCCTAGACCTCCTTGCGCATCACCTCACAAAAATTGAGAGAAAGCCATCGAGAAACGAGGTCGGATTTTGAGTTTTCATGGACGCCGATTGAAAACCTGTACCTCACCGTCGAGTTCAACTTTGCCGGTGATTTCACCCCAATCTGACCCCCAGATCATCATCCTGGTGTTCCCAGGAACCTTCCTGATCTTTTCCCGAGTCGATTGAGCCATTCCCAAGCATTTCCAACGAAGACCGACCCCCTAGCTCCGCCGTCGCCGTCGCGCCGCCGTCTCCGGCCATCGCCGGCATGATTGGACCCCACCATCGGCTTGAGCAGTCGATTTTAAGGTGGAGCAGTCACGGTGAGGCCGAGAGGAGGTCGACGCACCAGTTCCGGCGAGGCACCGCCGCAGCTTCCGGCGAGGTGCGCCGCCGCGTCGGGAGGTAGACAAAGATGCAGACTCCACCAGTCAGCGTAACCCTCTCGCGTGGGATCAGTTGCGGATAGGATCCAGTGTGGCTGCACGGTTAAACCCCGTGACCCCCGGTGTGGCTCCAATCCGATTGGTCGAATTCAAATGAAGTGGGACCAGCCCCTTTTATTTGAAATTTCCAATAGGAAAATAAATCTAAATTCAATCCCAATTTAGAAAATCCATAACTTCCAGTAGAATTATCCAAAAATTCCCAAATAAATTTTGTTAGAACCAGCATGAAGAATGCTGTCAAGTGGCGCACTTGGATTTGTATGAAAAGCAATAGAAATTTCTACAAAATTCAGACAAGCAAAATGCTTAAAGAATTCATTCCTACAGTTCTGTTAATTGGAAAATTCCCAATTTTGGTCAGAACCCTATAGTTGACACATGTGATCTCCAGTAAAAATTTCAAGTTCTTTGGACTTAAAATACTGGGTTGATCTATGTTCCAAACCTCTATGTAGCTATAAATTGAGAAAAATGGAAAAATCAATTTCCAGAAATTTACCCAAACTTTAAAAATTAGTAACTTCCTGTGGAAAACTCAGAAAATTGTGAAACAAATTTTCCTAGAACCAGTGAGACCCCCTCTACATGATAAAACCCTTTGTAGCCATAATACATCTCCAAAATTTCAACCAAAATTTAAGGAAGCTTATTGCTTACCATAATTGTTAAGAATAACAAACATCCTTCATCATCTCCCGTTCTTTGCAAGAATCTTCCCCATAATATCTAGTATACACCATTAAAAATCCCAAAGTCAATTAAGATAATTATCTTATTGTATCTTAATATACACACCCCACCTTAAGCATATTAATTATTCACAAAATCATTTAAACCTAGTATATGCATATCGTGTAGTAGCCGAAGTCGAGGAGCAGCCAGAAGCCTTGGAGCCAGCTGCCAGGAACTAACATAGACTCAAACTCGCATTCAGGCAAGCCTTGGTTTGCATTTAAGTTCCTTACAGTATTTTGTAGTTTTCATTCACCTTACGTCTTCAGATGATTGTGCATTATGTTTAAGGTGTTTGACATCCACTTGCATGGCCCACAAATCCTATGGAGTCTTGGGTAGGTCTACGACCCGTTGAGTAGACACTGCCATGTTTATGCTCATAGGAATTCGGTAGAAGTCGAGTAGTTGGAATCTACTTGCGAGATAGGAATTTTATCGCACGGGAGATTCTAGAATAAGAAAATGGTTTATGAATATGAAATTGAGATCGACCAGTGGATAGGATGCAATGAGACGTGGTCTCACGTGCATAGCCCTGCTTGTGTTGATTGAGGACCGTTTCGTGTGCGATCCTGCTGGACAAGCTTGAATTGTACCGGCGACATACTAGAGGAATGGGCTACAGTAAATTGACGTAGCTTGATACTGGTTTGTTGAGGCATTCCGTTCAATTTTATAGGCGTGGGTTGAGGGCAGCAAGGTGTAAATCAGCTGGTGGGCACGTCAGAGTACGCCCCACGCAATGACCTCATGCTCGTGATGGATCGACCAGTTTGACATTTGAGTGCTTAGTGAAAGGTGGCCATATACGACTAGTATTGAACTGTTATGTAGGTACTGCTGAAAGAATTCGCTGGTATTTCCGAAAGTGCGTATGTGTCGTGTTGTTCCGGGTGTGTCCTGATTGAAATCACCGTCCCTCGCAGTAATAGAGTACCACTTGTTCACTGTGCCGTGATGTAGTAAATACTAAAGATGTCAGACGAATATGATATATTGGTTTACAATTGCTTGAACAACCTTGTTTGTCTTAGAGATAGTACAATTAATAGTTTACAGTTTCCCCATACTTTAGCTATAATAGCATTGTGTGCCTTGTGCACGTCATATCATCGGCAAGGCGTTTCTTGTTTGATTGTGGAGTCTATGATGTGCCGTGCCTGAGGAATGTCATGTGCTAAATAAAACATGACTATAAGGATCCACTTGTAGGCGAGTCCTTATGCCTTACTTACCTATGTTTAGTACTCATCCTTGCATATGTCTAGTGAGACGGGTTAGTCTTGCTGAGCCTTATGCTCACTTTTGCAGTTGACGAGTTTTTGCAGATTATACGATTGATGACGGGTTTAATGATGAGGCTGCACCCCCTCCAGGGTTTACAACTGAGTGGGAACCCTGCACGCCGCCGTGAATTGTGTGTTGCTAGTGCAAAGTATCCAGGACATGGATGACTTTGCTTTTGCATAGCTAGTGCTGATAGTGTAGCTATGATGTATAGTTCTCTTTCCTTCCGCTAGTATTTTTTTTTAAACTTCCGCTGTGCTTGTCAATAAAGACTTGGTATTGTAAATTTGTTCTCGTTTTATTCTTGTATACTGTTGGGTGTCGCATCGCACGACACCACCCAATGAGATCCTTGGCAGTCGGGATTCCGGTCCCCACATGATGATAGCCCGAATATCCATAAAGAAAACAAAAGCAGGAGTGTTTTGCCAACCGCTCTAACATCTCATCAATGAAAGGCAGTGGAAAATGATCCTTCCTTGTAGTTTTGTTTAGTTTTCAGTAATCGATGCACATCCTCCATCCTATGACGGTTCGTTAAGGAATTAATTCATTCTTCTCATTTTGAACGACCGTCATACCTCCTTTATTAGGCACTTCTTGAACTGGGCTGACCCATTCACTATGAGGAACAGGGTAGATAATCCCAGCATGCAGAAGTTTCAATACTTCCTTCTTGACAACTTCCCGCATCGCATTATTCAATTGCCTTTGAGGTTCCCTTGAGGGGACACTCTCAGGTAAATAGGAATGCAATAGGTGCATAGCGCAAGGCTAATCCCCTTAAGATATTCAAGTGAATTGCAAAAAACAACTCTATGCTTTTCTAACATGGCAATCAGTTTGAGTGTCTAATCATCCGAAAGCTTGTCACTTATGATGACAGTGGCTTCCAAATCGCCATTTAGAAAGGCATAACATAGGCCTGGAGGTAGAATTTTCAACTCAACAGGAGATTTTGGGAAGAACTCTTCTTTTGGCAATTCAATTGCCTCCTGAAATTCATCCTCCTCTTGGATGAAATCTTCTTCTACAATTTGAGGGGGAGCTAAGAATTGAAGAGTTGTAACCTCCTCTAATTGTTCATCTTGGATGGGAGATTCTGCAGATGTGTTCTTGGAATGCAGGATAGGAATAGAGAACTTTCTCCCTCCAAGGTTGACATTGAGGTTTCCTTCCAAAGGAATTGCCATGAGAATTTTCTCAATGGGAATTCCGATCATAATGTCAAAATCTTGGATTTCGAACACATGGAAATCTATGATTACCTCAATATCATTGTTCTTACAGATACCTGTTGTAAAACCCCGCGTCCTTCAAGGATGTTTCCGAAAGAATCTCCGAAGGATTTGCATGTTGGTGCCAATGGCACATTGCTAAGAATCGCGAGAGCACAAGAATCGGAAATGAGATTTGCTCCAACAGTGGGGTTGTATAGGACCTTCATTGGTGTTCCTCTAATAAAGCATAGAATAGTCGCCAAAGGTGAGCTCATCCGAAAGATTTTGGGTGACTGCTCAACTTCCGCGGTCCATTCCCTACTTAAAATAGAGGTTAACTCCTTGACCGTCTACTGGACGAACACTCCATAAGGTGGGTCAGGTGGAGTTACTGGTAATGATGGTTTCCTACAGAAACAATACTTCGAGGTATTTCCAAAATTTTCAAATATCTCTTCCTCGAAGTAGAAGGGAAACATCGAAGGTTGAATTTCTTCTTCCTTCGTAGTTTCGAGTTCGGGAGAGGATTCCTCCGGCAAGGTTTGGGATAAGCAAGAAATGGGTTCTTCCTTGTCCATGGATTTATCCTCGGTTCTTGACGCTACTTCCTCTTGAGGAGGCTCACTAAGACACATAATGAAGGAAGAATTTTCTAGAATTTGGTCTAGAAGGTCCTTGCCTTCTTCTGGTGTCTTATGGAGGAAAGATCCTCCAGCCGTAATGTCAAGATGTAGGGCATATTCTTTGTTCAATACCATATAGAAGTGTTGCAAAAGCAACAGATTAGGACTGGACAAATCTTGGCCGGAATTTCTCAAAAGAGAAAATCTATCCCAAGATGCACCTATGGATTCACTCTCCATCTGCTGGAAGCCTAGTACTTCCTTCCGTAAGGACACAATTCGGGCAATTGGAAGAAAGCAAGACAAAATCCGTCTCGTAATTCATTACAATTTTCATTTGTCTTCCCAATGTTATGGTCATACCATTGTTTAGCTTTTTCCTTGAGAGAAAAAGGAAACAACTTCCTTTTGAGAGTCTCTTGTGTCATACTCTTGATTAGAAGGCATGAACACAATTGTCCGAACTCTCGTAGATGGTGTTAAGGGTTTTCACAATCCATTTCTAATAAGGATTGCTCCCGAACCATGGATATAAAGCCAGGGCGAAGTTCATAGCTGGTAGAACAGATGGGTTTCGCCGAAGGCGGTGGCTCACAGAACTTGCCCTTTGTGGCAGAATAAGAAAGAATGGTGGACTACTCCATATATGTGGTGGTGGAAAGAAAAAGAAATATAAGATAAGAAGATAGATATGAGGGTAAATAAGGTTCGAAGATTAACAACAACCGTTCCCTGGCAACGGCGCCAGAAATGCTTGTTGATGTTTCTTACGTCACAAATAATAATCCGCAAGCGCACGGAAACTGTCGTGTGTGTAATCTTACGAACTAGTCCACCAAAGGACACAAAGTTGTTTGAATAGGCAAGGAAGAGAGAGGAATTCAAAGATGTTTGTTGTAGCTGCTTGCTTTGGGCACGGGTTTACCCCTAGCAACACTAGGCGACTCCCGCCAAGAGCCTATGGCATAGCCAATGTGGAGGATTACAAAGGACAGATAGGGCTGTCACCACCTACTGCCTACCTCTTCAATCCGTGGTTCTATGAGATATTCACTGGTGATTTCTAACCTAAGCACCATGCTTATGTTCTAGATCAAAACTCTAGTTGTTTCAAACACAAAGCTACAACTAGAGCCTCAATGAACCCACAAGTAACTACTTGTGCAAACTCCTGAGAAATGAGAATCAAACTTGAATTGAATTCACAAAGGATTACTTGATTTAAATAACACCTTTGTAGTGGTACAAATGTAGAAGAGGGACTTGACAAGTCCAAGCATCCTTCTTCTAAACTCTTCACCACACTCTCCTTCTACTTGGCAGCCTCTAGGACTACTCTAAACCTTAGGAGTGGTATTCTATTCTCAACTTTTGGTGTGTGAGTGAAGTGAGGTGTGGGGTTATATTTATAGGGGGTGAAGGGTCGGTTCCTGCCACAAAATGCAAGTGAATCAGTCACCCATGACCTCTTCAAGCTGGGAGGAGCCAACACATGGAGTTTGACTACTTTTGGCGCCATGACCTAGTCGGCCGAACAGGGGGGGGGGGGGGGGGTCAGCTAACCTAGTCTTGGCCCTGTTGAGGCCGTGCTTCCTCCAGGTGTCTGCCAGGTGGATCCCATTCCTTTATATGGGTGCTACCCCGTTTGATGGCCTCAGATGCTTCTGTTTGTGGGCCATTTGATCCTTGTGATGACATGTGGTGTTGCCTAATTCGTCAAAATCCTATTTCATGCATTACTCCCTGCATGTCTTGGTATTTTGGGTCTAAATTCACCTGCATACAAATAAACACCAACACTTGTGGAATTGGTTAGTTTTTAACCCTACCACTACGTTGTGTTTCTCTTTTTTGCCCATTATGAGGTGAATTGATGGTCTAAATATGGTACTTAAGGAATGTCAACACTTGTGAATGACAATAAGATTCGCCAGCCACCAGGGGTGGAGGACCTCTCGGATGAAGCCGACATCGAGCAGCTTCTTGATCTCTTTAAGAATGAAGTTCTACAGCTCGATGGACTACTTGTGAGGCTTCTGTTGCACCGATCGAGCATCAGGGTGAATCTTTAGAGGGTCCTCGATCACCTCCTTGAGGATCCTCGACATCTGTGAAGGTTACCAAGCAAACACATCAACATTAGCCTGGAGGACGGTCGGTGACAAGCGCGAGTTCCTATTTGTCATCCAGACTCCCCACTATGCGGGTGGTCTAGGCAACGCCAGGGCCGACTTCGATTACATTCATGGGGACACGTCGCTGTCGGAGGGCTGCACACGGGGTGAAAAGGTTGAGCTGCACTGGTGCGTGCTCGGGGGAGGATGGACTGCTTCTCCACTGCCATAGGCAGGTGCCTCGGCCGCTTGAAGTGCTTGGAGCTTCTCCAAGGCTGAAACTGCAGTGGAGTGGTCCTCGCGAATCCTGAGGACACCGTTGGGTGTAGGCATCTTCAAGACTAGGTAGCCGTAGTGGGCTATTGTCATAAACCGGTACAGGGTAGGCCTGCTGATGATGGCTTTGAATTGGAGGCGACCTCCACGACATTGAACAAGGCGCTCTCCGTACGATAATTCTCAAGCGTTTCGAATGTGACCGGGAGGGAGATGTTACCGTATGGCATTATGTGTCTTGGTCCTACTCCCAAGAACGGGCTTGAGGGCTTCATCTTAGACATGAGGATCTGCAGCTTCTAGAAGGCTGCACGACTAATGAGGTTGAGGCCTGCCCCACCATTGATCAGCACGTGGTAGAGCATGACGTTGGTGATGGTCAGGGCAACAAGGATCGGGAGCAGTACTGCTCCCTTCATGTTCTTAGGGTAGTCGGAGGCGTCGAAGCTAATCGGCATTCCCATCCACTTGTGATGTGGTGTCGGGCTGGGGGTAGGAGCTACCGATGTGACCGTCCGCCGTAGGGTCTCGACAGCATTCCGGGACGTTGTTGACGGTCCCTAAATACTAAATTTGACCATCAATTCACTACATAAAGATTATAAAATGGAGAACACAACATAGTGGTAGGAGTTAAAACTAACAAATTTCACAAGTGTTAGTGTCTATTTGCATGCAGGTGAATTAAGCCCCAAAATACTTAAGAATGCAGGGAGCAATCCTAAAAGTTGCCATTCGACCAATCAGACAGTGACACATGGCATCACATGGATCCATGACTCATTCCTAGGTGTATCTGAGGAGATCCAATGGTGATTCATGTGATAAAGGGGTTAGGGCCCACCTGGAAGCCACCTCGAGAAAGCACAACCAAAGGAAATCACAGAAGTTTGCATGGACAATTTCTTTGTCTATAGAAAAAATTTCAATTATTGTCTGGAAAATTTAGATAAGGTCTTACAAAGGTGCCAAGAGAAGGACATGGTACTAAATTTGCAGAAGTGCCATTTTATGGTCCGTGAAGGCATCATTCTTGGACACTTAGTGTCCGAGAGGGGGATAGAGGTGGACAAAGCTAAAATTGAAATTATTGAACAACTGCCACCTCCTGTTAACAAAAGGGGAATTCACACCTTTTTAGGTCATGCGGGTTTCTATCGATGATTTATCAAGGATTTCTCCAAAATTGCTAGACCCCTCATAAACCTTTTAGCCAAGCATGCTGCCTTTGATTTCAATGAGGAGTGCCTTAAATCCTTTGATACACTTAAAAAGGCACTTGTCTCAGCTCCAATCATCCAACCCCCTGTTTGCACGCTTCCATTCAAAATCATGTGTGATGCCAGCGATTTTGCTGTTGGTGCTGTCTTAGGCCAAACCAAAAATAAAAAGAATCATGCTATAGCCTACGCTAGCAAGACTCTGACAGGAGCACAACTCAATTACCCCACTATGGAAAAAGAGCTCCAGGCAGTAGTCTTTGCTAACGATAAGTTTAGGTCCTATTTGGTTGGAGCCAAGGTCATTGTCTACTCAGACCATGCACCTTGAAATTTTTGGTCACTAAAAAGGACGCTTAACCAAGGCTAGTCTGATGGATTCTCCTACTCCAAGAATTTGATTTGGAGATTAAGGATAAGAAGGGAGTGGATAATTTTGTTGCAGAACATCTCTCATGTATAGAAGTCACACAACACATGGATGTGCCCATTAATGACTTCCTACGTGATGACATGTTACTCAAGGTGATTGGCTCTCAGCCTTGGTACGCTGATATTGTGAAATTCATAGTCATGGGGTACGTACCACCAAGAGAAAACAAAAAGAAGCTCATCTATGAAAGTCGACACCTATGGGATGGCCCATATATCTATCGAGTATGTGCCGATGGCCTTCTTGGAAGGTGTGTTCCCACAATCAAAGGCATCAAAATCATGGAAAAATGCCATGCTGGCCCCTATGGAGGCCATTACGGTGTTTACCATACTTAGGCAAAGATCTGGTGAAGTGGATTTTATTTGCCTTCAATGTATGAATATACCAAGGAATTCATTCGCCGATGTTTGAAATGCCAAAAGCATGGAGGAATCACTGCTCGTAATGCCATGCCTCTCACATATAATCTCCAAGTCGAATTATTTGATGTGTGGGGTATTGACTTCATGGGACCTTTTCCAAAGTCCCATGATTGCAAGTATATTCTGGTGGTCGTCGATTATGTGTCAAAATGGGTAGAGGCATTGCCATGCAAATATGTTGACTCCAGGCAAGCTAGGAAAATGTTCCATGAGGTCATTTTCCCACGCTTTGGTACTCCCCGAATGGTCATAGCTGATGGAGGGTCTCCTTTCATTGATAAGACCTTCCGAAGCTTTCTGAGGGAGCTTGGAGTTCAGCATAACATTGTTACTCCCTACCACCCACAAACAAGCAGTCAAATAGAAACATCTAACTAGCAGATCAAGAATATCTTGCAAAACACCATCTTGGAAATGGGAACGGGATGGAAGAAGAAGCTACCCGACATATTGTGGGCATATCGAACTGCCTACAAGACAACCATTGGCATGTTTTCGTTCCAACTTGTCTATGGGAAGACTTGCCATCTTCTTGTAGAATTGGAACATGGAGCTCATTGTGCCATAAAATGGTGAAACATGGATCTTGATAAGGTTGGAAAGCACCGTTTGAGGCAAATCTCCAAACTTGGGGAATGGAGGGATAAGGCATACCATAGTGCCAAAATTTATAAGGAAATAAGTAAGAGATGGCATGATAAACGCCAAAGGAGTTTAAGTCTGAAGATATAGTCCTTCTCTTTAACTCCGTGGTAAAACTCTTTGGACATAGGAAACTACGAAGTAAATTGGAAGGACCATTTATTGTGATAGAAACCTCATCTCATGGAACCATCACACTCCCAGATGATAAAGGCCATCTATTCAAGGTGAATGGGCACCGCCTCAAAATCTTCATAGATCCCCATGAGGATTTGGAAAAGGAAATTGACATGATAAATTTGATAGATTTTCACACTGTTCTTCAAAATTCCGCTTAAATCCTCGAAGTACAATAAGTGGGCCCTTTAAAAAAGTCATCCATATGGCCCATGAAATCCCAACCAATCCCTCGGTGCTACAACATCCTTCTAATTTCCACCTGGCCCAAGGACCATCTTCTATCTTAGGGTGCTAGTTTATCAATTTCAATTTTCATTCAAACACCCCCATTTTGAGTTTAATAAATATAACTTACCGGTTCAGCTAGCACTGGTAAAGTTCCCTTTGTTTTACTATTGCATTTTTGTCAAATAAAGATTTTAGGAAACAACTTCGGGGGAGGAGTCCCTCCACGATTTCGCGGCATATAGTTAACACGTTTCACCTGAGGACACGTCACAAACGTACACTCGAGAAAACACGACAAAGCAGAGCACCAGGGGAGCCAACCAGAGGTCGGTCAACCCCCTGGCTCGGCTGACCATGCTTCTGGACCCATATAATTAATTTAGGACAACATGTCATCTATGTTTTTGATTGATGTGATATGGTGAGTAAAATGAACACATGGACAAATCCATCCTTGCTTGAAATTGATTTTGAATTTTGCACAATTTTGAAGTCTTAAGGTTTTGCCTTCCTCTCTCATTAGAAATTTGAAAACTGCCTATAAGGGGGTGAATAGGCGGATAATCTGAAATTTAACCCAATAAAAACTACTTAATAGATAGAGTACAGACTAGTCCAGCCCTGGGGCGGACTATTCCTGTCAGGAAGTTGAACTTGAGAAAAGGTGAGATTTTTATGCGATGCTGTGAAGTCTACTTGATGAAATGTGAAGAATACAAACCTAACAATCTAGTAATGGAGATAAACGAAGATAAAATGACTAGATCGAGGTGAATCACAAGATTAAGATTAAGAACGTGTGGAAACCTAACTTGATCTAGCGAAGAACAAGAAAGGTAAACCAAGGGCGCAAGACAAAGGATTTATCCCTTGGTTCTGTGTTGACGTTTCTTATGTCACAGAAAAAAATCCGCAAGCGTACGAAAACTATCGATGTAGCATTTCCCCTTAAAGAGTATTCCCAAAGGGTGTCATTTATATTTTTCCAAAGGAAGGCTAGGTTGAAGCATAACAGTCATCAAGTGTCGGGATAGATTGGTCTAGGTAGGGATCTAAAAAGGATGGGTGAGAGATATGTGGAGGTAGTGTGACACACACAAGAGTATTCTATTCTAAGGGGGATAAACGGGTCAAAGAGAGATTAGGCTAAGAGTCAGGGAGTTACTCCTACAAATGCTTCTAGTATACATATACATAGCCTAAGTTAGTTACTAATGATCATATCAATTGTGAATTCTCATGCCAAGTTGTTCAACACATCGATCACAGGTTTACCCCTAGCAATACTAGGACAACTCCCGCAAAGAGCCTGTGGCATAGCCGAACATGGAGGATTACAAGGACAGATGGGGCTGTCACCACCTACTGCCTACCTCTTCAATCCGTGGGTCTACAAGACATCCAACGCTACTTAACTATCCTAGCATCATGCTAGCATATTAAGTAAATATCTTAAGAGCTGCAACACAAGCCATCCTAAGGCAATGACTAACCTAAACATTGTTGAACCAATGTTGAAACATAGCATAAGTCATTCATATTAACATGATGATGTCATAACTATTTAGACTATAGTAGGGGTTTGTAGTGTTTAAGATGATATAATGAGAGTGGTATAGCTTAATCATAAATACTACTCCTGCCTCATACATGGAATCCACAATCAAACAAGAAACATTTCATCCAAGTACATGAATAAAAGAAGACTAAAGATAGCATCTTTATTAATAATAAAGCCACAAGTACAATTAGGAATATGAGAGCCATACATTTCCCAATTTGGAATTGGGAAGAGAGGGACTCCTTCTAATCCTTCCTAACCTGGACTAAAGACTAGAGACTCTCCTCACTACAGTCTGAACTCCTCTAAACCTATGGAGAGTAGTGGATACAATAGAATAAATAATCAAGTGGTGTGTGTGTGTGAAGTGAGGGTAGGGGGTCCTATTAATAGGTGGAGAAGGGTTGGTTCTCACCGCCAAATGTGCATGAATCAGTCACCATCATCTTTAGGAAGCCGGGAGGAGCCAACACGTGGCGATTGACAGAGTTTGGCGCTAGGACCAAGTCGGATGACTAGGGGGTCGGCCGAACTGGTCTCTGCACCATTTCGCATGTGCTTTCTCTAGGTCACTGCCATATGGGTCCCATCCCTAGATATGGGTGCTACACCAATAGATGGCCTTGAATACTTCTGTTTGTGGGCCATTTGATCCATGTGGTGCCACATGTTAGCGCTTGATTGGCTGGGATGATATTTTATAGGATTGCTCCCCCTTTTTACCTTATTTCCTGCAATAATTCCCTGTATGCACTATTTCTCTAAGGACAAGTGGAAATAAGTTAAATAGAAAGGTGATGTGTGCAAGAAATGGCATTTCCTTCATATAATTGAGTTATATTGACTGGTGAAATTGGTATACAACAGCCATCAACAAACTCCTCCAAGCTTATCCTTTGCTCATCCCGAGCAAAGTCAAGACTTTAGGTTAATGATCACGAGTTGCTACAATGTTCTATTTTACACAAGTACCATGTGCACAACAAAATAGTCTACCTAGTATTGCAAAAATGGGCAAGGTACGTCACCCATCTCAAGTCATTATGGGGCTTATGCCTCCTATTCATGGGTGGTTGAAAGATAGAACAGCAAATGGAGCAAGTATACCCTAGAGATCAAGTTCCACTAAAATTTTGGAGAGGTCAATTTAGATTTTAAGTAACTCAAATTGATTCTCTCAATCACTCCTTTGTGTGTAGTGGAAATAATTCCTCATTAAGGAATTTTGCCTTAATTCCTCCTACCACTAAATAAGGCTTGTATGTGGGGACTAGGGTCCCAACATCCAAGGATCTCATTGGGTGGGGTCGTGCGATGCGACGCCCAACAGTATACATGAAAAGAACCAGAATAAAATACAAACCAAGTCTTTTATTTATAAATACAACGGAAGTTTTTACAATACTAAATGAACAAAAGAGTCTATACATCATAGCTACGCCCTCAGCTCTAGCTATGCAAATGCAAAGTCGTCCATGTCCTTAGGACGCTTCGCCCTAGCAACACTCAATATCTTGATCACGGCGGAGTGCAGGCCTCCCACTCAGCCGTGAACGCTGATGAGGGTAAGGCATCGTCGTCAAGCCCTTTATCAACGGTATAACCCTCAAAAACTCATTAACTGCAAACGTGAACATAAGGCTCAATAAGATTGACCCGTCTCACTAGACATATGCAGGGTAAAGACTAAACATAGGTAGGAAATGGCATAAGTAGACTCGCCTACACGTGGATCCTTATAATCATGTTTTAAGTAGCAAATGACATTCCTCAGGCATGCCACATCATGGACTCCACAATCAAACAAGAAACGTTGTGCCAATGATATGACATGCTCAAAGCACATAATGCTATTAAGGGTTAACTATTTGGAAATTGTAAACTTTAATTGTGCTATCTCTAAGTCACACAAGTTGCAATACAATAATTTTCATATCAACAGTTCATAGTATTTCAACTACTATTTATTACTACGTCACGACAAAGTGAACAAGCGGTACTCAAATAACCATCAGGGATGGTGATTGCAATCAGTAGACACCCGGATAACACGTCACGCACACCCGTGCGTAAGAAACGTGCGGTGCTCCTCACCACGTCATATGCAATAACCTTTCACAAGAAACTCAAATGCAGAACCAATCCCACCATCACGGGCACAAGGTCCCCGCATGAAGATTGTTTGTGTCCGCCGGCAGATTTACACCTTGCTGCTGTCAACCCACCCATATCGACAGTGGTCCATGCCTCGACAACCAAGTTATCAAGTTACATTGGTTTCCTGGGTTCCATATGCCCAGTATGCAACCGGTACAGTTCAAACTTGTCTAGCAGGGCCGCACACGGATCAGTCCTCAATCGACACAAGCAGGGCTACGCATGTTAGACCACGTCTCGCCACATCCTATCCCGCTGCTCGGTCTCCAATTCATATTCATAAACCATTCTTTGATAAACTCCATCCCATGTGATAAAATCCTATCTCGCAAGTAGATTCCAACTACTCGACTTCTACCGAATTCCTCAAAACATTAGCATGGCATTTTCTACTCGTCAAGCTGTAGACCAACCCAATACTCCATGGGGTTTGTGGGTCATGCAAGTGGAGTTTCAATTACCTTAGACATAATGCACAAATTTCACCCTAGACATAGGTGATACAAATCAAAATTTTATAAAAGCACTTAAATGCAAACCGGGGCTTGCCTTGGTTTGCGACTAGGCCAATGTTAATAGTTAGGCTTGATCTTCTCCCGAAGAATCCGCTATGAAACTTCAAGATGGTGACTCCTCGGCTCCTCCAAGTGAAGATCCTCGTTGGTCACCTTCGTGACGATCCCTATCGACATGATTATGCATATAAGTGAAATGCAGTTTAGTTATTAACAATTGAAATGGTGTACTCGAAAAAGGACAACTAGCTCATGTGGAAATTCTGGACTTGGTGGCATATCGACGACCACGAGAGATCAAAGTGAAGTATAGCAAGATTAAGGCACGAGGGAACTATCTGAAGAAGAGGATTGCAACTCAGGGTTCATTTAATGAAGTTGCATAAACTTAAGAAGGAATAAACCTAGTTAGCAACGAGAGGTGATGGCCAAGAGGTCATGGTAACACGAGTGAAAACTGAGATGAGTAACTCGACTCAAGCAATGAAATTTTATAGAGGATAGTTATGGCGTGCAGTAAGACAAAATCGCCTCACCAGGGACTCCCACACAAGCAGATCCAGAACTGGTCATCAAACATTTCAAGTTGTACGCCCTTTCTTGTCCTTGTGAATTCCCGAGTTAACTCTGAGGTGGAGCTGATGTTTGTCGACGTCGTTGGGGAAGTGGTGCATTGACCCACAAGGAATTTGAGCTACTAGAGGAAGAGCCATTGTGGTTGGGTACAACAGGGCTCCAAGAGTTGACGATGAACTGCGACGACCACTTAGACTCGATTGGAGCTCAATAGACAATTGACCAGGTGGAACGTCTTTTGATGGACTCGAGGGTGTGCTGTAGCCAATAGCCATAGCAGTAACCAGCTTGGCTCAAAAGGTGATGTATCGATGATCATAGGATGAACAGAGGCAAAATGAAGAACCCACAGCGGAACAAGCAATCAGATGGGTTTTTCAAGAAGCTTACCATGGGCAGCTACCACCATGTTCAACTGGCAAGAATGGCAGTTAGGTTGGAGCCATTTGCTCGATGGGTGGAGTCACCAGAATAAGGCGTGAGTGTGCGGACTGAGACGTTGCACAACGTACAGTGGCAACAAGGTTGCTCCATGCTTTGGAGATCACCCATCGAACACCTGGCAAGCGTTGGGGCCGAGAGGTTGATGCCCTTCCAATGGCGGTGCTGGATGGCAGGGTACCATAGGCGAGTGCTTGCATAGGGATGGCCCAGCAGCGGTGCATTGCGGCAGCGCGAGCAAGCATGGCGTAGGGGCTTGTGGCTATGATGTGAGCGCGGAAGAGAAGGTGCACGGCGTCGGGCAGCGCCGTATCCACGTAGGGGAACAGAATAGATAAACGTGCACTGCAGTGCGCTAGGTGATGTGGGGCAGGCATGCGCATCAATGAGGCGGAGCAGAGCATCGTGAGGAAAGAGACAGAGAGACGAACAAAGACTAGCACAACGCAACAATGAGGGAAACACACATCAATGAGGGCATGCTGACGCAGAACAAGCAGGACGCGAGCGCATCAGCGATGGGGAGCAGCGCGACCGCGGTGGAAACCAGGAGTGGGGCGCGTGGGGGCGGCGTTGTCGTGGGGGTGTGGCTCCTTAGCGAGGACGAGGAGCGCGCGACGCTGAGGAGGCGAGAAGGCGCGGTGGCAGGATGGAGCGCGAGTGAGGAAACCTATTGGGGAAAAAGGAGCAGAGGAAGAGTACCTGGACAGTGGTGGCTACGTGCTCAGCTGGCGTCCTGGAGAGGGGGCATGGCAGCCGGTGCTGACGCTCGTGCAAAGGTGCAACGTAGGGCGCGCACGACCGGAGATGACCGAGGCGACCAGGAGACCGGTGCCGGAGTGGCGCCTCTAGGGTGTGGTGCGTGGGGTGCTGTTGGGGCTTGAAGAGGCGGCAGTGAGCTGGGGCGCGACGCGTGCGAAGGGCGGAACGCGAGCCGGCGGTGGGGCGCTTGGCGCTGCGCGCGACCTCGTGGGGAAGGTCGAGAGCGGGGAAGACGGTGAAAGCAAAACAGAGGTCTTGGCATTTAGGGGATAAGACCGTCATGCGGGGTCCACCTCCCCCTTATCCTCAATTGCTTCCAAAAATTATTTTCAGATGACCGAAATTCCTATAATTGCTGAATCTAGTGGATAGGGACACTGGTGAGCGGTCGACAGAGAAGGCACTGGCGCGTGGTGGAAGAATGAAGAAAATCTAAACTGCCTTGGGGTTATATCTGTGGGGACCAATGGTAATTGGGTCCCAACCTCAATCTGATCTTATGCTGCTACCTCCAATATTACATAAAATTACAAATGGTGCCCTAATTAAATAGGAAGCAGTAGAACCGAGTGACGAGACTTGTCGGGCAAGGAGAATGTGAGGGGTCTAGTAACAGACGACGCGACATGGCAGTGTCACTGGCTTTCGATAAGCACAAGCAGAGGACAAAACCCAAGACACCTTGGTTAGGACTGACTGGTGGGTCATCTGACAAGTGGGCCCCACCAAGGTGTTATCTTCACTGGAAGCACCACGATGTTGCTCATGTTGATGTTGAAGTTTGAATTTAAATTAGCATTTGAGCTCTAAATTGTTTATGTGAAATATTCCAATTAAAGTTTATAATTTTAACAAGTTCCTATTTTGTTAACATTGGTTAACTCATATGGTTCATGTGAGTTTGGTTTTTCCAAGTCCACTTTCAAAATTTTTTAAGTTCCCATTTTCGTGTTCTTGCTCTACTCAAATGCGAGCCTTTACAATCCTTCCTCCTTAAAGTAATCTCATCCCGAGATTCTAGAGAAATGAGAAAGTTAGGACGAGTTGTTGATGAGATCACTGCATTGTCCCACGTGATTGGAAGAAAGACATTCTTCGTCTTTTTCTGCAGGTTCTTGAAGTTGTGGTTAGTCCAACTTATGTTGTAAACTACATCGTGTAGATTTGGTGGCTTGTGTCTTCGTACTGCAACTCATATTCGGATGCTCGGCATGACAGAGATCACTCGTAAAGTTTGTGTCTTTGCAAATTATGTTGTAGCTAGGCTGTGTGAAGATCCTTTTCTTTCTGTCAAAATGAAGTAATCTTCTTCATAGTAGGAACAATAATGGTTCTATGATATTGGGCATCCATAACTCGTGACGTTCTTCTCATGAAGGCCTTACCGCCCTAGTCTTGTATTCTGAGAATCAGTACTTGTTCTTCAACTCTCTTGAGTATCCTGATGACCTTGATACCAGTTGCTTTCAACTTTGGCTTCGTGTACTGAGTTCTTTGAGCTGGGTGTAGTATTACTCAATATAGAATCAAGGGAGTTTACGAGATTAGACAATGAATCGCTAATCTCATCTGGATCGGGTTTCACAATTAGGTAGTTAATAATCAGACTACTTTACCGTGACATAAGAGTAGTAAAGATGTCATCTCTCTTATGTGGTCAAAATGACAAAGTTACAATGTGTATGGCAACCACAAGGTTCTCGACATATCAATGTCACCATTCACTATAAATCAAGGAGTTTCGCAAGCTCAACATAAATGAAAATTTTGCAAACGGTGAAGGTCAAGGGGTATTAGAAATGATCACTCACAAGGTATTGTGATCTCAATAACTAGTCAATGGATGAAATGTTTTGTACTTGACATAAGAGAATGAAAGGTTTGGTTTCTATTATGTCGTCAGAATACAAAGATGTCTAATACATGACATCTACAAGGTCGTCGGACAAAGCAAAGTTACCATGCATTATCCATCAAAGGGTTGTCAAAGAATGATCTCGCGAATAGAAAGAATACCAGGTTCTCGTGGGGTTGAGAAGTCATAAGGAGACCCCTCACAAACTAGAAACAATCAGCTTTCAGCAATCAAGGTAATTGAACCTTAACAAGTCAAGGATAAAGACTCCACTGTGTTTTGGTCACAAGGTGCATCAAGAGGTTGATCAATTAAGGAAGAACCTCACGAATCAAGAGTATGAGTGTTTACACAACCACGAAAATTGAACCCACACAAATCAAGGATGAGGGTTCAACTCATAGTTGTACTACAAAGAGGATTGAGTAATCGATTTCCCTGGTATTACTCAATGAAGGCAAATCAACTAGAACGTTGATCACAAGTGTTGGAAACAATCAAGACTAACAGACATCACTTAAGTACTTGAATGGAGATACAAATTCTTGCTCAATGTTAATTACGACTCAGGTATCATGATGCATTACAAACCGGATGATATTATGAAGACACAATGCAATCCTGGGAAAAACTATGCATAAGGTATGATGCATTCATATTTGTTGTTTGAGCAAAAGTATGTATAACAATTCAAATACGATAAGCACTATCTCAAGTTCACAATGTTTGATCAACTTGCTCATGAGAAGTGTTGGACAAGGAACATCCTTCTCGTAGGTTGATCAAGATAGAAATATTCAAGTCTAACCATGGAAACAAGGAGTGGTGAGCAATATACTACACAATCTTAACCTTTGTAACTGGTACACATTTTAACCAGTATATCCACTTGTCTCCCAAGGTCCTTGTCGCATCTGCCGAGACACAGACTCATCTTTGCTCAATTAATACCTTGACGACTTGGTACTATTCAGTATGGGATCAAAGTTACTAGAGTTCACGTAGTGTTGTTTCGCTTAATCTTCTCTTCGATCATGTAGTGGTGATTTACATCTTCCATGATAACGCTGATGGAGTTGAGGATGCACTCCGTCTATGAGGTGCTAACCTCGTGCTTGAGGTTGGTTTCTCTTGAAACTGTAGCTCCACTTGATCACTTAAGTTATTTGGATGCACACCTCCCCCCTTAAAGTTTCGAACTAAGAGTTTGAAAAGTTTTACTCCAACTAAACCTTATGGGAAGGTTATGTGCAACTTCTGGAAGTGAAATCACTGCTCAAATACAACACACAGTGTCGAACGCCAGTTGAGTAACATGAGCAATGATCCATGAAATTGAAACCAAAACTGATCGAATTTCGAAATCCGAACCACTGTCCAGGTTCTGGTACAGCTGACCAACCTGGAGAAATTCAAACTGTTCGACCAGTTAAGAGGCAAAATCTGGACCGGAGTTCAACTACAAAGTTGCAGTACACTCGATGATCTTTCCAGAACGTCTTTGTTTGCCCCCAAATCAGTTATGGTCGAGAAGATATGACTTTGAAAAGTTGTTTGAGCTTCTGAAAATTTCCTGCAGCATCCTAGTTGTAGATACCCTCTTGATCCAACTGTTTCTTACTTTATACAATTTCGACCCAAACTTACAAATACAAATTTATAGAATAAATCCTAAACTTTATATACATGTTACATATAACTCTAAGTGACTTTTAGTTTGCAAACTATGGACCATATTCAGAAATGTACAGATCACTGTCCAGATCGGGTGGTTCCGGACAGTTTCTGCGATTTTCAAAATCTCACCAACTTAGGAAGGGATTCTGGTCTTGAGTTGAATAGAGAACTTGTAGTGGACTCCCAATGCTTTCCAAAAAGTATTTAATTTTACTCATAGCATCTCTGGTTGAGGAAGTATGGAATTTTAAAGTTCGACTATGTTCCCAGATTTTTAATGGAATTTCGACAGAACTTCCTTTGTTTTATGCTGATTTTGTCCACAATTTTTTTTATAGTTGAACAACAATATTTGCAGAAACAATATATTACAAACTTGTTACATCCACCCTCAGGATTCCATAAATGTAAAACACCAAGCAATTAGATGAATCTTCTCGAAGGTATGGTCAAAATAGTAGCTGAATATAAATCTGTCCAGATTCGGTGCTGTCAAGATAACTTCGACGATACATCGATTTAAACCCTGTTCTTGCCAGGTTTAGCCTTAGTGTCGAATAGAAACTTGTTGGAGGACTCCTTAAGATTTCCAGACATGTATATAAATTCCTATGTTGCTTTTCGGTTTTTGAACTTATGTCTATTCAAAGTTCACAATTTTCCTGGCTAGTTCTGGTAGCACATATACTCTTGTTCCAATTTTTAACTCAAGTTTATAAATACTTCTGATCTGAATTTGGGGCAACAATGAATTACAAAGTTGTATCATAGATCCTTCCCTTTCCGAAAATGCATCACAATGGACTAGAAGAGTTTTCTATGAAGCGATATGGCAAAAATACAGCTGCTGGTTCACACAGTTTCAGAACAGCAGCATTGGTGATTATGGTGCACTTTCATCATCTTAGAAAGGTCTTTCGGCTTGGAGGTCAATAGAAAACTTATAGAAGACTTTCCAATCTTTTCAAAAAATATTCATTTGCCTCCATAGCCTTTCTGTAATAAAAGATATGGCAGATTGATCACAGGGTACAAGATAGTTCAAAACTGGGGTATGAAACTCAGTTCTGTTTCAGCTGACCATACTGTATAAATTCGAAATTTTCATAAAGTAAAATTCAGTACCAGGATTTGAGTTGAATACAAAAGTTTTAGTTCACTCCACAGCCTTTACATATTGTACTTTCAAATCTCCAGGTGAGCCCTGTATTAAAAGTTATACAGGTTTGAAGTTTACTAAAATTTTCTGGAAATTTTGACAGAACCTCCCCTGTATATGTGGTTATCACCCACAGTTTATACATGTATATCAAAACAATATATTTAGTTAATTACAAAATAAAAATGGTACAACATCATGTTAACAGCTCAGAAATAAAATGGTTGCGCCTTACAAAGTTGTTATACAGGTCAAAGCGTGCAAATTCCAAACTATGCACAAATGGTTCCTGGTTCTGGACTGCCAGAACAGTGTTTTCGACAAATGGAATTAGGCACTGGTATTGCAAGATTCAGTCAGAGAGTTGAATAGAAAGTTGATAGAGGACTTCCTAAGATTTCCAGAAATGTATATATATGACTATGTCACCTTTCTGGATTAAGAGTTATAACTATCTAAACTTCACAGATTGAGTAAAGGGTTTCTGCGAGCACTCCTGCAGATCTTTATATTGGACCCATAATTTGATTTGGTTCAAAGTCGAATTAGGGAAAACTTTGAATTACCAAGTTGTAGAGCTGATTCTCCCCTTTCCAAATATGCATCATAATGGTTCAGGAGATTTTTCTATAGGAAGTTATGGTAAATTACAGAGACTTTTGCAATGGTATAGGCATTTGGAGTAGTTTTGGTAGAGTTCAACTTTCACCAGGTTATCAAATCTTTCTGTCTTAGTGGTAAACAGAAAGTTTGTAGAGGTCTTCAAGAGATTTCCATCCATCTAGCATACCCATATGTTCTCTAACAACTAACCAAGATTGCAACCTGGCAAAGTTCAGCAAACTTCTGCCAGAAACAAAGAATCTTGGTTCTACACCTTCATCGAGTCGGAATTCAATTTATGGAGTCTAAACATACCAGCAACTGATAGTCAGACATTCCAAAACATAATGCATCCATACTGTCGTGGGAGATGGTCAATGTATCAAATGTGATACTGACAGTACTACGTGCCTGACCAAATAAAATCTAACTGGTATATCCGGATACGTCTATAGGTGGCCCTAGTATCGTTCACTCGCAAACGTGTTCTACACGGGTCACTACCGTAGTTAGTGTAGCTGCAGAAGACAAACAATCCCCTTTGACTCCTTCACACCTCAAGGGCGGCAAGGGGAAATACAACAGGCAGCCACAATAATATATATAAGAGTAATTGCATACGACTCTTGTGTGAGTCGCCCTCGAGCGAAGTCATGTCTCGAGGTACATGGTTATACTACGTCTGTACAGCAAAGACTTCCGCACGAACCAGCTTATACATGCTCGGGCATACATGTTTCACAATCCTCCCATAGAACATGAATAGTCCTAGAGATGCATACTATCGGGTTATCCACCACCCGACGGGGGCTCCCACTATGTTTGAAGCACACTAGGGTACCGCGTGTCATATGTTCTCAGAAACATAGAGAGTTTCAGAGACTCATATTGACTTTCCATGCTAAGCCATGGAAACAATTACATACCACATCTCGTATGGAAGAGCTTACCGAGATTGATCCGCTCTCGGT
The DNA here is from genome assembly GCA_036927565.1 of Tuctoria greenei. Classification (NCBI taxonomy): domain Eukaryota; kingdom Viridiplantae; phylum Streptophyta; class Magnoliopsida; order Poales; family Poaceae; genus Tuctoria; species Tuctoria greenei. The sequence continues at coordinate 61,997,830 of JAYESD010000001.1, read as the reverse complement.
GGCGTACCTTACCTCTTACCTGACGTCGAAGCGTGGATACAAAAATAGTAACAAGTATGTTAGCTTATCACCTTTATATCTTATTCTAGTAATACTCCTTATATCGTCATATAACTATTTCCTCACTCATATACTCCTAAATTTTTGAAAATATGCCCTTTTCAGGCACACTATTCCCAATGATGCTCTGATACCATGCTGTGAGGACCGGGGCCCCGACATCCAAGGATCTCATTTGGTGGTGTCGTGCGGTGCGAGACCCAACAATATACATGAAAAGAACCAGAATAAAATACAAACCAAGTTTTTTATTTATAAACATAGCGGAAGTTTTTACAATACTAAATGAAGAAAAGAGTCTATACATCATAGCTACGCTCTCAGCTCTAGCTATGCAAAAGAAAAGTCGTCCATGCCCTTAGGACGCTTTGCACTAGCAGCACTCACTCTCCTGATCACGGCAGCATGCAAGGATCCCACTCAGCTATGAACCCTGATGAGGGTAAGGCGTCGTTGTCAGGCCCTTCATCAACGGTATAACCTACAAAAACTCGTTAACTGCAAACGTGAGCATAAGGTTCAGCAAGACTGACCCGTCTCACTAGACATATGCAGGGTAAAGACTAAACATAGGTAGGAAATAGCACAAGTAGACTCGCCTACACGTGGATCCTTATAGTCATGTTTTAAGTAGCATATGACATTCCTCAGGCACGACACATCATGGAATCCACAATCAAACAAGAAACGCTTTACCAATGATATGACATGCCCAAAGCGTATAATGCTATTACAGGTTAAGTGTTTGGAAACTATAAACTTTAATTGTGCTATCTCTAAGTCACACAAGTTGCAATACAATAATTTTCATATCAACAGTTCATAGTAATTCAACTACTCTTTATTACTACATCACGTGGCAGTGAACAAAAAGTACTCAAATAACCGTGAGGGACGGTGATTGCAATCAGTAGACACCCGGGTAACATGTCACACACACCCGTGCGTAAGAAGCGTGCGATGCTCCTGACCACGTCATACGCAACAACCTTTCACAAGAAACTCAAACGCCAAACCGGTCCCACCATCATGGGCACAAGGTCCCCGCACGAAGCGTGTTTGTGCCCGCCGGCAGATTTACAACTTGCTGCCCTCAACCCGCCCCTATCGATAGTGGGTTATGCCTCAACAACCACATTATCGAGTTACATCTGTTTCCTAGGTTCCATATGCCCAGTATGCATTCGGTACAGTTCAAACTTGTCTAGCAGGGCCGCACAGGGATCAGTCCTCAATCAACACAAGCAGGGCTACGCACGTGAGACCACGTCTCGCTGCATCCTATCCCGCTGCTCGATCTCCAATTCATATTCATAAACCATTCTTTGATAAACTCCATCCTGTGTGATAAAATCCTATCTCGCGAGTAGATTCCAACTACTCGACTTCTACCGAATTCCTCAAAACATTAGCATGGCATTTTCTACTCGTCAAGTTGTAGTCCTACCCAATACTGCATGGGATTTGTGGGTCATGCAAGTGGAGTTTCAATCACGTTAGACATAATGCACATATTTCACCCTAGACATAGGTGATACAAATCAAAATTTTATAAAAGCACTTAAATACAAACCGGGGCTTGCCTTGGTTTGCGACTAGGCCAATGTTAATAGTTAGGCTTGATATTCCCCCGAAGAATCCGCTATGAAACTTCAAGATGGTGACTCCTCAGCTCCTTCAAGCGAAGATCCTCGTCGGTCACCTTCGTGATGATCCCTATTGACATGATTATGCATATAAGTGAAATGCAGTTTAGTAATTAACAATTGAAATGATGTACTCGAAAAAGGACAACTAGCTTGTGTGCAAATGCTGGACATGGTGGTATATCAACGACCATGAGAGATCAAGGTCAAGCATAGCAAGATTATGGCACGAGGGAACTATCTGAAGAAGAGGATTGCAACTCAGGGTTCAATTAATGAAGTTGCATAAACTTAAGAAGGAATAAACCTAGTTAGCAACGAGACGTGATGGCCAAGAGGTCATGGTAACATGAGTGAAAGCTGAGTGAGTAACTCGACTCAAGCAATGAGATTTTCCAGAGGATAGTTATGGCATGCAGTAAGACAAAATCGTCTCACCAGCGACTCCCACACAAGGAGACCCAAAACTGGTCATCAAAATTTCAAGTTGTACATCCTTCTGGTCCTTGCGGATTCCCGGGTTAACTCTGAGGTGGAGATGATGTATGTCGACGTCATTGGGGAGGTGGTGCATTGACCCACAAGGAATTTGAGCTACTACAGGCGGAGCTATTGTGGTTGGGTACAACAGGGATTCGAGAGTTGATGGTGAACTGCGACGACCACTTAGGCTCGATTGGAGCTCAATGGACAATTGACCAGGTGGAACATTTTTTGATGGACTCGAGGGCATGCAGTAGCCAATAGCCATAGCAGTACCCAACTTCACTCAAAAAGCGATGTATCGATGATCATAGGATGAACAGATGCAAAATGAAGAACCCACAGTGGAACAAACAATCAGATGGTTTTTTCAAGAAGCCTACCATGGGCAGCTACCATTGTGTTCAACTGGCAAGAATGGTAGTGAGGTTGGAGCCATTTGCTCGATGGGTGGAGTCACCACAATAAGGCGTGAGCATGCGGACTGAGATGTTGTGCAACGAAGTGGCAGCAAGGTTGCTCCATGCTTTTGAGACCACTTGTCGAACACCTGGCAAGCGTCAGGGTCGGGAGGTTCATGCCCTTGCAATGGCAGTGCTGGATGGCATGGTACCATAGGCAAGTGCTCGCATAGGGACAACGTAGCAGCGGTCTGTTGCGGCAGCGCGAGCAAGCGCAGTGCAGGGACTTGCGGCTGTGACCGTGAGCGCCGTAAGAAGGCGCACGGCGTCGGGCAGCGCCGTATGCGTGTAGGGAAACATAACAGATGATCGTGCGCTGCCGTACGCTAGGTGATGTGGGGTAGGCATGCACGTGGATGAGGCGGAATGGTGGATCACAACACCATGAGGACAGAGAGAGAGACGAACAGAGACTAGCACAACACGATGATGAGGGAAACACACATCGACGACGACATGCTGGCATAGAAGAAGCAGGACGCAAGCGCATCAGCGATGGGGAGCAACATGGCCGTGGCGGAAACCAAAAGTGGGAGCGTGGGGGCGACGTTGTCGTGGGGGTGTGGCTCCTCGGTGAGGACAGGAGCGCGCGACACCGAGGAGGCGAGAAGGCGCGGCGACGGGATGGAGCGCGAGTGAGGAATTCTGTTGGGGAAAAACGGAGCAGAGGAAGAGTACCTGGACGGTGGTGGCTACGTGCTCGGCCAACGTCTTGGAGAAGGGGCACGGTGGCTGGATCTGACACTCGTGCAAAGGCGTAACGTAGGGAACTCACGACCAGAGATGACCGAGGCAACCAGGAGACCGACGCTGGAGTGGAGCGCTGCTAGGGCGTGGTGCGTGGGGCGACGTTGGGGCTTGAAGAGGCGGCGGCGAGCTGGGGTGCGCGCGGTGCGACAAGGAGGCACAACAGGAGGGGGAGCTTGGCTGGCGGCGCGCAACACGTGCGACAGGCGGAACGCGAGCCGGCGATGGGGTGATCGGCGCTGCGCGCGACCTCCCCCTTATCCTCAATTGCTCAATTGGCATTTAGGGGATAACAGAGGTCTTGGCATTTAGGGGATAAGACCGTCATGTAGGGTCCACCTCCCCCTTATCCTCAATTGCTTCCAAAAATTATTTTCAGATGACCAAAATTCCGATAATTGCTGAATCTAGTTGGTATGGACACTGGTGAGCGACCGACAGAGAAGGCACTGGCGCGTGGTGGAAGAAGGAAGCCTTGGGGTCTGATATGTGGGGGCCACTTGTAAGTGGGTCCCAACCTCGATCTGATCTTCTGCTGCTACCTCCAATATTACATAAAATAACAAATGGTGCCTAATTAAATACGAAGCAGTAGAGCCGAGTGACGAGACTTGTCGGGCAAGGAGAATGTGAGGGGTTTAGGATGAGACAATGCGACATGGCAGTGTTGCTGGCTTTTGATAAGCATAAGCAGAGGACGAAACTCAAGAGGCCTTGGTTAGGACTGACTGGTGGGCCACTTGACAAGTGGGTCCCACCCAAGGTGTTATCTTCACTGGAAACACCACGATGTTGCTCATGTTGATGTTGAAGTTTGAATTTGAATTAGCATTCAAGCTCTTAATTGTTTATGTGAAATATTCCAATTAAAGTTTATAATTTTAACAAGTTCATATTTTGTTAACATTGGTTAAATCATATGGTTCATGTGAGTTTGGATTTCCAAGTCCACTTTCAAAAAAATTTAAGTTCGCATTTTCGTGTTCTTGCTCTACTCAAATGCGGGCTTTTACATTGTATGTGGAGCTTGGTAGCGAATATAGTAGGTATATTTGCAACACATAATATTGCTATGTAAAAAAAGAAAGCCTTAGGAGAAATCAATTCAAAACTATTTAATTCAAGACTTGCGCATGTGTGATGGAGTGGAAGTGGATGTGGATGTTTGAGATGAATCCTCTTTATGTAGACTCTCTTATTTTTGCCGGAATGAAATATTGGCTTTTTTTTTCTCTCATGCTTATGATGTAAGCATGCAGTTTTTTGTAGCCATGTCTTCTACTCCCTTTTTATGCAATAAACTTACAGAGAGTATGAAGCATGAAGGGTATGAAGTTTCTCTCTTTTTTATTGTGGAATGATGGTATGATGGAATTTTGCTTACTTCTAGTGTAGAAGTATAGCATGTGCAAGTGAAGTTTTGAATTCAAAAAGAAATGAATGAATTCTCCCATAGGTCTATACTAGTGTGACTAGGCTCAATGTAAGGACAAATAGCATATGCAAAAGGTCTTTCAATGTATGAATATCATATGGCTTTCATAGATATTTCCAATCAAGTGAGAGTAACTTATATCTTTTTAGAATTTCTCCTGAAATCTAAGTTTCACCTTCAAACTAGAATAGCAGCCCTATCACTAGATCATATCTCACAACAACTTAGAATTGGATAAGCTTTTCCTACCCACAATTTCTAAATCAAGGCAGAAGTAATTTTTAGCCAATGAAAGCAATATTTTGGAGAGTAGTAAGTTGTAAACTAGGGACTTAGGAAAATTAAAATAGAGCAACTATTCATGTTTTCATCTATGTGAATTCTAAACTATTCTTACTGTACATCTTTTATTTTATTTTAAAGCAAATCTACTCTACTCTTTTTTTATAAGCAAGGTGACTGTTGCATGAATGGAAAATAAATATGCAAGGGGTGTGATACAATTTACCTCAAGTGGGGGGTCCTCCCTCAAGCTTGTTCTTCATTGACCTCTGTGATGAGGGTTGAACCCTTGATGTTGGAAGTGTGCTGCGAGATCGGCTTGTTGTTGTTGTAGTTTGGAGTTGAAGTTGGTGAAGTGAGCATCCAGGTGTTGTTGCCAATCTTGGATACCTTGAACATGCTCTTGGAGAGTGTTGTAGATGTCACCCATTATCACTTCAAGGTCTTTCATACGTCTAATGAGATTTGTCATTCCTTGGCAATAGTCATGATGACTTCTATCCAAAGAGGAACGACATCTTCTCATGGACGTTGGAGGCAAGCTGCTAGAGCTTCAAGTGGATAGGGGTGGCTCCCACGCGGCACCTGGCCATCCATGCCAAGACGGACCTTCGATCTCATACGATGGAGGTTGACTCCATCCGGGTGCATCACCCGTTGGGTTCTCTTCCTCTTCGTCTCATGGACCGTGGAGGTTGTCGGAGGCATGGCCGCTCTCCTTGTGTTGTTTGTAGTTACTCTGCTAGATACATTACTTCTTTGGGCTTCCGTGATGGGAAGAAGGTCAATGTTTAGCCTCTGACATTTGTACAAATGAAAATCCGGGTTAGGTAACTGAATTTCATTTACAAAGGCGGGATAATAAAACATCAAAGAGCCATTATTATCATGCTTAAGGGTATGTCCTTGCACTAAATAATATTCATTTATTAATTCTTGTTCATTTTCAATATATTCAAATGAAGTATATTCTAGTGCTCCTACCCTAGTAGCAATACGTGTAATCAATGAAGTACATTCAATTGGCTTTGCTCTTAAAATATAATTTAACCATTGTGTCATCATGACAATAACTGAAGCAACTTTTATCTTTTTAATCATGGCAAATAAAATTTTTAGCTCATCATCACGCACTGTTCTAACATCTCCTCTAGGGAACATAGTCATAGACACCCATCTATGCATAAAGCGTAAAGTAAGATTGTGCAAGTGGCTATTCCTAGGAGCACAACATCTAACCTCACTAGTCAATTCATACCAAAAACATTATTTGCTAAACTTAGGCAAAGTGTCTAAATCTAGCAAACAACGTTTATAGAAGCCTGGGATTTCACATAATTCTTTCCATAGGATGTTGTATTCTTTTTGAAATAATCTAAAAGAAATGCCATAAAATACTATTTTAAGGGTGCAAAGGAATTGTATAGAGAGAAGGCATTAACCTCTCTCCTCCATGTGATCAAAATTGTTCCGTCCTAGTGGACGCAAAATGGAAAAGAATTCGGAATTCATACCTATTTTGGAGATCAAATCCATATCATAAGCTTTCGTATGAGGAAACTCACGATCTTGGAGGAGATTGCGTGCTTGATCTTCAACATGACTATGTATGTCGAGGTCGTTGTTGTGGAGATGTTGTCACGGGTTGCTCCTCTCACCCATGGGAGTGTCCTCACATACACTCCTCCTCCGTGAACATGGTGTATCAATAGAAGAGGGACGTGCACTTGAGTCTCAACCATGGCTTGAGCTTGCAACCTCCTTCCTATTCCCAAACAACCTCTTCATTTCATTCCCAAATAATTTCTCCTTAAAGAGTATTCCCAAAGGGTGTAATTTATATTTTCCCAAAGGAAGTCTAGGTGGAAGCATAGAAGCCATCAAGTGTAGGGATAGGTTGGTCTAGGTAGGGATCTAGTAAGGATGGGTAAGGGATATGTGGAGGTAGTGTGACACACACAAGCGTATCCTATTCTAAGGGGGATAAATGGGTCAAATAGGGATTAGGCTAAGAGTTAGGGAGTTACTCCTACAATGCTTCTAGTATACATATACATAGCCTAAGTTAGTTACTAATAATCATATCAATAGTGAATTATCTTGCTGAGTTGCTCAACACATTAGGCACGGGTTTACCCCTAGCAATACTAGGGCAATTCCCGCAAAGAGCCTGTGGCACAACCGAACATGGAGGATTACAAGGACAGATAGGGCTGTCACCACCTACTGCCTACCTCTTCAATCCGTGGGACTACAAGACATCCAACACTACTTAACTATCCTAGCACCATGCTAGCATATTAAGTAAATACCTTAAGAGCCGCAACACAAGCCATCCTAAGGCAATGTATAACCTAAACATCGTTGAACCAATGTTGAAACATAGCATAAGGCATTCATATTAACATGACATGTCATAACTATTTAGACTATAGTGGCAGTTTGTAGTGTTTAAGATGATATAATGAGAGTGGTATAGCATAATCATAAATACTACTCCTACCACATACATGGAATTCATAATCAAACAAGAAACGCTTCATCCAAGTATATGAATAAAAGAAGACAAAAGATAGCATCATTATTAAGAATAAAGCCACAAGTACAATTAGAATATGAGAGCCATACCTTACCCAATTTGGAATTGGGAAGAGAGGGACTCCTTCTACTCCTTCCTAACTTGGACTAAGGACTAGAGACTCTCCTCTCTACAACCTAAATTCCTCTAAACCTATGGAGAGTAGTGGATACAATAGAATGAATACTCAAGTGGTATGTGTGTGAAGTGAGGGTAGGGGTCCTATTTATAGGTGGAGAAGGGTCGGTTCCTGCCACCAAATGCGCGCTCGCGCGAATCAGTCACCATCGTCTTCAGGAAGCCGGGAGGAGCCAACTTGTGGCAATTGACCGAGTTTGGCGCCAGGACCAAGGTGGCCGACTAGGGGGAGGGGGGGGGGGGGTCGGTCGACCTGGTCTCTGCACCATTGCGCGTGTGCTTTCTCCAGGTCACTGCCAGGTGGGTCCAATCCCTTGATATGGGTGCTACACCGTTGGATGGCCTCGGATACTTCTGTTTGTGGGCCATTTGATCCCTGTTGTGCCACATGTCAGTGCTTGATTGGCTGGGATGATATTTTATAGGATTCCCCCTCTTTTACCTCATATCCTGCAATAATTCCCTGCATGCACTATTTCTCCATTGACGGTGCTAGAGTTCGAGATATGCCTTTTGAGGGGCGGGGGATCCATTTGAATAGGGGTCCCGACACATAGCCGTTGCCACCAGAAAAGGTGCCGACTAGTCCGGCCTTTGACCCTAGACTAGTTCGACCTGTAGGGACCAGTGATGTCGCCCTTGACCAACCACAAAGTCCCCCGACACCTTTTGAATTCAAACGGTCACAACACCACAGACTAGTCCGTTCAAAAACAGAATAGTACGATCTCACATAGAACCATTTGTTCCAGTTGAGAATGGACAAGTCTGGTTTACCGAACTAGTCCGGCCCCTGAGGGCAGACAAGTCTGGCCATCCAGGACTTAGTCCCAGCAGCCACCTCCAACTCCACAGCGGACTAGCCTGACTCAGAACTGACTAGTCTAATCTCACACGTAAACTTCTTTTCTGGTCAGAAACAGACTAGTCTGCCAGAGTGGACTACTCCGGCCCCCAGGGCGGACTAGTCTGGTCCTTCATGACTTAGTCCTAGAAGGTCTCAGACACACTCACCACGAACTAGTTTGTCTCCAGATGAACAAGTCCGAACTCACAAAAAACTCTTGGTCCCCTAATTTCGGATCCGTCCGATGTGCCCGGACTAGTCCCGCCTTTCAGCTAGGACAAGTCTAGCCCTGTCCTTAGGGCTACCTCAACTCATCTCTCAATCTAATCCAACTTGGACTATGAGCTCTTAGGAGTTTCTCAACACTTTGACACATTGAACTCATTCAATCTATGTGGCTGAACTCGACACAAAGAATTTTGAAAACCTAAATTCTACTCTTCGAGTTTTCCCCTTTTTCTCCTCTTTTTCCTTTTTTGAGTGTATCCAACATCGTCCATCTTTCAATCATCTGTACTTACACTTGCAATGCTCATTAGTCTCTTAAGTGTTGTCATTAATCATCAAAACCTATGGGGATTAGCCTAGATGCACTTTCAAAATTAAATACCCATCAAGGCCATATGATATGAATATTGGAAACCACAGGCATATGTGTTGACAGTTGTTATATACCAATTTTGACCATTAAATATAACTCAATTATGTGAGAGAAGAAATATTTCTTACACACATGTTAGTTGATTTAACATAATTTCACTTGTACTTGGAGAAATAGTGCATGTAGGAGTTTTTATGCAGAAATGATAGAGAATGAGGGGACAATCCTAAAAAGTGCCACGCCAACCAATCAAGCGATGACATGTGGCATCACATGGATCCATGGACCCATTCCTAGGAATGTCCGATGGAATCCAATGACAATTCATGGGGGAAGGAACATGGGCCCAAATATCAATCACCAGGGGGAAGCACAACCGAGGGGGGGGGGGGCAGGACCAGGTCGGTCGACCCCCAACCTCAAGTGACTTGGCCCTGTCACCAAACCCGATCAGATTCTACGTGTTGGCTCCTCATGGCTCCCTGAAGGCAGTGAAGACTTATTCATGTGCTAATTGTGGCAAGAACCGCCTCTACTCCATGTATAAATAGGGGGTGCCCCACTTCTCCCACACACCACTCAAGCATTCTCTCTTGTATTACATTAGTGCTCTCTTAGTCCTTAGTGGATGTTAGGCTATAGAGAGGACCCTCTAGTCCCAAGTCCAAATTGGGAATGGTATAGCTCATGTATCTTTTCTTGTATTTTTGACATTATGCTTATTATTAATATCATTAGCCTTTATTTATTCATATACTTGGATAAAGCATTCCTTGTTTGTTTGTTGAGTCCATGTATGTGCTAGGTGTAGATGTTGTTATGATCTAGTCATAATGCCTTTATCATGTTATCATAAACATCATACACCACCACTATAGTCTAATTAGGTATTAATATGATTATGTTAACATAAGTAATTTAGTGCTTGGCCCCAACATTGGTTTCAACGATGTTTAGGTTAGTCATTGCCTTATGAAGGTACTTGTACTGCAACTCTTAATGTATTTAGTTATTTTGTGAGCATGGTTCTTAGATAATTAAGTAGCATTTGATGTCTCGTAAACCAATGGTTTGTAGGGGTAGGCGGCAGGTGGTGACAGCCCTGCCCGTCCTTCATAATCCCCCACGTTCGGCTATGCCGCAGGCTTTTGGCAGGAATCGTCTTGATGTTGTCAGGGCTAAACCTGTGCCCGATATGTTGGACCACTAAGCCCTAGTACTCATCGTTAGCATACCCATATGTACATTAGTTTGCTTTGTATATGAATACTTAAAGCACAGTAGGAGTAGATCCATCCCTAACTTAGCCTCCACTAGGACATTCTTACCCTTTTAAGTAGTTTGCTTAGGTGTGTGTCGCACTATCCTATTACTTCATTTATCCATCTTACCGGATCCCTCACTAGAACATGCTCTTGTACCCTTGACCTTGCCACTCTTCTACCTTGCCTTCCTTTGGGATAAACAAATATGATACCCTAGGTATAACTCTCAGGTGAAATACTACAACAGTACTTTCCGTGCGCTTGCGAAACTAATCTTGCTTTGGCTTAGGTTAGCCTTGTGCCTCTGTAGAACTAGCCTTGCTGCTAGGATGACCTGTAGATGTTAAGAAATACCAACAAGCATTTATGGCACCGTTGTTGGGGAAAGCACAGAAGATTTGCATGATCATGTGGTATATTGGATTCTAGTAGGTTTTTAGTAGGATAAACCTCCTTTGTTTTCACATTCTTTGATGTGTGTAACACCCCAGCCACTACGGGCCTGGCGGTCGTTACTTCTGGCAGCTCTTTAGAATCAAAGACTAGCCCCACAGACCAACACTTGTCTTTTTTGCGCATTTTGTCCTCACTCATGCGCACTCGGGAAGACTTCCTGGTCAGTCACCCACCCATAAATTCATCCGGGCCAAGCACGCTTAACCTTAGAGTTCTTTGCAGGTGAGCTTCCGAAAAAGAAGGTATACCTTGGTGGTATGAGTTATTCTATCAATCCTATTAAGCCTTGAGCTACGATGTCACAATCCACCCCCCCCCCCCCCCGCCCTTAGAAGACCAATGTCCTCGTCGGTCGGCTCTGATACCATTTGTAACACCCCAACCACTGCGGGTCTGGCAGTCGTTACTTCTGGCAGCTCTATAGAATCACAGACTAGCCCCACAGACAAACACTAGTCTTTTCTGCGCATTTTGTCATCACTCGTGCACACCCGGGAAAACTTCCAAGTCGGTCATCCATCCGTAAATTGCTCCGGTCCAAGCACGCTTAACCTTAGAGTTCTTTGCAGGTGAGCTTCTGGAAAAGAAGGTATACCTTGGTGGTATGAGTTATTCCATCAATCCTATTAAGCCTTGAGCTAGGATGTCACAATGTGAAAATAGGGTAGTGTATGATCGGTTTCGTTTGCCAGAAAACTACGTAGAAGATCCCGAGTCACTGCTGAGAAGAGTTCAACCTCGTGTGGTTCCTCCTCAGGTGATCTTGTCGGCTAGGAAACCCGCCAGCTCCGCACCATCATGCTACAGGCCAATGGCTCAGAAGACCCTTTGTGAGTTCTCGGCTCCCTCTGCTCACAATGTGCCTACTGGGCCCAATCTCAAGATGGGGGATGTGAACTTTGAAATCATGACTGGCCTAATCACTATGGTGTAGGCTAACCCCTTCTGCTTGAAAGCCAACGAGGATTCAATGCTCATCTGCAACAATTCCTCAAGATTTGTAGCACTTTCAAGATCAAGGATGTCACACCTGATGCCATCCACCTTCGACTTTTTCTGTTCTCCCTCATTGGGAGAGCGAAGTAGTGGTTCTACGCGAACCGAACTGCTATATGTACTTGGGAGAAGTATTCTACAACATTCCTCGCCAAGTTCTTCCCTTCGGGCAAGACCAATGCCCTATGTGGAAGAATTTCAAGCTTCCAGCAAGAGCCCAATAAGTCCATTCTCGAGGCTTGGGAAAGGCTACAGGAGTACATACTAGCCTTTACCCTCCATGGGATGGATGATTGACACATCATTTAAAACTTATACAACAGGCTGACCCCGTCAACCTTTGACCATGTAGATGCTTCTTCTGGAGGAGTCTTCTTCTCACTTACGGTGCCCAAAGCCAAGGAATTATTCGAGAATATGGTTTCCAACCTGGGTTGGAGCAATGAGTGTCTCCAGTCCCGACAACATAGCATGCACAACTTGAAAGAGGTGGACATGATTAATGCCAAATTGGACCTCCTTATTAAGAAATTGGACTGTCAAGCCAATGGTGAAGTATTTGGCACTGTCTAAGCCTTAGACTCTCACATGACATGTGAAGTCTGTGGCAATGCGTGTCATAAAGGGAGTGACTGCCTCGAGACCCGTGAGGATGCCTTATAATTAGCCAACAATGGGAACAACAACAATGACTACCGTCCAGGAGGTCAAGAGTGGGGCCAACCACACCCTTTCTTTCAAGGGGGCTACAAAAACAACAATAACAATGGCAATGGGAATCGGCCACCCTTGAGGGAACTTACTATTAGCCAAATCAAGATCAATGATGCCCTATCCCAGAAGCTATCAGCTAATGACAAGATCCTAGAAAGCATCAATGCCAAGGTTGAAGGCTTAGCTTCTGCCTTCAAGAACCAGTTGAGCTTCAACAAGATGTTGGAGGCACAATTAGCTCAATTGGCAGCTGTTGTCCCTCCATTGGAGAATGGGAAGATTCCGAGGCAACCCGAGGCTTCCTAGAGAATGTTAGTGTAGTGGCTACGATATGTGGAAAGACCAGTCGTGACCCACCGTACCTCACTCAAGAGGAGACAACGGTTGAGAAGAGCAAAGAAGAGGTTTCTCCTAATAAGGGAGAAAAGCTCAGTGAGAGAATGGCAAGGGAGTTTGAGGATACTACCTTCATGCCTTTCCCTCAAAGAAATCAGAAGCCAACCGTGTATGAGCAATTCAATCATTTTGTTGAGGTCATTCATAAGAGCCACATCAATGTGTCCTTAATAGATGTGATGCAAGTACCCACTTATGCTCGCTATCTCAAGGACATATTGAACAACAAGCGAATTGCGCACCACAGAAGTTGTCAAGCTCACTGAGAATTGCAGTGCTGCTATCCTCAACGCGCTTCCGGAAATGAAGAAGGATCCAGAATGCCCTACCATATCCTGCGCCTTCGGCACATAACACTTTGACAAGGAACACTGTGACCTTGGTGCAAGCGTTAGTGTTATGCCAAAGGTGGTCTTCGACAAGCTAAACTTCACCGTGCTGTCTCCAACACCAATGGAGCTCCAGCTGGCTGATTCATCAGTCCCCTACCTCGCGGGTATCACCGAAGATGTTCCGATGAAAATACAGAACTGCTTCATACTCGTGGACTTCGTCGTGCTCGACATGGAGGTCGAGAAGGAAACTCTGATCATTCTTAGGCACTCTTTCCTTAGCACTGCGGATGCTCGCATTGATGTGGGAGCTGGAGAAATCCGCTTCCATATCAACGGCAAGGAGGAGAAGTTTGACTTTTGGCCAAGAAAGGAGCAATGCTCCATGATCAAAATCAAATATGGCCCGAATGTCAAACACATCAAGCAGGTCAAAGTTACACTACCTCAAGTGGACACTCTCATTGCATTCATGAGGAATTGATTTATGAGGAGACTCCATATTTTCGTCCACGCCGACACTTCAAAAAGATAGAGAAGCTAGGGCCGTCCGAATGACCTAAGTCCACTAAGCCACCAAGGAAGGTGTGGGGGAAGAAGCAAGGCGAGCCAACAGTGCCCACTTCACCAGGACCGGAGGCTGAAAATTGAGCTTCAAGAGGATGGAGGAAAATCCATCTCATCGGATTTTGGATGGGACCTCGCGAATAGGTTAATTTGGTAGTTATCTCGTTTTTGCTTTTCCCATCATCATTTGAATTTCCCATTTGGTTTTTTTTTTGCATTTTCCCATAACATATTTGATCTTTAGAGGGTTGGGAATTTTGTAGTCTCAACTTAGATTTATTTTTCATTTTTTTAGAAAATAAAAAATAAAAATATTGGATTTGGGGAATTTTTATTTGGAAAATTTTTTCAGAGTAATTTTGTGGTAGATTCACCCAACAACTAGAAATATAGCCGTTGGGGAGCCACATGCCAAAAGGGGGACCAGAGAGGGCCCACCTGCAGGGACGGCCAAGCCCCCGGGTCGACTGACTTGGAGAGAGTGCCATTTTGGCTCTCCCTACTCTAATGGCTATATTCTTGCCTCTTGTGACTGTTGGGGGGGGGGGGGGGGGGGTGCTACACTATTTATACATGTTCAGGTGAGTGTGTTTCTTCACACTTCACCTCATTTTCACCTCCCCAACTCACTCTGACATTTGCACAAAAATTGTTGCGCTCTTTGTTGCAACACTTCTCCCAATTTCAAGCCAAAAAGATTTGCTTTGATCTCCATTTGCATTTTGCATTTCCATTTTCAAGGTTACAAAACAATTCATCGGGGATTTTCGTTTGGTTTCCACTAACGTAACCCGTTTCGAGTTTGTTTTGTTTGTTCTCAAGTTCTACAGCCACGAAGAACATGAAGAAGTTGTTTGGGAAGAGGAGAGGACCTTCATGAAGCTCAAGTTAGGGAGGAAGTCAAGCTCACACCTCTCCTCCGAACCTACTCCATGTCCGCAGCGAAGAGGTGCGCACGACGATGTCCTGATGGAGGAAGATGATGCTCCACTCTGCCTCCTCAATGACAACGACCTCGACTTAAGGCATGACTTTGAACGACAAGCCTACAACATCCTTCGAGATTTTGAGTTCGCCCACACGAAGGCCTACGATTCGGCGCTACTCTCAAAAATAGGTATAGATTCCGAATTCTTTACCGTTTAGCATGCATTAGGATGTGATAATTTTGCTCAAATAGATGAGAAAGGTTCACACCTCCATACTATTCAGTTCCTATGCACCCTTAAAGTAGGATTTGAAGGTGTTCCTTTTAGGTTTTTCCGAAAAGAATACGTTATCCTATGGAAAGAATTTAGTGAACTCCTAGGCTTCCATAGACGTTGTTTAATAGATTTAGACGCTTTGCCTAAATTTAACAAACAAGGTTTTTGGCCAAAATTGACTAGTGAGGTAGCATGTAAGAACCCTAGGAATAACAACTTACAAAATCCCACTATTCGTTTCATGCATAGATGGGGGCTATGATTTTGTTTCCTAGAGGAGATGTTAGGATTGTACATGATGATGAACTTAAAACCCTTTAAGCCATGGTTAAAAATATAAAAGTTGCACCTATTTAGGCTATGATGTCACGATGGTTAGAAAGCACTAAAATGACGGGACCAATTGAATGTACTTCATTAATTACCCGCATTGCTATAAAAGTGGGGTATTTAGAAAATGTTTTAATTGAATATATTCCAACAAGCCGCTACTTAATAGATGAGGACTATCTAGTGCAAAGACACACTCTTAAACATGATCGAGATGGATCCTTAGTGTTTTTCTACCCTGGCTATATAAATGAAGTTTGGTTACCTAACCCGAATTTTCATTTATATATGTGTCGGCAACTAACCATTGCTCTTCAACCTATCGAAGAGGTTCGTAGGAGTAATGCCTATGGCAGGGTTACAAGGAGCCGTTCACGTAGTGCAACCATAGAGATGCTGCCACGATATACTCCCGCCTATGAGTACCTAGAGGAAGTGGATCCGATAGGTGATGCACCCGGTTGGACCAACCTCAACCATATGAGGCAGGAGGATCGTCGTGGCAGGAGTGGACTACCACCGGAGGTAGCTCAAGCTCTAGTAGCTTGCCTCCTCCACCGATGGGTACACGTCGTTCCTTTTTGGTCCGAGGTTCTCATTACCTTGGCCAAGGAATGGCGGAACTCACTTAACGATGGGAGACCTTGAAGTAAGGACCAGCGATGTCCTCAACACATTTCAAGACCACATCCAAGGTACCCAGGACTGGCAGCAACAAATCGACGTGCAGTTCAACAACATCAACACCACACTGCAGCAACAATAGGCCAACCTCATGGCCTACTTCTGTCATCAAGGGCTGAACCCATATTGCGGAGATTGAGAAGAACAAGCTTGGGGGAGGACCCCCACTTGAGGTAACTTGTATCACACCCCATTTGCATTCCTTTATTTTATTTCTTTCTTTCCAC
Organism: Tuctoria greenei; assembly: GCA_036927565.1. Lineage (NCBI taxonomy): Eukaryota > Viridiplantae > Streptophyta > Magnoliopsida > Poales > Poaceae > Tuctoria > Tuctoria greenei. The sequence continues at coordinate 61,981,380 of JAYESD010000001.1, read as the reverse complement.
CACATTTTGCATCTAAAAAAATCATAGTAACAAAGTATAGGTTAGGTTAATAAAATAAAAGATGTGTAGTAAGAATATTTTTACTTTGCATAAGCTGAAATGATGAATAGTTGCTCTGTTTTATTTTCTATAGTCCCTCTTATACAACTTAGTATTCTCTAAGTATTGAGTTTATTGACATAGAAAACCCTTGCCTTAAACTTGGAATTTGTGGGTAGCGAAGGCTATGTCCAACTCTAGGTTGATGTGGGGTATGATATAGTGATAAGAGCTGCTAATATCCTTGTTGAAAGCGAAACTTGATTTCTCAGAGAAAATTTAAAATGGGAGTTCCTCATTTGATAGAAATTCCTACCAAAGCCATATGATGATTTGAGTTTGATAAACCCTATGCATATGATATTTGCCTTCACATTGAGCCTAGTCAAACTAGTATATACCTATGTGAGAACCTTTTCATGCTTTTAATATCAAGATTGCGTGGGCACATGCTAAACTTCTACACTAGACGTGAGTAAAATTCCACCATCAAAAGATACTTCCACATTTTCATGCATAGTACTCTCTTTAGAATATTTGAAAAGAAAAGAGTAGAAGAAATGGCGATAAGAAAAAGAAAAAGGAAAATGCAGCTCATGTACAAGAGCATGAGAAAAAAAAGTAGCCATGTTTCGTTCTTAGAAACAAATAGTGCATAAAAGGGAGTCATCTTCATATTCCACTCCACAAATATTCCATCACACTCGCACAAATCTTGATGAAAAATATGATTTGTTTTATCCAAAGGCTTACTCTTTTGACTTAGCAATACATGTGTTGCAAATATGGCTACTCTTGATCCTTACCGAGCTCTACATATGAGCCTTATTTATATGTAGGAGAAGAAAGGCATTGCCTTGGTGAGGACACAAATACCACTTCCCACATAGGAGTGATTCAGTGGATCAATTGAGGAACTTAAATTCAAACACCATTTGAACTTCTCTGGAAATTTGAGTGGAAATCACACATTAGGTGATGCATGCTCACTTTGTTATTGTGTCCTTCAGCCACCCAAGAAAAGGCTGAGGCATAAGCCCCATAATGACTAAGAAAGAGGGTGAGGTACCATAGCCAATTTATTCAATGCAAGGTAGAATATTTTGTTGTGCACTTGGTATTTTTGCAAAACAGGAGATTTTAGCAACTCCTGATCAACAACCTAAGTTCTTATCTTTGCTTCGAGCAAAGGGTAAGCTTGGGGGTGTTTGTTGACGGTCGTTATATACCAATTTCGACCATCAATATAACTCAATTATGTGAGGGAATAAATATTTCTTACGCACATCATAGTTAGATTTAACATAATTCTACTTATACTTGGAGAAATAGTGCATGCAGTAGTTTTTATGCAGAAATGATGGAGAATGAGGGGAGCAATCCTGAAAAGTGTCACCCTAGCCAATCACGCGACAACATGTGGCATGACATAGATCCATGGACCCATTCTCAATCATATCCGAGAGAATCCGACGGCAATTCACGCGGGGAAGGAACATGGGCCACATATCAATCACCTCGAGGAAGCACATCCGAGGGGGGGGGGGCAGTACTAGGTCAGTCGACCCCGTAGCTCGGCCGACTCGGCCCTAGCACCAAACCAGTCAGTTTCCACGTCTTGGCTCCTCATGGCTCCCTAAATGCAGTGAAGACTGATTCGCGCGCTAATTGTGGTGGGAACCGCCTCTACTCCGTGTATAAATAGGGGGTGCCTCACTTCTCCCACACACCACTCAAGTATTCTCTTTTGTACAACACTAGTGCTCTCTTAGTCCTTAGTGGAGGTTAAGTTATAGAGAGGAGCCTCTAGTCTCAAGTCCAAATTGGCAAAGGTATTGCTCATCTATCTTTTCTTGTATTTGTGACTGTCGAGGTGTTAATGCGACACTTCCCCTGGATCTACTAAGGAGAAGCACACGGAGGTTCTTGATTGGCAGGGCTTAGGCCTCAATCAAGCGTACGAGTGCGTGAGAGAGAGAGTATGAGATGGTGTTTTTTACGTGGTTCGGGCCGCAAGGAGCGTAACACCCTACTCCATGGTGGACTGTATTCCTAGTGAGTGTGTATGCGTGTGTGTGCATCGGGAATTCGATTTTGGGTCCTTGTAACAGTGGCGGTCCGGTCCTTTTTTAGCCAAGTCCGGATGCCTTGCAAGTGGGGTCCGGGGCCCGATAAGTGGTCCCAGGGCGATCTTATCCTAAAGATCTAAGGCTTCTCACATAAATTTGCTCTGACCATGCCTCTGAAGACTATTCGTCTTGCCGTCTGTGTCGTGAGTAGCCCATGCGACATTGCTGACAATGGCACGGGATGTCCTCTCCAACTATCTCTGTCGCCGTAAGCTACCCACTTGGCGGAGTGGGATAGGCCTGCGATGTCTTAACTGCGATGCGATTGGTCGTAGCAGTACCTGACATTAGGCGTGCGCCGCGCCATGCGTCTGGGGAAGCCGCGTATCTTCAATCCTTTACAGGGACAAGGCACACCGACTTCTTAACTCTCGCAACTCTCCGTTAGTAGCAAGTGGCTGGACTACGTGACAGCTTGGAGCTCTTTTTTGCAGAGGAGGCCAGGTCCCGTCTTATGGACCACATGGCATCTCCGTAGCTCACCTCCGCGGGGGAGGTCGGGTCTCGTCTTGCAGGACACGTGGCAACTCTGGAGCCCGCCTATACGGGAGGTGGCCCGTCTGATGTCTCAGATCACGTGGCAGTTCTGGAGCCTTGTCTCATGGGGAGGAGGGATCTTTACCTGCTAGACACGTCGCTGCTTGGGGGCTCGTCCCCGAGGGGGAGCTGAGCTTCTCCATTGCGGTCTCTTGCGGGTACCCTAGACCACACATTTGAGGCAGACAGGTTCGGGTCTACTGAACACGTGGCGCTCTCGGACCCTGCCTCTGTTGAGAGATGGGGTACCTAGGCGGCTCTAGCTTGTGTGCGAGGGTACCCGGTATGCTGGGTTCCGAGAGTGGCCCTTGGGTCCACCTTGGGGGGAGGCGACGAGCCCGAGGGTAGAGCCCTATCAATCTTTCCAAATTTGTATTCATGTTGTCTGACTTCTTGGTTTGACTTTGCGCTTCTCAACTGTTGCTTTGAGTCCTTAGTTGCGTAAGGGTTTGCCGAACCTTTGTCGAGCTCGTTAGCTTTTGAGGACCAACAGTTGCACAATTGATATGACCAAAGTGTTGTCTGTTGACTTCTTTCCTATGAAACCTTCTTAGAGGCCCCTTGGTAGTTGTGGTTAGTTGGTTGGGTACATCTACCATTTGATCGCAGGATGTCTTCGACGGGCCTCCAGCAGAGCAGGGGAGTTGGAGTGGATTGCTTCAGTGTCACCCATCATCATCATGACAGCGTCGATAGCGGGCCCCTTGGGAGGTGCCGGAGCTGGCTGCTCCGGCATTGCCCACCATCGTTGTAGAGACGTCGACGGCAGGCCCCTTGGGACGTGGCGGAGCTGGATGCTCAGGCGTCGCCCACCATCATCGTAGAGACATCGATGGCAGGCCCCTTGGGAGGTGCCGGAGCTGGATGCTCTGGCATCGCCCATCATCTTCGCAGGAGCGTCGACGGTGGGCCCCTGGTTTACAGGCTATCACAAGAGAATTGTGTTAGCAACAAGAGTGGGGCAGGGGAGTTTACTCACTTATCCATGCTTGTTGCTATTGTCGGCATGCCTGGGACGTCGATGGCAGGCCCCTTGTGAGGTGCCAGAGCTGGCTGCTCCGATGTCGTCCACCATCATCATAGAGTCGTCGACAGCAGGCCTCTTGGGAGGTGCCAGAGCTGGCTGCTCTAGTGTCACCCATGATCGTCGTAGAGACGGTGACAGCAGGCCCTTTTGGAGGTGCCAGAGCTAGATGCTCCAGCGTCGTCCACCATCATGTAGGGATGTCGACGGCAGGCCCCTTGGGAGGTGTCAGAGCAGGCTGCTCCGGCATTGTCCACCATCATTGTATGGATGTTGACGGCAGGCCCCTGGTGTACAGGCTATCACAAGAGGACCCTGTTAGCAACGAGAGCAGGGTAGGAGAGTTTAATCACTTATCCACACTTGTTGGTGTCGTCGGTGTGCTGGGACATCAACGGTAGGCCCCTTGGGAGGTGTCAGAGCTGGATGATCTGGCATCGTCCACCATCGTCGTAGAGTCGTCGACAACAGGCCCCTTGGAAGGTGACAAAGTTGGCTGCTCTGGTGTCATCAACCATCATCGTAGGGACGTTGACGGCAGGCCCTTATCCATGCTTATTGTTGTCTTCACCGTGCTAATACATCAATGGAAGGCCCCTTGGGAGGTGTCAGAGCTGGATGCTCCAGCGTCGTCCACCATCGTCATAGAGTCATCGACAGCAGGACCCTTGGGAGGTGTTGGAGCTGTGAATGTGGCCTAGAGGGGGGTGAATAGGCCTTTTGAATTTCCTGCACACTTAATAGAATCGTCAAAACTTGGTTGGCTGGATAGTCCGGTCATGTGGGCGGACTTGTCCGGTGTGCTGAAAGTATGTGTGTTGATCAGGTGTTATTTGGGAAACTAAATTTCTTTAGCAGCAGAAATGAGAACAACTGATATTTTTATTTGAGATTAATATAGGAATGCAGGTAAAACTTATAATTGCCTTAGGTTGATGTTTTAGCACTCAAGTGATCTAATGAACAAAATTTAAATGAAATAAGGCGCAAGACGCACGAATTTTTCTCGAGGTTCGATCTCACCACGAGATCTACGTCTTCGTTGAGGAAGCTCAAACAGAGCTGGGTCTCTAACCCTTTCCCTCTTCAAGTCACCACGAAGGCCGACTTGATTCCACTATCACGGGTAATCACCAAGTTTGTGGGGCAACCTCACACGTTGAGGGCTCCCACGAGAATTACAACGAAAGAAGTGATGAAATACACTCTAAAGTATTACAATGCAGAGTATGAGTGTAGAAAGATCAAACCCCAAGAGCTCGCAATGAAAGAATGATGATCTCCCAATCCCGAATCCAAGTGTTCAATTGATTTCACTCTTTTTGCACTTTAGATGTGTGGGGAGATGTGTTTTGGGCTCTTGGGACGAAGTGGCGGTGCTAGGGTTTGTTCTTTGATCAGTATTTGATGTGTGTTTCAATAGGAAAGCCGTGGACTCTCTATTTGTAGGGTTTCCAAAAGGTAGCCGCTGAAAAACCCTAACACCGGACTAGTCCGGTGCAAGTCCGGACTTGTCCGGTCTCAATGTATTTTGATGTCCAGAAAGTCTGCCAGACTAGTCCGGACCAAGCTCGGACTAGTCCGGTGCTGCGTGAAAGTGAACTCCAGAAAGTTCAACGGACTAGTCCGCGGACTAGTCTGATCTCCACATATGGGAGACTCCAGAAAGGTCAACAAACTAGTCCGGTGGTCAACGGACTAGTCCGGTCCCTCAATATGAGAGACTCCAGAAACATCAACGGACTAGTCCGGTGGATGCACGGACTAGTCCAGTCTCCCAATAAGTGATATTCTAGAAAGATGAACGGACTAGTCCGCTCCATGATCGGACTAGTCCGGTGCTTTGTGAAAGTTAGGTTAATTTTAATCCCTTACCCTCGCGCAAAGTTGTGAGCTCTTGGAGTGTGTCTTTCATACACTCCCTATACATTCAAAATCTAATTTGGTCTTCCAAGCTTCATCAAAGTATCTCTCTTTGAACACCACTTCATTTTTCACCTTTTTTGTGCGCACCGAGCTGTTTCACTTGTTTGTCCTGCAATCATCTCAGTAGTTTCATTAGGATCTCATATGTTTGTCATCAATTAGCCAAAACCCACAAGGGATATCCTAGATGCACTTACAATCTCCCCCTTTTTGGTGATTGATGACAACCATTTGAGATATCACAATTGAGAATAAAATCTTGATTTTCATAAGGTGTGCACATATGAGAATAATGATAAGTCCACAAAAAGCTTCTCACATATGCACACACCTTATGGTGGGGTGCCTAACAGGTGTGTGATCAACAAGGTGTGATGAAGTAAAGGTAATCAATAGTGAGCATAGAGATAATCATCCAAGCAACAATAAGCATCACACATAAGAGAAGAAATAGTGCATTACAAGGTTTTAAAAATAAGTACACGTCCTTGATCACAAAAACATAAAGACACACCTACTAGTCTCAATCTCTCCCCCTTTGGCATCAAGGCACCAAAAAGGGAAAAACTGAGGTGGAATCACTCATCGCCACTCTCTTCCTCAGTCTCGGTCCGGTCCTCATCTTCACCACCATCATCATCGTTCGTCGGAGGAGACTCTTCCTCGGAGTCCTCGAAGGCAGGCGGGGATCCCACCGACTCAATCTCCAGCTTGTCACAAATAGCTTTGATGTTGGCATTGACATATTGTTGATGCTTCTTATGCCTGACTTCAATCTTGCGACAGCAGGCAAAGATAGAGGTGAGCATTTTGAGCACACCACCGGAGGGTTCATGGGCAGGTGCAGAGCTAGGAGGAGCAGCTGAAGATCTTTTGGCATTCACATCCCGAGTTTGTTTAGTCCTCCTCTCAGCTTCAGGGGAGGGAGGTGCATCAGAAGCCGAAGGTAGAGTGTACTCGGTGGGCTTTTGCGGTTTCAACCCCGTATGGTGAACATCCTTGACGAACTCAAGTCCAGTCACCTTCTCAATGATGTACATGATGTACAGGGCATACCCGCAAGATCTGTTTGGTGTGATTGAGATGTTCACAATGTCATTGTAGATGTATTCAAAGACATTGAACGGTCTCCTCCCACCAATGACCTTCACTAGGGTCCTCAAGGTTCCTTGTATGGTCCCCGCATCTCCATCTTTCGGGGCTATTGTCTTCCTCAAGATTCTGTTGAGGACCACAAAGAAGGGCTTCAGATATTTGTTGTTGGGAGGCACATAGGGCATCCTTGTGTCATAGAGGAACTTGAGCTCATCCTTCTCCAAGGGTTGCAAATTGTGGATGACAAGATCATGATCCAGAGTATGTTCAAGGTGAAGAATTATTGCAAACTCATCATAAGTAACACTATACTTGGAACCATGAGTCATCCAAGTAAGACTGTCTCCATCACGAGCAAAGTAGAGGGTAGAGTAGAATTGGGTGATGAAAAGAAAACATTTCCTTCAGTTCGTGCCTCTCCAGGGACTCAACCACCTCACGGAAGGCAGGATATTTCTTTGACTGCATGTACCCAATGTTCACCCATTGACTCTTCACAACGGGATTCTTCATCTTCATGCACACATGCTCGTAGTAGTCGGCATGAAAGTTGCTCCAAAATCTTGGGTCTGATCATTGCCGAGGTTGATCATACACATTAACCTGCCTGAAGCTGTCGGCAAGCTCACCCCCTTTTCCGGTGAAATCTTTACTCGAGCGCTGCCTGTTGCGGTGACTTGGGTTCTTCATCTTCAGGGGTTCAATGGGACCACTAGCAAGCCCCTTTCCTTTGTTGATAGTCCTCTTTGGCCCTGAGGAGCTCTCGCTAGCTTTTCCTTGGGCCTTCTTAACAACCACCCTCCTTTTCTTGGGCAAGTTGTCGATGGAGGGTGGAGAGTGCACATTTACATCATGTCTTTTCTTCATGTACCTCTCCTTGGCTCTCTTCACTTTTTCGCGTTCAACTTCTTCATCAACATGAAAGGAGCTACCATCTGAGCTTGAAGACATCGTGCCTAATAAGGAGTTCATGATTTAGATGAGAATGAACTAAGAATGAAGGAGATGTGAGGATTCAAATGTCAGAGACCGGACTTGTCCGGTGTACCAGACTAGTCCGTATCTGGGAGCCGGACTAGTCCGCCCTGGCACAAGAACCCTAACAAAACTATGAATCACAACTTCTATCTAAGGATGCAAAGGAGCATGAAGGTGAAAGGAATACATCTCTGAAGCTAATGTACTTCCTTGGAATCAAGAGAAATAAGCTAGAACTAGAAAAGTTGAGAGTTTGATTTTGGGGAGAAATTTACCGAGATTAGAATATTTGCGTTGAAGGAGCACGAATCTGTCCGGATGATTTTGGAGGGAGTATCAACTCGTCGAGGGGAGGATTTCCCACAGAGAAAACTTGGATTTTGAGGGCTCAACTCGAAAGTCACTTTTGGGGGCTAGGGTTTGAGAGGTGAGGGTTCAACTCAAAGTAGAGGGAGGTTTGAAACGGTTTTGGGCCGGCCAGCTGCTTATATACGCGGTCGACCGGACTAGTCTGGTCAGAGGACGGACTAGTCCGGTGCCCCTGGAAAACCTAGGAAAGAGAGACTGTCCGGACTTGTCCGGTGGCAGACCTGACTAGTCCGGTGTCCCTGGAAAACTGAGTATTTAGAGATAACTAATAGTGATCCAAGGACAAGTTTTGCAAATAATCTTGGTAATTATGACCAGAAAGGAATCAACAATAAAAAAATGGTCATAAATTCCAAGATTTCTTCATTAAAATTAGTTTTCTTAGGAGAAAAAGAGGTGAGGGGCAGTTTTAGCAATAAAATGTAACATTTGAAGTTTCGACTAGGTGGCAACGTTTCAAGCCACATTTCGAGAGTCAAGAATATTAAGTTCATTCCTAAGTTCACAAAACCTTTTCTCATCCAATGGTTTGGTAAAATATCCGCAAGTTGTTTTTCAGTTGTAACATATGAAATGGCAATGTCACCTTTTAATGAATGATCTCTAAGAAAATGATGATGGATGTTTATGTGCTTGGTTCTTGAGTGCTCTACTGGGTTGTGTGCAATTTTTATAGCACTCTCGTTGTCACATAGAAGCGGGATATGGTTAAGATTGTAGCCGTAGTCCCTAAGAGTTTGTCGCATCCAAAGTAGTTGTGCACAACAGCTACCGGCTGCAATATATTCTGCTTCTGCTGTGGAAAGGGCAATGGAGTTTTGCTTTTTAGATGATCAAGAGACCAGGGACCTACCAAGAAACTGACAAGTCCCTGACATGCTCTTTCTATCGACTTTGCATCTTGCATAGTCAGCATCGGAATACCCTATCAAGTTAAATTTGGATCCTTTGGGATACCAAAGGCCCAAGTTGGGTGTGTGCACAAGGGATCTTAGGATTCTTTTACCGCAACTAAGTGACACTCTTTAGGTGCGGCTTGAAACCTTGCACACAAGCAAACACTAAGCATAATATCTGGCTTAGATGCACATAAATAAAGTAAGGAGCCAATCATGGACCGATATACCTTTTGGTCTACATTTGGACCATCTTCATTGAGGTCGAGGTGTCCATTAGTGGCCACGGGTGTCTTGATGGGCTTGGCTTTGTCCATATTGAATTTCTTGAGAATGTCTTGTGTATATTTGGTTTGGCTTATAAATGTACCTTCTCTTAGTTGCTTCACTTGGAATCCCAAGGAGAACTTTAATTCGCCCATCATTGACATCTCGAACCTATCTGTCATAATTTTGCTAAACTCTTCACAGAAGGATTTGTTAGTGGATCCAAATATAATGTCATCAATGTAAATTTGACATACAAATAAATGATCATCACAATGCTTAGTGAAAAGTGTATAGTCAACTTTACCAATTTTGAATCCATTCTGAGTTAGAAAATCTCTAAGACACTCATACCAAGCTCGAGGAGCTTGTTTGAGGCCATAGAGAGCCTTACGCAGTTTGTAGACATGGTTGGGATACTTCTGGTCTTCGAATCCTGGTGGATGCTCCACATAAACTTCCTCCTTGATTGGGCCGTTTAAGAAAGCGCTTTTGACGTCCATTTGATACAGCTTAAAATTATGGTGAGTAGCATATGCCAATAAAATACGAATGGACTCAAGTCTAGCTACAGGAGCGAAAGTTTCATCGAAGTCCAAACCTTCGACCTGAGAATAACCTTTGGCCACCAATCTTGCCTTATTTCTTGTTACTACCCCATTTTCATCTTGCTTGTTCCGAAAGACCCATTTGGTTCCAACTATGTTCGCCTTTGGTCTCTCCACCAGCTCCCATACTTCATTTCTCTTGAAGTTGTTCAGCTCCTCTTGCATTGCAATCACCCAGTCTGGATACCTTAAGGCTTCTTCTCCCCTGTATGGTTCCAGAAAAGACATACAAGAATAGGATTCACAGAAATTTGCAACTCGAGATCTAGTAGTTACTCCCTTAGCAATATCTCCAATGATATTGTTGATAGGGTGGGCTCTTTGCACGCTTTGGTGTACTCTTGGGTGTGGAGCTTGTGTAGTTGCTTGTTCTTCATTATCTTCATGTGCATTGTCTCCCCCTAGATAATTGTTTCCATGATTGTCCTGATCTTCTTGATCTTCCTCCTCTTGATCTTGTGCAAGAGCTCCCCCTAGATTATTGCCTCCGTGTTGAGGTTCATCTTGTGCATTTGAGTCGAATGTTTGCTCTTGTGGTAAGATATCACCAAGTCCCATTTTCTTTAGTGCTTCATATGGAGCTTCCTCTTTATCTAGCACACACTTATCAACTTGCTCCACTTGCAAGCCGTTAGATTCATCGAACACTACGTCACGTGCTACTTCAACAAGGCCAGACACCTTGTTGAAGACACGATAGGCGTAGGAATTCGATTCATAACCGAGCAAGAATCCTTCATCGGACTTCGAAGCGAACTTCGAGGCCCTCTGTTTCTTGTTCAGAATAAAACATTTGCAACCAAAAACTTTAAAATAAGAAACATTAGGCTTTTTACCGGTAAGGAGCTCATATGGAGTTTTCTTTAGTAGTCGATGGAGATACAGTCGATTCGTGGCATGGCAATCGGTGTTCACCGCTTCTACCCAAAATTGATCTGATGTCTTGTATTCATCCAACATAGTTCTCGCCGTTTCGATCAATGTTCTGTTCTTCCTTTCAGCCACTCCATTTTGTTGAGGGGAGTAGGGTGCCGAGAATTCATGCTTTATCCCTTCTTCATTGAGAAAATTTTCAACTTGGAGGTTCTTGAATTCTGTCCCGTTGTCACTTCTGATGTTCTTTATGGTTGATGAGAATTTGTTCCGAGCTCTTTTCAAGAACTTCTTGAGGATCCCCTAAGTTTATGATTTATCATACAAGAAAAATACCCAGGTAAATCTTGAAAAATCATCAACAATTACTAAACCGTATTTGTTACCGCCGATGCTGATGTATGAAACTGGACCAAAGAGATCCATGTGGAGAAGTTCCAGTGGTCTTGTGGTAGTCATCGCGTTCTTGGTGGGGTGTGGTGCTCTGACTTGTTTTCCTGCTTGACAAGCGCTGCAAGGCCTGTCTTTTTCAAAAACCACATCCTTAAGACCACAGATGTGACCATCTTTTAGAAGTTTCTACAGATTTCTCATCCCAACATGGGCTAGCCGTCTATGCCACAACCATCCCATGTTGGTCTTAGCAACCAAGAAAGTGTTGAGTTCGGCTTTATCTTTGTTGAAGTCAACTAGATAAAGCTTGCCTTTCAACATTCCCTTGAATGCAATCGAGCCACCGCTTCTTCTAAAAACAGTCACACCCTCATTAGTGAATAAACAGTTGTAACCTTTGTCGCATAGTTGGGACATTGACAAAAGGTTATAATCTAGAGGATCTACATGTAAAACATTTGATAAGGTATGTTGAGAGGATATTTCAATGTTACCGTTACCAAGGACCTTTCCTTGGTTGTTGTCTCTGAAGTATATGCCTTCACATGGATCCTTGTTGTACTCGTACTCTACAAACATACCTCTCTCTCCGGTCATATGATTTGTGCATCCGCTATCAAGTACCCATTTTGTTCCACCGGAGGATAAGCCTGCAAAAAGAATTATTCCTTGGTTTTAGGTACCCAAGCTTGCTTGGGTCCTCTCAGGTTAGTCATAAGAGTTTTGGGCACCCACACACAAGTTTTCAAGTTCTTGTGGTGTGGCCCTGTATATTTGGCAATGACTTTTCCATATTTGGCTTTCATAAGAACATAAGAAGCATCAAATGTACAAAACAATATTTGTGTTTCAGATTCATGGGATTTTTCCTTAACAAAGACAATTCTATTTTTAGCATGATTAGAAGTAGACATGTGTTTGTTCTTATCAAAACTAAGGCCATCATTGACATTAGGAGGTCTAGTGACCATATATGCACTGCGTGCATATTTGATCTTCTCCTTATCAAAGATGCCGCTTGGAGGGGCATGCATATTATGAGAAGTTGAGGTATTAGAAATAATATTCTTCTTACTAGACCAAGTACAAGTTCCGATTGTTGTCGAACGTATATCTTTGGAGGAGGAGCTCTTGGAGGATGAGGAGTCACTTTGCTTGAGCGACTCAACTTGCACCTCAAGGATCTTGTTAGCTTTTGACAAGTTAGCAAGTTCTTCCTTGATTGCAATATGCGAGTCTTCTAGCTTTGAGTAAGTTTCCTTACTCAAGGCTAGCTCAACTTCAAGCGACTCGTTCTTCTCTCTTTCAAGCTCGAGAAGCTTTTCAACTTCTTGATATCTCTTCCTTTCACTGATGAGCATATCTTCTTGTCGGTCAAGAAGTTCCTCCTTTTCAAAAATTTTGTTCGACTACATTTCCATTTCCTTTAGAGCAATTTTACTTAGTCCTCTAAACATTTCTTCATTATCACTAGAGCTGTCAAAGTCATCAATAGAGGAATTTAGCGTAGGAGGAGTGAGCCGTACCTTTTTATTGCCTTCTTTAGCCATAAGGCAAGTGTGGTTGTTCATGTCCCATCCTCCCATGTTTGGAAAGAGTGTGGCCTTCATAGTAGGTTTCTTGATTGCGATAGTGGACATCTCTTCTTCTTCATCGGAGGAGGACTCGTCATTTGAGTCCCACTCCTTGCCAATGTGAGCTTGATGGGTTTGTCTTCTTTTTCTGAAATTTTTCTTTTCTTGAGATCTTGTTTCCTTCTTCTTTTTGTTTTCTTCATAAGGGCAGTCCACCATGAAGTGACCATACTCTCCGCAGTTGTAGCAAGTGCGTCGAGCCTTGGATTTTCCTTTATCCTTGCTTTTGCCTTCATTTGAGTTGTTGCCGTGTCTTCTTTTCATCATTCGCTTGAACTTCTTGATAAAGAGTACCATTTCTTCATCATCAAGATCGGTGCTCTCGTCACTTGTATGCCCATCGTCTTGATCTTCACGAGCTTCTTTGAGTTTGGGTCGGCATGTTGCTTTGAGAGCAACCTCTTTCTTTTTGGAGGAAGTGAGTTCGGCCAAGTCTTTGACGTATTTTGCCTCTTTCTCCATCATTTCATGATTTATGATCTTCCACAACAACTCATCGGGAGTCATTTTGTGAAACCCGGGGCTTTCTCTAATGATTGAGCAAAGTGTGACATTTTTTGGCATGAAGGCTCTAATCATTCTCTTGACTACCTCGTGATCCGTCCATTTCTTACTTCCATAGGCACGTATTTTGTTGATGAGTGCCTTCATCCGGTTGTACATGTCTTGAGGTGATTCGCCTTCTTCAATAGCAAATCTCCCCAACTCTCCTTCAAGCATTTCGATTTTAGCTTCACCAATCAATCTATTTCCTTCGTGAGCTATCTTGAGTGTATCCCAGATTTCCTTTGCACTTTCTAAGCCATCAATCTTGGTGAATTCCTCTCTGCTTAGTGATGATGTGATCACGACGACGGCTTGTGCATTTCTGTGAATCTCTTGTTGTTGTTCTGGGGTGAGTTCTTCATCCGTGTCCGGGATATCTATGCCAGTGCAAATAATGTGCCATAGACTAGGATTTAGGGATATTAGGTGCATCTTCATGTTGTACTTCCACATTGTATAGTCGCTTCCATCAAACTTTGGAGGTTTTCCCATAGGAATGGAAAAATAGTGATTGTTTGAATTGAGACGGTTGTAGTTGTAAGGGTATCGGGAGTAGTCATGATGACCACTCCTCGTCGTCTTCTCTTCTTCTTTTCCCTTTTGTCCTAGCAGTTTCTTTCTCAGAAGTGCCTTTAATTGTCGCACTTCTTCATCATCGTGTGGGCTCTCTTTTAGCACATCAAAAGTTTTAGTTTCTTGTTCCTCCTCATTAATGTTCATCTTCGAGATATCGTTGTTCTTCTCAGAGGCCATTGATCTCTCTGAGATGTGAGTCTCGTTGGTGGAGAACCTTGCTCTGATACCAATTGAATGTGGCCTAGAGGGGGGGGTGGTGAATAGGCCTTTTGAATTTCCTGCACACTTAATAGAATCATCAAAACTTGGTTGGCCGGACTAGTCCAGTCGTGTGGGCAGACTTGTCCGGTGTGCTGAAAGTATGTGTGTTGATCAGGTGTTATTTGGGAAACTAAATTTCTTTAGCAGCGGAAATGAGAACAACTGATATTTTTATTTGAGATTAATATAAGAATGCAGGTAAAACTTATAATTGCCTTAGGTTGATGTTTTAGCACTCAAGTGATCTAATGAACAAAATTTAAATGAAATAAGGTGCAAGACATACAAATTTTTCTCGAGGTTCGATCTCACCACGAGATCTACGTCCTCGTTGAGGAAGCTCACACAGAGACGGGTCTCCAACCCTTTCCCTCTTCAAGTCACCACGAAGGCCGACTTGATTCCACTATCACATGTAATCACCAAGTTTGTGGGGCAACCTCACACATTGAGGGCTCCCACGAGAATTACAACGAAAGAAGTGATCAAATACACTCAAAAGTATTAGAATGCAGAGTATGAGTGTAGAAAGATCAAACCCCAAGAGCTCGCAATGAAAGAACGACGACCTCCCAATCCCGAATCCAAGTGTTCAATTGATTTCACTCTTTTTGCACTTTAGATGTGTGGGGAGATGTGTTTTGGGCTCTTGGGACGATGTGGCGGCGCTAGGGTTTGTTCTTTGATCAGTATTCGACGTGTGTTTCAATAGGAAAGCCGTGGACTCTCTATTTATAAGGTTTCCAAAAGGTAGCCATTGAAAAACCCTAACACTGGACTAGTCCGGTGCAAGTCCGGACTTGTCCGGTCTCAGTGTATTTTGAAGTCCAGAAAGTCTGCCGGACTAGTCCGGTCCAAGCTCGGACTAGTTCGGTGCTGTGTGAAAGTGAACTCCAGAAAGTTCAACGGACTAGTCCGATCTCCACATATGGGAGACTCCAAAAAGGTCAACGGACTAGTCTGGTGGTCAACGGACTAGTCCGGTCCCTCAATATGAGAGACTCCAGAAACATCAACGGACTAGTCCGGTGGATGCACGGACTAGTCCAGTCTCCCAATAAGTGAGATTCTAGAAAGATGAACGGACTAGTCCGGTCCATGATCGGACTAGTCCGGTGCTTTGTGAAAGTTAGGTTAATTTTAATCCCTTACCCTCACGCAAAGTTGTGAGCTCTTGGAGTGTGTCTTTCATACACTCCCTATACATTCAAAATCTAATTTGGTATTCCAAGCTTCATCAAAGTATCTCTCTTTGAACACCACTTCATTTTTCACCTTTTTGTGCGCACTGAGCTGTTTCACTTGTTTGTCCTGCAATCATCTCAGTAGTTTCATTAGGATCTCATATGTTTGTCATCAATTAGCCAAAACCCACAAGGGATATCCTAGATGCACTTACAAGTTGGCTGCTCTGGCATCGACCACCATCGTCGTAAAGATGCCAACGGTGGGACCCTTGGGAGGTGCTAGAGATGGATGCTCCGGCGTCGTCCACCATCATCGTAGAGTCGTCGACGGCAGGCCCCTGGTTTACAGGCTATAGCAAGAGAACCCTATTAGCAACAAGAGAGGGTTAGGAGAGTTTACTAACTTATCAACACTTGTTGCTGTCGTTGGCGGGCTGGGACATCAACGGCATGCCCCTTGGGATTTGTCGGAGGTGGATGCTCCAGCATCGTCCACCATCGTCGTAGAGCCATCGATGGTAGGCCCCTTGGGAGGTGCCGAAGCTGGCTGCTCCAGCGTCACCCACCATTGTCATAGAGATGTCGACGAAAGGACCCTTGGGAGGTGTCGGAGCTGGATGCTCCGACGTCGTCCACTATCTTCGTAGAGTCGTCAACGGCAGACCCTTAGTGTACAGGCTATTGCAAGAGAACCTTGTTAGCAACAAGAGCAGGGTGGGAGAGTTTACTCACTTATCCATGCTTGTTGCTGTTGTCGACGTGCTGGGATGTCAACGGCGGGCCCCTTGGAGGTGTCGGGGTTTGCTATCCTGCACACATGATAGAAAAGGGGGGACTAGTCTTGCTCGTCGGTTCTACCTGTTCCTCTCCTTAGCTCTGTCATGGCTTACTATCCTGGACTGACGCACGGGGGTTGGGTAATTCAATGCGTTGATGGTCCGAGATCCGGCTCCTGCCGTCTTTAGGGTGTGAGCTTTCTGGCTTCAGTACTCGACTATAGTGCTGGGAGGCAGGATGTGTATGCTTAGGGTACAGGAACATGCTATGAAGTTTACATCCCTGAACCTCCTGCTCGGCACAGGCCTTTCCTGGGAAGCCTTCTGGCGCCACAGGACCCTAATGACGAGAGCAGCCAGAAGAACCACTCACACTCTGTAGGTACCTCAAGCAAACCCATATGTAGTAGGACTGCATGTCTTCAGGATGGGTGAGTTTACAGAGTGTATAACCATGTATATAAAGGATAATATACAATAAACGAGTCTAGTATGGTATGATCATAAAATAAATGCGTAATTAAATGAATGATGTTTTTAATAAAACATTAAGTAAAACAATGATTTTTTATTGGTGTTCATAGAGGAGACCGATTTTTACCAAAGAGGGCAACGGCTTGCTTTGGATGATGAGGGAGGTAGGGTGTAGAGGCTTAGGGTTCGGGACCAAGCCAAGCTGACTGCACACTCTGGACCTGACCCTCCAAAAGCTTGGTTGTCCTTAATCCTGCTCCAAGGTCCTATGAAAACCTTTACACTGTCCTACTAAGTTTAATATTTACAATAGGGGTGCCCAAGGCTCCAAGGCTAGCTTTGATTGTTGAGTGGAAACCCTGTTGTCTACAGCTACTAGAGGGGCGATAAGCTAGCATCCCTACTTCCTGCCCTTGTGGCCCGCCTTGCGAGTGATCTAAGAAGAGCTGAGACTGAGCTCAATAGCTTTGATGGGGGTGTTGGTGCTGCCGGAGGGCTGCAATCGGGGCGTAGCGGGTGCTCCGCGCTGACGCGAGCTCGACGGAGGCTGACTTGATCCAGCGACACCAAGGACTGTGATGGGTCTGCTGTGAGGGCTTGGAGCTGCTCCAAGGCTAACACCGCAGCAGTGCGGTCTCCGTAGATCCTAAGGACGCCGGAGGGGGTTGGCATCTTCAGGATGAGGGAGTCGTAGTGGTCTACGGCCATGAATTGATACAGGGCGGGCCTGCCGATGATGGCATTGAAGGGGAGGTTGACATCAGCGATGTCGAAGAGGATGCTCTCTGTCCTGTAGTTGTCGGGTGTCCCGAAGGTCACCCAGAGATGAATGTTGCCGTATGTGATGATGCTCCCTGATCCCACCCCAGAGAATGGGCTCGTGGGGGTAAGCTTGGACACCGGGATCTGCAGCTACTCGAAGGCTGCTCGGCTAACAAGGTTGAGGCCGGCCCTGCCATCTATCAAGACATAGTGGAGCTGTATGTTGGCAATGGTGTGGGCGACCAGAAGAGGAAGAATCCCTACCCCGTCCATGTTTTTAGGGCATTCGGAGGCATAGAAGCTGATTGTCATATCCTTCCACTGGTGGTGCAGCGCCGGAGCGGGGGCAGGGGCTACCAAAAGAGGCAGAACCCCTGCCGCAGCTACGACAAAGGGTCTTGACCGAGTTCCGGGATGAGGGATCCCAAGACCCTCCAAAGATGACGTGGCGTGTCTTGCGACACTCATGGTCGCTGCTGGCGTCAGAGTACTCATCTTGGTGGACCACTTTGACGGTCACTCTTGCTTCTGGTACTCCATTTCCTCGTCATCATCGACATTAGGGTCGACCTTCTGCTTGCCCTCCCGCTGGCGGAAGGGGCGCTGTCTGGGCGTTGCTGTGCCCGCTCTTGGTAGCGTTCGGCGCATCTCTTGATCTCCCATCACTCGCTCGCGGTGAGGTCGCGAGTCTTATGCACAAGCTAGGGCTCGATGTTGTCGTCAGCAGCAGGTGGCTGACGCGGGCGCTTCTCATGGTGTGGGGGTTTGCCACTGCTGGTCGTGGCTGCTGCCACGACAGGGGACCCATGCAGTGGCTTATTCTGGCTGCCACCCCGGTTCTTTTCTTCTTTTTGCCGCTACCAGGGTTAACGACACCTTCTTTGGTCTGGTCGTCTCCGCCTACTCCAGGGGCGGTCTGGGTGTGCTGGTCACGGCTCTCAATTGCACGGGCACACCGGTCAGTGATGGAGAAGAGCTCGAAGACAACTTGCACATTGTGCATGGCTAGCTTCTCGAGCATCTTCCGATCACGCACTCCCTACCAGAACGCTACTATGACAGAAGCATTCGGGATGTTGGGGATGGAGTTGCATACCTAGGAGAAGCACTGGATGAATGATCTCAGAGTCTCCTTGGGTTTCTAGCGCACGGCATGGAGGTCGAGCTTGGTACTGGGTCGCGTGTAGGAGCTACCAAAGTTCGCCGTGAACTATCGACAAAGCTCATCCCAAGAGGACCCCTCGGGTAGGTTCATCAGCCATGATCGGGCTGAGCCGACCAGGGCGATGGGGAACTAGTTTGCCATGAGGGGCTTATCCGCTCCTGTAGCAAGGAGCGTCGTGGTGTAGATCTGCAGGAACTCTGCAGGGTTGACGCTCCCATCAAACCTTTGTGGCAGGTGTGGCTGAAACTTGCACGATCACGTTGCCAGTCGGAGGTATGGCACCAAGGCCATGCACCTCCGACGGGCTTCACCGGAGAGGCGTACAGAACAACATACGCCAGGGGGGTTTGTTGCGCCACGTGTGGCTGCTGTGGGACCTGCTGTTGTGGCAAATACTATTGCGGTACCAGATGTACAGGTAGTGCAGGGGCACAGTTGTCCCAACGTAGTCCTGGTTTGATGACGGCAGTGGAGGGTTTACCTGAAGTGCTCCTCGGATAGAGGACTCCTCCTGCACAGGCCCTCGAGGCCCATACTCGGCGCAAGGTTTCGCCGTCTCTCTCGCTGCCGCTCGATGATGACACGACCATATAACTGAGCTTGACGACGATCAAGCTCAACCCTCAGGTCCTCCGTGGGGATCTTTCCTGCGCTGGTAAGCCTGGTTGATCTGGAGTCGACTATGCAAAGTCGATGGACGGCGTGCACGATAGCGACATGTGACCTCTCCCTCTGTTGGGAGAGTTGATGGACACGACGACAAAGTGGTTGGTATCTTGGACCCACTGCTGAGCTGCTCTCTGGGAAGCGTTCAGTGACAGTGGGTGGTGGAGAAGGGCCCTGGCTGCTACCAGATTGCTCTCTGGGCTTGCTGTCGGCAGCACCGAGGGAGCTGACTGGGCCGGTATGTGTCCCGACGCATCGTCTTGGCCAGCCGTACCCGCACGAGGGTGTGACAGACCAGAGAGTGCCGCTCGAGCGACGGATCTGGTCACCGGATGACAGCCGCGGAAACCACCTTCTGTAGGATCGAAGAGCACGTGTAAAGCTAACAGAGGGGGGGTGAATGGTACATTAAAACTTTTTAGCGGAAGCAACGAAAACACCCCTCGGCAGAAAATCGATCTATTAAAGAAACTATGTGTGCGACTAATGTAAACGTGTTCAACTATGACTAAAACTAGTATAGATTGTAGAGAATCAAGTCACAAACAGGTCACAACAAAATCACGAAAATCCGTCGAGAGAAACATATGTTACAATCGCAAGATCAAACAAAGGCCAATGCATCCTACCTGAGAAAAACAGTTCAAGAGCACTGCAAAGAAACTCGTGTAGATCAGAAACCACAAATCCAATGAACGTAAAATTTTCACAGATGATAGAAAATTAAGTTGTGAAGACAACCAAAGAAGAATCATGTCAATCAGATCTGTAAAACTTGAGTTATTATAAAACCACCGAAGAAAGGTAGTGCTGTGCATAAACTCAACGAGAAAGACTTGACGAGAACAAGTCTGACAAACAAGGCACAAAAGCTCCTTTAAACTACAGATTTTATTAATCAAAACTTACAACGAACAGCCCTAAAGTTGCCTCCTACGAGCTCTGGCCTCCCTTGCTAATATAACAAGCCCGAAGGCCAACTCAACTCTAACTAGGACTCGTATCCTACTCAATTCACGAATTGAAACTTTCCATAACTGCTCAAGACTCTTCTATATGCATATAGAAGCAATCTTAAGACTTCCAAACACCTTAGGAACGTATCCCACATTCCTAAAAAAACTCAAATTCGTGACCCACACGAAATACTATCATAACCAACTCAAAACTTTCCATATTTGAGTCAAACACGACTCAGGTGCAGCCTGAGTCAATAACCCAATACGATTGGATCCTTCCAACCAAATATTCATGTCCATATCCCATCTCGAAACCATGTAGCCACGTCCATGCACTCCTTGCACACGTTAAAAAATCTTTCAACGACGTCCACAGTACCTTCATATGCATTGTTCTTGATTCAAACATGTTGCGCAACCTCTCGATCAACTCAACCACATTTCCTCCCGAACTTGGTTGTTGAACCTCATCTTCTCCCTAAGACTAGTTCAATGGATCCCGTCATCAGCCATGTCTTGAACTCAAGCAACACCTGCACATGAATAAAAAAATCAATACTTCCGAGCACAAGTCCTCGACATGACTCTTGTTAGATACGAAACCACAACACCTTACGTGAGCACTTACATAAGCATGTTGCAACCCATAAAAAAAGCAAGTTCGAAACATTGCAAATGAAAAGCAGAATCATTGCGATCAAGCTCCGAACCTTGCCAAAGCTAACCCGACATTGAACCAGAGCTTACCAAAACTAACAAGATCTAGCGCTAGAACTTACCAAAGCTAGCTGTACCTAGCGTCAGAGCTAACCAAAGCAAGCCGGACCTAGCCCCAGAGCTTACCAAAGCTAGTCGGATCTAGAGCCAGAGCTAACCAAAGCTAGTCGAAACTAGACAAAGAAGTCGGACATAGCCAAAGCAAGTCGGACCTTACATCGGACCTTGCCGTAGCTACCCAAAACAAGCCGGACCTATTGTCGGACCTTGCAGGAGCTCGGACCTAGAGTCGGACCTTGATGATAATGGTGTTTTGGTAGTATTCAAAACTTTTATTGCTATAGCCAATGTGTTCAGCACACATAGGTCTCACAATCTCTCCCTTGATGAATGCATTGGCAACACCACTTAAAATCCAAACATTGGCTTATTCTTATGAAAAGTTTTGAAAACAATCCCCCCCCTCTTTTTGAAAATCAAATGAGATAGAAATAAATTTCTCCCCCTATACTTATTTCTCCCCCTTGCATACTTCTACCCCTTTTGACAATGTATTCAACAAGGTACAAAAGAGAAATTTAATTTGTTATGAGCACATTATAACATATACATATAGAACAAAGCTTATCCAAGTCATACTATCAAGTAACTTACACTATCAAAACAATGAGATACATAAAGTAGTGTAAGCCATGCTAGAGATCAAATGTAATTTTCAATTTTAGCAAGTCATGATCTCACAAACTTAACTATTTCAAGACTGAAAGCATGACACTTGTTGCTGCAATTTTATTATCTTTTAAGCACAGATTTTCAACTTATGACATTTGCAAGAGATTATATGTTGCATCTGCCTTATTCTAACCAACCAAGCCAAGCCTATGTCATTTGACAATCGGAAGCTTAAGGACATGGTTTTAGTCATACACAACTTCTTCCAAGTTCATATCTAAGTGCAATGATAAGCCATATCAAAAAAAGAAGTGTGATGCATGCATATTCTCTTGATCTTTTCTCAATTTATATTTGTTCATGAAGCTCAACATGCAAGTTGATTACTTGATTAACTCATTATGATTAAAATCACTTGTGATCATGCAACAAGTTCAAAATAGCAAGAAAGTTTGATCATGACCAGATTTAGTGTAAGTAATTATTCCAATTACTAGTCATGGCAAAAATTACAAAATGTATAACATGAGTAATGTAGTAAGAACTTTCAGCATGTAAAAGGAGTCACAAAGTCATATATGTATGAAATACTATGCTCATATTATTTTAAGTTTAGATTCACACATAGACTTTCCAAGTTTCAAAACTCCCCCTCAATTTAAGCCATGAGGGTGCATAACCCCTATTTCACTACGAATGTAAGAAAAACGAGTGAAATCCAAAGGTTTTGTGAAAATGTCAGCCAATTGTTGTTCGGTATCTACATGGTGAAGCACAATGTTTACTTTTCAACATTATCACGGAGAAAGTGATACCTAATATCAATGTGCTTAGTTCTAGAATGTTGCACGGGGTTTTTAGCAATGCAAATGGCACTAGTGTTATCACAAAACAGTGGAACACTATCAAGATTAACCCCATAGTCCTTAAGTGTTTGAACAATCCAAAGAATTTGTGAGCAAGCACTGGCAGCAGCTACATATCCAGATTGGGCTGTGGATTGTGCAACTGAGTTTTGTTTTCTAGAGGACCAAGCAACAAGTGAATTAGCAATAAAATGACAAGAACCGGAAGTACTTTTCCTATCAATCCTACAACCCCCCAAAATCAGCATCTGAAAAAGCTTTCAAAGTAACAGTTGACGAAGAAGGAAGAAAAATGCCAAATTCTTGAGTTCCATGTAAGTACTTTAGAATCCTTTTGACGGCTTGACGATGTGAAGCTCATGGGGAAGCTCAAAATTGTGCAAAAGTGATACCGTGAGGTACAAAAGTGATCTGATCATGCTTCTATATTCTTTTTGATCCATGGGTTCACCATCTTCATCAAGTTCAAGTGTTGATGTTGTTCCCATTGGTGTCCAAATAGGCTTGCTTTTGACCATGTTGAAGCGCTCGAGAAGGTCCCTTGTATACTTCGTTTGATGCACAAAGGTACCTTCCTCAGTTTGCTTGATTTGCAGCCCCAAAAAGTAATTGAGTTCACCCATCATACTAATTTCAAATTTTGAACTCATCATTGCTGAAAACTTAGACACAAGATCATGAGAAGCACAACCAAAGATAATATCATCCACATACACTTGAACGAATAATGAGTCATTGCCATGCTTAAGCACAAAAAGAGTTTTATCAACCTTGCCCATGGTAAACCCCTTTTCGAGTAAGAATGTTTTTAACCTATCATACCATGCTCTAGGGGCTTGTTTGAGACCGTACAAGGCTTTGGACAGTTTGTAAACATGATTAGGAAAATCTGGATTTTCAAAACTAGGTGGTTGCTTAACATAAACCTCCTCATTTATGTAGCCATTAAGAAAAGCACTTTTTACATCCATTTGATATAACTTGA
Source organism: Tuctoria greenei (assembly GCA_036927565.1). Lineage (NCBI taxonomy): Eukaryota > Viridiplantae > Streptophyta > Magnoliopsida > Poales > Poaceae > Tuctoria > Tuctoria greenei. Next base: position 61,958,000 of record JAYESD010000001.1, on the reverse strand, counting down.
AACCTTTAGATGAAGCAAAAGCTAAAAAAATTCTTATGGCTTCTAATCTAGCAACAGGAGCAAGAGTTTCATCAAAATCTAGACCTTCAATTTGTGTGAAATCTTTAGCAACCAATCTAGCCTTATTTCTAATCACAAACCCATCCTCACTTTGTTTATTTTTAGACCCATTTAGTTCCAATTAAAGTGTGACCTTGAGGTGGAGATACAAGTTTCCAAACATTATTTCTTTCTAATTTTTCTAACTCTTCTTGCATGGCAATAATCCAAGATTCATTAGTGAGTGTGTGTGATATATCTTTGGGTTCAAAAGAAGCAACAAAAGCATAATGAACATGAGAATTGGGGTCGGAAAACCAAGATCTTGTAACTCGTTTATGCAAGCTTCCAATTATCTGTTGTGGGGGATGATTCTTTTAAATCCATAGGGGAATAGATGTCTCACAAGCTTCTTCTTCATCAGGTTAATTGCAGATTGATGAGCTTGCGACTTGTGGACAATGAGGACCAACAGAGATGGTAGTCATAGCTTGTTCAAAGTTCAGAGCTGGACAAGTGTCAGCTTCGGAACTATCAGGCAATATCACCAACTCTTATTCTTCTTCGAAAATACCCTCCCCCTAAGGATATTGATCCGGACCTACAATGTTTGAGCTAGTACTAGGGCTAGATTCATCAAAAGACACCTCACAAGTCTCCACAATTTTGTTAGTGTCAAGTAAAAGCACACGGTAGCCTCTAGTATGAGATGGATAACCAAGAAACATGCCATCAGTGGATCTAGGTTCAAATTTATCAAGATTACCATGTTTCTTAACAAAGCATTTACAACCAAAGACCCGAAAGTGTGTAAAACTAGGCCTATGTCCATACCGGAGCTCATATGGTGTTTTACCTAGCTTAGCACGCAAGAAAATACGATTTGAAACATAACATGCGGTTGCAATCGCATCAGCCCAAATTTCCTAGGAGTTTGATATTCATCAAGCATAGTCCTAGCCATCTCAACTAAGGTTTTGTTCCTTATTTCTACAACACCGTTTTGTTGAGGTACATATGGTCAAGAAAATTGCTGATCAAAATATTGATTTTAAATTCAGTTCCATTATCACTTCTAATTGCTTTTAAAGATCCTGGGTGATCAATTGATAATCTAAGAAATAAAGTTCTAAAGTGACTAAAAGCTTCATTCTTAGATGCCATTTTCAGCACAAAAGTGATCAAAATATTGATTTTAAATTCAGTTCCGTTATCACTTCTAATTGCTTTTAAAGATCCTGGGTGATCAATTGATAATCTAAGAAATAAAGTTCTAAAGTGACTAAAAGCTTCATTCTTAGATGCCATAAAGTAACCCAAGAGTATCTAGAATAATCATCAACAATCACAAGAACATACCATTTACCTCCGAAGGATTGAACACGTGAAGGTCCTACGGTGTCAAGGTACAAAAGTTGACCCGGTTCTGTTGTCATGATCATTGTGAGAGGAGTATGTGAACCTGCAACCATCTTAGCATGTCTACAAGAGGAGCACACAATTTCTTTGTCCCCTTTAAGCTTAGGCAGCCCACGTATGCGATCAAGAGCACTAACACACGTTAGATGATCAAAGCCTACGTGACCAAGTCTACGATGCCAAAAATATAAGTCCTTTCAATCATTAGCAACTAGACACCTATGCTTAGACGAAGACATATCAAAATCAGCTTTAAAAACTCTTCCAAATCGAGACATGTTAAAAATAAGCTCACTATTTGAATTTACAACTTCACAACAATTTTTAGTGAAAATAATTTCTAAGTTTTCATCTAGCAGTTGTGAAACAGAAAGCAAGTTGTATTTCAAATTTTTATGAAGTGCCACATCTTTCAAAGTGTAGTGATCATTTACTCTAACCGAACCCTTATCAATTACAGGAGTTGAAGAATTATTGGCAAAAGTAACATTCTCTACACGTGACACAAAAGAGAGGGAGGAGAACCATTCTTTGTTATCGGTCATGTGGCATGAGCAACCTGAATCCACAATCCAAATGTTCTCCTTCCTCAAGCGTGTAACCTATATAGAAGAACAATACATCGATGACTCAATACTGGGGTTAGTCAAAAGGAATTTAGGAATCCAGTACTGAGTCACACGACGTGCAACAGGAAAAACACGCGAAAGCTGAGATAAAACAGCAGGTTTATGAGTCAAAGTTTGAGATTTTTTGTTCTTAATTACTGACCTATAAGGTGTTACTTGTGTAGTACAAAAATCAGTAGCTTTGGAGGCAAAACAGAAGGTTCGGGGGTAAATTTTGAATGTTTTTTACTCATGACAGCAGGTTGCATATTACTGACATTTGGTTTAGTATGCACGACAAATTTTGCATGAGAGTTATAAGATCTAGCTTGCATTCTTTCCTTTTTATGTTGTTTAGCTAGTCTATAACAAAAATCAATGACATGACCATCTCTACCACAATAGGTAAAATGAAATTTTACTTTGTGTTCATGTCTAGATGAGCACGCAATATGTTTATTTGAACCTGAACGGGACAACAGTCCTACAGATTTAAAAAACACCTCTTTTGGTTTAGGAACTATTTCAATCAAACCACTTCCTAATGACTTTACAAATTTAGGTGGATGTGCTTTAGCATGAGAACGAGAATCAAAACCTAAACCAGTTTTATCATTGCAAGATTTGGATGAATTCAGTAGCAAGTTTAGATTTTTGTTCCCAACACAAAACTACTCTAATGTCCTATTCATGTCATTAAGTTTCTTAGACAATTCTAGGCAGTTTTCACATGAAGTTTTTCCTTTTAATTTGTAATTAGAACAATATTTAACTTCATGAGCATGTAAAGTATTGTTCAATATTGAAATTTCATTCATAGCATTTTTTAGTTTCTTTTCAAGATCATTACAGGTAGAACAATGCAAATAAATTGTAGAACAAGAAGCATCTTTAGGTGACTGTCATTAAGTGCAGCAAGCTTTTTGTTCTTCTCAATCTCTAACTCAAGTTTATCAAGAGTGGAGGAGTGTGCACTTCTTAATGTGGACAATTGTTCATAAATTAAATCGCATGAGGAACCAGAATCATCACTAGGAATCAAGGTTTTCAAATGTTTAATTTCAGATTCTAGTGAGTCAATTTTAATAGCATTGTCCCTAAGCTTTTTGTCCTTTTTCTTAACAATAACAGTTGCACGGGAAATAGCATCACACGTGTCCAGAAGTTGTCGAGGCCTCAACCTACCGCAAGATCCAGCCCCGGTGTTGCCACGTGGGGCACGAAGAATGAGATAAAGACATTCAAAAGGGATGACCTCCCAAGACACCACGTGTTAGGATGGGACCTCGCCCAACCTCGGGGGGGGGGGGGGGGGGGGGGGGGGAGCTCCAGAGCTGCCTGGAGCACTAAACCAAACACCCTTCCTCAGGGGCAATAGCAGAGCTGCCACGTGCCCTGGGGAGCCCCGGAGCTGCCATGCATCGCGAAGGACCGGGGCTAGCCTCCCCAGCGAGGACCTGCCCCGACACTGCCACGTGTCTTGCTGCTCGCCCTTGACGGTAAGGTGCGGGAGCTAAAAGCTGGTACGCTCTGCTCAGGTCAGGCATTGAAGGTCCACACCCACCTCTGGCACACGATGCGGAGCACGCCAATGGTCAGAGACTGCTATGACCAATCACATCATAGTGAAGGCGCTGCAGGCCTATCCCACTTGGTCAAGTGGGTAGCTTGCGGCAACAAGACAGGCTGACAGGACGTCTTCTGCTACCGTCAGCAACGGCGCATGGGCTACTGACAAGGGAGGCAGCAAGATGGCGATTCCTCACGTCTGCGGTCAGAGCAAGCTTACAGAAGAAGCCTTAGATCATTAGGATAAGATCACCCTGAGACCACCTGTCGGGCCCCGGGACCCCACTTGTAAGGCATCTGTCCTTGACTATAAAAGGCCCAGACCGCCACCGATACAAGGAAAAGACTCAGAACCCCCAATACACACACACTTGCATACACATTCACCAAGCAATACAATCCACCGTGGAGTAGGGTGTTATGCTCCTTGCGGCCTGAACCACGTAAAAACTCGACTGTCTTATACTCTTCCGCTAGAACACTAGTTTGAGGCCTAAGCCCCGCCTAACAAGAACCTCCGTGTGCTGCTCCTTAGCAGATCCGAGGGAAGTGTCGCATTGACCCTTCAACATTTGGTGCGACAGGTAGGGGCTTTTTCCCTCAAAAAAGTGGTAGTGCTTTCACCAACCATGGTGTTCATCAAGCCTGAGAGCTGCGGCAAGATCAAGCCGCAAAAGGTCGACCATCATGTCGACAAACACGTGGAGAAGGAGTTCCAAAGGCCGGAATGCGCCCTGAAAATGGTACACCAGGCTATGAACTTTGACCTCAACAGCGACCACGAGCGTCGCAAGGCACTCCATGTCATCTGTGGAGGTTCTTGGTAGCCCGCATCCAGGAATGCGGTCAAGACCCTGCACCGGGCAATGACTTAGTCAGCCTCTACGTATGCCCCGGCGCTGCATCACAAATGGATGGAAACGAGGATCAGCTTCAATGCCTTCGACTGCCCTGAGAACTAGGCGGGAGTCGGGCTGCTATCCCTCCTCGTCGCCCCCACCATCGCCAATGTAAAGTTTTACCATGTTCTGGTAGATGGTGGAGCCGGTCTCAACCTCATCAGCCGTGCGGCCGTCAACAAGCTGAAGATCCCCGTGTCTGAGCACGCCCCGACAAGATCATTCTCGGGGGTAGGACCGGGGAGTGTTACCCCTTACGGCTGCATCCACCTCTGGGTGACCCTAGGGACACCCGATAACTTCAGGACGGAGAATATCCTATTCGACATCGCGGAGGTTAGCCTCCCCTACCACGCCATTATCGGAAGGCCAACCATGTACCGATTCATGGCAGCAGCCCACTATGGCTACCTTGTCCTCAAGATGCCGACACCTTCCAGCGTCCTCAAGATCTGCAGAGATTGTGCTGCTGTGGTGACGGTCTTTGAAAAGCTCCGAGCGTTAGCAATGGTCCCAGCACCTGCCCTGAGTGATGCTGAGCCGAGTAAGCCTTTGCCAGACCCACGCACTCACAGCCGCATCGCTACACCACGAGTGCATCCCTTTGACAATGATGACGTACCCATCAAGACAATCCAGATTGGCTCTAATGCGGCTCAGACCACCCGAATCGTGAGGAGTCTGGATAGCAAGAAGGAATCAGCGCTCACTACTTTCCTACAAGCTAACGTTGACGTCTTTGCCTGGCAACCATCACAGATGTTAGGCATCCCAGGGAAGTGATTGGGCACTGTCTGAAGATCTACCCCGATGCACGACCGCAACAACAGAGGCCCCGTAAGCAGTCCATCGAGCGGCAAAACTTCATTCGCGAGGAGATTAAGAAGCTCCTCGATGCTGGCTTCATACGGAAGGTTCACCATCCCAGATGGCTAGCCAATCCGGTTGTCATCCCCAAAGCTGGTGGTAAGCTTCGGATGTGCATTGACTACACCGACCCAAACATGGCATGTCCTAAAGATCCCTCCACTCTCCCTAGAATCGATCAAATCGTAGATTCAACTTTGGGTGCGATATGCTATGTTTTCTAGATGCATATTCAGGGTTCCACCAAATCCTAATGTCTAGAGAGGACGAAGAACATACCGCATTTATAGCCGTAGATTGCCTTTACTTCTATGTCTCCATGCCTTACGGTCTTAAGAATGCCCTCCCCACCTTTGTATGAGCTACGCATAAAACATTCGGGGACCTCATTCGGGACCTAGTAGAGGTATATGTCGATGATATTGTAGTAAAAATCCAGTCACATACATCATTACTAGAAAACCTCGCCCTAGTCTTTGATAGATTGCGAACCACACGCACGAAGCTCAATCTTGAGAAATGCATGTTCGGGGTCAAAGTTGGGAAGCTCCTCGGTTTCTTGGTCTCACACCGAGGGATTGAGGCCAACCCAGAAAAGATCAAGGTGGTGGAGTTGATGCGGCCCTCAGTCCACATCAAGGATGTGCAGAATCTTGTAGGGTGTTTGGCAGCGCTCAACCGGTTTATCTCTAGGCTGGCTGAGCGGGCCCTCCCGTTCTTCAAGCTCATGCGCCAGTCTGGACTGTTTGTCTGGACCGAAGAAGCGGAGAAGGCGTTCCGCGAGCTAAAGCAGCAGCTGATGATGCTGCCAACAATGGTGGCACTAGAGCTCAGGGAGCCCCTATACCTCTACATCGCCGCAACACAGAGGTGGTAAGCATGGTTTTGGTTGTAGAGCGGGCCGATCACTAGCAGCACCAACGAAAGGAAGGGGCCCCTGCAGCGGATTCTGAGCCCCATGGCTTGGAGCTCGCAGGGGGTCCCAACTACAGAGAAGCCTCTAGGTCCCAGCCCCAGAGGACGTCTGGGTCCCTCTACGGGCCCCAAAAGCCGAGAAGCCTTTGGGTTCCAGCCCCCAAAGGAAGCGCCAGGGCCAGGAGACATAGAGTCGATGGAACTGGAGCAGGGGGAAGAAGATGAGACGGATTCCCCAAAAAGGTCCCGAACCATCCAACGCCTGGTCTACTTCATCAGCAAAGTCCTGCATGAGGCAAAGACAAGGTACCTCGAAGTGCACAAACTTCTCTATGCGGTGCTAATCGCGTTGAGGAAGCTCCACCATTACTTTCAGGCACACAGAGTATAAGTGGTGACTTTGTTCCCACTGGGAGCAGTGTTGCGCAACCCGAACACAATTGGCAATATCACCAAGTTGGTGGCTGAATTAGCGGAGTTCGAGGTTGATTTCTTGCCATGACATGCAATCAAGAGTCAAGCTCTGGCAGACTTCGTTGCCAAATGGACCCGCTCACCGAGCAACCCAGGGGGCCAGAAGATCAGCGAACTGGAGCCCAGGGCTCCGGTACTTACCAGACCTCACTGGACGCTCTTCATCGACAGATCCTCAAGGAAGCAAGGGGTCGGAGCTGGTGTACTGCTCACCTCGCCAACAGGGGAACAATCGAAGTACGTAGTGCACCTCGACTTCAAGGCCACCAACAACATGGCAGAGTGTGAAGCCCTCATCTTTAGACTCACAATTGCGTAGGGTCTTGGTGTCCAACTGAATGTGGGCCTAGAGGGGGGGTGAATAGGCCTTTTTGAAAGTTGTTGGATCCTGCAACACTCAATGACAAGCTCAATACCAGAGATATCAGAATAGTCCGGTAATGTGCGGACTAGTCCGGTGTTCACGGACTAAGTTGATTAAGCTAGATCGATTATATTGATTCTTTTATGTGTGCAGCGGAAAAATAGAACCAAATAAAGGTTTCACAGTTATGTTCTAGATTATATCACAATTAAATATTATGTTTAACAATCCAACGTAAGATGAGTAATGATTATGAAACCCTAGATTATATCGATGAATTAGAATGATGAGCACCAAAAACAAACACAAGGATTTATCCTGTGGTTCGGCTACCACAAAAGGCAACCTACATCCACGTTGAGGAGTCCACAAAGGACCGGGTCTTCTCCAACCCTACCCTCGTCGGATTGCCACGAAGGCCAATCCTCTTCCACTAATCACAAAGGGGTGAATAACCAAATTCAAGGGGACTTCTCACACATTGAGAGCTCCCTTAGATTACAACACAAATTTCCACCGAAAACACACTCAAAAGATTACAATTAAAACACAGGAGTGTGTTAGAAAATCAAATCAAGAGCTCAATGTGATGTTCAAAGTGTCTCTTCAATGATCTAGAGTGAATCCTCAAAGGATTGATCGTTGTTGCACTTAATTTCGTGGAGAGATGTAGTTTTTGAGGCTCTTGGGAGGTGTGACAGCGCTAGGGTTCGAGAGTGTTCATAATTGGGCCGTGCACCTCTATTTATATGGGGTTTCTAAAAGTGACCGTTAGGGTTCAGAAAGTTCAGACTAGTCCGTGGTGGTCACCAGACTAGTCCGGTGTGTTGTGTGTAACAAACCCTAAGTACCTCGAAATATCGGACTAGTCCGGCTGAAAACGGACTTATCCGATTTCGCTACTAGAAATCTTCGGACTAGTCCAATATCCATCAGACCTGTCCGGACATGTGAAACCCTAAGTGAGTTAGATGACAAGTCCGCACTTGGAGGACTTGTCCGATGTAGATCAGAGGGTTTTTCGGACTAGTCCATGTAGACATCGGATTTGTCTGATTTGGATCAGAAAGAATGTCGGACTAGTCCGGTTGCGATTGGACTTGTCTGATTTCATGTGACTTGTGAAGTGTTTTGAGGACTAGTCCATACTGGGGAGGACTAGTCCGATTCTAGTCGGAAGAATATCGGACTAGTCCGACAGATATCGGACTTGTCCGATCTGGTGCAGAAAGGTTATCGGACTAGTCTAGTTGTGATCGGACTAGTCCGGTCCTGTGTAACTTTGTGCAATGTGTGTGTTTAATTGTGATTGAGATCTTGGGGTGAGTTCCCTTAACACACTCCATACACAATAATCTATTACTCTTCTTCCTTGAGCTCATCTCCATTTTGCTCCTCATCCTTCCTTCTTTTTGGTATTTTGCTCATTTTCCTATCATAGGCCTGCACTCATCTCAACAAATAGGTTAGGATCCCAATTGCTTGTCATAAATCATCCAAAACCCACAAGAGAGTCCTAGATGCACTTTCAATCTCCCCCCTTTTGGTGATTGATGACAACCAATTGAGATTTCACAAAATATGATAAAAATTGAGATTTTCATAAAGTATGCACATATGAGTCAAAAATACATCAAGCAGTGAAAGAATTATCCATATGTGCATTCTTTATGGTGGTATGCATAACTAAGTATATTGAGACATCGAGAATGACATAATTTACATTAATCAACCAAAGCCAAGCATATATGTCATTCCAGGAGCAAGATTACAGATTTCAACAAATACTTCTCAAATTATTTAAGCATTGCATCAGAGAACCATAACTAACTTAGAAACAAAGTTAAAACACTGCAAAACTCAAAAAATAGACAAGAAGCATAAAAAGAGCTCTCTCCTCGCACCCTACAGCTAAAGCTAAGACCCCCCCTCAGTCTCTCCCCCTTTGGCATCAAGACACCAAAAAGAAGGAGATGAGGGTCCTAGGGTCTTCACTCTTCACTGTCGGTCCTCTCATTGTCGTCTTCGTCTTCTTCATCTTCAGCTTGATGAGGAGGAGAAGGAGGAGGGGCGGAGACGCTCGAGCCCCCAATGCCAAAGTTGGCAAGCTCGGATGGGGTCATGGGCCCGAGCTCAGTGTAGTACGGGTCAGAGTCCTCAGAAATCACTGGAGATCTAATGGGGTCGATCCCCAGCTTCTGGCAGATATGCTTCACATTGGCCTTGATGTACTTCATGTCCTCCTTTCTTTTCTGGTTGAGCTTGTGGGCCTTCACTTCGGCCTTCTTGCTGGAGGTGAAGATGGCAGCCAGGTATTTGAGGATTCCACTAGCTGATCCTCTCTGAGGGGCTGCCCTTGAAGTTGGGACAGCTCTAGCATCTTCTCTTGATCTTGCCGGTGCCTCGGGACTGGAGGCCGGCGAGGGAGCAGCCTGGACATTTACTGGTTGAGGATTCTAAGGCCTCAAAGGAGTGTGCTCCACATCCTTGACAAACTCAATCCCTGTGACTTTCTCAATCATAAACATTAGATAGGGAGCATAGCCACAGGACCTGTTGGGGGTGCTGGAGATGTTAACCATATCATTCCATATGTAGTCAAACACATCAAACTGTCTGTTCTTGCTTATGACCCTCATTAGGATCCGGAGGTACCCTTGTACACTCCCTGCATCCCCATCCTTAGGGGCAATGGTCTTCCTCAAGACTCTATTTAGCACCACAAAGAATGGCTTCATGTTCTTTGTGGAAGGAGGGATGAACTTTGAATTTGGCTCATAGAGAAACTTCATCCTCTCTTTGTCAAGGACACCAACATTGTGGATGATCACATTATCATTGCTGGAGGTGTCAAGATGCAACATTCTTGCAAATTCATCATAAGTGATAGTGTACTTGGATCCATGAGTCATCCAAGTCACTCTTTCCTCTTCATCGCTTGCAAAGTGGCAGGTGGCATAGAACTGAGCCACCACTTCATCATTCCAATTGTACTTAAAGGCAAAGAGGTCCTTCAAGCCATGTCTTTCAGCTGCTGCAATCACTTCATCAAAAGCAGAGCATCTTTTCTTCTCAAGATGTGCCCAGTCGATCCACTGACTGCGCACCACTGGTGTCTTCATCGGTAGATACACCGATTTGTAGAAATCAGCATGGAAGTTGCACCAGAACTTCCATCAGCTGCTTGCTTTGGTCGGCCATACCAATCGATGCTTCTGAATTTGGCCGCCGAGTCACTGCCCTTCCCGTTGAACTTTTCTTCAGTGGGGTCCCGAACCCCTTCCCTGGGAGCATGCAGCTTCAATGGTCCAACTGGACCCGTCGCTATCCCCTTGCCCTTGCCATTGGCTAGGCGTGCACTTGCCGAGCTAGGGCCACCACTGGCGGTAGCCCTAGAAACTGGCACCTTGGAGGCCGGCTTCTTCGCTAGCACTTTCCTCCAAACTTGTGGAGGAGACGGAGCTGGCTCGGTAGGTCGCTCTTGGCGCTTCTTGCCAAGGCTCGTTGAGGTCCGAGGTGCCACCTCGTGGTCCATCTCGGCCTCAAAATCGGAAACCTCATCGTTTGAGCTTGACATGACCTGAGAATGAGTTCCAAGAAGGATAATGAATGATAGAAGGCATAGGTATGAAAGGATAGCAAGGAATTGCATTGAGGAATTGAAGAGTTAGGTTTTGAGTTCAGAAACATCGGACTTGTCCGGTGCACAGACACGGACTAGTCCGGGGGGACCGGACTTGTCTGTTCATGGACCGGACTAGTCCGGTGTTCATCCTCAAAAACCTAAGAGATTTGACAAAAGCTGATTCCTAATGCACAATAAGTCTAGCATACACGTGATACATAAAGGAGGCATGTATATAGTGAAGGATGCTAGGCTATTCGATCAGTAATGAAGAAAAATGATATTTCTAGGGTTTGGGTGAAAATTACCAAAGATATTGAATGAAGCTTGGAGATGAGGGTGTTGAAGGCCGGACAAGTCCGCTAGCTTCAACCCTCAAGAGGGCAAGCTTGATTTCCGCCCAAATGCGGAGATTTTTGATGGAGGGAGCAAGAAATCGACTTGGGAGCTCGAGCAGAGGAGGGAGAACACGTGAGCAAGAGTGGAGTATGAAGGGATTAGGGTTTGGTGGCGGCTAGGGTTGTGTACCCGAAAAACCGGACAAGTCCGGAGATGACCGGACTAGTCCGAACTCATCCAGAGAGCAACATCGGACTAGTCCGTGGTGTTATCGGACTAGTCCGGCCTAACCGGCACTCTGCGGACTAGTCTGCATGTGCGGACTAGTCCGGGTAACCACGGACTAGTCCGTGGTCACCAGGAGAAATTTGCATAGCCCATTCATATATATTTGAAGGTTCATAAATAGAGAATAGAGAGGCAAATTAAATCAAATGATCTTGATGAATATGACCAGTAAGCATACAACAATCAAGCAATGATCATAATTCACCAAGATCTAGTAATTGACATAGTTTTTCGGGAAACATTGAGAGAGAGTTGATTTTCACAATTCAATCAATATATTTTGAATAATTCATACAGGTATGCAACTTTTCAAGCCACACTCCGAGCATCGAGGATATTTAGTTCATTTCGGAGTTCGCAAAAGAGCTTTTCATCAAGTGGCTTGGTGAATATGTCGGTCAATTGTTTTTGGGTGTTGACATGTGAGATGGCTATATCTCCTTTCATGGAATGGTCTCTCAAAAAATGATGTCTTATGTCTATGTGTTTAGTTCTAGAGTGCTCAACTGGATTGTGGGCAATTTTAATGGCACTCTCGTTGTCACAAAGAAGAGGAATACGGTTCATATTGTAACCGTAATCCCTTAGAGTTTGTCGCATCCAAAGGAGTTGTGCACAACAGCTCCCGGCTGCAACATACTCCGCTTCGGCTGTGGATAAGGCAATGGAATTTTGTTTCTTGGAGGACCAAGAAACTAAGGATCTCCCTAGGAATTGGCATGTGCCGGAGGTGCTTTTTCTATCTACTTTGCACCCGGCATAATCTACATCGGAGTAACCAATGAGATTGAATTTTGAGCCTTTTGGGTACCAAAGACCAAGGTTGGGTGTATGAACTAAATATCTCAAGATCCTTTTTACGGCTGTCAAGTGACATTCCTTAGGGTTGGCTTGAAATCTTGCACACAAACATACACTCAACATAATGTCTGGCCTAGATGCACATAAATAGAGTAGAGATCCAATCATGGAGCGATATACGTTTTGGTCGACGCTAGGTCCATCTTCATTGAGATCCAAGTGGCCATTTGTTGCCATGGGGGTCTTTATGGGCTTTGCCTTGTCCATGCCAAACTTCTTAAGTATGTCCTGCGTGTACTTGGTTTGGCTTATGAATGTCCCTTCCTTTTGTTGCCGCACTTGGAATCCCAAGAAGTACTTTAATTCTCCCATCATTGACATTTCAAACCTGTCTGTCATGATTTTGCTAAATTCCTCACAAAACAATTGATTAGTTGACCCAAAGATTATATCATCAACATAAATTGGACAAATAAAAAGACGATTGTCTAAACTCTTTGTAAATAGAGTATAATCTACTTTGCCAATTTTAAAACCATTCTCAATTAAGAAATCTCTAAGATACTCATACCAAGCTCTAGGAGCTTGTTTGAGGCCGTAGAGCCTTACGCAATTTGAATACGTGGTTGGGGAACTCTTCGTCTTCAATCCCGGGTGGCTGCTCCACGTACACCTCCTCCTTGATTGGTCCGTTGAGGAAGGCGCTTTTTACATCCATTTGATACAACTTGAAATCATGGTGAGTAGCATATGCAAGTAATATTCTAATAGATTCAATCCTAGCTACCGGAGCAAAAGTCTCATCGAAATCCAAACCTTCGACTTGTGAATACCCTTTGGCCACAAGTTGTGCTTTGTTCCTTGTCACCACCCCGTGTCCGTCTTGTTTGTTGCGGAAGACCCACTTGGTGCCGACGATGTTTGCATTGGGTCTTGCCACAAGTTACCATACTTCGTTCCGCTTGAAGTTGTTCAATTCTTCTTGCATTGCCACCACCCAGTCCGGATCTTTCAATGCATCTTCAACCCTGCGTGGTTCCAAAAAGGATACAAACGATAGTGTTCACAAAAGTTAGCTAAGCGAGATCTAGTGGTTACTCGCTTTTGGATGTCACCGATGATGTTGTCGATTGGGTGATCCCTTTGGACGCATTGGTGTACTCTTGGGTGTGGCACTTGAGGAGTTGTATCTTCATGATTATCTGCTTCTCCCCCTAAGTTATTGCCTTCGTTGACTTGTTGATCATCTTGGTATCTTTGTGGTTGATCTTGTGTTGAAGCTCCCCCTTGATCTTTGGTCTCCTCTTGTGGTTCATCTTCCTCATGTACGTGTGAAGGTGGCTCTTGTGGTTGAACTTCACCTAGAGCCATTCTTTTCAATGCTTGACAAGGAGCTTCTTCTTTACCTGATTCACATGGATCAACTTGCTCCTTTTGGGAGCCATTAGTCTCATCGAACACTACGTCACATGCTATTTCAACAAGTCCGGAGGCCTTATTGAAAACACGATAGGCGTAAGTGTTCAAATCATAACCAAGCAGGAAACCTTCATCGGACTTCGAAGCAAACTTTGAAGTCCTAGGCTTCTTGTTCAGGATATAAAATGGAGAACCGAAAACTCGAAAATATGAGATATTTGGTTTGTTACCGGTGAGTACCTCATAGGATGTCTTCTTGAGTAGTCAATGAAGATAAATTCGATTTACGGCGTGGCAAGCGGTGTTAATCGCTTCTGCCCAAAATCGATCAAAGGTCTTGTACTCATCGAGCATGGTTCTTGCCATCTCTATGAGTGTTCGGTTCTTTCTTTTAGCAACTCCGATTTTTTTGTGGTGAGTATGGCGCTGAAAATTCGTGCTTGATACCCTCTTCATCAAGGTACTCCTCCACTTGTGTGTTCTTGAAATCCGTGCCGTTGTCGCTTCGAATACTCTTGATTGTCGATGAGAATTCGTTTTGAGCTCGCTCGAGGAACTTCTTGAGTGTTCCTTGTGTTTCTGACTTATCGTGCAAAAAGAAAACCCAAGTGAAGCGAGAAAAGTCATCAATGATTACTAAACCATATTTGTTACCGCCGATGCTTATGTAAGCAATTGGACCAAACAAGTCCATGTGAAGTAGTTCGAGTGGTCTTGTTGTAGTCATGACGTTCTTTGCGGGATGAGGTGCTCCAACTTGCTTCCTGGCTTGGCACGTGCTACAAGGCCCGTCTTTCTCAAAAACAACATCCTTCAAACCGCGGATGTGATCGCCCTTGAGGAGTTTTTGAATATTCCTCATACCAACATGCGCTAGCCGTCTATGCCACAGCCAACCCATGTTGGTCTTTGCAATCAAGCATGTGTCAAGTTCGGCTTTATCCTTGTTGAAGTCAACGAGGTAAAGCTTTCCCTTCAACATACCCTTGAATGCAATGGAACCATCACTCCTCCTAGAGACGGTCACACCCTCGTTAGTGAACAAGCAATTATAACCTTTGTCACATAGCTGAGATATGGACAGCAGGTTATAATCTAAGGATTCAACATGTAAAACATGAGAAAGTGTGTGTGTAGAAGATATTGCAATTTTACCGGTACCGAGCACCCTTCCTTGACTATTATTTCCAAAGTAGATGCCTTCATTTGGGTCCTCATTCTCTTCATATTCCACGAACATTCTTCTTTCTCCGGTCATGTGGTTGGTGCAACCACTGTCTAGCACCCATTTGGATCCACCGGAGGAATAGGCCTGCAAAAACTAATTATGCTTTGGTTTTAGGAACCCAAGCTTGCTTGGGTCCTTGGAGGTTAGTTACAATACATTTGGGCACCCACACACGAGATTTGGTGTTCCCATGGCGTGGCCCAACATAAATAGCATAAACCTTGCCAAACTTATTTCTCATTAACACATAGGAGGCATCAAAGGTTCTAAAGAGTAATTGTTGTTGTTTGTATACAGGGCTAGTCTGGAAGGCCGGACTTGTCCGGAGGGCTGGACTTGTCCGAACACTCACTGGACTAGTCCGGTGTTTGTGTGAGTTCAGGTTTTTACCCTTCGACTTATGAGTTTGAGAGGGTCTTTCCTTCACAAAGGAAATCCTCCCCTTGTTATTCTTATGACTTCCAGCATGCTGTTTTTCATCATAAGAGTAACCAATGCCATACTTGACATTTGTAGGTCTTTGGACCAAGTATGCACTACGTGCATAGTTGATCTTCTCCTTGTCGAATATGCCACATTGGGTAGAATTTTTATCCTTTGTGGAGGTTGACTTCTCCTTCAAACTGGTGTCTATTTTACTACATGTGCACATATGAGCAAAATCAGTTTTAGTGGATTGAGAAGGTGAACTTGAAGAGGAGGAAGGTTCACTCAGCTTGAGTGACTCAACTTGCACTTCAAGGATCTTGTTGACCTTGATCAGGTCAGCAAGTTGGTCCTTGATTGCAACATTTGAGTCAGTTAACTCCAAGCAATTTCTTGCTTGAAGCTAACTCAAGCTCTAGTGAGTTGCTTTTCTATTTTTCATGTTCTAGAAGTTTGTCAAGTTCGACATACTCCTCCTTTTGGGAGATAATCATGTCCTCTTGACGATGAATTAACCTCTCCTTCTCAACAAGTTGATCAAGTAAAAATTTCATTTTTGTTGCAGCTTTCCTATCTAGTCCACTAAGCATATCCTCATCATCACTATTCATTTCATCATCACTAGAGTAGGAATGCACGGAAGGGGTTTTGATGATTACCTTGCGTTTACCTTCCTTTGCCATAAGGAAAGTGCCATTTCCCTTCCTTGCGCCGAGTGTGGGGAAGAGTGTGGATTTCTTGGACGTGCTCTCGATGGCTACGCTAGCCATCTCTTCTTCTTCGGATGATGAGGACTCATCGTTTGAGTCCCACTCCTTCCCAATGTGCGCTTGTTCGGCTTGCTTCTTCTTCTTGAAGAATTTCTTAGGTTGAGGCTTGGATTCTTTGGTCTTCTTCTTGTTCTCCTCATATGGGCAATCAACTATAAATTGGTTATACTCACCACAATTATAGCAAGCCCGCCTCAACTTCGGTTTCATTCTTTCCTTGTACTTTCTCTCACTTGATTTTGTTCCTTGTCTTTTCTTCATTATTCTCTTGAACTTTTTTATGAACAATATCATGTCCTCTTCATCTAGCTCACTGTTTTCGTCGTCACTGTCTTCCTCTAGTTGTGCTTCCCTTGCTTCTTTGGATAGAGGCTTGAGGGTGGACTTTAGAGCAACCCCTTTCTTCTTAGCCAAGGTGAGATCGGCAATTTCCTTGACGTGCTTTTCTTGTCTTTCCATCATCTCAAAGTTGATGATTTTTCCAAGCAATTCATCCGGAGTCATCCTTTTGTATCCGGGGCTTTCTCTAATCATGGAGCATAGCGTGACATTGCGAGGCATAAAAGCTCTAAGGATGAGCTTTACCACCTCGTGGTCATTCCACTTCTTGCTCCCGTATGATCGAACTTTGTTGACAAGTGTCTTCAATCGATTGTACATATCTTGGGGTGACTCGTCTTCCTCAATTGCGAATCTTCCTAGTTCGCCTTCGATCATCTCAATCTTTGCTTCACGCACATGTTAGTCACCTTCATGTGCAGTTTGTAGTGTATCCCATATCTCCTTAGCAATTTCGAGTCCATCCACCTTGGTGAACTCGTCCCGACTGAGTGAGGAGGTGATTACAGCTGCGGCTTGTGCATTTCTATGAATCGCCTGCTCTTGGCTTGGGGTGAGCTCTTCGTCGTCGTCTGGAATATCTATCCCTGTGCATACAACATGCCATAGACTTGGGTTGAGGGAAATCAAATGCATTTTCATATTCTGCCTCCACATTGAGGAATCACTTCCATCGAAGTGTGGGGCTTTTCCAAGTGGGATAGATAAGTAATGATTGTTATTGGAATTTAGACGATCATAGTTCAAAGGATATCGGGAGTAGTCGGTGTGACTACTCCCCTTCTTCTTCTCTTCAACTTTCACTTTCCCTTTGGAAAGTGCCTTCTTTCTGAGGAGCGCCTTTAGCTCCAGCGTCTCCTAATCCTCGTCCTCGAAGTCTTGAATGGCTTCGAGGTACTTCTCCACTGTTTGGGTCTTGTCGTTGTTAACCTCCTCTTGGTTGTTGATTTTGTGGGAGTCCTTCATGTCTGACATGATCTCTTCGAGTGGTTAGACTCTTTCTTGAAGAACCTTGCTCTGATACCAATTGAATGTGGGCCTAGAGGGGGGGTGAAAAGGCCTTTTTGAAAGTTGTCGGATCCTGCAATACTCAACAACAAGCTCAATACCAGAGATATCGGAATATTCCGGTAATGTATGGACTAATCCGGTGTTCACGGACTAAGTTGATTAAGTTAGATCGATTATATTGATTCTTTTATGTGTGCAGCAGAAAAATAGAACCATATAAAGGTTTCATAGTTATATTCTACATTATATCACAATTAAATCTTATGTTTAACAATCCAACATAAGATGAGTAATGATTATGAAACCCTGGATTATATTGATGAATTAGAATGATGAGCACCAAAAACAAAACACAAGGATTTATCCCGTGGTTCGGATACCACAAAAGGTAACCTACATCCACGTTGAGGAGTCCACAGAGGACCGGGTCTTCTCCAACCCTACCCTCGTCGGATTGCCATGAAGGCCAATCCTCTTCCACTAATCACAAAGGGATGAATAACCGAATTCAAGGGGCCTTCTCACACGTCGAGAGCTCCCTTAGATTACAACACAAATTTCCACCGAAAACACACTCAAAAGATTAGAATTAAAATGCAGGAGTGTGTTAGAGAATCAAACCAAGAGCTCAATGTGATGTTCCAAGTGTCTCTCCAATGATCTAGAGTGAATCCTCAAAGGATTGATCGTTGTTGCACTTAATTTCGTGGAGAGATGTAGTTTTTGAGGCTCTTGGGAGGTGTGATGGCGCTAGGGTTCGAGAGTGTTCATAATTGGGCCGTGCACCTCTATTTATATGGGGTTTCTAAAAGTGACCGTTAGGGTTCAGGAAGTTCGTACTAGTCCATGGTGGTCATCGGACTAGTCTGGTGTGCTGTGTGTAGCAAACCCAAGTACCCCAAAATATCGGACTAGTCCGGCTGAAGACGGACTTATCCGATTTTGCTACTGGAAATCTTCGAACTAGTCCGATATCCATTGGACCTGTCAGGACATGTGAAACCCTAAGTGAGTTAGATGACAATCCGCACTTGGAGGACTTGTCCGATGTAGATCAGAGGGTTTTTCGGACTAGTCCATGTAGACATTAGACTTGTCCGATTTGCATCAGAAAGAATATCGGACTAGTCCGGTTGTGATCGGACTTGTCCGGTTTTGTGTGACTTGTGAAGTGTTTTGAGGACTAGTTCGTATTGGGGAGGACTAGTCCGATTCTAGTCAGAAGAATATCGAACTAGTCCGACAGATATCGGACTTGTCCGATCTGGTGCAGAAAGGTTATCAGACTAGTCCGGTTGTGATCGGACTAGTCCGGTCCTGTGTAACTTTGTGCAATGTGTGTGTTTAATTGTGATTGAGCTCTTGGGGTGAGTTCCCTTAACACACTCCATACATAATAATCTATTACTCTTCTTCCTTGAGCTCATCTCCATTTTGCTCCTCATCCTTCCTTCTTTTTGGTATTTTGCTCATTTTCCTATCATAGGCCTGCACTCATCTCAACAAATAGGTTAGGATCCAAATTGCTTGTCATAAATCATCCAAAACCCACAAGAGAGTCCTAAATGCACTTTCACCAACAGATGCTGGTCAAGGAAGACCCCCAACTAATCATCAAGCAAGTCTGGGGTGAGTGCTGCTACAATGACCCATAGCTCGCAGCATATCCGATACATGTCAAGAAGCTAGAAGCTTGATTTGACGCCTTGGATCTCTGCCATGTGCCCCACGCCAACAACTCCGTCACCGATGCCCTGTCAACCATAGCGTCCACAGGAGACCCCGTTCCAGAAGGGGTCTTTGGCAGGAGGTTGGTATGACCGACCGCTAGGCCGGCAAGGCCTATTGAAGAAGGTGAGCCCAGCTCCCAGAGCTGGCAACAACGGCAGCCCTGCAACCATGGGGACTGCCAAGGTTCCTGAGCATCAACAGGGATCCCCAATCACTTGGCACCCAAGATCTGGGAGTCCAGGAGAGTCCCGATGCGTGCATCACGGAGGTCCGGGACTACCTAAAGGACAACCTCCTCCCAGAGGACCCAACATCCGCTGAGAGGATCTCGAGGATGGCGAAATGCTACATGCTAGTAGAAGGTGATACCTGCCAATGTGGTGCCAACGGTGTACTGCTACGATGCATAACTCGGTGGAAGGCTGCGACATGATCGTAGAAATCAAAGAAGGAGAGTGTGGGAATCACATGGACTCCCGCACGCTGGTTGGAAAAGCCTTTCGGCATGGTTTCTACTGGCCAACAGCACTACAAGATGCCGTCAAACTAGTCAAGAAGTGCAAGGCGTGCCAGTTCCACGCCAAGCAAATTCACACCCCAGCGCAGTCACTGCAGATGATCCCGCCCTCATGGCCTTTCGCGGTCTGGGGGCTGGATATCCTGGGACCCTTCCCCAGGGCAGTCGGAGGGTACCGGTTCCTCTACGTTTCCATAGATAAGTGCACCAAGTGCCCAGAGGCAGCCCTAGCGATCAACATCAACAAGGAGTTCACAGTCAAATTCATCAAATTAATTGTCTGCAGGTTTGGGGTCCCGAACAGGATCATCACCGACAATGGGACCCAGTTCACCAGTGCATCTTTCCAGGACTACTACGAAGACCTCGGTGTCCAAGTTTTTTATGCATTCGTGGCTCATTCAAAGAGCAACGGACAAGTCGAATGGGACAATGCCGAGATCCTCAGGGGCCTCAAGACACGCACATATGATAGCTTGGATAAGAATGGTGCCAAGTGGGTCAAAAAGTTCCTCTGTGCACTGTGGGCAAGCCGGACGTCACTCAACCGTGCCACAGGAGAAACACCTTTCTTTCTGGTATATGGAGCTGAGGTCGTCCTCTCCCCAGAGATTGTTGTGGGCTTGTTCAGAGTCTGAGGGTTCGATGAAGCCTCGCAGGATTAGCTCCGACAAGAAGATGTCGACCTCGTTGACGAAGCAAGGAGGCACACCAACATCCAAAATGCACATTACCGACAGGTGCTGAGGCGCTACCAAGAGAGGTTCGTGAGGAGTAGAGAGCTCAAGACAGGTGACTTGGTGCTGCGGCGCATACTCTCTCGAGAAGGGTCACACAAACTTTCCCCCAGCTGGGAAGGCCTTTTGCGAGTGACACAAGTATCCCGCCCCGGATGTGTTCGCCTCACGACGAAAGAAGGAGAGCCCCTCCCCAACCCATGGAACATAGAGCACCTCTGCAAGTTCTATCCCTAAGCTTAAAAGTAGGACAGTATAGGGTGTCATGGTGCCAAGGAACGACATGTTGGACAACCAAGCTCTGGGAGGGACAGGTCCAGAGTGTTCATCCGTTTAGCTTGGTCCAGTACCCTAAGCATGAACATTCTACCTCCCTTGCCAACTGGAGTAAGTTGTTGCCTTATTGTAAAGCCAATTCACTCCTATGAACACCAATGATAAGAAATTCATTGTCTTACCATATGCTTTCTCTTATGCTCACTTACGTTACTTGTTAATTTGTGATCAATCAACCTAGACTCGTCTTCCTTATATTGTTTTTGTGTACTTGGTGAAATTTTTTCTTTATCACCCCTAGTAGAGTCATGCCACCCTGCTACAGGCGGATGTATTTGATGTACCTGCAAGGTGTCTTGGAACCTTGTGGCTGCCCTCTTACTTGGGGCCCTATGGTGCCAAATGGTTCCCCGCGAAAGGCCAACCTCGAGCTAGAGGTCCAGAGCGCGCAACATGCTTAGCTTGGCCCCGTACCCTAAGCGTGTGCGCTTTGCCTCCCAGTGCTGCAGCTAAGTACCAAGGGGGCAGGATGCTCACACCCCGAATAAGAAGGAAGTCGGACCCTAAGCGCCAATGCACAGAATTACCCAAATCTCATGTACCAGCCCAGGACTATAAGACATGACTATACTTAAGGATAGGAAAAGATCACCAGTGACCAAAACAATATGTGCCTCCGTTATGTGTGCAGGACATGCAAAGTAGGGTGCAACGGAGGGGACCCACCGTTGACATACCTACGAAGATGGTGGGCGACGCCGGAGCATCCAGCTCCAGCACCTCTCAAGGGACCTATCGTCGATGTCCAAGAATGTCAACGACAGCACCAAGCGCGAATAAGTGAGTAAACTCTCCTTCCCTGCACTTGTTGCTAACAGGTTTATATTGTGATAGCCTATACACCAAGGGCCTGCTGTCGACGACTTCACGATGATGGTGGACGACACAGGAGCATCCAGCCTCGGCACCTCCCAGGGGGCTTGCCGTCAATGACTTCACGACGATGGTGGACGACGCCTGAGCATCCAGCCCTGGCACCTCCCAGGGGCCTGCCTTCGACGTACCTACGAAGATGGTGGGCGACGCCAGAGCATCCAACTTTGGCACCTCCGAAGGGGCCTGCTGTAGACATCCCAGAACGTCAACGACAGCACCAAGCTCAAATAAGTGAGTAAACTCTCCTGCCCCACACTTGTTTCTAATAGCTTTCTCTTCTGATAGCCTGTACACCAGGAGCCAGCTGTCGACGACTTCACGATGATGGTGGATGACACCGGAGCATCAAGCCCCGACACTCCCCTGGCAGCCCACCGTCGACGTACCTCCGAGGATGGTGGGTGACGCCGGAGCATCCAACTCCAGCACCTCCCAGGGGGCCCACCGTCGACGATTCTACAAAGATGGTGGGCAACTCCGGAGCATCCAGATTTGACACCTCCCACTGGGCTCGCCATCGACGTACCTATG
Source organism: Tuctoria greenei (assembly GCA_036927565.1). Lineage (NCBI taxonomy): Eukaryota > Viridiplantae > Streptophyta > Magnoliopsida > Poales > Poaceae > Tuctoria > Tuctoria greenei. The sequence goes on along the minus strand of JAYESD010000001.1, from coordinate 61,935,872 downwards.
AAGATTGTGGGCAACGCTGGAGCATCCATGTCTGACACCTCCCAAGGGGCCTGCCGTCGACGTCCCATAACGTTAATGACAACACCAAGTGCGGATAAGTGAGTAAACTCTCTGGACCGCTCTTGTTGCTAACAGGGTTCCCTTGCGATAGCCTGTAAACCAGGGGCATGCCGTTGACGTCTCCATGATTATGGTAGATGACGCCAGAGCATTTAGCTCTGGCACCTCCCAATGGGCCTGCCGTCGACATTCCCACAAAGATGGTGGGCGGCACTAGTGCACCCAGCTCTCACACCTCCCAAGGGGCCTACTAGTGATGACTCTACGACGATGGTGGGCGACGCCGAAGCATACAGCCCCGGCACCTCCCAGGGGGCCTGCCATCGATGTCCTGACACGTCAGCGATAGCAACAAGCGCGAACAAGTGCTCATATTCCACGACTACACGACGATGGTAGGCAACGCCGAAGCACCTAGCTCCGGCACTTCCTAGGGGGCCTGACATCGACGACTTCACAACGATGGAGGGTGGAGCTGGAGCAGCCAGCTCTGGCCACCAGCAAAGACAACACTCATGCTCCCTCACTCGGACGGGAGCCAGTCGAAGACATCCTGCATTCAAGTGGCAGGTGTACCCAACAATTTGGCCACACCTACCAAGGGTCCTCTAAGGGGGATTCCATAGGCAGGACATCATCTAGCGACAAACTAGCCGCGTCAATCGTGTAAGCGTCCCTAAAAGGCTAAGGACATGAACAGAGGCTCTTCAAGACCTTACTCAAGAGAAGGAATTGGGGCAACAATCTGGAAGCACGCGACAAGCCAATAGACAAAACAACATAATCCCAAATTCATGTTGATTTATTTTTACAAAGGGGTCATCCCCGGATACAAAAACATGTTGCCTAGGTGCCGCCGGCGTCAACTCCACTGGAACAAAGAAGGGACCTCCTTGGCAAGATCTTGGACTTCAGCCCTAGCCTAATCCTCTCGCTCATCAAGGGGACCTTTCTCCACCGGCTCCAGCGGGATCTTCAAGTACCAGCTTTGGAAGAACACCAGGACATGGCATGCCACCAGCTTAGCCAGATCCTTTCCTTCAGTCTCCAGAACCCTTGCAAGGATGGTGTTCACCGACCCCAACGACGAATATAGGGACTCCAGGGAAGGAAGCAGATGGGCCGCTCCCTAAGATGGCTCCCCACGCAGCACGGGACCAAGGCCGAGGGGTTCCAGCACTGCCCCAACATGGGCCAGGAAATCCCCGACCCCTTGGGCCTCAACCATACGGGAGGCCTGGAGGCTGTTCGCCTCTCTCTGTGCAGTCACCTCCCAGTCAGCAAGCTCATGAGTACGACGCTCCAGGTCACCCTCTCGGCGATGGATGATCATCTCCAAGTCCTGCAATGCCCTGTGTTTCTCCTCCAGGCTCCGAGAGACCTCCTCCTCCTTCGTCGCCAAGTCCTGTTGGGCATAAGCAATGACAACCCCACGTTGGACCAACTCTAGACGCTGATCCTCGCACAGTTTTAGGCGGGCATCGACGGCAGCATGGGCCTTCAAAGCCTTCACCTCAAGCTCTTTGTTCTTGGCATCAACCAGCTTCACCAAGCACCGGTCCTCCACAAGCCAATCCCACTCTCGGGCGAAAGCAGCCTGCTTCTGGCGCAATATGGACTGAGCCGCGACAATAGCATTGGCGAGAGGGTGTAAGACCTATGTGTGCTGAATACATTGGCTTGTAGTGAATACACTTGCTTTGACGATAAAAGTTTTGAATATCACCAAAACACCTTTTTATTAAGATTCGACTAGTTTTGGTTAGCTCCAGTGAGTTTCGTCTTTAGCTCCGGCGTGTTTTTGCTAAGCTCTGAGTTGATTTTTCTAGCTCCGGCTTTTGGGTTTACTAGTTCCGACTAGTTTTGGTAAGTTTTGGCACTAGGTTCTACTAGCTTTTGTTAGCTTGGCTCAAGGTTCGGGTTGCTCTGGCAAGGTCCGGAACTTGATAGCAATGCTTCTGTTTTTCATTTGCAATGTTTCGTACTTGCTTTACATCTCTGGAAAGATTGCTTAGTATTCATTTGCTAAGTCTTTGGTGCGTTTTTGGTTGACATAGATGATATCGTGTTACTGTGGTATTGCAACATGCTTATGTGAGGTCCTCACGTAAGGTGTTGTGTTCGGAACTAACTTGAGTCAAGTCGAGGACTTGGGCTCGTATGGATTGGTTGTTTATTCATGTGCAGGTGTTGCTTGAGTTCAAGACATGGCTGGTGATGGGATCCATTGGACTAGTCTCAGAGAGGAGATGAGGTTCCAACAACTAAATTCAGAAGGAATTGTGGTTGAGCTGATCAGGAGGTTGCGTAGCATGATTGAATCAAGAACAATGCTTGTGAAGGTATCGTGGACGTCAGTGGAAGATGTTTGCACGTGTGCAAGGAGTGCATGGATGTGGCTACATGGTTCCGAGGCGTGACGAAGATATGTGGACGTAAAGAGTTGGTCAGAAAGGTCCAACCGACTAGGTTATGGACTTAGGCTGCGGCTGAGTCGGGTTTGACTCAAATATGGAAAGATTTGAGTTGGTTATGATAGGATTTCGTGTGGGTCACGAATTTGAGTTGTTTAGAAATGTGCGATACGTTCCTATGGTGTTTGGAAGTCTTAATATTGCTTCTATCTGTGTATAGAAGAATCCTAAGCAGTTATGAAAAGTTACGATTCGTGAACAGAGTAGGATTAGGTTCCTGATTTGAGTTGAGTTGGCTTTCGAGCTGGTTATATAAGCAAGGGAGCCTAGAGCTCATGGTGCACGACTTTGGGGCTGTTCCTCTTGTGTTCTATTGAATAAAATTCGTAGTTTGAAGGAACTTTTGTGCCTTGTTCTTCCGACTTGTTCCAGACAAGTTTTACTCGTCGAGTTTCTAGACAGCACTACCTTTCGTCGGTGGTTTTATCATAACTCAAGTTTTACAGATCCAATTGACGTGATTATTTTTGGGTTGTCTTCACAACTTGATTATATATCATCTGTCAAAATTTCACGGTCATTGGATTTGTGGTCTATGATCTACACGTGTTTCTTTGTAGCATTCCAGAACTGTTTTTTTCTCGGGTAGGACAGATTGACCTTTGTTTGATCTTTCGATAATAACTTGAGTTTTTCTTGATGGATTTGAGTGATTCTTGTTGTGTTGTCTTCTTGACTTGATTCTCTCTTATATATATCACTTTTTTCAAGGTGAAACACGTTTAGATTAGTCTCACACACGATTTCTTTAACAGATCGTTTTTCTGCCGAAGGGGTTAGGGTTTAATTGTTTCCGCTAAGGTTTTTAAATCTACCATTCACCCCCCCTGGTAGCTTGTCATGTGCTCTTCGATCCTACAATTGGTATCAGAGCCACAATGCTCTAATCTTTGTTATTTGTGCGTGTTTTTGACTAATCATCATGGAGAAGTACTCTGCCAAACCTTGTGTGTTCGCTGGTATTGATTTTCAGGTTTGGAAGGCACGCATGGAGGCTTTCATACAGGCACAAGGCTTTGCAATATGAGAGAAGGTATACAAGCCTTACGAAGTGCCATCAAACGATCAAGTTACAGCTACAAATCTGAGAGATGTCGACAACAACAACAAGGCTCGGAACTTGATCATACAAGGATTAACACAAAGCGACTTCGACCGTGTTGCACACCTCCAATCTGCATAAGATGTGTGGAAAGCACTTTGTGACTACCACGAAGGATCCAACACGATCAAAGAGGTAAGGCAAGACATGTTCAAGAAAGAATACATGCGATTCGAGATGCAACCCGGTGAGTCTATTGATGACCTTTTTGCTCGCTTTAATAAAATTCTCAGCAACTTGCGTAGTGGCAATGTTAATTTTTCAGATGCTGAAAATGCTAGGCAATTGCTAAGTGCATTAGATATGTCAATTTGGGAGATGAAAGTCACATCTATTCGTGAATCTACTGTCATGAGTTCACTTACTTTAGATGTCCTATATTCCAAGTTAAAAACTCATGAAATTGACATAATCTCACGTAAGAACCCCAACAAGTCTATTGCTTTTGTTTTTCAACGTGACATGCCTAGTTCCGGTCAAACATCATCTTGTGGTACACTTGCTTTGCTGTCCTCTCTAACCCTTGAACAGATTGAGGAGTTTCCAGAGGAGGGGCTAGCGCTCATCCCTACTCGGTTCTCAAAAGCATTGCAAAATGTGAGAACTAGAAGGAGAGGAAGCTCCAGACTTCAACGATGCTTTCAATGTGGTAAGACAGGTCATTTTCGTTTAGATTGCCCTAACCTTTTAGGTCCTACTACCCATGAAGAAAAACAGAACAAGGTCAAGACCACCTCTGGAAACCCCAACAAGAAAAAGAAGGGTACCATAGGACGCAAGATGATTAACAACTTCATCACTGCACTTCAAGAGCTCGGTTCAAGCGATGTAGACTTTGAAAGTGATGAAGATGATGACGATCTAGTCAATTTATGCTTCATGGCGGGCAAAACAAGATCAAGATCAAGTCACGAGGATGCAAAACACAACAGTGACGACGATGAGGTATGTTCTACCTGTAATGAAATGTGTGATGCAATTTCTTGTGCAACTATTATTGTTAAGAAAAAGGACAAAAAGCTTAGGAATAATGCTGCTAAAATTGAATCACTAGAATCTGAAATCAACCATTTGAAAACCCTGATTCCTAGTGATGATTCTTGTCCCTCATGTGATTTAATTTATGAACAATTGTCCACACTAAGAACTGCACACTCCTCCACTCTAGATAGACTTGAACTTGAAATTGAAAAGAATAAAAAGCTTGCTGCACTTGACATTGGAAACTTAAAAGATGCCTCTTGTTCTACGATTGATTTGCATTGTTCTAGTTGTGATGATCTTGAAAAGAAACTAAAATATGCTATGAATGAACATTCAATATTGAACAATGCTTTACGTTCTCATGAAGTTAAATATTGTTCCAATTGCAAATTAAAAGGAAAAACTTCATGTGAAAATTGCCTTGATCTGTCCAATAAATTTGATAACATGCATAGGACATTAGATCGGTTTTGTAATGGGAATAAGAACCTAAACTTGCTGCTGAATTCTTCCAAATCTTGCAATGATAAAACTGGTTTAGGTTTTCATTCTCATGGTCATGCTAAGGCACATCCACTGAAATTGTAAAGTCATTAGGAAGTGGTTTGATTCAAACAGTTCTTAAACAAAAAGAAGTGGTTTTCAAATCTGCAGTAGTATTGTCTCATTCAGTTTCAAATAAAAATGTCGTTTGCTCATCTAGACATGAACACAAAGATAAATTTCATTGTACCTACTGTGGTAGAGATGGTCATGTCATAGATTTTTGTTATAGACTAGCTAAACAACAGAAAAGGGAAATAATGGTTGCTAGATCTCATAACTTTCATGCAAAATTTGCTGCACATATTGAACCGAATGTACAACCTGTTGTTTTGAGTCAAAAACATTCAAAGTTTACCTCCGAACCTTCTGTTTTTGCCTCCGGAGCTACTGATTTTTGTTCTACACAAGTAACACCTTATAGGTCAGTAGTTAAGAATAAAAAATTTCAAACTTTGACTCATAAACCTGCTGTTTTGTCTCAGCTTTCACGTGTTTTTCCTGTTGCATGTTGCGTGACTCAGTATTGGATTCCTAAATGCCTTTTGACTAACCCCAGTATTGAGTCATCGACGTATTGTGCTTCTATGTAGGTTACACGTTTGAGGAAGGAGAACATTTGGATTGTGGATTCAGGTTGCTCACGCCACATGACCGATAACAAAGATTGGTTCTCCTCCCTCTCTTTTGTGTCATGTGTAGAGAATGTTACTTTGCCGATAATTCTTCAACTCCTATAATTGTTAAGGGTTCGGTTAGAGTAAAGGATCACTACACTTTGAAGGATGTGGCACTTGTCAAAAATTTGAAATCCAACATGCTTTCTATTTCACAATTGCTAGATGGAAATCTGGAAATTATTTTCAATAAAAACTGCTGCAAAGTTGTAAGTTCAAATAGTGAGCTTATTTTTAACATGTATCGGTTTGGAAGAGCTTTTAAAGCTGATTTTGATATGTCTTCCTCTAAGCATAGGTGTCTAGTTGCTAATGATTCAAAGGACCTATATTTTTGGCATCGTAGACTTTGTCACGTAGGCTTTGATCACCTAACGCGTGTTAGTGCTCTTGATCGCATACGTGGGCTGCCTAAGCTTAAAGGGGACAAAGAAATTGTGTGCTCTACTTGTAGACATGCTAGGATGGTTGCAGGTTCACATACTCCTCTCACAATGATCATGACAACTGAACCATGTCAACTTTTGCATCTTGACACCGTAGGACCTTCACGTGTTCAATCCTTCGGAGGTAAATGGTATGTGCTTCTGATTGTTGATGATTATTCTAGATACTCTTGGGTTTACTTTATGGCGTCTAAGAATGAAGTTTTTAGTCACTTTAGAACCTTATTTCTTAGATTATCAATTGATTACCCAGGATCTTTAAAAACAATTAGAAGTGATAATGGAATTGAATTTAAAAATCAATCTTTTGATCACTTTTGTGCTAAAAATAGAATAGATCATCAATTTTCTTCACCATATGTACCTCAACAAAACGGTGTTGTAGAAAGAAAGAACAGAACCTTAGTTGAGATGGCTAGGACTATGCTTGATGAATATCAAACTCCTAGGCAATTTTGGGCTGATGTGTTAGCAACCGCTTGTTATGTCTCAAATCGTGTTTTCTTGCGTGCTAAGCTAGGTAAAACACCATATGAGCTCCAGTTTGGACATAGGCCTAGTGTTACACACTTTCGGGTCTTTGGTTGAAAATGCTTTGTTAAGAAACATGGTAATCTTGATAAATTTGAACCTAGATCCATTGATGGCATGTTTCTTGGTTATCCATCTCATACTAGAGGCTACTGTGTGCTTTTACTTGACACTAACAAAATTGTGGATTCTTGTGAAGTGTCTTTTGATGAAGCTAACCCAGGTACTAGCTCAAACATTGCAGGTCCAGATCCATATCCGCAGGGGGGGAGCATTTTCGTTGAAGATGAGGAGGAATTGGAGCTGCTGCCCGAAAATTCAGCAGCTAAAGACTTTGGTTCAGCTCCGGATGTTAATTCTCAACCAGCACCGACAACCATCAATGCTGATTCAAATCATCCTCAAGTCACAAGATCATCGATTTGTGATGAACATGAAGAAGAAGAAGAAGCTTGTGAGACATATGTTCCCCTACGGTTTTACAAAGATCATCCCCCACAATAGATGATTGGAAGCTTGCACGAACGAGTCACACGGTCTAGGTTTTGCGATCCAAACTCTTATGCTCATTCTGCTTTTGTTGCTTCTTTTGAACCCAAAGATATATCACACACACTCACTAATGAATCTTGGAATTTGCCATGCAAGAAGAGTTAGAAAATTTTGAAAGAAATAATGTTTGGAAACTTGTACCTCCACCTCAAGGTCACACTTTAATTGGAACTAAATGGGTATTTAAAAATAAACAAAGTGAGGATGGGGTTGTGGTTAGGAATAAGGCTAGGTTGGTTGCTCAAGATTTCACTCAAGTTGAAGGTCTAGATTTTGATGAAACTTTTGCTCCTGTTGCTTGGTTAGAAGCCATAAGAATTTTTTTAGCTTTTGCTGCATCTAAAGGTTTTAAGCTATATCAAATGGATGTTAAAAGTGCTTTTCTTAATGGCTACATAGATGAGGAGGTTTATGTGAAACAACCACCGGGTTTTGAAAATGAAGATTTTCCTAATCATGTTTACAAACTGTCCAAAGCCTTGTACGGTCTCAAACAAGCCCCTAGAGCATGGTATGATAGGTTAAAAACATTCTTACTTGAAAAAGGGTTTACCATGGGCAGGGTTGATAAAACACTTTTTGTGCTTAAGCATGGCAATGACTCATTATTCGTTCAAGTGTATCTGGATGATATTATCTTTGGTTGTGTTTCTCATGATCTTGTGTCCAAGTTTTCAGCTATGATGAGTTTAGAATTTGAGATAAGTATGATGGGAGAACTCACGTACTTTTTGTGGCTGCAAATCAAGCAAACAAAGGAGGGTACCTTTGTGCATCAAACGAAGTATTCAAAAGATCTCCTAAGGCGCTTCAACATGGACAAAAGCAAGCCTCTTCGGACACCAATTGGAACAGCAACAACACTTGGACTTGATGAAGATGGTGAACCCGTAGATAAAAAAAATATAGAAGCATGATCAGATCACTTTTGTACCTCACGGCATCAAGACCAGACATACAATTCAGCGTATGTCTTTGTGCACTGTTTCAAGCCTCCTCACGTGCTTCACATCGTCAAGCCGTCAAAAGGATTCTCAGGTACTTACATGAAACTCAAGAATTTGGCATTTTTCTTCCTTCTTCCTCAACCGTTACTTTGAAAGCTATTTCCGATGCCGATTTTGGAGGTTGTAGGATTGATAGGAAAAGTACTTCCAGTGCTTGTCATTTTCTTGGTAATTCACTTGTTGCTTGGTCCTCTAGAAAACAAAATTCAGTTGCACAATCCACAGCCGAATCTGAATATGTAGCTTCTGCTAGTGCTTGCTCACAAATTCTTTGGATTGTTCAAACACTTAAGGACTATGGGGTTGATCTAGATAGTGTTCCACTGTTCTGTGATAACACTAGTGCCATTTGCATTGCTAAAAACCCCGTGCAACATTCTAGAACTAAGCACATTGACATTAGGTATCACTTTCTCCGAGATAATGTTGAAAAAGGACACATTGTGCTTCACCATGTAGATACTGAACAACATTTGGCTGACATTTTTACAAAACCTTTGGATTTCACTCGTTTTTGTTACATTCGTAGTGAAATAGGGGTTATGCATCCTCATGGTTTAAATTGGGGGGGGGGATTGAAACTTAGGAAGTCTATGTGTGAATCTGAAATTAAAATAATATGAGCATAGTATTTCATACATATATGACTTTGTGATTCCTTTTACATGCTGAAAGTTCTTACTACATTACTCGTGTTATACATTTTGTAGTTTTTGCCATGTCTAGTAATTGGAATAATGACTTACACAAAAACTGGTCATGGTCGAACTTTCTTGCTGTTTTGAACTTGTTACATGTTCACAAGTGCTTTTAATCATTAAGAATTAATCTAGTATATCAACTCACATGTTGAGTTTTTATGAACAGATATAAATTGAGAAAAGATCAAGAGAATATGCATGCATCACACTTCTTCTTTTGAGATGGCTTATCATTGCACTTAGATATGAACTTGGAAGAAGTCGTGTATGACTAAAACCATGTCCTTAAGCTTCTGATTGTCAAATGACATAGGCTTGGCTTGGTTGGTTAGAATAAGGCAGATGCGCATATAATCTCTTGCAAATATCATATGATCTAAATTTATTCTTTGAAAAATAATAAAATGCAGCAACTAGTGTCATGCTTTTAAGTTATGAAATAGTTAAGTTTGTGAGATCATGACCTACTTAAATGGAAAATTACATTTGATCTCTAGCATGGCTTACACTACTTTATATATTTTTGATGAGATAATGTAAGGTACTTGATAGTATGACTTGGATGAGCTTTGTTTATATATATATGATATAATATGCTCATAAGAACTAAAGAGAGAGAGATAATTTGTTTATATGCTCATGACTTGCTGAATACATTGTAAAAGGGGGAGAGATAAACATGAAGAGAAAGAGAATATGTGCATAAGGAGAGATAATAAAGGGGGAGAGATAATATGGGATAATTTTTGGATTTTCTTCTCATTTTACTTTTGATTTACAAAGGGGGAGAAATTTCCTTCAAAAAATTTATTTGAATAAGCCAATGTTCGGATTTTAAATGGTATTGCCAATGCATTCATCAAAGGGGAGATTGTAAGACCTATGTGTGCTGAATACATTGGCTTGTAGTGAACACAATTGCTTTGACGATAAAAGTTTTGAATATCACCAAAACACCTTTTTATTAAGATCCGACTAGTTTTGGTTAGCTCCAGCGAGTTTTGTCTTTAGCTCCGGCGTGTTTTTGCTAAGCTCCGAGTTGATTTTTCTAGCTTCGGCTTTTGGGTTTACTAGTTCCGACTAGTTTTGGTAAGTTCCGCGCTAGGTTCTACTAGCTTTTGTTAGCTTGGCTCAAGGTCCGGGTTGCTCTGGCAAGGTCCGGAACTTGACTGCAATGCTTCTGTTTTTTATTTGCAATGTTTCGTACTTGCTTTACATCTCTTAAAAGATTGCTTAGTATTTATTTGCTAAGTCTTTGGTGCGTTTTTGGTTGACATAGATGATATCGTGTTACTGTGTTTTTGCAACATGCTTATGTGAGGTTCTCACGTAAGGTGTTGTGTTCGGAACTAACTTGAGTCAAGTCGAGGACTTGGGCTCGTATGGATTGGTTGTTTATTCATATGCAGGTGTTGCTTGAGTTCAAGACATGGCTGGTGATGAGATTCATGGGACTAGTCTCAGGGAAGAGATGAGGTTCCAACAACCAAATTCAGGAGGAATTGTGGTTGAGCTGATCGGGAGGTTGCGCAACATGATTGAATCAAGAACAATGCATGTGAAGGTATCGTGGAAGTCATTGGAAGATGTTTGCACGTGTGCAAGGAGTGCATGGACGTGGCTTCATGGTTCCTAGGCGTGACGAAGAGATGTGGACGTAAAGAGTTGGTCGGAAAGGTCCAACCGACTAGGTTATGGACTTAGGCTGCGGCTGAGTCAGGTTTGACTCAAATATGGAAATATTTGAGTTGGTTATGATAGGATTTCGTGTGGGTCACAAATTTGAGTTGTTTGATATGTTCCTAAGGTGTTTGTAAGTCTTAAGATTGCTTCTATCTGCGTATAGAAGAATCCTAAGCAGTTATGGAAAGTTACGTTTCGTGAACAGAGTAGGATTAGGTTCCTGATTTGAGTTGAGTTAGCTTTCGAGCTGGTTATATAAGCAAGGGAGCCCAGAGCTCGTGGTGCACGACTTTGGGGCTGTTCCTATTGTGTTATATTGAATAAAATTCGTAGTTTGATGGAACTTTTATGCCTTGTTCGTCTGCCTTGTTCCAGACAAGTTTTACTCGTCGAGTTTCTGGACAGCACTACCTTTCATCGGTGGTTTTGTCATAACTCGAGTTTTACAGATCCAATTGATGTTATTCTTTTTGTGTTGTCTTCAAACCTTGATTATCTATCATCTGTCAAAATTTTACGGTCATTGGATTTGTGATCTATGATCTACACGAGTTTCTTTGCAGCGTTCCAGAACTGTTTTTTTCTCGGGTAGGACAGATTGACCTTTGTTTAATCTTTCGATCATAACTTGAGTTTTTCTTGACGGATTTGAGTGATTCTTGTTGTGTTGTCTTCGTGACTTGATTCTCTCTTATATCTATCACTTTTGTCATGGTTAAACACGTTTATATTTGTCTCACACATGATTTCTTTAATAGATCGTTTTTCTGCCCAAGGGGTTGGGGTTTAATTGTTTCCGCTGCGTAAGATATTTAAATATACCATTCACCCCCCTCTGGTAGCTTGTCACGTGCTCTTCGATCCTACGGAGGGATTGGCTCGATCATCGCCACCGACGATTGTCCCTCTGTCCCTCTTACCAGTGCAACAGTAGACACCAGCTCCCGGGGACTAGAAGCTTTGCGGGGACCGAGAACCGTCGTGCAGCAGCCCGGCGCTGAAGTCCCCTCCTGCACAACAAAGGCATCACCGGCAGTCAGTGGGGGGTCGCCACGCTACGCGTCGATGACGTCAGATGTCGGTGCCGCTTGAAGGAAAAGTGAGGCAGCCCCACCAAGGGAGGCAGCCACAACCAAGGTAGCCCCCTCCGCGCCGGGTACCTCCTCGCCTGACACCTCTGCGCAGGGCACCTCCTTGCCTGGCACTCCCTCGCCGGGAATCACCTCGCCTGGCACGTCCAAGCTTGGCACCACCTCTGCCACACCTTCCTCAACAGACAGGGGTGCAGGGTCATCAGCGGCACCTAAGGCCAACACACCTCTAGGCGTAGGAGGCAGCGCGGCAGACCTCGTTCCGGTACTAGGAAGGGAAGGAGCAAAAAGGTCCACCCCTGGAAGCGCCAGGGGCATCAAATTGGCCGATGAAGCCATGAGAAACCAAGATAAAGCTTTGTAAGAACAAAAAAGGAAAGAATATAAATGGCAGAGGGAAGAAGTTGTGGCTACCGGCGAGTCGGGCCACTCCAATAACCCTCGCCTCCCGCCCAGCGCGGTAGACCAAGGTTGCCAGGACCTGACGACAAGGCCAGTGCTGCCGTCGCTGGTATCGACTCATGATCAATTGGTGTCGGCTTCAGCTTAGGCCCCTTAGCACCTCCTCCAGAACAAGGGCCACTGCTGGAGTCGGAGACTAAATCTATGACAGAAACCTCGGCCCTACCGATTCCCTGATTACGGGAGATGGGAGTATCGTCTCGCTGAAATAACATCCGCTTCTTCGGCATAGAAGTAGCAGAGCCCACGACCAGCGTGCGGGAGCGCTTTCTCAACTCCGGAGCTGGTACCGGCATGCAGACCTCTGCCCTGTTGGAAGTAGTTGAGGGCTCTTCCTCCTCCCTAGTCGAAGGACGCGAGGAAGACCCCGACCCTGGATGTGCAGCTTCACGACACCGCGTTAGGACTGCAGAGGCGCCAACCATGTCTTCAGAATACAGGCGAGCAAGGTCGAACACGTTGACCTTCGGCACTGAGCTCCGCAGTTCAGTCCTCACGTTGGTGGTCATGTGGAGTGGCTGGCAGTCATTCAAAATAGAGACATGCTCTTCATCAACAACATCGGAGGTCATTGTTTTCAGCATCTCCTCCAACACCTTGAGAGTTGGGGTGTCCGGACCCAGCCGACATTCGTCCTACTCGCCCTGGTATACCCAGGCAAAATACAGACGCTGCTAGAGAGAGGCGGTGCGACGGAGCAAGAAGTCTGCCAACACCATCATCGAGGTCAAGCCCTTGCTAGCCAAGAATCGAATCCTCCACAGGGCAGGCCTATATTCCTCTGGCAATCCAGGGGATGCCTCCCAAGTTATAGGGTCAAAGCCTGGACCGCTGGAGGGCATCTTCAGTGAAGGATGAGCGTCTGTCCTCACAATCACCCAGTCTTCCCTCCAGTTGCTCCATTTGCCTCCTTTGAATGAGTCAATGTAACCCCAGGAAGTATTGTCCCAGTGGCGGAAGTAGTAGGCCCCCACTTGAGTCGTCGCGCTCTTCTGTTCGTCTTCATCACAAAGAAATACCGGAACAACTCCATCGTGGGCGGACAGCCCACAAACGCCTCACATAGGTGGACGAACACAACCGCTAAGGCGATGGAGTTCGGTGACAGATGGTGAAATTGCAGCCCATACTCCTCCAGCACCAAAAGAAATAACCTTGACAATGGGAGTGCGTGCCCAGTAGTGGTGTAGGCGACAAAGAGAACAGTCTCATCTTCACCCAGATCCCGAAGATCAAGATATCCGCAACGGATCATCCATCCGTACTTTGGAGCTGCCCAGCCAAGAAGCCGCCTCATCGGCACTAGATCTTTGGCCGATTGGAACCAGGAAGGAGGCAGTAGGGAAGCCATTGGAGCGGGCTAAGGTGAGATCTTTGGCAAAAGGGGTGAAGGAGGTCTGGGCGCTCGAGGAAGAAGGCGAAAACTCTAGTTGTGGGGTTTTGGTAAGGAAGGAAGCGTTCCCTCTAAATGGAGATTTTTCCTTCTTTACCATCCCCATGACGCCTGAGTACTCCGAGCGAAGGATTAGACCGCACCACTCAGCACACCGCACCCATGAGAACGGGCCCTATGACCCTGCTCAGACGCATTGACCCAGTCGGTCAGCTGCTTGGGGAAGCCACTGAGGCATCTCCCATAATAGCGGTGCGAGCAAAAGTGCTATAAGCTGCATCGGGGACCGCCGCGATTATAGGCGCCGCAGGGAACAGAGATATTACAGCAAGCAAAGATCCCTTCACCATAGCCACTAAAACCGAAAGAGGACGCGTGGCAACGATTGATAGAAGTGCCCACCGCTTCAACTACCCAAGACAGAATTCAAAGCCCAGAGTCGGAAAACAGGGAAAGGGCTCCACCTTTGGGCTCTCCATCTTGCCCCAAGGTGGACCCAGGGGCCACTGTCAGTACCCTGTGGACCTGGTATCCTCGCACAAAGGATAAAGATACCGGGGCATGTCCCACAGCTCCACGTGTCCAGAAGTTGTCGAAGCCTCAACCTCCCGCAAGATCCAGCCCCTGTGTTGCCACATGGGGCACGAAGAATGATATAAAGACCTTCAGAAGGGACGACCTCCCAAGACACCACGTGTTAGGATGGGACATCACCCAACCTCGGCGGGAGCTCCAGAGCTGCCTGGAGCACCGAACCAAACACCCTTCCTTAGGGGCAAGAGCGGAGCTGCCACGTGTGTTGGGGACCCCCGGAGCTTCCACGCATCGCGAAGGACCAGGGCTAGCCTCCCCAGCGAGGACCTGCCCCAACGCTGCCATGTGTCTCGCAGCTCACCCCTGACGGTAAGGAGCAAGAGCTAAAAGCTGGTACACTCCGCTCAGGTCGGGCATTGAAGGTCCGCACCCACCTCTAGCGCACGACGCTGTAACACCCTCATTTTCATGCATCATGACCTGCATACATTCACATACATGTCTAACATTAATCCACATAAAAAGGAATAAGTTTAAATTCAATTTGGAACAAAACCGCACTTACGAATTCTGGGAAGTGCAGACTAGTCTGATTTTGGTGCGGACTAGTCCGATTTCTTTCTGACCTCAATCGGACTTGTCTTTTTTTCTACAAACTAGTCTATTTTTGCCTTTGGACACTTTCAGACTTGTCCGGTCTTGTGCGGACTAGTCTGGTGTTCCAAGAATCCTTGAATATTCGCTAAGTCCCTAGACTTGTCCGGACTAGTCCAGTCTTCTTGCGCACTAGTCCATTTTTCTGTTTGACTAAAGTCGGACTTGTCCGATTTTAGGACAGACTTGTCTGTTTTTCCCCTCTGGATAAGTTCGAACTTCTCCGATATCCAGTCCAGACTTGTCCGATATCTTTTTGACTAACATCAGACTAGTCTGGCCCTTTTTGGACTTGTCCGATATTTCGTGACTCCGAGTTGATCTTTTGATTAATGGCTTGTTTCTTAGGTTTTACGTTAAGTGGGCCTAGGGACGTGTTGCCTAACTCTATTAAAGCCCATGTGGGACTCTAAACCGACCCCTACTCATTTCAAATTACAAATCCATCTAACCCTAGCCTCTACCTCTATATAAACAACCACACCCCTTGACTTGACACCTATATGCCACTTTTCCACCACACCCAAACCCTAGTTCGTGGAGATCCACCATCAAGGAGGGAGGAGGAGATCCCAAGCAAGAAGAAGAGGAGGATGAAACGAAAGAGGATCAAGATCTCCAACAACTTCACGTCCTTTGTCTACAATCCACCATCAAGTTCATCATCAACCCTAGATCATCAAGATCCAAGTGTTACCTCCAAGTTTCTTGAATCATTTGAGTTCTAAACACGTGGTATACCTTCTATTCTCTTTTCCTTACGTGAATTCAGCCCCAAATCTCCAAATTCATGTTGATCTAGAAAACCCTAGTTCGTCAGTTTCGCGCAGTGCGGACTTGTCTAGTCCCTAGCGGACTAGTCCGATTTTCCTGGTTCGTTTCTAATTGAATTAATTCTAAATTTGATCTAATCAACTCCAAACCTGTATAAATTTGTTAAAATCTATTAGAACTAGTTAGTGATCATTAGAAGCAACTCATTA
The DNA here is from genome assembly GCA_036927565.1 of Tuctoria greenei. Taxonomy (NCBI): domain Eukaryota; kingdom Viridiplantae; phylum Streptophyta; class Magnoliopsida; order Poales; family Poaceae; genus Tuctoria; species Tuctoria greenei. The sequence continues at coordinate 61,919,995 of JAYESD010000001.1, read as the reverse complement.
ACAAGTTCCACCTTGCATTTGCATTAATCATGCATGTCGCATCATATTGAGTAATATTTGTACACTCTTTGATTGTGTTTCTTGTCTTGTATGTTTATTGTGTGGATTATATGGATTTGTGCTAGAGAGTGTCGTGGAGGATCTGCAGCACAAAGAGTTTGAAGTCTTTGATCCTAATCCAGCTCAAGAGCAAGGAAAGTGTCCTTGAAGCATATTGATCCTATTTTGAAATAAATGTTTTGTTTGAAAAATTGCATGCTATGTCAATTTGATGGGAAATCCTATGGTAGGAAGTTTACTAGATTTTTTTGACCACCCTTGTCACCTGGAATTTATGGTAGAGAGTCGGGAAGGGCTTTTTACCTTTTTGCTTCGCTTAAATAATTGGGATGGAAAGACAACTACACCACTTAACTTAACTATGCCTTATGAGATATGATTAACATGAACTTGTTAATATGATATGATAATGGGTGATGTAAGCAAGCCTGATATGTGGATGGTTTGGATGATATGATGGTTTGCTTCCTTTAGATCTAAGGACCAGTTCATGCGAGAAAAAGCTAGGACTACAGTACCACCACGAGGCCAAGTATGGGTGCGGCGTAGCTGATTAATTAGGTCTTTGCTAGTGATATTTCGACCATTAAGGATGCGCAGGGAAGGCGTAGTCAGATTGGGTTTGTTGATGATTGGTGGGACTACCATGGGATCCGAATGGCTCAAGAGGGGGCCCTTGGTTGAAGATGTGCTCTGTAGGAGACATCGCCACCGGTGAAACCTCAGTGGAGTCTAAATAGGCTAGTAATCCATTTGTAAAGGCTATTTTGTGATCTCTTGGCCACACACCTAATGAAGTGTGAGACAGCATAATTGAGATTTTCTAGTCACTACAAGGTGATGAAATCACAAACACGTGGGTAAAGTAGTACAAACTCTACAGAGTGTTAAAACTATCATGATAGCCGTGCTCCCGGTTATGAGCACCTGGATGACCTACATGATTAGAAGGGACTTGTTATTGGGATGGTTTTTAGGATAGTTTGGTAATGGTTATGGTTGATAATATGGTTATGAATATGGCTGGTTATGGTTTTAATGCTGGTATTGGATATGATTAATGGTAATGGTGAAATCTGGTATAATGGTTGATGGATATGGAATATGGACTGGTATTATGTTATTAATTATGGTTTATGATGGGATTACTTCACATACATGATGTATAATTTTTTTCAAATGTTTTACTGTACTTTTCAGCACTTAGCCATCATTATAGTTGTCATTTGTATCAGCTACATGTCATACTTTCCACACTTGCTGAGTACGACATGTACTCACCCTTGCAATTCCCCACCAACAGTTGAAGGTCAGGATTGGGAGTTTAATGGTGATAATGTGGAGTTCTAGGCCATGTCTACCATCACCTTGCCTGTGGTGTTGATTGGAGCTGTGCTACCCTATTGCTTATGCTGCCTAGTTGTTTAGTTGCTTAATTAATTTATTTCCACTGCATTAGTTGAACTTGTCATTAGTATTCATTACTTCTTGTATTCAAGGATTATCTGAATTGTGTAATAAAGAGCTTAGGTAATCTTGTTCTGTTGTAATTTTCTGTATAGTCTTTTGTGAATGCACTCGTGTATGTGTGTTGAACATCCTGGGCACACATATGCTGTCACTTGGTTCATTTTCGGAACTGGGTGTCACAGATGCGGAGCACACCAACGGTCAGAGACCGCTATGACCAATCACATCACAGTGAAGGCGCTGCAGGCCTATCCCACTTGGCCAAGTGGGTAGCTTGCAGCAACAAGACAGGCTGACGGGACATCTTCTGCTACCGTCAGCAACAGCACATGGACTACTGACAAGGGAGGCAGCAAGATGGCGAGTCCTCACGTCCGCGGTCAGAGCAAGCTTACAGAAGAAGCCTTAGATATTTAGGATAAGATCACCCCGAGACCACCTGTCGAGCCCCGAGACCCCACTTGTAAGGCATCCGTCCTTGACTATAAAAGTCCCGGACCGCTAGCGATACAAGGACAAGACTCAGAACCCCCGATACACACACACTCGCATACACACTCACCAAGCAATACAATCCACCGTGGAGTAGGGTGTTACGCTCCTTGCATCCCGAACCACGTAAAAACTCGACTGTCTCATACTCTTCCGCTAGAACACTAGTTTGAGGTCTAAGCCTCGCCGAACAAGAACCTCCGCGGGCTGCTCCTTAGCAGATCCGGAGGAAGTGTCGCATTGACCCTTCGATAATCTTCATCTTCATCACTTCTAATGTCTCCATCACTTGAGCCATGTTCTTGAAGTGCAGTGATGAAACTATTTATCAGTTTGCGTTCTGTAAAACCCTTCTTTTTCTTGTTGATATTGATAGAAGAGGACTTGACTTTATTCTGCTTTTCAACACGGGTAGAAGGACCTGAAAGGTTAGGCCAATCTGTATGAAAGTGTTATGTCTTACCACATTCAAAGCATCGTTGAGGTCTGGAGCTTCCTCTCCTTCTAGTTCTCACATTTTCCAATGCTTTTGAGAACCTAGTAGAGATGAGTGCTAGCTCCTCTTCTGGAAATTATTCAATATGTTCCAGGGTTAGTGAAGACAGCAAAACAAGTGTATTGCTAGATGAAGATTGGCTGGAGCTAGGCATATCACGTTGAGAAACAAATACAAGAGACTTGTTGGGGTTCTTACGTGAGATTATATCAATTTCATGAGTTTTCAATTTAGAATATAGCACATCTAATGTAAGTGTACTCATGAGAGTAGATTCACGAATAGATGTGACTTTTATCTCCCAAATTGACATATCTAATGCACTTAAAAATTGCCTAGCATTTTCATCATCTGAAAAATTAACATTGACACTATGCAAGTTGCTGAGAATTTTATTAAAGCGAGCAAAAAGGTCGACAATGGACTCACCGAGTTGCATCTCGAAGTGCATGTATTTTTTCTTGAACATATCTTGCTTTACTAGTGGCCAACATTCTAGTCAAATAGACTATATCCTCACCAGGAGAAGGGAGAGAGGGGCATGTTTAGATTGTAAGGTGATTCTTGGGGAATGTGTTGTTCCACAGCATAAACTTGTGGTAGCTAACTTTCGTTTCCACGTGCGTGTGTCACGAGACAAAGGTGTTAAAACCGCAAGAACAAAGTGGTGGAATTTGAAGGATGAAGCGCAACAATCATTCAAAAGGAGGATGATTGCAGAAGGACCTTGGAGTGAAGAGGCAGATACAGATAGTATGTGGGTGAAGATGTCGACTTACATTAGGAAGGCAGCTAGGGAGGTGCTTGGGTGGACAAAAGGTAAGAAACTTGTAGATAAAGACACTTGGTGGTGAAATGAAGATGTACAAAAAGCTATTAAGGAGAAGGAGTCTTATAAGAGCTGGCATCATAAGAGAAGCGCAAGTAACATGGTGAAGTATAAAAGGCTAAGAAAAATGCAAGGCGTGTTGTGTGTAAAGCAAAGGGGGCAGGCCTATGATGCGTTATATGAGAGGTTAGGGACAAAAGAAGGCGAAAAGGATATATACAAGATGGCGAAACTTCGTGAGAGAAAGGTGAGAAATCTCAACCAAGTCAAATGCATTATGGATGAGACAGGCCAAATTCTATTGAAGGTGGAAGAAATTAAGAATAGATGGTGGGACTACTTCAATGGACTATTCAATGATGGGAATTAGAGTATTAGGTTCGAGTTGGATGACTCATTTGATGACACCAACAGACAATTCGTGCGGAGGATACAAGAGTCTGAGTTTAGAGAGGCCTTAAAAAGGATGAAAAGAGGAAAGGCCCACGGCCCCGATGATGTCCCCATTGAGGTGTGGAGATGTCTGGGGGATGTAGCAATAGTATTGCCCACTAAACTATTAAACCGCATTTTTTAGTCAAATAAAATGTCTGAAGAGTGGCGAAAAAGTATTTTAGAACCCATCATCAAAAATAAAGGAGATGTTCAAAGTTGTACTAATTACCGAGGAATTAAGCTCATGAGTCATACTATGAAGCTCTGGGAGGGAGTGATTGAACACCGCTTGAGGAAAGTGACCAATGTCACTAAAAACCAGTTTGGTTTTATGCCTAGGAGGTCCACTATGGAGGCGATTTTCTTACTCCGTCAGCTTATGGAGAAGTATAGGGAGCAAAAGAAGGATCTACATATGGTGTTCATTGAATTGGAGAAGGCATACGATAAGGTACCAATAATGGTCATGTGGTGGGCACTAGATGTGGGGACCGGAGTCCACACATCCGAGGATCTCATTGGGTGGTGCCGTGCGATGCGGCACCTAACAGCACACACGGAAAGAATACCAAAATATACAAAGTTTTCATTTCATAATTATATTCAGAGTTTACAAAACAGAGTACATCAGAAGTACACACGCAGCAGAATTACATACTCATATTCTCAACTATCTAAGCATAAGAGAAAACGTCCGGGCCCTAGGATGCTTCTCACTAGCAACATGACGATCATTTAGCAGCGGCGTGGTTCACATGAGATTTATCTCGATAACTCGAGTCTCATGTACAACCTGAACAGCAGAAATAAAACTACTACCTGCAAAAATCGTTAAAGCGCAAACGTGAGCATAAGGCTCAGCAAGACTTAACCGTCTCACTAGACATATGCAGGGGTATGTACTAAGCATAGGTAAGGAATAGCATAAAGGACTCTCCTACAAGTGGATCCTTATAATCTTGTTTTAAGTAGAAAATGACATTCTTCAGGCACGGCACATCATAGACTCCACAATCAAACAAGAAACAATTTGTTGATGATATGACATGCCCAAAGCACATAATACTATTACAGCTAAAGTATGGGGAAACTGTAAACTTTTAATTGTACTATCTCTAAGCCAAACAAGGTTGTTCAATCAATTTGTAAACCAATATATCATATTCGTCTGACTTATTTAGTATTTACTACGTCACAACTCAGTGAACAAGTGGTACTCTATTACCGCATGGGACGCTGATTGCAATCTGAACACACCCGGAATACACGACACATTCGCCCGCTCGGAAGTACCTTTCACTGTAGTCCTCTCCCACATTGTATGTGGCCACCTTTCACCCGTCATCCCGATGTCGAACCAGTTCTACCGTCCCAAAAGTAAGGTCCCTAACCGAGCACGTCGAAGTTGCTCCTTAGAGGTTCCCACCTTACGATGATCTTCCCCCGAAGGACGGCGGTATAAGTTTCAACACGAGGGTGCCCAAGCTACATCAGTTTAATGGACCCCATTAATCCATTATGTAACCGGTACTGTTCAAACTTGCTCAACAAGGCCGCACACGAGACGGTCCTTAACCGACACAGACGGGGCTACAACCAACCTCCACATTTGCCTTACCCTTACCGGCCCAGGCCCAAATGCGGTCGCAAGCATTGTCCCCCTCATCCGAGATCAGACAACCTTGCGTGTCTCGTCCTACATGAACATCCCCGTCCACATCTCCAATTATTAAGAGTGAACATTTTGGTAACATCTCGCGAGTAGGTTTCCCTTACTCGACTTCTGTCGCAAGTAGAATTCAACTACTTGACTTGTGATCAATAAAATGTGACCCTCTCGCGAGTAGATTCCAACCACTCGACTTCTACCGGATTTCCTATACATTAGAAAAGCAGTTACTACATGTCAAACTGTAAACCGTTCCAACCAACCCCTGGGATTTGTGGTCATGCAAGTGGAGTATCAAACACCTTATACGTAATGCCCAATATCAACTGAAGACGTAAGTGAATAAAACAGGAAAAGTTCTGAAAGGCTCTTAAATGCAAACCGGGGCTTGCCTTAGTTTGTGCTAAGTCAAAGAGTCAGTGGCTTGATGCTTCACGAACCGGTCCTCTTCGACTTCTTTCCGTCACGGCGTCTACCACAATGGTTATGCATATAACATATAATATACTTTAACAACTTAACTAATGAATATGCACACCTTATGTAATGTTATACTCATAAAGGAAGTATGTTTGTAATTCAAGAATGAATATGGTGTACTGTTGGGTATTAAATTGGATTTGGGTAGGTTAATTTGATATTACTTCATATTATAAGAATGTACATAAGAAATTTCTATATAGTCATGGATATAAGGAAACTATACAGAATTAAATTCTTACGCAGATGAGGTCTTTTGGCTCTGATAATTTATCTCTGGTATACAGATGTGATGAAGAAATTCTCATAAAATTTTCATAGAATTTGATGGGATAAAATGATATACAAAATTCTATCAGGCCTTCATCATTTAGGAATTTGCAGATAAAATCTGAGGTTTTATCATGTCCATAAATGGCACAGCTAGATAGTAATGATCTGAAGGAAGCTACCAAAATTGGTTTCACAATTTTTCAAGCTTCCTACAGGTAGATATTGAATTTACAAGTCTTTATGAAATTCTGGATTTAATTTGTTATTTTCTGGAATTATAATTAACCTAGACAAAGACTTCGAATTAAACCCTCTTAAACAACTTTTTTATGCTTGAAACTTTTACTGGAGATTCTACATAACAAAATGATTGGTTGGGTAAATTTCCAGAATTATCTGAATAGAATCCTATTTTCTATATTTTCCACAATGTATTATACTAATTGATTTATAGGATATTCTCTAGGGCTTTTCATGAATATTGGGATGGACCACTTGAAAGTACAGATCCTAAGGAGAATTACAAAATTTGTTTCATCTAATTTGGCGCATCCTAGCCAAAGTTATAGTATTTCAAAGTTTATGCATTTTTCAGGAATTCTTTTTGCATGGAAAAGGACACCCTTTAATCAACTGACACGTGGCCTCTAAATCTTCCCACCCAGCCGATGCCACACCGGGGCACAGAGTTCTCTCGCGTTGGCACACTAAATCCCGGCGTCACAGAAAATCCCACCGAGGTGGCTTCTTCTTCAACCATGGTCCGTGGCGGCACCATGGCCGGAGGCCGACCGGCGACACGTCGGAGCACACCGAGCTACCTTCCCCATGACTGGGACTTGCCACCCGTGCGTTTTCGACCCTCAGGAACTCAATGGTGCCATCGGTTTGGACTGAAACGGCCCAGAAAAGTGTCTACACCGGCAACCGGCGGAACTCGACGATCGGCGATAGCGTTCTCGTTGTACAAGGAATGGGAGAAGCTGATTCTTGCACTGGGAGCATCGTGGTGCTGCCCTGATCATTGGCCAACACTCCAATCGCATTGAAATCGGCCAGAGGATGGGGGCACCACAGAGCCGATTCTAGGCGGCGGCGAGATTTGGAATCTCGGTTAGCCTGAGTGGGGAAATGGCTAGCTAACGCCTCAGGAAGGAGCGCACGCAAGTGTAGAAGCTAGGGGCGGCTGGAATCGTGAAGATACTCACCATGGAGGAAAAGCTTCATGTTGGAACAGAGGTAGGTTGACGGCGCGCCGGAAGCGGAAACCGCGATTCCCTCCGGGCGGTTAGGTCCGGCGGCAGCCTCGGTTCAGGGAGGTCGAGAGGGTGTGGGCGCGCACCAAACCGGGGCTTTGCTTGAGCGGGGGCAGCTGGCATTTGGGTGGCTGAATGGAGCGATGTGGGAGTAGGAAGAATAGCGAGCGCTCGGTCCCCTTTTATACCCGACCATCGGAGCGGGGCAGGTGGTGTCGTGGCCCGCTGTGGCGCACATGCACGTGGCAAGCCTCGCGCTGGAGGTCGCGCTAGAGAGCTGCTTGCCGCCTCCTCTGGCGCGCGCGCGTGCAGCCGCTCGAGCAGAGGCGCTGCTGCAGAAGCAAAACCGAATACCTCTGCCTAGTGGGCCCCACTTTGCTCTTATCCCCTCCATTCTTTTATTTCTTTTTGTTACCAAGCCTAGATGTGATAAGGACTCCAAATTCAGAAGAGAATTGGTCCTGTTATATTTGAATGGTTTGACAAATTTGAAAATCCGAATTGGCCAAATTTGAAATTTGAATATTCAAATTCGTATTTATATATTTTATGTATGTATTTTAATCTTCTTAATTATTGCCCTTTTTAAATGGCCTTAGGTTTCCAATAATGTGCTCAATAATTAGTTCACTGCATATTTAAAATTGAACACTTAATTTGAATATATTTCTATTCTACATATAACATGTTTGGTTTCCTGCAAATTTGAATTAGATTCATATCCAATTTTTATAATCTATATGCATGTCATTTAATTCTTTCCCCCAATATTAATGTATATAATGTCCTATGTTTTCAATTGACTAACCTGATCAAATGGAGAATATGTTTTTGTACCTTGATCATTGATTTGAATATTTTGTACATTTCCATATATACTTTTATTCACACGTGTTTATTTTATTTCTTTTGATTTTTCCCTTGTGATCAAAGCACATAATTTCAGGTGTCTTAAATTTAAAATTCAAGACCTTTGGAAATTTGAGCTTAGCTGAATTCAAAAGGAATTCTAGGTTTTAACTAGAGCTTCACATTAACATTTTTACTTTATACTTACATCTATATGACTTTATTTGCTCTCATTTTTAACATGTTCCTCCTTGTGCATACTTAAACTATTATTTCATGTGCCATACCTTGGAGACAAAAGCTTCCAAAACTTTGGGATTTTACATTCCTCCCCCCTTAAAAGAATCTCGTCCCGAGATTGCAAAAGAGGAGGAAATGTCGGAGTGTATCATCGTTGATACGACGATAGCAACTCCGGAAAGTTGGAGCGAAGATAGTCTTCACTCTCCCATGTAGCTTCTTTGACGGTGTGGTTCTTCGATAACACTTTATAGAACCACAACATTTGGTTTCTTGTCTCTCTTGTCTTTTCATCAATAATCCGGATCGGTTGTTCAACATAGATTAGGTCCGACTTCAGTTCTTCTATGTCCTCAGATATGACTTCTGTTGGAGTTTTGAGACACTTCCTTAACTGTGATACGTGGAATACGTTGTGTACTCCGGACAAGGACGCGGTTAGCTCCAGTCGATAGGTTACGGGTCCACATCTTTCCATGATGGGGAATGGCCTGATAAATCTTGGAGCTAACTTTCCCTTTACTCCAAAGCGATGAATTCCTTTCATTGGAGAGACATGAAGATACACGTGGTCTCCGACGTTAAAGCTCAAGGGATGACGTCGCTTGTCATCATAACTCTTCTGCTGAGACTGAGCTGCTCTGAGGTTTGCCTGAATTAGCTTAACTCGTTCTTCAACTTCATTAGTGAGATCCACTCCGAAGATTACCCTCTCTCCAGACTCACACCAATTGAGTGGTGTGCGGCACTTACGACCGTAGAGAGCTTCAAAAGGTGCCATTTTGATACTGGACTGATAACCGTTGTTGTATGAGAACTCGGCCAATGGTAAATGATCATCCCAGTTCTTTCCATGATCTATGGCACATGCCCTTAGCATATCTTCTAGGATTTGGTTCACCCTTTCAGTTTGTCCATCAGTTTGAGGATGGTATGCCGAGCTTTGGATTAACTTAGTTCCCATTGCTGCGTGTAGTTGCTCCCAAAAACAAGCAACAAACAACGATCCTCTATCAGAGATGATGGTGCGGGGAACTCCGTGTAAGCACATGATCCGTGACATATACAACTCAGCATACTTCTTTGCATGTACGCCGTGTTCACTAGAATAAAGTGTGCTGACTTGGTTAATTGGTCTACGATTACCCAAATATAATCGTGCTTGTGGAACGTGAGAGGCAATCCAACAATGAAGTCCATACTGAGATCCTCCCATTTCCATGCAGGGACAATTAAAGGTTGTAGTGGTCCCGCTTTCCTCATATAGTCAGCCTTCACTCTTCTGCATGTATCACACTCGGACACGTACTTTGCAATCTCTCTTTTCATTCGTGTCCACCAGAATTTTGTTCTAAGATCTTGATACATCTTATTGCTTCCTGGATGGATTGAATACTTCGACAGGTGAGCTTCATCCAAGATCTTCTTTCTGAGTTTCATGTTCCGGGGTACCACTATACGATCATTGAACCATAGAGTTCCTTGTTCATCTTCCCGTAAACATTTCACCTCTGCATCTCTCATTCTCTTCCAAATGTGAGACATGGCCTTGTCTTTCTTCTGAGCTGCAATAATATCCTCTCAGATTGTAGGTATGAGAGCAAGATTATATAGAGCTCCGTAGGGAACCAACCGTAGACTTGGTTCTTCCTCTTCATCCGGAATGATGGTTATGTTGTGAACATGGGATTTCCGACTCAAAGCATCGGCAACTACGTTTGCTTTACCCGAATGGTAATGGATCTCAAGTTCATAGTACTTTATAAGCTCTAACCATCTTCTTTGCCTCATATTCAAATCCTTTTGAGTGAATATGTACTTGAGGCTCTTGTGGTCTGTGTAGAGATGCACTAGATTTCCCATTATGTAGTGTCTCCACATTTTCAATGCCATCACCACGGCAGCCAACTCCAAGTCATGAGTCGGATAATGCTGCTCATGAATCCGGAGTTGTCTTGATCCATATGCGATTACACGTCCTTCTTGCATCAAGACGCATCCCAGACCAGTGCCTGATGCATTGCAATAAATATCAAACAGCTTTGTTGTGTCTGGTTGAGCTAGAACTGGTGCCGTTGTGAGATGTTTCTTCAATATCTGGAATGCCTCTTCACAGGCTTCACTCCAGATATACTTGTTTCCTTTCTTCAGCAATTCCGTCATAGGCTTAGCCACTTTGGAGAAACTTGGAACAAATCTCCGGTAGTAGCCAACTAAACCTAAGAAACTTCTGATCTCATGGACGGAGGTCGAAGATTTCCATTTAAGTACCTGTACCACTTTGCTTGGATCCACAGCAATACCATCTGATGAGATAACATGACCCAGAAATGGTACCTTGTTAATCCAAAATTCACATTTGCTAAATTTGGCATATAGCTTATGGTGTCTTAATCATTGAAGCACGATATTCAGATGTTCGGCGTGTTCTTCCTCTGATTTGTAATAAACCAAGATGTCATCTATGAAGACCACCACAAACTTGTCTAACTCCGGCATGAATAATGAATTCATTAGATACATGAAGTGAGCCGGTGTGTTGGTGAGACCAAAAGACATGACAAGATACTCATACAACCCGTATCTTGTCGAGAATGCTGTCTTGGGTATATCTTCAGCCCGTATCTTGATCTGATGATAACCAGACCAAAGATCCATCTTCGAAAATACCTTAGAACCCACTAACCGATCGAATAGAATATCAATCCGTGGCAGTGGATACTTGTTCTTTATAGTCACAGCATTCAACGGACGATAATCGACACATAACCTTAGTGTCTCATCCTTCTTCTTCACGAATATTGCTGAGCATCCCCAAGGTGATGAGCTGGGACGTATGAATCCCTTGTCAAGTAACTCATTCAACTGTTCTTTTAGCTCCACCAATTCCTTGGGTGCCATCTTGTATGGTCTTCGAGATATGGGTGTGGTTCCTGGTATTAACTCAATATTGAATTCCACATCTCGCTCAGGTGGCATGCCTGGCAGATCGTCAGGAAACACATCCGGGTAATTCCGAACAACTGGAATGTCCTCTAGCTTTGTGGCTTCCGTGTTATACACCACTAGAGGTTGTGGTGTCACATTCTTCAGAACCAAAGTATGTTGCCCGTGCCTTTTAGAATTCAGTTGCATGGTACGAGCACTGATATTGAAGATTGCTTCATGATGTGTCAACCAGGACATTCCCAAGATAATGTCAATCTTCTTCCCGTCCAATATAATGAAGGTGGTAGGGTACATCCTACCATCCAAACATAGAGGTGATCGGGCAATAATCTGGTTGGCTGACATTTTTCCTCCAGGTGAATTTATTGTATATGGTGTTGATAGCGGTGTTGATGATAATTGACGCTTCAACACGAACTCCTTGCTGATGAAGTCATTTGTTGCTCCAGAATCAAACAACACAAATGCCAGTTGAGCATTTAAGCTGAACATACCCGCTAACACGGTTTCTCCTACTGGAATATCCACGACCGCTATAAAGTTGAGGCTGTCGGCTTTCATCTTCTTCTGTTGCCTATGAGATTGAATATGTCTCGGAGGAGCAACTTCTAGACTGATGTCTTGTCTAGCTGCAGGTCATTCTAGAACTAACTGCTCTTTATCACCACCACTATGTACTGTCCTTTGCATTGCCTGCAGTGGAGTAACTTTTCGTCCCGCTCGTGGAGGTGGTGCACAAGAACTCACTTGCTGCTGCATCTCTGGTGCTTCAGTCCACTGCAATGGTGGTGACCAACTTTGCATCGGTGGCTGTCTTGCAACTACCCGAACTTCCGGTTCGGCTGGTAAATGATATACCAGTCGATATTTCCGAGGAGTACCACTAATATCATCCGTTGATGTGATGATCTTCCTCATCTCCGCTTGACAACAAAGAGAAGCATCTTCTTTCCATATAGCGTTACTGACCAATTCGTTATAGTCTCCTTTGTTTAATAGGACCAATCTTTCACGAAGTTTGGCACTCAATCCTTGGAGAAATAGGTCACACCTCGAATCTTCTGTTCTCACATAGTCTGGTGCATATTGTGCCAACCGGATGAATTTTTTGGAGTACTCAAGAGCACTCCTCCCTACTTGGGTCAATTCTACAAACTCCTCAAGCTTCGACTTGATAATCCCCCTCGGAATATACCGAGCACAGAACGCATCACGGAATTCATTCCAATTTACGTGATGTCCTTCAATGGTCATGGCGAGATACTCTGCCCACCAAGCTCCAGCAGATCCATGGAGCTGCTAAACTGAAAGTCCACCTTCTGATACTCGTCACACTGGATCAAACCAAGTTTAGCTTCAATAACCCGAATCCAATGATGTGCCTCCAATGGCTCTGTTGCTTCCGTGAAGACAGGTGGTTGAGTTGTCAGAAAATTCAAATAAGAACTTTCATTCAGATCCCGTTGTCGTGATGCTTGAATAACGCCTTGTTGCACCAATGTCTGAAGCAGCTGGTTGTTCTCACGATGAGACTCAACCATTTGTGCCATAACCTCCGTCAATCGGGTCGACGGCGGTTCCTACAGTCGAGTCGAGTCATTTCCTCCGTGACTAGACTCTACCGTTTCAGCGCTGGAACGAGTGCAAACCATACTGCAAGAATGACCAATTATGGTTATGTTCCAAGATTGAATGACAGTTGATGCTTGAAACATTAACCATATATGAATCATAAAATTTTGCAGCATGTTCATACACATTCAAACGACACTCTGATTCTAAACTTCTCCTAGACCTCTTAACGAGCTTTTTTTTTCCAATGCTCCAGTTTCACAAACTGAACATACATACATCTTGACATGTTGCACAACTTTGGCAAGTTTCAAACACGCCTATCCATAAACAAGTTTCCATTTCAATTGCATTGGCCAATCTGCTGTCCAAAATTGACCAGTTTGCAAAGAACTCAGATTCTACTACAGTAAAGAGTAGAATCAATACTGAACTTGAATACCAAAGTTACAGCCAACTTTATTAGCTTTCGAAAAAATCTTATTTTGCTTCCTGATCAGCTCTGGATCAAAAGTTATGATATTTCAAAGTTGACAGAATTCTGGAAAAATTTCAACAGCACCTCCTTTGGAAGTGGCTGATTTGAACATCAATTTCCATACAGTTCTGCCCCAAATTTGGAAAAACTTTTAATTACAAAGTTGTAACACATATAATAAGATTTCCAACGGTGTAACCTAGGAGCTATAGAAATTTTTCAACAGGAAGTTATGGTGGAAAAACAGAAACATTCCAGAGAGGTTTTGACAGTTCTGTTTCCAGCAACAGGTTCTACCAAACTGGAGTTTTCACCAATTTGAAGATTGATTCAGTTCTGGCAGTCTACATACAAGTTGTATAGCACTTCAAGACCTTTACAAAACTGTATTACACATCCACATAGGTTAAATCTAGCAAGAGTTATGCCCTGTACAAATCCAGCAAAAAATCTGCCAGAAAAACAGAGAACTCTGCTTTTGAATCTTTTTGAAAATCACGAAACTCCAATTGAATCTTAGTTCAACATCAGAGTTCTGTAGTTAATATTAGATTCTAAAACTTTCTTTTGGTTCTCAATTCAAGGTTTTACTTGTCTTCAACAGAAATGATTTTTGGGGTGAAGTAAGGTGTAAATGCATCACAACAATTATGTCGGTACTACGTTACCTCACAAACTGAAAATCTTTACCGGATTCTTAGCCGGCATAACGTGCTATAGGTGGCATTAAAACGATCACTCGCAAATGTATTCTACTCGCAATACGTTCAACGTGGTTAGTGTATCTGTCACTACACTCGAACTACTGATCAATCATATGGTACCGTATGGTACAGTCTAGCCCACACGGGCGATCAATCCACAAAAACATATATGAAAGTAAAAACATTCGTACCGTATCATTCCATACGGGCCGCCTAGAGTTAAGCCACGTCTCGAGGTACATGACCGGGTTTTCTATCACCCGACGGGGTCCCACGTCTTTGCATAATGCTCCACCAGTAGGAGGCGCATCGGGTTATGTCCCACCCAACGGGGGCTCCGAGTAATTTTGTGTCATGTTGGGGTACCGCGTGTCATATGTTCTCAGAAACATGGAAAGTTTTGGAGACTCATATTGACATTTCCGTGCCAAGCCATATAAGTAATCACATGCTACCTCTCGCATGGTGAGCTTACCGCAATTGATCCGCTTGCGTGGTGTACCTTACCTCTTACCTGACGTCGGAGTGTCGTTACAAATATAATAACAAATATGTTAGCTTTGCCGCCTTATGTAACTAACACTATAATAGACCTCATGTGGGCATATAACTAATCCTCACTCGACTACTTTGTAGTTTTCGAAAATAGGCTCTTTTCGAGCGTGCTATTCCCAATGAAGCTCTGATACCATGCCTGTGGGGACCGGAGTCCACACATCCGAGGATATCATTGGGTGGTGCCATGCGATGCGGCACCTAACAGCACACACGAAAAGAATACCAAAATATACAAAGTTTTCATTTCAGAATTATATTCAGAGTTTACAAAACAGTATACATCAGAAGTACACACGCAGCGGAATTACATACTCATATTCTCACCTATCTAAGCATAAGAGAAAACGTCCATGCCCTAGGACGCTTCTCACTAGCAACATGATGATCATTTAGCAGCAGCGTGGTTCACATGAGATTTATCTTGATAACTCGAGTCTCACGTACAACCTGAACAACAAAAATAAAACTAATACCTGCAAATATCGTTAAAACGAAAACATGAGCATAAGGCTCAGCAAGACTTAACCGTCTCACTAGACATATGCAGGGGTAAGTACTAAGCATAGGTAAGGAAAAGCATAAAGGACTCGCCTACAAATGGACCCTTATAATCATGTTTTAAGTAGCAAATGACATTCTTCAGGCACGACACATCATAGACTCCACAATCAAGCAAGAAACGCTTTGCCGATGATATGACAAGCCCAAAGCACATAATGCTATTACAGCTAAAGTTTGGGGAAACTGTAAACTTTTAATTGTACTATCTCTAAGCCAAACAAGGTTGTTCAAGCAATTTGTAAACCAATATATCATATTCGTCTGACTTCTTTAGTATTTACTACGTCACAACTCAGTGAACAAGTGGTACTCTATTACCGCGAGGGATGGTGATTGCAATCAGGACACACCCGGAATACATGACACATACGCCTGCTCGGAAGTACATTAAACTATACTCCTCTCCCACGTCGTATGTGGCCACCTTTCACCCGTCATCCCGATGTCAAACCAGTTCTACCGTCCCAAAAGTAAGGTCCCTAACCGAGCACGTCGAAGTTGCTCCTTAGAGGTTTCCACCTTACGATCATCTTCCCTCGAAGGACGGCGGTATAAGTTTTGACACAAGGGTGCCTGAGCTACATCAGTTTAATGGACCCCATTAATCCATTATGTAATCGGTACTGTTCAAACTTGCTCAACAGGGCCGCACACGAGAGGGTCCTTAACCGACATAGACGGGGCTACAACCAACCTCCACATTTGCCTTACCCTTACCGGCCTAGGCCCAAATGTGGTCGCAAGCATTGTCCCCCTCATCTAGGATTAGACAACCTTGCGCGTCCCGTCCTACAGGAACATCCCCGTCCACATCTCCAATTATTAAGAGTGAACATTTTGGTAACATCTCGCGGGTAGTTTTCCCTTACTCGACTTCTCTCGCAAGTAGAATTCAACTACTTGACTTGTGATCAATAAAATGTGACCCTCTCGCGAGTAGATTCCAACTACTCGACTTCTACCGGATTTCCTATACATTAGCAAAGTAGTTACTACAGGTCAAACTGTAAACCGTTCCAACCAACCCCTGGGATTTGTGGTCATGCAAGTGGAGTATCAAACACCTTATACGTAATGCACAATATCAACTGAAGGCGTAAGTGAATAAAACTGGAAAAGTTCTGAATGGCTCTTAAATGCAAACCGGGGCTTGCCTTAGTTTGCGCTAAGTCAAAGAGTCAGTGGCTTGATGCTTCACGAACCGGTCCTTTTTGACTTCTTTCTGTCACTTCGTCTACCGCAATGGATATGCATATAACATATAATATACTTTAACAACTTAACTAATGAATATGCACACCTTATGTAATGTCATACTCATAAAGGAAGTATGTTTGTAATTCAAGAATGAATATGGTGTACTGTTGGGTATTAAATTGGATTTGGGTAGGTTAATTTGATATTACTTCATATTATAAGAATGTACATAAGAAATTTCTATATAGTCATGGATATAAGGAAAATATACACAATTAAATTCTTACGCAGATGAGGTCTTTTGGCTCTGATAATTTATCTCTGGTATACAGATGTGATGAAGAAATTCTCATAAAAATTTCAGAGAATTTGATGGGATAAAATGATCTACAAAATTCTATCAATCCTTCATCATTTAGGAATTTGCAGATAAAATCTGAGGTTTTATCATGTCCACAAATGGCACAGCTAGATAGTAATGATCAGAAGGAAGCTACCAAAATTGGTTTCACAATTTGTCAAGCTTCCTACAGGTAGATATTGAATTTACAAGTCTTTATGAATTTCTGGATTTAATTTGTTATTTTCTGGAATTATAATTAACCCAGGCAAAGACTTTGAATTAAACCCTCTTAAACAAAATTTTTATGCTTGAAACTTCTACTGGAGCTTATACATAACAAAATGATTGGTTGGGTAAATTTCCAGAATTATCTGAATAGAATCCTATTTTCTATATTTTCCACAATGTATTATACTAATTGATTTATAGAATATTATCTATGGTTTTTCATGAATATTGGGATGGACCACTGGAAATTAAAGATCCTAAGGAGAATTAAAAAAATTTGTTTCATCTAATTTGGAGCATCCTAGCCAAAGTTATAGTATTTCAAAGTTTAGGCATTTTTCAGGAATTTTTTTTACATGGAAAAGGAGACCCTTTAATCAACTGACACGTGGCCTCTAAATCTTCCCACCCAGCCGATGCCACACCGGGGCACAGAGTTCTCTCGCGTTGGCACACTAAATCCCGGCGTCACAGAAAATCCCATCGGGGTGGCTTCTTCTTCCCCGACGGCTTGTGGCGGCACCATGCTCGGAGGCCGGCCGGCGACACGTCGGTGCACGATGAGCTACCTTCCCCGTGGCTGGGACTTGCCACCCGGGGGTTTTCGACCCTCAGGAACTCAATGGTGGCATCGGTTTGGACTGAAACGGCCCGGAAACGTGTCTACACCGGCGACCGGCGGAACTCCACGATCGGCAACGGCGTTCTCGGTGTACAAGGCATGGAAGAAGCTGATTCTTGCACTGGGACCTTCGTGGTGCTGCCCCGATCATTGGCCAACACTCCAATCGCATTGAAATCGGCTGGAGTATGGGGGCACTATGGAGCCGATTCTAGGCGGCGGCGAGATTTGGAATTCCGGTTAGCCGGAGTTGGGAAATGGCTAGCTAACGCCTCAGGAAGGAGCTAACGCCTCAGGAAGGAGCGCACACAAGTGTAGAATCTAGGGGCGGCTGAAATCGTGAAGATACTCACCATGGAGGAGAAGCTTCACGTTGGAACAGAGGTAGGTCGATAGCGTGCCGGAAGAGGAAACCGCGATTCCCTCCTGGCAGTTAGGTCCGGCGGCATCCTCGGTTCAGGGAGGCCGAGAGGGTGTGGGCGCGCACCAAACCGGGGCTTTGCTTGAGCGGGGGCTGCTGGGATTTGGGTGGCCGAATGGAGCGATGCGGGAGTAGGAAGAATAGCGAGCGCTCGGTCCCCTTTTATACCCGACCGTCGAAGTGGGGCAGGTGGCGTCGTGGCCCGCCGTGGCGCGCATGCACGCGGCAAGCCTCGCGCTGGAAGTCGCGCTGGAGAGCTGCTTGCCACCTCCTCGGGCGCGCGCGTGTGCAGCCGCTCGAGCAGAGGCCCTGCTGCAGAAGCAAAACCGAATACCTCTGCCTAGTGGGCCCCACTCTGCTCTTATCCCCTCCATTCTTTTATTTCTTTTTGTTACCAAGCCTAGATGTGATAAGGACTCCAATTTCAGAAGAGAATTGGTCCTGTTATATTTGAATGGTTTGACAAATTTGAAAATCCGAATTGGCCAAATTTGAAATTTGAATTAGATTCAAATTCGTATTTATATATTTTATGTATGTATTTTAATCTTTTCAATTATTGCCCTTTTTAAATGGCCATAGGTTTCCAATAATGTGCTCAATAATTAGTTCACTGCAGATTTAAAATTGAACACTTAATTTGAATATATTTCTATTCCACATATAACATGTTTGGTTTCCTGCAAATTTGAATTAGATTCAAATCCAATTTTTATAATCTATATGCATGTCATTTAATTCTTTCCCCCAATATTAATGTATATAATGTCCTATGATTTTAATTGACTAACCTGATCAAATGTAGAATATGTTTTTGTACCTTGATCATTGATTTGAATATTTTGTACATTTCCATATATACTTTTATTCACACATGTTTGTTTTATTTCTTTTGATTTTTCCCTTGTGATCAAAGCACATAATTTCAGGTGTCTTAAATTTAAAATTCAAGACCTATGGAAATTATAGCTTAGCTGAATTCAAAAGTAATTCTAGGTTTTAACTAGAGCTTCACATTAACATTTTTACTTTACACTTACATTTATATGACTTTATTTGCTCTCATTTTTAACATGGTCCTCCTTGTGCATACTTAAACTATTATTTCAAGTGCCATACCTTGGAGACAAAAGCTTCCAAAAGTTTGGGATTTTACACTAGAGAAACACAAAGTCCCAACAAAGTACATTAACCTTATCAAGGATATGTACGATAATGTGATGACAAGTGTGCGCGTAAGAGAGAGTGAGACTAACACTTTTCCTTTCATAATAGGGTTACACTAAGGTCAGCCTTAAGTCCTTACATCTTTTCCTTAGTGGTGGATGAGGTGTCGAAGGATATACAAGGGGATATCCCTTGGTGTATGCTCTTTGCTGATGATGTAGTGTTGGAAGATGAAACTAGGGATTGTGTTGATAGAAAATTGGAGCTACGGAGGCAGACCTTAGAGTCTAAGGGGTTTAGACTTAGTAGAACCAAGACCGAGTATATGAGATGCGACTTTAGTGATGTCGGGTGCGAGGATGGTAATGTTAGTTTACAAGGACAAGTAGTACCTAGGAGAGACACATTTCGAAATTTAGGATCAGTGTTACAAAGCAATGGCGATATTGACAAAGATGTTTGCCACAGGATCAAGATCGGGTGGATGAAGTGGCGACAAGCATCTAGAATCTTATGTGATAATAAAGTTCCACAAAAATTGAAAGGAAAATTCTATAGGACGGTGATCAGACCTGCGATGCTGTATGGAGCAGAATATTGGCCAGCTAAAAGGCAACATGTCCAACAAATGAGTGTTGCGGAGATGCGCATGCTACGGTGGATGTGTGGTCACACAAGAAGAGACAAAATTAGGAACGAGGTGATACGTGATAGGGTAGGGGTGGCACCGATTGAGGAGAAGCTAGTCCAACATCGCCTACGGTGGTTTGGGCATATCTAGCGAAGACCTCCAGAAGCACCGGTTAACAGTGGAATTATAAAGAGTAGAGAAAATTTTAGGAGGGGTAGATGTCGACCAAGGTTGACATGGCAGGAGGCGGTGAAACGAGACATAAAGGAGTGAGACATACCTAGAGATTTGGTTCATGATAGGACTGTATGGAAATTAGCAATTCATGTACTAGAATCTTAGTTTATTCGTAATTTGTTACTCTTAACTTCTTTCTTATTAACCCATTTCTAAAAAAAATGTAGAATCTTATTTTATTTGTATTTTATTATTATTATTATTATTATTATTATTATTATTATTATTTACTTTCATCTTATTTTCTATTACTCTTCTTCAAAATTGTTGGGTTTCATTTCTAGCCGACACCAACTTGTTTGGGACAAAGGCTTGGTGGTTGTTGTTGTTGTTGTATATCTTGCTTTACCTCCTTGATCGTGTTGGATCCTTCGTGGTAGTCACAAAGTGCTCTCCACACATCGTACGACGATCGGAGGTGTGCAACACGGTCGAAGTCGCTCTGAGTTAGTCCTTGGATTATCAAGTTGCGGGCTTTGTTGTTGTTGTCGACATCTCTTAAGTTTGTAGCTGTGACTTGATCATTCGGCGGCACGTTGTAAGTTTTGTACACTTTTTTCCATATCGCAAAGTCTTGCTCTTGGATAAACTTTCATGCGTGCCTTCCAAACCTAAAAAACAATACCAACAAACACACAAGGTTTTGCCGAGTATTTCTCCATGAGCGTTAGTCAAAAAACACATGCAAATCACAAAGATTAGAGCACCATGACTATAATACCCATTGTATGATCGAAGAGCACGTGTAAAGCTACTAGAGGGGGGGGTGAATGGTATATTAAAACTTTTCAGCGGAAGCAACAAAAACACCCCTTGGCAGAAAACTGATTTGTTAAAGAAATTGTGTGTGCGACTAATATAAACATGTTCAACTATGACAATACTAGTATGGATTGTAGAGAATCAAGTCACGAAGACGTCACAACAAGAATCACAAAAATCCGTCAAGAGAAACTCAATTTACGATCGAAAGATCGAACGAAGGTCAATCTATCCTACCCGCGGAAATTAGTTCTGGAATACTGCAAAGAACCTCGCGTAGATCAGAAACCACAAATCCAATGACCGTGAAATTTTCACAGATGATAGAAAATTTAGTTGTGAAGAAAAACCAAGAAGAATCACGTCAATCCGATCTGTAAAACTCGAGTTATTATAAAACCACCAAAGAAAGATAGTGCTGTGCAAAAACTCAACGAGAAAGACTTGGCGAAAATAAGTCGGACGAACAAGGCACAAAAGGTCCTTTAGACTACGAATTTATTGATCAAAACTTACAAAGTACAGACATAAAGTCGTCTCCTACGAGCTCTGGCCTCCCTTGCTTATATAACCAGCCCAAAGGCTAACTCAACTCTAACTAGGACTTGTATCCTACTAAATTCACGAATCGAAACTTTCCATAACTGCTCAAGACTCTTCTATACGCAGAAGCAATCTTAAGACTTCCAAACACCTTAGGAATGTATCCCACATTCCTAAAACAACTGAAATTCATGACCCACACGAAATCCTATCATAACCAACTCAAAACTTTCCATATTTGAGTCAAACACGACTCAGCCGCAGCCTAAGTCCATAACCCAATAAGATTGATCTTTCCAACCAAATCTTCACGTCCAAATCCCGTCTCAGAACCATGTAGCCACGTCCATGCACTCCTTGCACACGTGCAAACATCTTCCAATGACGTCCATGATACCTTCATATCCATTGTTCTTGATTCAAACATGCTGCGCAACCTCCTGATCAACTCAACCACAATTCCTCCTGAACTTGGTTGTTGAATCTCATCTTCTCCCTAAGACTATTTTAATGGATCCTGTCACCAGCCATGTCTTGAACTCAAGCAACACCTACACATGACTAAACAACCAATACTTTCGAGCACAAGTCCACGACTTGACTCTCGTTAATTCCCAAACCACAACACCTTACGTGAGCACCTCACATAAGCATGTTGCAAACCATAGAAAAACGATATCATCCATAACCAGCAAAACACACCAAAAACTTAGTAAAAGAATGCTAAGAAAACTTAATCCAAAAAGCAAGTTCGAAACATTGCAAATTAAAAGCAGAATCACTGCGATCAAGCTCCGAACCTTGCCAAAGCTAACTGGACCTTGAACCAGAGCTTACCAAAACTAACGAGATCTAGCGCCAGAGCAAACCAAAGCTAGTCAGACCTAGCACCAGAGCTTACCAAAGCTAGTCGGACCTAGAGCCGAAGCTAACCAAAGCTAGTCGAACCTAGACAAAGAAGTCGGACCTAGCCAAAGCAAGTCGGATCTTACATCAGACCTTGCCGGAGCTACCAAAAACAAGCCGGACCTATTGTCGGACCTTGCTGGAGCTCAGCTCTAGAGTCGGACCTTGATGATAAAGGTGTTTTGGTAGTATTCAAAACTTTTATCGCTATAGCCAATGTATTCAGCACACATAGGTCACACACCTTCCACGGGCCTGATGAACACCATGGTGGTGAAGCGCTACAACTTTTTTGAGGGAAAAAGCCCCTACGTGGCACGCCAAATGTTGAAGTGTTAATCTGACACTTCCCCCGAATCTGCTAAGGAGCAACCTGCGGAGGTTCTTGTTCGGCGGGGCTTAGGCCTCAATCAAGTGTACGAGGGCGTGAGAGAGTATGAGACGGTCGTTTTTACATGGTTCAGGTCGCACAGAGCATAACACCCTACTACACGGTGGATTGTATTGCTAGTGAGTGTGTATGCGTGTGTGTGCATCGAGGATTCGATGTTGGTTCCTTGTAACGGTGGCGGTCCGGTCCTTTTATGGCCAAGCTCGGACGCCTTACAAGTGAGGTCCGGGGCCCAACAGGTGGTCCTGGGGCGATTTTATCCTCAAGATTGAAGGCTTCTCGCATAAGCTTGCTTTGACCATGCCTTTGAAGACTCGCCGTCTTGCCGCCTATGTCGTCAGTAGCCCATACACCGTTTTGGACAATTGCAAGGGATGTCCTGTCCAATTGTCTCTATCGTCGTAAGCTACTCATTGGGCGGAGTGAGATAGGCCTGCGGCATCTTCACTGCGATACGATTGGTCCTAGCGGTACCTGACATTAGGCCTGCACAACACCATGCGTCTGGGGAAGTCGTGTATCTTCAATCCTTGATAGGGACAAGGCGCACTGCCTTCTTAACTCCCACAACTCTCCGTCAGTAGCAAGTGGATGGACTACGTGACAGCTCAGGAGCTCATTTCTGCGAAGGAAGCCAGATCCCGTCTTACGGACCACGTGGCAGCTCGGGAGCTCACCTCCTCGGGGGAGGTCGAGTCTCGTCTTGCGGGACACGTGGCAGCGCCAGAGCCCGCCTATATGGGAGGTGGTCCGTCTAATGTATCAGACCACGTGGCAGTTCTGGAGCCCTGTATCACTGGGTGGAGGGATCCTTACCTGCTGGACACGTGGCTGCTTTGGAGCTCATCCCCAAGGGGGAGCTGAGCTTCTCCTTCGGGGTCTCTTGCGGGTACCCTAGACCACGCATTTAAGGCAGACGGGTCCTGGTCTCCTGAACACGTGGCGCCCTTGGACCCCTGCCTCTGCTGGGAGGCAGGGTACCCAGGCAGCTCTAGCTTGTGCACGAGGGTACCCGTTATGCCAGGTACCAACAGTGACATTATGCTTATTATTACTATCATTATCCTTTATTTATTCATATACTTGGATAAAGTGTTCCTTGTTTGGTTGTGGAGTCCATGTATGTGCTAGGTGTAAATGTTGTTATGATCTAGTCATAATGCCCTTATCATATTATCATAAACATCATACACCACCACTATAGTCTAATTAGGTATTAATATAATTATGTTAACATGAGTAATTTAGTGCTTGGTCCCAACATTGGTTTCAACGAAGTTTAGGTTAGTCATTGCCTTAGGAAGGTACTTGTACTGCTGCTCTTAAGGTATTTACTTACTATATAAGCATGATGCTTAGATAATTAAGTAGCCTTGGATGTTTCGTAGGCCCACACTTTGTAGGGGTAGGTGGCATGTGGTGACAGTCTTGTCCATCCTTCATAACCCCCCACGTTCGGCTACGCCACAGTCTCATGGCGGGAATCGTCCTGATGTCGTCAGGGGTAAACCCGTGCCCGATATGTTGGATCACTAAGTCCTAGTACTCATCGTTAGCATACCCATATGTACATTAGTTGGCTATGTATATGAGTACTTAAGGCACAATAGGAGTAGCTCCATCCCTAACTTAGCCTCCACTAGGACATTCTTACCCTTTAGAGTAGTTTGCTTAGGTTTGTGTTGCACTATCCCATTACTTCATTTCTCCATCTTACCGGATCCCTCACTAGAACACCCTCTTCTACCCTTGACCTTGCCACTCTCATACCTTGCCTTCCTTTGGGATAAACAAATATGATACCTTAGGTACTACTCTCAGGTGAAATGCTATAGCGGTGCTTTTCGTGTGCCTGCGGAACTCATCTAACTAGCCTTGCTGCTAGGATGACTTTTAGACATTAAGCAATATCAACAATATGCCACTTATAATTTTCTATAAACTTTATCAAACTCTTGACCCTGTTGAGTGACTTGCATGGAATCTTTTGATTAGGAAATTTCTTGTGCACTCCACCATATTTGTCATTTTCATCCATCCACCACCAAAAGATACTCCATAAGATTATTGCAAAATTATCTCTCCATTTAAAAAGATGCATAAAAAGGAGTAGAAGGCATGTCTATAAGAGCTCTCATAAAGAATTCAAAAAAAAAGAAGAGAAAAGAGAGCCAAAAAGTAGGCATGCTTCATCCTTGCACAAACAGAGAATGATCAAATGGGAGTTATCATCACCATTCATCATCCATCATTCACTCCATAATAAGTGCACAAGAATTTTCTTAGTCATTGATTTTCATTGCATGGTCTTCTCATATGGATCTTGTTTTTGACTTAGTAATATATGAATTGCAAGTGTGCTACTCCTTATGCCTACCAAGCTCCACAGAAAGCCATATTTAGTTGTAGGGACAAAAGTGGCAAAATTATGCCAAGGTGGGGATTCAAACACTTTGAGTGACTTGAGAGAATCCAATAAAGGAACAAAAGGCATTATCCTTTTGATATTCGAGATATAGCAATTTTCGAAGTTGTTACAGCAGGAGGAAGTTTGGGTGAGATACACTCAACCGTTCCACCTCTCAAATGCCCAAGATGATGTGGTAGCCACACCACAAAGAAGGTTCAAAAGCAAATGTATGAATTAAAATACTTTGTATACTCCTTTCATATCCATAACAATATTTTATCTTAGCACTTTGTTCTTCTTGCCTTCACTCGAGGACAAGCAAAGGAATAAGCGTGGGGAAGTTTGTTGACGGTCCTTAAATACTAAATGTGACCGTCAATTCACTACATAAAGATTATAAAATGGAGAACAAAGCATAGTGGTAGGAGTTAAAACTAACAAATTCCACAATAGTTAGTTTCTAATTGCTTGTAGGTGAATTAATCCCAAAAATACCCTAGAATGCAGGGAGCAATCCTAAAAGTTGCCGTTCGACAAATCAGACAATTGACACATGGAATCACATGGATCCATGACTCATTCCCGGGCGTATACGAGGATATCCAATGGTGATTCACACTGGAAAGGGATTAGGGCCCACCTAGAAGGCAGTCTGAGAAAGCATAGCCAAGGGGGAGGGGGGAGGGCCAGGACAAGGTCGGCCGACCCCCTAGCTCGACCGACTTGGCCCTGGCATCAAACTCGGTCCACCTCCACGTGTTGGCTCCAAACCGACTGAACTCGTGTATAAATACACCCATACACCCTCACTTCTCCACACACCACAAGTTTGAGAATAGTACTCGACTCATAAGGTTTAGAGCTTCCCAAGTGGCCAGCCAAGTAGAAGGAGGGTGAGGAGGAGCTAGGAGGACGAGGCTTGGGCTTGTCAAGCCCCTCTTCCACATTTTTACCTCTACGGAAGTTATGCCGGAATCGAGTAAGAAATTTTCGTGAATTCAATACTAGTTTGATTTCTATTTCATAGAAGTTTGCTTTACGTAACTACTTGTGGGTTCACTGCTTTAATTTATTAGAGGCTCTAGTCGTAGCTTTGCATTCAAAATGATTAGAGTTGTAAATTAGAACTTAAGTGTGGTGCTTAGGTTAGAATTCATCAGCGGAAATATCGTGGAACCACGGACTGAAGAGGAAGACAGTAGGTGGTGACAGCAATATCAGTCCTTAGTAATCCACCATGTTTGGCTATGCCATAGCCTCGTGGTGGGAATCGTCTTGGTGTTGCTAAGAGTAAACCCATGCACGAAGCAAGCAGCTGCCGTAGACTACCGTGGCCATGATTTCAAACCCTTAAATTCCTCTCTAATCCTTGCCTACCAAACAAACTGTGTGTCCTTGGGAGAACAAGCTAGAAGATCTCACACAAGCTCCTTGGATTCAATACCCTTTGGAATACTTATTAAGGGGAAGTGCTACAATGGTATTTTCGTGCACTTATGGATTATTCTATTTTCATAAGAAATACCAACAGACTGATGTCTCAGGAGCCCCTGTAGATGAAATGGAGTGTCTTGCAATGCTCGTTGTCACTGCTCGAGTTGGAGTTGCTGGGTCCGTAGACTGCCTTTAGGGCGCGCTGGGCGTCCTGGTACTCCATCTCCTTCTGCTCCTCGACCTGAGGTCCACCTTTTGCTTGCCCTCCCGCTGGCGGAAGGGCACACCCTTGGGTCGCTGCTGCTGCTGCTTGCAGAAGCGCTCCACGAGCTTCTTTATTTCCCAGCACTCACCGGTGTTGTGGCGCTTGGTGCTGTGCACCAGGCATCACTCGTCGTCGTTGTCACTGTAACGTGACTGTTGCACACGCTTGTCGGGTCGTGGCCCCCAGTCCCCGTCGGCTGCTGCATCTGTAGTGATGGAAGCCCTGGCTAGTGGTATGTCCCTGCCACTAGCCTTCTTCTTGTTCTTCTTGCCGCTAGCTTGGGTAGTAGCATCCGAGACGGGCTGACTGGCCTTCCCCACCTCAGGGGCAGAGTGGGAGTGCTAGTTATGCCCTTAGGCAGCTCTGGTGCACCTGTCTGCCTAGCTAAAGAGCTCGGAGACGTCTTGCACCTCGTGGGTGGCTAGCTTCTCGAGCATCTTCTTGTCCCTCACACCCTGTATGAATGCAACTACCACCGAGGCATGCGAGATGTGGGGGATAGTGTTTCGTAACTAGAGACTCCCTCGGGCATTGTTGCATGGTGTGGAGGTCAAGCTTGGTGTCGGGGCGTGTGTAAAGCTGTTGTAGTTTTCAGTGAACTATCACACATCTCCATGCAGGAGGTTATAGACCCTCGAGAGACGTTCATGAGCCATGACCGGGTAGAGATGGTCAGGGCGACGGGGAAATAGTTGTCCATGATGGCCTCATCCCCTCCCGCAAAAAGGATGGAGGTGGAGTAGATCTGTAGGAACTCAGTGCGGTTGACGGTCCTGCAGTACTTCTCTAGAAAGTCGGGCTAGAACTTGTGTGGTCACAACATGAAGCGAAGGTGTGGTGCCAGAGCTTGCGCAACCTCCACCTTCCTATGTCGGGCCAGGGTATGGTGCAGGTTGAGGAGCGTACGCCGAGGCATAGGTTGTGCGGCGTACATCAGAGGCACAACGCCCAAAGCGCTATAGTAGCCCTCAGGATTGCGGCGTCTCTCATGATGCCGCTTAATGGTGACTCGGCCATCTTCTCCCGATTCGCGATGTTCCAGCTAGCCCTGAGGTCGACTTTGGAAAGCTTGGTCGAAAGTGAGTCGGTCGTCTGTCGGTCTATCATTGGCATCTGTGACAGTGACACGTGCGACGGAGCGGCCTGCTGCCTCCTTCGCGGAGGCGTGTTGAGGGCGGTGATGACAAGGTGCTCAACATCGTTGCACCACTGCTCTGCTGCTTCCTGTGGAGCATCTACAACCGACGGGTTGTGGAGGAGGGCACACGCTGCAACCAGCGCGCTCTCCATGCTCGCAGCTAGTGATGTCATCTGCACCAAGGCGGTGAGTGTCCACCGTGAGGCGCCAGTGGCAGCTGCTGGAGAAGTGGTAGTGTGGCCGCCTGCAGGTCCAGACCGGCCCTTGGAGCGTGAAATGGCTCCGCCCTCTCCTGCTCCGTTGCGTCGGGGCTAAGAGGAGACAGTGTGACCATTACGTGCAGGCGCAAACTTTTCAGGTAAAAACCCCCTACCTACCACGCCAAATGTTGAAGTGTGCGATCCGACACTTTCCCTGGACCCGCTAAGGAGCAGCTCGTCAGCATGCAGAGATGGTGAACACAGGAGGATCTTACATGGTTCGGTCCACTGGAGCACAATACCCTACGTTCACGGGAGAGTGTGTAGGATCAAAGAGCACGTGAAAAGCTACCAGAGGGGGGGTGAATGGTAGATTTAAAAATCCTACGCAGCGGAAACAATTAAATCCCAACCCCTTCGGCAGAAAAAATGATCTGTTAAAGAAATCGTGTGTGAGACTAGTCTACACGTGTTTTACTGTGAAAAAGTGATAGATGTCAGAGAGAATCAAATCATGAATAAAACACAAGAAGAATCAATCAAATCCATCAAGAGGAACTCAAGTTATGATCGATAGATCGAACAACGATCAATTTGTTCTACCGAGTAGAAAACAGTTCTATAACTCAGCAAAGAAACTCGTGTAGATAAAAACACAAATACAATGACTGTGAAATTTTCACAGATGATAGAAAAACAAGTCGTGAAGACAACACAAAAAGAATCACGTTGATTGGATATGTAAAGCTCGAGTTATGACAAAACCACCGATGAAAGGTAGTATTGAACAGACAACTCGACGAGTAAAACTTGTCGAGAACAAGTCGGACGAACAAGGCACAAAAGTTCCTTTCAACCACGAACTTTATTCGATAGAGAACAATAGGAACAGCCCAAAAGTCGTCGTGCAACCCTCTCTGTTGCATACACGAGCCTTGGCCTTCCCTTTCTTTTATAACCAGCCCGCAGGCCAACTCAAATCGGATTTGGATTCTGATCCTACCCTAATCAGGAATCCCATCTAACCATAACTGCTCAAGATCTTCCTATACGCAGACAGAAACAATATCGAGACTTCCTAACAAACCAGGAACACATCTCATATTCCCAAACACAACTCAACTTTCATGCAGCACACGAAATCTACCGTAACCAACTCGATATTTCCATACCGAGCCATAACCGACTCAGCCAGCAGCCGAAGTCTTCATCCAGTATGATCCGATCCTTCCAATCAGATCTCCTTTCCTTAAACCGTCTCCATAACCATGTTGCCACATCATTGACCGCATGCATACGTGCGAACACCTTTCTTCGACCTTCATATGCACTGCCCTTGATTCAATCATCCTGCGCGACCTCCTGACCCGCTCAACCACAATTCCTCCTGAACTTGGTTGTTGGAACCTCATCTCCTCCCTGAGACTAGTCCAAGGGATCCTGTCACCAGCCATGACTTGAACTCAAGCAACACCTGCACATGAACAAACAAACAATCCGTACGAGCCCAAGTCCTCCACTTGACTCAAGTCAGTTCCGGACACAACACCTTATGTGAGCACCTCACATAAGCATGTTGCAAAAACCACAGTAAACATGATATCAACCATATTCAACAAAAATGCACCAAAAACTTAGCAAATGAATACTAAGCAATCTTTCGAGCAGAGTAAAGCAAGTACGAAACATTTCAAATGAAAAGCAGAGATACTGCGGTCAAGTTCCGGACCTTGCTAGAGCAAAATGGACCTTGAGCCGGAGCTTACCAGAGCTAGTAAAATCAAGCACCCGCTGGAGCTTACAAAACTAGCAGAACCTAGCGCCGGAACTTACCAAAACTAGTATAACCAAGCTTCCGCCGGAGCTTACAAAACTAGCAGAACCTAGCGCCGGAACTTACCAAAACTAGTTAGAGCTAGTCAACCCAAAACCGGAGCTAGACAAAGTAAGTCGGAGCTTAGCTAAAACATGTCGGACCTATCAAAGACATGTTGGCGCTAAAGTCAAAACTTACCGGAGCTAACCTAAAGCTAGTCGGACCTTGCCAACAAGTCGAACATAGCATCAAACGTTCCCGGAGCTACCCAAAACAAGTCCGACCTACCGTCGGACCATGCTGTAGCTCGGAGCTAAATAAAAAGGTGTTTTTGTAGTATTTCAGAACTTTTATCATCGAAGCCAATGTATTCACTACAAGCCAATGTATTCAGCACACATAGGTCTCATAATCTCCCTCTTGATGAATGCATTGGCAATACCATTTAAAATCCGAACATTGGCTTATGTATATGAAAAAATTTCGAGAACAAATTCTCCCCCTTTGTCAATGAAAACAATTTCTCCTGCATATTATCTCCCCCCCTTTCATACTTCTCCCTCTGAGAAGAATCATGCCAATGTGTGATTAATTTCTCCCCCTTTGACAATGTATTCAGCAAGATTCAAAAGAGAAATTTAAATTCTTATGAGCACATAAACAGATTATCTCTCCCCCTTTAGTTGTTATGAGTATATTATAACATATACATATAAACAAAGCTCATCCAAGTCATACTACCAAGTACCTTACACTATCACATCAATGAGATACATAAAGTAGTGTAAGCCATGCTAGAGATCATATGTAATTTTCAATTTAAGCAAGTCATGATCTCACAAACTTAACTATTTCATAACTTGAAAGCATGACACTAGTTGCTGCATTTTATTATTTTTCAAAGCACAAATTTGGATCATATGATATTTGCAAGAGAGTATATGCGCATCTACCTTATTCTAACCAACCAAGCCAAGCCTATGTCATTTGACAATCAGAAGCTTAAGGACATGGTTTTAGTCATACACAACTTCTTCCAAGTTCAAATCTAAGTGCAATGATAAGCTATCTCAAAAGAAGAAGTGCGATGCATGCATATTCTCTTGATCTTTTCTCAATTTATATTTGTTCATAAAAACTCAACATGTGAGTTGATTACTTGATTAATTCTTTATGATTAAAAGCACTTGTGAACATGTAACAAGTTCAAAACAGCAAGAAAGTTCGACCATGACCAGTTTTAGTGTAAGTAATTATTCCAATTACTAGACATGGCAAAAACTACATAATGTATAACACTAGTAATGTAGTAAGAACTTTCAGCATGTAAAAGGAATCACAGAGTCATATATGTATGAAATACTATGCTCATATTATTTTAATTTTAGATTCACACATAGACTTCTCGAGTTTTGAAAACTCCCCCTCAATTTAAGCCATGAGGGTGCATAACCCCTATTTCACTACGAATGTAACAAAAACGAGTGAAATCCAATGGTTTTGTAAAAATGTCAGCAAATTGTTGTTCGATATCTACATGGTGAAGCACAATGCTGCCTTTTTCAACATTAGCACTGAGAAAGTGATACCTAATGTCAATGTGCTTAGTTCTAGAATGTTGCACGGGGTTTTTAGCAATGCAAATGGCACTAGTGTTATCACAAAATAGTGGAACACTATCTAGATCAACCCCATAGTCCTTAAGTGTTTGAACAATCCAAAGAATTTGTGAACAAGCACTAGCAGCAACTACATATTCAGATTCGGCTGTGGATTGTGCGACTGAACTTTGTTTTCTAGAGGACCAAACAACAAGTGAGTTACCAAGAAAATGACAAGCACCAGAAGTACTTTTCCTATCAATCCTACAACCTCCAAAATCATCATCGGAAAAAGATTTCAAAGTAACGGCTGAGGAAGAAGGAAGAAAAATGCCAAATTCTTGAGTTCCATGTAAGTACCTGAGAATCCTTTTGACGGCTTGATGATGCGAAACACGTGCGGAAGCTTGAAACCATGCACAAAGACATATGCTGAATTGTATGTCCGGTTTTGATGCCGTGAGGTACAAAAGTGATCCGATCATGCTTCTATATTCTTTTTGATCAACTGGTTCACCATCTTCATCAAGTCCAAGTGTTGTTGCTGTACTCATTGGTGTCCGAAGAGGCTTGCTTTTGTCCATGTTGAAGCGTCTTAGGAGGTCTTTTGTATACTTCGTTTGATGCACAAAGGTACCCTCCTTGGTTTGCTTGATTTGCAACCCAAAAAAGTATGTGAGTTCTCCCATCATACTCATCTCAAATTCTGAACTCATTATTGCTCATAACTTAGACACAAGACCATGAGAAGCACAACCAAAGATAATATCATCCACATACACTTGAACGAATAATGAGTCATTTCCATGCTTAAGCACAAAAAGAGTTTTATCAACCTTGCCCATGGTAAACCCCTTTTCAAATAAGAATGTTTTTAACCTATCATACCATGCTCTAGGGGCCTGTTTGAGACCGTACAAGGCTTTGGACAGTTTGTAAACATGATTAGGAAAATCTGGATTTTCAAAACCTGGTGGTTGCTTGACATAAACCTCCTCATCTATGTAGCCATTAAGAAAAGCACTTTTAACATCCATTGATATAACTTGAAACCTTTAGATGTAGAAAAGGCTAACAAAATTCTTATGGCTTCTAATCTAGCAACAGGAGCAAAAGTTTCATCAAAGTCTAGACCTTCAATTTGAGTGAAACCTTGAGCAACCAATCTAGCCTTATTCCTAATCACAACCCCATCCTCACTTTGTTTATTTTTAAACACCCATTTAGTTCCAATTGAAGTGTGACTTTGAGGTGGAGGTACAAGTTTCCAAACATTATTTCTTTCAAAATTTTCTAACTCTTCTTGCATGGCAATAATCCAAGATTCATTAGTGAGTGCATGTGATATATCTTTGGATTCAAAAGAAGCAACAAAAGAAGAATGAGCATGAGAGTTTGGATTGAAAAAACTGGACCGTATGACCCGTTCATGCAAGCTTCCAATAATCTGTTGTGGGGGATGATCTTTGTTAATCCATGGGGGAACGGATGTATCACAAGCTTCTTCTTCTTCATGTTCATCACAAATCTATGAGCTTGTGGCTTGTGGTTGATCAGGACCAGCATCAGTGATAGTCGGAGCTTGTTCAATGTTCGGAGCTGGACACGTGTCAGCTTTGGAACTACCAGGCAGTATCACCGTCTCTTCTTCATCTTCGAAAATACCCTCCCACTGAGGATATGGATCTGGTCCTGCAATACCGGAGCTAGTACCTGGGCTAGCTTCATCAAAGGAAACTTCACAAGTCTCCACAATTTTGTTAGTTCCATGCAAAAGCGCACGGTATCCCCTAGTGTGAGATGGGTAACCAAGAAACATGCCATCTACGGATCTAGCTTCAAATTTATCAAGATTACCATGTTTCTGAACAAAGCATTTGCATCCAAAAACCCTGAGGTGTGAGACACTAGGCCTATGTCCAAAACGAAGCTCATATGGTGTTTTTCCTAACTTTGAACGCAAGAAAATACGGTTTGAAACATAGCAGGCAGTTGCAATTGCATCTGTCCAAAATTTTCTAGGAGTTTGGTATTCATCAAGCATAGTCCTGGCCATCTCCACTAAGGTTCTGTTTTTCCTTTCTACAACACCGTTTTGTTGAGGAACATATGGTGAAGAAAATTGACATTCTATTCCATGTTAAGTACAAAAGTGATCAAAGAATTGGCTTTTAAATTCAGTTCCATTATCACTTCTAATTGCTCTTAAGGATCCTGGGTGATCAACTAATAGTATAAGAATTAAAGCCCTAAGATGAGTAAAAGCTTCATTCTTTGATGCCATGAAGTAAACCCAAGAATATCTGGAATAGTCATCAATAATTACAAGCACGTACCATTTTCCTCCAAAGGATTGAACTCGTGTCGGACCAACGGTGCAACATGCAAAAGTTGACTAGGTCCAGTTGTCATAGTAATCGTGAGAGGAGCATGTGAACCTGCAACCATCTTAGCATCTCTACACGAAGAGCATACAATATATTTGTCTCCTTTGAGTTTAGGCAAACCACGTATGCGATCAAGAGCACTAATACGAGTGAGGTGATCAAAGCCTACGTGACAAAGTCTACGATGCCAGAAAAATAACTCTTTTGAATCATTTGAAATGAGACACCTATGCTCATAAATTGACAAATCAAAATCAGCTTTAAAAACTCTTCCAAAGCGAGACATGTTAAACAAAAGCTCACTATTTGAATTTACAACCTTGCAGCAATTTTTGGTGAAAGTTATTTCCAAATTCTCATCAAGCAATTGAGAAACAGAAAGCAGGTTGTACTTCAAGTTTTTGACAAGTGCCACATCTTTTAAAGTGTAGTGATTATTTACTCTAATCGAACCTTTAGATATAATAGGAGTTGAAGAATTATCGGCAAAAGTAACATTCTCTACACGTGACACAAAAGAGAGGGAGGAGAACCAATCTCTGTTACCGGTCATGTGGGGTGAGCATCCATAATCCACAATCCATATGTTCTCCTTCCTCAAGCGTGATACCAACACAGAAGCACAATACGTCGATGACTCAACACTGGGGTTAGTCAATAAGCATCTTGGAATCCAGAACTGAGCCATGCGACGTCCAATAGGAACAACACGCGAAAGCTATGACCAAACAGCAGGATTATGAGTCAAGGTTCGAGGTTTTCTGTTCTTAACAATTGATTTAGAAGTTGTTACTCGTTTAGAGCGAAAACCAGTAGCTTCGGAGGTAAAAGCAGAAGGTCTGGAGACAAAAACTGAAGCTCCAGAGGGAACAACAGAAGGTCCGGGAGCTCTCGGAGCTATCAGAACTATCAGAGCTGCTTTTGCGAATTTCTTACCAGAAGGTCCGGAAACTACCTTTTCAAAGTTCTGACTCATTAAAGCAGGTTGCATGTTTCTAATTTTAGGTTTAGCATGAAAGTTATGAGATCTAGTAGACTTTTTATCCTTTTTAATTTGTTTAGCTAGTCTATAACAAAAGTCTATGACATGACCATCTCTACCACAGTAGGTACAATGAAATTTCACTTTGTGTTCACGTCTAGGTGAGCACCCAGCATTAGAAACGAAGTTAGAAAGCACTCCTGCAGGTTTAAAAATCACATCCTTTTGTTTAGGGATAGTTTGAATCAAACCACTTCCTAATGACTTTACAATTTTAGGTGGATGTGCCTTAGCATGAGCATGAGAATCAAAACCTAAACCAGTGTTATCATTACAAGATTTGGATGAACTCAATAGCAAGTTTAGATTTTTGTTCCCAACACAAAACCAATCTAATGTCCTATGTATGTTATCATGTTTATTGGACAGATCAAGGCAATTTTCACATGAAGATTTTCCTTTTAATTTGCAATTTGAACAATATTTAACTTCATGAGAACGTAAAGCATTATTCAGAATGGAAATTTCATTCACTGCATCTTTTAGTTTCTTATCAAGATTTTCACATGCAGAACAATGCAAATCATTTGTAGAACAAGAAGCATCTTTTAAGTTTTTATCATTAAGTGCAGCAAGCTTTTTTGTTCTATTTAATTTCTTCATCAAGTCTATCTAGAGTGGAGGAGTGTGCACTTCTTAATGTGGACAATTGTTCATAGATTAAGTCACACGAGGGACATGCATCATCACTAGGAATCAAGGATTTTAAACAGTTGATTTCAGATTCTAGTGATTCAATTTTAGCAGCATTATCCCTAAGTTTTTTGTCCTTTTTCTTGACAATGACAGTTGCACTAAAAATAGCAGCACACATTTCATTACAGGTAGAACATACCTCATCATCGTCACTGGTGTGTTCTGCATCCTCCCAACTTGTTCTTGATCTTGTTTTGCCCGCCATGAAGCATATGTTTGCCAGGTCATCATCATCTTCATCACTTTCAAAGTATATGTCACTTGAACTGAGCTCTTGAAGCACGGTGATGAAGCTGTTAATCATCTTGCGTCCTATGGTACCCTTCTTCTTGTTGGAATTTCCAGAGATGGTCCGGACCTTGCTCTGTTTTTCTTCACGGGTAGTCGGACCTGAAAGGTTAGGGCATTCTGACATTCAAAACAGCGTTGCGGTCCAGAGCTTCCTCTCCTTCTAGTTCTCACATTTTGCAATGCTTTTGAGAATCTAGTAGAGATGAGTGCCAACTCTTCTTCTGGAAATTCTTCGATCTGCTCCAGGGTTAGTGAGGATAACAAAGCAAGAGTATTGCAAGATGATGATTGGCCGGAGCTAGACATATCACGTTGTGAGACAAATGCAATAGACTTGTTTGGGTTCTTACGTGACAAGATGTCAATTTCATGAGTTTTACTTTAGAATAAAGCACATCTAAAGTAAGAGAACTCATGACAGTTGATTCACGAATAAATGTTACTTTCATCTCCCAGATTGACATGTCTAATGCACTAAGAAGTTGCCTAGCATTTTCAGCATCAGAAAAGTTAACATTGACACTACGTAAGTTGCTGAGAATTTTATTGAAGCGGGCAAAGAGGTCATCGATAGACTCACCGGGTTGCATCTCAAAACACATATATTCCTTTTGAACATATCTTGTTTTACCTCCTCGATTGTGTTGGAGCCTTCACGATAATCACAGAGAGCTCTCCAAACATCGTATGCTGATCGGAGGTGTGCGACACAATCAAAGTCGCTTTGAGTGAGTCCCTGTATGATCAAGTTGCAAGCCTTGTTATTGTTATCAACGTCCCATAGGTTCGTGCCCGTAACTTGATCGTTTGATGGCACATCGAAAGGCTTGTAAACCTTCTCCCATATTGAAAAGCCTTGCGCCTGGATGAAAGCTTCCATGTGTGCCTTCCAAACCTGAAAATCAATACCAGCAAACACACATGGTTTGGCGGAGTATTTCTCCATGATGATTAGTCAAAAACACGTGCAAATCACAAAGATTAGAGCATCGTGGCTCTGATACCAATTGTAGGATCGAAGATCACTTGAAAAGCTACCATAGGGGGGTGAATGGTAGATTTAAAAATCTTACGCAGCGGAAACAATTAAATCCCAACCCCTTCGGCAGAAAAACGATCTGTTAAAGAAATTGTGTGTGAGACTAATGTACACGTGTTTGATCGTGGCAAGAGTGATAGATATCAGAGAGAATCAAGTCACAAATAAAACACAAGAATAATCACTCAAATCCGTCAAGAGAAACTCAAGTTATGATCGATAGATCGAACAAAGATCAATTTGTTCTACCGAGTAGAAAATAGTTCTATAACTCAGCAAAGAAACTCGTGTAGATAAAAACACAAATCCAATGACTGTGAAATTATCACAGATGATAGAAAAACAAGTTGTGAAGACAACACAAAAAGAATCACATCGATTGGATATGTAAAGCACGAGTTATGACAAAACCACTGATGAAAGGTAGTACTGAACAGACAACTCGACGAGTAAAACTTGTCTGGAACAAGTCGGACGAACAAGGCACAAAAGTTCCTTACAACCATGAACTTTATTCGATAGAGAAAAATAGGAACAGCCCAAAAGTCATCGTGCAACCCTCTCTGTTGCATACACGGGTCTTGGCCTTCCCTTGCTTTTATAACCAACCCGCAGGCCAACTCAACTCGGATCCGGATTCTGATCCTACCCTGATCACGAATCCCATCTAACCATAACTGCTCAAGATCTTCCAATACGCAGATAGAAACAATCTCGAGACTTCCTAACAAACCAGGAACACATCACGTATTCCCAAACACAATTCAACTTTCGTGCAGCACACAAAATCTACCGTAACCAACTCGATATTTCCATACCGAGCCATAACCGACTTAGCCAGTAGCCGAAGTCTTCATCCACTACGATCCGATCCTTCCAATCAGATCTCCTTTCCTTAAACCGTCTCCAGAACCATGTTGCCACGTCATGCACCGCATGCATACGTGCGAACACCTAGCTTCGACCTTCATATGCACTGCCCTTGATTCAATCATCCTGCGTGACCTCCTGACCAGCTCAACCACAATTCCTCCTAAACTTGGTTGTTGGAACCTCATCTCCTCCCTGAGACTAGTCCAAGGGATCCTGTCACCAGCCATGACTTGAACTCAAGAACCACCTGCACATGAACAAACAAACAATCCGTATGAGCCCAAGTCCTCGACTTGACTCACATCAGTTCCGAACACAACACCTTATGTGACCACCTCACATAATCATGTTGCAAAAACCACAGTAAAAACGATATCAACCATATTCAACCAAAACGCACCAAAAACTTAGCAAATGAATACTAAGCAATCTTTCCGGCAGAGTAAAGCAAGTATGAAACATTTCAAATGAAAAGCAGAGATACTGCAGTCAAGTTCTGGACCTTGCTAGAGCAAACCGGACCTTGAGCCTAAGCTTACCAGAGCTAGTAAAATCAAGCACCCGCCGAAGCTTACAAAACTAGCAGAACCTAGCACCGGAACTTACCAAAAAAACTAGTAGAACCAAGCTTCCGCCGGAGCTTACAAAACTAGCAGAACCTAGCGCCAGAACTTACCAAAACTAGTCAGAGCTAGTCAACCCAAAATAGGAGCTAGACAAAGTAAGTCGGAGCTTAGCTAAAACATGTCGGACCTATCAAAGACATGTCGGCGCTAAATTCAAAACTTACCGGAGCTAACCTAAAGCTAGTCGGACCTTGCCAACAAGTCGAACCTAGCATCGAACATACCCGGAGCTACCCAAAACAAGTCGGACCTACCGTCAGACCTTGCTGTGGATCGGAGCTAAATAAAAAGGTGTTTTGGCAGTATTTCAGAACTTTTATCATCAAAGCCAATGTATTCACTACAAGACAATGTATTCAGCACACATAGGTCTCACAGATTGTTTGAATTGCACTTGCTTGTGTGTTGCGAGAGTCCGAGTGAAGTTGGATTGTATGAGCCCGAATGAGCTAAGTTGATGGCTGCCCGATCCTTTTATATCCAAGGCCAAGTAGTTACAAGAGGGTCCTGGGCCTGATAGGTGGCCCCAAGGAGATCTTATCCCTATACAAGATCTAGAGTATTATGACTACTTGCTCCACCCTCTGACAGTGGCTTGAAGACTCTCTGTCTTGCTGCACCGAACGTTAGAGGCTAACCGTAGATGTTGATGATGGCAGGGAATGTGCTATCTGTCATGTCACCGCATCCTACCCCATGAGCAGCATGGGGTAGCCCTGTTGCGCCTTCACTGTGATTTTATTGCGCATAGTACAATCTCATAGGGGTGTGCGCCGTGGCCGTGAGACTGGAGAAGTCGTGTGTCTTTAATGCACGACAAGATAGAGCATGTTGTTCTTTACTCCAGCGACCTACCGCCCAGAGCACGCTGCTGAGCGCATGATAGCACTGGTGCCCACCTCTGAGGGAAGGCTGGTCTAGAGCTGCGAGACACATGGTGGTGCCAGAGCCCTCCTCTGAGCAGGGGAAAATTCCAAACCCGCTTGACACATGGTAGCACCGAAGCTTGCCTCTGCGTCGAGGCCAGTCCGGGGTGGCAGGTCATGTGGCGGTGCTGGAGCCCATCTCTAAGAGGTAAGTCCAGACCTGCTGCACATGCGGCAGCCCCAGAGCTCGCCTCTGCGGGGAGGCCAAATCCGGGGTTGCAGGTCACGTGGCGGTGCCGGAATCCATCTCTAAGGAGAGGCAGGGTCCAGACCCACTGGATACGTGGTAGCCCTGGAGCTCGCCTCTGCTTGGAGGTCAGGTCTTGGGTTGCAGGTCACTTGGCGGTGCGAGAACCCACCGCTGAGGAGATGCAGGGTCCGGATCAGCTGAGCACGGTCCTTAGCTGATTCTTGCTTGTACGCGGGAGTACTCGGTCTGTAGGGTACCGACAGACATGATCTTACATATTGTGTGCAATTATAGAGCTAGACATGTGTGTATGTATAGATATATGTGGATACTGTCTAAGTATATATACACATTTTTCGAAACGGTCGATTACCAACATATATTAATAGTAGAAGAGCATCAATTACAGGAAGGTAGTGAGGGTTAGCAATGTTTGTACCATGACACAATGACCCAACTAGAAAGCAATCACCGGTTGTAGCCCGGTGACACTATTACCTGCCTAGCTACCATCTGTGGGAGGGATTTGTAGGTGAATGTCTCTCGCCCTCCGCAACATTCTGCCATGTCGACGATGGAGTTCAATAGCTGACGATCGGATAGTTCTGTTACCTGGATGACCCGGGGATTCCTTTCGAGCCATATAGACCAGCATGTGAGGATGGCCAAGGATTTTGCATTCCTTTGTTGCTTATTGGACCACAATCCTTGCAGACTCTAGAACCAGTCCTGCAGTGCTGTTGGCCCCTGTGGTAGTGTCAAGTATCGGTGTGAATGACCGGATACCCGACCAGATTTGCAACGAGGCGCCAGACCGATCTAGATACTGGACATTCAGCAAACAAATGGATTGAGGATTCTAGAGACCTGACGCAAAGCCCATAAAAATAGTTATTGTGCTCACCCCTTCTCAACAGTCTATCGGCTGTACAAATTCTGTTCTAGACCATCAACCAAATAAAGATTCATGCCCTTGAATAAATAATATAGTTATACATGGTAGGGAGCCTTAAAAAACCCTCTTATTTTCAATGTGGTGCGGGCGTGCTCGAAGGACGTAATCTCTTCATGCCAACATTCCCGAGATAGGGTGCACGTAGGTAGCACGGCTCAAGCTCCCGGTGGGGTGCCTCCCTTTTCCGATATCCACTCCCAGCACACTTTGCGATTGGTCACTGCCGCCACATGTTGGCATATATTGTATATTCATGTTCCATTCTTTTTCTACCATACACTCCATCTCAAATTACTTTTTATTTTTCAGTTCATTTTGAACTAGAGAGTGACAAGTAATTTGAGATGGAGAGAGTACTTAGATGGAAACGACAGAAGATAGAACTTTCGTAGCTTGCTCTACCATTTGTCAAGTGCACACAGCCAATACTATTTATTAGGCGTCGAGCGTGGAAATCAACATGATATGAATCCCCAACAGGATGAAAATCAAGCACTTGATGAGGTTCTTCAATAAAAGGAGATTAATCTTGGCTTATCGAATTCAAATTATATTATTTATCCAATTACCTCCGCCAGCAAGAGCAAGCATCATCGGCAGATGGAAAAAACAATGCTCTGTTTTTTAGCCTCTCTCCAATCGCAGGGCAGATGCATATGCATCCAGCTGGTGACAGAACTGAGAAGTTGTGTCATATATTGTGTATTTGTTGGGTCCCCATGCCTTGGATCTTGAAAGACCAGATTTTTACAGAACATAATTAAAAACATCTCCACTGGAAGCTAACAGACAGCATAGTCACCACTCGATCTCAAATCTTGTACAACTAACCAAACGCGATGTTGCGATGCAGGGTGTCGGCGACGTCGAGGCAGCGGGATCACAGTTCAGGGTGGTGGCCGGTTGAAAGCGTGGCATCTTTTCCGAGAAGCGAGGAACATGGCCGTCGGATGGAACCTAGTAGGGGACCTGCCCTCACATTCCCTGACAACCCAAGACTCCGCCCCAATGTGGTGGAGAAAATGGTGGTCCTCTCGGAGGACATGACGCAACGTGAAATGCTGTTATCAGCCAGAGCCCTTCGCGTCACGGAGGAGGAAGCTCTAGGGGTCAACTCAAAGGAGGAGCTTAAAGAAGAAATCATCCGTCATTTTGACCTATGTGAGTATGAATTCCATATATTTTGCAACTCTCCCGAACCTTTTCTAGTAATATTCAATGGGGCAGCTCTCAGGGATATAGTGCTGGCAAGGGCACACATTATAGAGGGCCCCTTGGATTTCTGATTTCATCCATGGGATAAGGAGGAGCATAGTATTAGTTGTGTTATACCATTCCATGTTAAGATAAGCCTTGAGGGAATTCCTCAGCATGCCTGGTTCGATGATATTGTTGCCAAAATACTCAATGACACCTGTGCAGTTCACCATGTTGCTCCATCATCCAGATAGTGGGAAGATCTGAGAGCCTTTGTCTGTTGGGCATTTTGCCAAGACCCGAATCGCATTCCCCGGATGGTCTATCTTACTCTAACAGGTAGACCGGGTCATCAAGGGTTCGATCTACAGGTTCACTCACAAGGTTAAGAGCACTTCAGCATGGGAATGTTTATAGGATACCAGTCCATATTGATTATGTGGATTTCTTAATATTTCATCATTTTCCACCCGAGGATCTTGCTGCAAAATGCAGGGAGCAGATGTGGGAATTCAGATGGAACCCAAGATGCATGGACGGGGACATGGAGGTAGAAGATGATCGACGATCTCTAACACAGCTCTGTCGTCCAGTTGCTGCGTAGCGTCACCCACATGATGATGAAGACCATGATGGGAACAATCGTAGGACAAGGCCCCACCCCCTCCTCTCAAGGATGATAGGATGGATTGGAGGACGCGGTAACAAAAGAGAACAATCTACTGATAGAACCTTTAGAGATGACCATTGAAGAGACACATCTTATAGAAGGAGAGAAACCACATACGAAGGGAGGCAGGAACAGGATCACAGTTTTTCTCCACCCCCATCCCATGTCTCGAAGTCGTCAAAGTATAAGGGAGGTGTCAAGCAATTGTGGAAACGCAAGGAAAATGACAACAAAGAAGAAGCAGGTTAAGTGTGACTAGGGTCCGAATATTTCTGACCTGCACCAGATATCACCAAGCCAGATCAGTGAAGCTATTGAAATTGTTCCTAACTGTGGAGAGATAGTCCCCTTTGATGAAGCCAACCTCACTGTTGGGAAGTAGTTGCCCAATACTGGTATATCAGATGTTATTGTAATACCGTAGGTGTCACCCCCACCAGCTTTTTTGCGGGATGGTACGATTTAGCGAGCAGAGAAAAGGACCTAAACATAGTGGCACCAACTCAGGAAATGTAAATGACTATAGAGGCAACTGTTGAAGGAAATTCGTCGCCCGACACTGCAACTAATCCTGAGCCAATGTCATGCCCGGTCATCGAAAGGATGAACAGACGCTAACCACATGTACGCCAGGATCAGTTGAATCATACATGCGTTGACAAAAGTGAAATATCATTACATAGCCATGTTCAAATACATAATAGGTCTTACAATATGACCTGAAGGTCTACAAATACACACCACTATCCTATATACATCATCTAAACTATTTACGAAGTCCAAACTACAGTGGAAGAATGGATAGATAGACAGGGCCCCATCTTCACAAGCACTCACGCGAAGGATCGTCAGCCCAGACCATGTCCTCGGGGTTGACGAAGAAATCTTCCGGTGCTGCTTATTTTTCATATTCTAAAGGGGGACGTAAGCGCATGAGTACATAGAGTACTCAGCAAGTGTGGTAAGAGGATGACATGAATGACTAGAACAAGGATAGGCCAATTATGGCTTCAACACTATGCTTAGAACCTAACCTTAGCTTTGAATTATCAATTTAATAACAAAGAAATATTCCAACACATAATGATGATGATAAAGATGACTTGAATCATAAATAACCACCATTTCCCAACCATATACTAATTATGAACTGGCCCCAAGCTGCTCTTGCCCGTGAGCACGGCTGTCATGACAGTTTTCCAAATCTCTACAGAGAGTGTACCCTTTACTCACAAGCAGTTATTTCATCCCCTGTTGCCAGGTGGACTCAGTAAACCTCCGTGTAGCTAGTGGTGATCAACCACATTTCACACTTCCGAATGTGTGTGGCCAAGAGATCACTACATGGTCTTTACAAAGGTACTCCCGACTATTGCTAGTCCTTTAAGGTTTCCACCACTGAGGCATTTCCGGAGTAACCCTCTGCCTCAGAGCCCCCTTTTGAGCCTTGCGGATCATAGAGTAGTACCCCTGCATTTTTCCCCGCACTATCCAACTACTAGCATTTCATCGGAAGAAACCTAATTAATTGACCAAGCTACCCCATCTTAGTCTCGTGGTGGTACTATAAAGCTTAGTGGCTTCCTCGATAAAACAGTCCTTAGAATTTGGTGGTGCCAAACCCAATTCCGGGTCTCGTGCAAGCTGCACCATACCAAAACCATCCAACCACCAGATTCCTACCAACTACCATTATGTGTCACCATGATTAAAGTAACCATAAAATATAGTATACTTCAAGTGTATGAAATTCCATTCCCATAGTCTAAGCATGGC
This sequence comes from Tuctoria greenei, assembly GCA_036927565.1. Classification (NCBI taxonomy): domain Eukaryota; kingdom Viridiplantae; phylum Streptophyta; class Magnoliopsida; order Poales; family Poaceae; genus Tuctoria; species Tuctoria greenei. The sequence goes on along the minus strand of JAYESD010000001.1, from coordinate 61,875,644 downwards.
TAAGCATATTAAAAACCTATCAACTTCCTAACCCAATCCAGGTGACAAGGAACTATATGGAATAGGGCATATAACATGAAATAGGACATCATTTTATGTAGCATGCAACTAACTAACATCCTAAAACAGGTGCAAGATGGTCAAGGGCACTTGCCTTCTTCGATACCTTGATTGTTGTTGAAGTCTTGGTCTTGAAGGTTAATAGTCGGGTCGTAGTACGACTCTAAAGATATTGCCAAAGCATGGCAAAAAGAAATAAAAGCTAAATAAGTATATAGCACACAATGCATGACATCTCATCATTCACAAAAGCACAAAATCCTATTCTAATGCGTCCCTACGAAGCATTTATAAATTTTCACAGCCAAAAATATGCATCTACCATTTGTTTTATATTTTTCGTATTTAATTATGGGCTAAAAACATTTTTAATGAATTTTCTATGGTCAAAATATATTTTAAAACATTTTAAATAAATTTTCTATGGTCAAATTATATTTTATTTGAACTCTACAATTTTATTACAACATAAAAAGATTTTACACTAATTTCATACTGTTTTTATATTTATTATATCATTAATAGTTATTTTCTATACATTAGATACATCTCTAAATAATATTCAGCAATTAAATAAACATCAGAGACTTCCTGGTAATTTTTCTATACTGAACAGGGGCTAAAAACATAATTTAGTAAATTTCCAGGGGCTAGATTCAATATTTCCTTTGATTTAACCTAATTACAGAAAGTACAGAGGGTAGCTTGATAAATTTAGGGGTTAAATAGTATTTTTAATAAAGTCCAGGGGGTAGCTCACAAGTTTCCCTGCGTTTAAATGTGGCGGCGGGAAAAAGGGAATTCAATGTGGGCCGTTGGATCCAAGATGGATGCACCGGATTTTATTAAAACGAACTGGTATCCGTATTTTAGTCCTTGTCGTTCGGTTAAAACCGACGGCAGAGAGGCGGCCACGTCGCCTCGGCTACGTGCACACAACACCCGCGGCGGTGCACGGCGGCAGACCTCGCCATCGCTGGCCAAAACGGCCCAAATCTCATCTATTCTATGCACTCTGTACAGGAATCGAAAGAGGGAAGAAAGGGGAACAAACCTCGGGTGTTTTCGGAGTCCGAAGAAGGTCGAAAAGGGGTCGATGATGATGGCTTGCGGCGAACGGCAGCAGCTTCCGTCGATTCCTGTGAAGCCTCTGTAATATCTCCGCGCAACCTTGCCTGGCGTGATCCTAGCATCAAGGCAAAGTGATTAGAGAAGATAGGAGCGAGGGATAGGCATCGAGTCAACGGGAACGTGTGCGACGTACCTAGAATGGCAGTTGGCTATGAGGACCGGGTCGACAAATTCCAGGAATCGCAGAGGGCAGTGCCGTGCGATGCGGCACCCAACAGCACACATGAAAAGAATACGACAAAATACAAAGTTTTATTTATATAAATAGCGGAAGTCTTTTACAATACTTAATATACAGTGGAAGATAATATTCATAGTTAAACTCTCAGCCTAGCTATGCAAAAGTGCAGCCGTCCAGCCTGCGGACGCTACACACTAGCCACAAAAAAAATATTGCGGCACGCAGGGCTGCCATTCGGCAGTATACCCCGACGGAGGCATCGCCTCATCCTCGGGCCCTTCCTCATATGTCTCACCTGCAACAACTTAATATAGCAACCGTGAGCACGAAGGCTCAGCAAGACTGAACCGTCTCACCTAAACATGGAACTCTATATGCAGGGATACTTAACATAGTAATAGATATAGCAGTAAATGACTCGCTTATATGTTGAGCATCATTTTTACAAGTTAATGGCAGCAGCTTAAATGTTCAATAACATTAACTTTACTGAGCCTAATCTATAGCAATCATAGTGGCAAAACAATTTTATTTCAATATATCGTATTCTCCTGACTTCTTCAGTATTTACTATGTCACAACACAGTGAACAAGTGCTACTCAAATAACCGCAAGGGACAGCTTTTGCAATCAGGACACACCCGAATAACACGTCACGTACACCCGTGCCTAAGGAGCGTGTCGTGCTCCTCGTCATGTCATACATAGTCACCTTTCACCAGAGAACTCAAACGCCGAACCGGTCCCACCATCGCGGGCATAAGGTTCCCGCACGGAGCATGTCTGTGCCCGCCGGCAAATTTACACCTTACTACCCTCAGCCCACCCCTGTCGACAATGGGCTATGCCTTGACATCCAAGTTATCAAGTTACATCAGTTTCTTGGGTTCCATGTGCCCAGTATGCATCTAGTACTGTTCAAATTTGTCTAGCAGGGCCATACACGGATCGGTCCTCAATCAACACAAGCAGGGCTACGCACGTGAGACCATGTCTCGCTGCATCCTGCCCACTGCTCAGTCTCAGTTTCACATTTCTAAACCATTCTTTGATTCAATTCATCCAGTGTGATAAAATCCTATGGCTGGATCAAGAGGAGTCTACAAGAATTTATTTGGAATTATTTGAGCAAATATGCTAGGAGAAATTTATTTTTAAAGTTTTCTAAAAATCTGGAATTATTTCCTAATGGAAAAGTTTGAATAATCAACCCAGACCCACTTATTTGAATTGGGCCAATCGCATCTGGGCCACACCGGGGGGCCATGGGGTTAACCCGCATAGCCGCACCCGATCCAGTGCCGCAGCTGATCACACGCGAGAGGAAGAGTCGCTGACAGGCAGGACCCGTCGGGTCGTCGTCTTCCTCGCGACGCGGCGGCGTTCCTTGATGAAGCAGCAGCGGCGCACGTCGGAATTGGTTGTGTTTACCTCCATCCGCCTAGCCCTAAAATTGACCACGCAACACGATGCTAGGGTACAATCGTGGCGGCGACGGCCAGAGGTGGCGGCGCAACGGCGGCGGCGGAGCTAGGGTTTCGGCGATCGTCGGAGTCGCTCGGAAATGGTGCAAACACCTTGGGGAAAAGCAAGGAATGTTCCTGGGAGCATGGGGAAGATGACTAGGGGGTGCAAACGGGATGAAATCGCCGAACACCAACTTCGATGGTGGACCGACAGTTTTTCATTGGCGGCGGGGAAAACTTGAATATTTCGTCCTTTACTCGATGGTGTCCACTGATTCTTAGTAGAGGGGTGCGCTAGGAGGTACGGAGTATAATCCTTAATTGGGTTGAAGAATCATTACGCATAGAAACGGAATTAATCCGAGAAGCTTGCTAGTTCATGGGCCACAGCCAAAAGAAAAACTCACATCATTTGCTCGATATGGAATGAAACGAAGAACAGTTTGTACTGTGAGAAGGGTCGTGTCTTGGTGGTCCTATTTCCTTCTGGGATTAGCTCGAGAGAGGGCATGTGGCGTTGGTGTGACGGGAAGGCAGCAGCATTCTCACGGCGGCCGAACAGCGGCGCCGGCAAAACTGCAAAAAGGTCGCCATGTAGCCAACGAAACAATGAACCGAAAGCTTGAGAAGGTAGAAGGGAGGCTTAGGTACCACTTTGCTGTTGGGAGGACGACGAAATCTGGCTTTGGTTGTCCGGCAAAGCTGAGCGACGAGGAGGCGGAGCTGAGCTCGACGGCGGCGCGAAACAGAGCAATGGAGCGCTGGGTTTATCACTTGGGGTTAGGAATGGAAGACAAGGGCGAGGAGGGAGTGATATAGACGACAGAAATGCCACGCATCTGCTTGCTGACGGTGAGGTGTTGCCCTCACTGCGCGTCAATCGGCGGGGAGTCAGAAAACAGAGCACTCACAGTAATGGTTCACTGACCAGTGGGTCCCACGTCCCCTTCCAAGTCTATCTCTCTAGTACTTCAATTCTTCCACCTAAACATGTCCAAAAATTCCATATTTTTGTGGAGAGGCCACTTCAAATATGGAGATTCATATTCTGGAATTGTATTTTGAATTTGGACAAGTTTCAACTGAAATTTAAATTTGAATTTGAATGAAATAGTCACTGAATTAAATAACAAATGAGCTTCAAAAATTATGAAACTTGGCAGAGAGGCTATTTGGAATATTTGGAATTTATTTGTGAACTCAGATTTGTAATTTGGCAAGGTTTGAATAGGAGCTAAATTTGAATTTTTTAATCCCTTCTATTGAACCTTGAATTGATTTAATTTCTCAATTGTCTTTTGATTTATTTCCCCATTCCAATTTTTAATTTCTCTTGTATGAACTTGTACCTTGAATTTAGGGCCTTTACATGCAATATACAACTCCACATGCTTCTTGGCGATGTAGTTTGTATGTACTGGGATGAAATGAGCTGATTTGGTTAGTCGATCGACTATCACCCAAATCGAATCATGCTTCTGGAAGGTGAGAGGTAATCCGACAATAAAATCCATACTAATGTCTCCCATTTCCAAGCCGGAATTTTCAGGGGTTGCAGATGTCCGGCTTTCTTCATGTGGTCGGCTTTCACCCGCTGACACGTTTCACACTCCGATACGTACTTTGCAATTTCTCCCTTCATCCGTGTCCACCAAAATCTGGTTTTCAAATCTTGGTACATCTTGTTGCTGTCCGGATGAATAGAGTACTTGGATAAGTGAGCTTCATCCAAGATTTTCTTCTGAAGTGTCATGTCATGGTGTACCACGATACGGTCCTTGAACCACAGGGTACCATGTTCATCACTTCAGAAGCACATCATTCCCCATTCTTCATTCTCCTCTGAATGTGCAACATACCCACTTCTTTATTTTGAGCCTCCATAATCTCCTCTCGTATGGTAGGGGTGAGACCAAGATTATATAGCGCTCCATATGGAACCAAGTATAAATTCGGCTCGTCCTCTTCCATTTTAGTGATGTACAGATTATTAACGTGAGACTTGCAGCTCAATGCATCGGCAACCACATTTGCCTTGCCGGGATGGTAGTGAATTTCAATCTCATAATCTTTGATCAATTCCAACCATCTTCATTGTCATATTCAGTTCATTCTGAGTGAAGATATATTTCAGACTCCTGTGATCGATGTAGAGGTGCACTAAATTTCCTTGTAAATAATGCCTCCACATTTTCAAAGCGAGTACCACGGCAGTGAGCTCAGCGTCGTGACTTGGATAATACTGCTCATGATTTCATAGCTGCCGTGATCCATACGCGATCACGTGTCCTTCTTGCATTAACACGCAGCCGAGACCAATGCCAGACGCATCACGATAAACGTCGAAAAATTTGGTCGTATCCGGCTGAGCTAGCACTGTGGCTGTTGTGAGATGTTTCACCGATGCTTAGAATGCATCCTCACATGCCTTGCTCCAAATATATTTAGTCCTCTTTTTCAGCATCTCCGTCATTGGTTTAGCGATTTTTGAGAAGCTCGGAATGAACCTCCGATAATATCCCACTAACCCGAGGAAACTATGAACTTCATGGACGGACGTTGGAGACTTCCATTTCAGCACTTGTATAATTTTGCTTGGATCTACAGCGATGTCCTCCGCTGAAATAATGTGACCAAGAAATGGTACTTGTTTGATCCAAAACTCACACTTGCTAATTTTGCATAAAGCTTGCGATCTCGCAATCGTTGGAGCACGATATGCAAGTATCTTGCGTGTTCTTTTTCTGATTTTGAATAAACCATAATATCATCGATGAAGACCACGACAAACTTGTCCAACTCCAGCATGAAAACAGAATTCATGAGGTACATGAAGTGAGCCGGTGTGTTGGTAAGTCCGAACGACATGACGAGATATTCATAGAGCCCGTATCTCATCGAGAATGTCGTCTTCGGTATATCATCCGGTTGGATTTTGATTTGATGGTATCCGGACCGAAGATCCATCTTCGAGGACACCATAGCACCCACAAATTGATCGAATAATATATTGATGCGCGGTAGTGGATACTTGTTCTTGATTGTCACGGCATTGAGCAGACGATAGTCCACACATAGACGTAATGTATTGTCCTTCTTCTTTACAAATAATGCGGAGCAGCCCCAAGGTGACGAACTTGGGCAGATGAGACCTTTGTCCAGCAGGTCCTTCAAATGCTCCTTTAATTCCGCCAATTCATTTGGTGTCATCTTGTATGACCTTCGAGAAATAGGCGTAGTTCTCGGAATAAGTTCGATCTTGAACATGATGTCCCTATCCGGTGGAACACCCGGAAGGTCATCGGGAAACACATCCGGATACTCACGGACCACGCTAATGTCTTCAAGCTTTGGGCTTCCATGTTGTAGGTGGCTGGAATTTCTTGGATAAGGCGGTCTAGAATAAGAGTGTGTGGTTCGTATAGTGAGTTCAAATGGACCACACGTGGAAAAATATCGAGAACAGCACCATGACGTTGCAGCCACGACATCCCTAAGATGACATCAAGCTTTTGACCCTCTAATATAATTAGAGGAGTCGGATAGATATTCCCACCCATATTAAGTTGTGCTTTATGGACTTTCATGTCCGCTGCTATTTTCCCACCCGGAGAGCAAATCAAATATGGAATTTTTGTGGGAGTGATAGTTAATTGATGCTTGACAACATAAGATTGGCTAAAGAAATTATGGGTGGCACCGGAGTAAAATAATATGACTATGGGATTTTAGAGTAGAGAAAACTTACCAGCAAGAATGGGTTCGCCTTCCGGCACGTCTTCGAGATCTAAGTGGTGGACGTTGCTGGGTTTTGGTGCTGGTTTCTTGGGCTGGTTGCGGGATTGAACGGCACCCCGATATGGTGCTTGCCCGCTGCCTTGACGCTGCTCGGGGCAGTCCCTTGCAAAATGCCCGGCCCGGCCACACGTATAGCACGTGTACTGTGTCGAGTTCTCTCCAATCTGCGGACGGAATCTCGGTGCACATGGTGGAGGTGGATAAGCACGTGGGACCATCCTCTGCTGTTGCTGCTGTTGCGGATATGGTGGTTGAAAACGCGGCACGTTGAAAGATCGACCGCGGAATTGCTGCGGTCGCGCCGGTGGCTGCCATCGCTGACCGGATGGTGAGCGATACACCACATGGTATTTTTGCGGACCACCCCCGCTGCTGCTCGACGGTGCGCTCCGTTTCCTCTTATAAGAAATGAGCTCACGCTGAGCATCTTCCTGTACAATCACGGCATTGACGATGTCGTTGAAGGTGCCGCTGTTGCATTGTGCGAGTTGGACCTTCATCTTTGGATTAAGGCTCCGGAAGAATATGTCTCTCTTCTTATTTTCCATCCCTACATACTCGGGCGTGTATTGTGCCAAATGATTGAACGCACAGGAGTATTCGTGGGCACTCCTCCCGCCTTGCTTTAGCTACAAAAATTATTGAAGCTTCCTCTTCATTATTCCGGCAGGGATATGGTAGGCGCGGAACGCCTCCCGGAATTTGGTTCAGGTGACCGCATGATCGGCCGACAGTGACGCGATGAAGTTCGCCCACCAAGCACTGGTGGATCCTTGAAGCTGTTGTGCTGCAAACGGCGCCTTCTGCTGTTTGGTGCATCGAAGCAAACCGAACTTCGCCTCAAGAATGCAGAAGAAGTTGTCCGCCTCCAGATGCTCCTCGGTCTCCATGAAGACTGGTGGATGCATTGCCAAGAAATCCAAATACAAGCTTTGTTGGGGCTGGCGTTGCCCATTGTCTTGTTGTCTCCCTTGATAGGACGAATTTCGAACCAACATCCGCAGTAACTCGATTTGCTCGTCGTGCGAGCTGAGTACTGCAGCTAGAATCTCCGCGAGCGTCCTTGGAGGCTCAGGTGGTGGTGGTGGAGGGATTTGTTACTGTGGTGTCGCGGTTTTCTCCCGGGTCGGAGATTCATCCTCACGACCCCGGCTCGAGCCTCCTATCTCGGGCGTCGAACGCGTACGCACCATTTTGCATATACACGATTTAAATCAGCAACATGTTTGTTTTCTTCATCCATCTTATACCATAGTAGTCACTACAGGAAAAGCGATCATTTGCGACGGCTGATTTTATTTGCGACGGCCAGCCGTCGCAAATACCTTAAATTGCGACGGCCCGCCTCTGGCCGTCGCAAATAATATGACCGTCGCGAATAAGAGCTTATTTGCGACGGCTTTGGGACCGGCCGTCGCAAATAAGCGGTTATTTGCGACGGCCCCCCCTAAAGCCATCGCAAATAAATGAGCCGTCGCAAAAAAATCAGCCGTCGGCATCTGGCTTATTTGCGACGGCATCTGGCTTATTTGCGACGGCTTCGGCCGTCGCAAATCGTCGGGATTCCTGTAGTGAGTGCGAGTATTCACAATGTGATAATTGCATAACATTCACATATATTGATAAAGTACAAACTTTATACAAGATATATTATCTCATGACCAAGTGTACCATAGTGATTTCCAAAATGATGGACTCCCACTATGGAAGTACATCTCAACTATACTTGGTCTCCATGAGTCGTCATAGACACCTTGTCATCTTCTACACACCAACTACTATTTATAATATGACACAAACATGGCTACAAAATAAACACGAGCAACCTCTAACTATACATTGCCCCGTGATGGCAGTAGTGCTGCCCCATCCTACCCCGATGCATCGTCATCGGTGTACTCAATTATCTCTGGATCTTCCTCCTCCTCTGGATCTGAAGGTACTTGCTCACCCATATTCAGCGGTATGTCATGAGCTGGTGGATACACAACTGGTTGCAATTGTGCTTCGGCCTCGATCAAATTATCCTGAAGTTGCTCTGCCTCGTACTCCCAATTCTGAGCTTCCTCGATGGCTTTGTCTCATGCCTCGGTGACTACCAACAGCTGCTATTTCTGTTGTTGCACCTCCAACTGACTCGCCTGCAGTCCATCATGAGTTTTCTGCAGATCCTTGCGAGCTTGCCGCAGTTCGGCACAAGCCTTCCGCAATCTAGTGCGAGTGTGATGCAACTGATCCTCGCATTGCTTTAGTCGGTGATTCGTCGGAGCCAGGAACGAACGTAGGTTCTCATTGATGTAATCAAGAGTGTCACCCCGTTCAGTAGCTTGCCTCAAGGATTTGACTTGCTCCTGAAGGATTGCACCTTGTGCAAGAACCACCATGCTGGATGCAGCAGCAAATGTCCCAAGGGTTGTCGAGGTTGTGTCGCCATATGGTCGATAGGCCGCAACCATACGACGTTGCCACTGAAAACCAGCATCACCACGGCCGGAAGAAGAGCAAATTGTGTCCCAGCCATGGCATCTTGATGAATCTCGCAAAGCTTCATAAGCGCTTCGCCCACTGCAAAGGCCCACGTATCCACCAAACGAGCTCCCTGGATCGTGACCGGAAAAGGAGCCCATCCATAGAAACGCGGACTTGCCGGAATGTCAACCAGGACGGTACACAACAGTACGCCTCTGTCAACCGCCTCTTGGCCCCAATAGCATGGCATCTCTATGAAGCCAGACTGTTGGAGCACCTCCCGTAACATGCTCAGGAAGCACGGACGGTTGGCGCACGTGGAAAATACCCATCCGTCCGGTAATAGCATCACATCCGTCATCTATAAAAGAAGTACTTGAAGGAGTCAAATACTGAAATTCAACAAACTTTGTTGATAAACATATCTTGGTTGTGAAAATTGAATTATGAAAGTGAATTCAAATTCAAATGCCAAATGAAACATAACACTGGAATTCTGTCTCAGTTTCTGTTCATTCAGACCAGTCTGGAGAAATTCGAAATTTTCATCCAGTTATAGGCACAATCAGGACTTGAGTTAAACTACAAAATTGTATTACACTAAAATATATTTCCATAACGTATTTATTTTACTCCAGATCATTTATGTATAAGGAGATATGATTTTTGCAAGTTGACAGTTCTCTAGAAAAAATTTGACAGCATCTCTTCTGTTTAAGGCTGATTTTTGTCCACATTTTTGCAGATACAAAACATCAATAGATGCAAAAATCATAAATTACAACATTGTTGTATACATCCTCAGGATTACATAAATTCATTATATGAAGTCATTCGTTGATTCTTCAAAGAGATATGATGGAAACAATAACAGGGTACAGAAACTGCCCAGTCTCTGTCCAGATTTAACAGAGTTTGGAAATTTGAATTTTTCAATAGTTTACAGGGGGATTCTGATCTGTAGTTGAACATAAGATTTTTAGAGGACTCTCTAAAATTTCCAACAATGTGTGATATACCTTCAGAGGTGAAAGATAAAGAAAGTTATGCTATCCTAAACTTAGTCAATTTTCTGTCCAGTTCACTGTTTGAAACAAGAACTGGGCACTTTAAGTTCAAATGATGTTTTCAAGTTTTAAATCTTGAAATATTTCTTGGAGCTGAAAATTAAACTTGTGGATGGTTTCCTCAAGTTCCCAAACCATATGTCCGCTTATCCAAGCGACCACATGATCAATTTTAAATCTCACCAGCACGCTCCAAAACAGAGATTACAAATTCAACCTTAGTCCTAAGTTGGGAATTTTTACTTGTTGTCGAGTCACACCACCAGCACGGATATCGTCATCAACGTGCCTGATGAAACTCAAATGCAATGCTGGTACTACGCCTCACCAAAGAAAATCGTAAGCCCGTATTCCGGCATACATCTCAACGGTGGCAGTAATGACGTTCACTCGCAAATGTTTTCTACTCGAGCTACTTAAACGTGGTTAGTGTACTGCATCTACACACCAACGATGGATCAAATATATGGTGCCGTACGGCACATCCCGCACAGTCGAACAGTTCACAATAATATATATAAAAGTAAAAACAATCGTCCCGTATCATTCCATATGGGCCGCCTCGAGTTAAGCCACGTCTCGAGGTACATAACCGGGTTTTCTACCACCTGACGGGGTCCCACATCTTTGCATAGTGCTGCACCAGTAGGGGCGCATCGGGTTATGTCCCACCTAACGGGGGCTCCCACTAATTTTTTAGCATGTTGGACTACCGCGTGTCATATGTTCTCAGAAACATGGAAAGTTTCAATGACTCATATTAACATTTTCGTGCCAAGCCATGGAAACAACCACATGCTACCTCTCGCATGTTGAGCTTAATGCAATTGATCCGCTTGCGGTGGCGTACCTTACCTCTTACCTGACGTCGGAGCATCGTTATATAATATAATAACACATAAGTTAGCTTGCCACCTTGAGTAACTAATACTATAATAGACCTTATGTGGGCATAGTACTAATCCTCACTCGACTACTCTTAGGTTTTCCAAAATAGGATCTTTTCGAGCGTGCTATTCCCAATGCGGCTATGATACCAGGCTATGAGGATCGGGTCCACACATTCTAGGAATCACAGATCGAGGTGTCGTGTGATGCGGCACCCAACAGCACACACGAAAAGAATACGACAAAATACAAAGTTTTATTTATATAAACAGTAGAAATCTTTTACAATACTTAATATACAGTATAAGATAATATTCATAGCTAAACTCTCAGCCTAGCTATGCAAAAGTGTAGCCGTCCAGCCCACGGATGCTACACACTAGCCACACACAAAATTATTGCGGCATGCAGGGCTCCCATTCGGCGATATACAACGACGGGGGCATCACCTCATCCTCGGGCCCTTCCTCATATGTCTCACCTGCAACAACTTAATATAGCAACCATGAGCACGAAGACTCAACAAGACTTAACCGTCTCACTTAAATATGGAAATCTATATGCAGGGATACTTAACATAGGAATAGATATAGCAGTAAATGACTCGCTTATATGTCGATCATCATTTTTACAAGTTAATAGCAGCAGCTTAAATGTTTAGTAACAGTAACTTTACTGAGCCTAATCTATAGCAATCATAGTGGCAAAACAATTTTATTTCAATACATTGTATTCTCTTGACTTCTTCAGTATTTACTACGTCATAACACAGTGAACAAGCGGTACTCAAATAACCGCGAGCGACGGTGATTGCAATCAGGACACACCCGAATAACACGTCACGTGCACCCGTGCCTAAGGAGCGTGTTGTGCTCCTCACCACATCATACGCAGCCACCTTTCACAAGAGAACTCAAACACCGAACCGGTCCCACCATCGCGGGCATAAGGTTCCCGCACGGAGCGTGTCTGTGCCCGCCGGCAAATTTACACCTTACTACCCTCAGCCCACCCCTGTTGACAATGGGCTATGCCTCGACATCCAAGTTATCAAGTTACATCGGTTTCCTGGGTTCCATATGCCCAGTATGCATCTGGTACTGTTCAAACTTGTCCAGCAAGGCTGCACACAGATCGGTCCTCAATCGACACAAGCAGGGCTACGCACGTGAGACCACGTCTCGCTGCATCCTACCCACTGCTCGGTCTCAGTTTCACATTTCTAAACCATTATTTGATTCAATACATCCTGTGTGATAAAATCCTATCTCGCGAGTAGATTCCAACTACTCGACTTCTACCGGATTCCTATAAACATTAGCATGGCATTGTCTACTCGTCAAGCTCTAGACCTACCCAATACTCCATCGTATTTGTGGGTCATGCAAGTGGAGTAACAAGCACCTTAGCCCCAATGCACAAAATTCATCCTAGACATAAGTTATACAAATAGAAAATTTGAAATAGCACTTAAATGCAAACCGGGGCTTACCTGGTTGTGAGTCAGTGGGGAAGTTAGCTTCAGGAAGTAGAGTCTCGAAGGGCTCCAGGTCCTCCTCGATCTCACTCACTATATGATATGCAGTATATAAAGTACATGAATGATATAGAAACTATAGATAATATTTTATAAATACTGATCAGGTATGTAAATGATTTTAATTGGCTTTGGGATTTTTACAGTGGACACTAGGATCTTTGAGGAAGATCTGGACCAAAAATTGGAGATGTTCAAAGAAGCTTGTTGTCTCTAAAATTCCAACAAGAAAAAGGCTTCCCTAAATTTTGGTACAGAATATGTAGCTTTGTCATGGCTATTAGTAGGTGATTATGGTAGAGAAGGTTCCACTAGTTCTATGAAAGTTTGTTTCATAATTTTCTAAGCTTCCAACAGGGAGAAATTGATTTTATCAATTTGCAAGAAATGGTTATTGTACTTTTCCCAATTTTAAACTACATAAGGATTTGGAACACTGATGAACCCAGCAAATGAAGTCCAATGAACCTGAAATCAAGTGTATTATTAAGAGTATCCTGACAAAAATTGGGAATTTTCCAATTAACAGAACATGAGTAATTAATTTCCCAAGCAGTTAGCTCAAAGGAATTAATTATGAAACTTCTGGGAGTTTCATGTCCAACAAATTGTACCACTGCAAAATTTGGAACAAGATGAGTCTAGCAGAATTTATTTGGATTTTTTTAGCAAATATACTAGGAGAAATGGATTTTAAAGATTGAATGAATTCTGGAATTAAATGGGAAATGAAAAATTTAAATAAAACCGGTTGGGCCCCACTGTTTAAAATGACCCAGTCGCAGCTGGGCCACATATGGGCCACAGGGTTCACCCCGTGCAGCCATATTTAATCCGGGCCACAGATGATCCGAGGGGAAACCTGATGAGTAAATTGATGAAGAGGCCCGATCTTCCGATAGGTAATGGGTAAGTCGATTGATGGAGATCTCGACGTTAATGATCCGAGGCTCTCGAGTAGAAACGAACAGCCCCTGCAATCACTACACCACCGCTCCGTTGGTTATCAACCGTGCTTCACACGATTGACCTTGCCAAGAAGGCTAATCCCTGCAAGTGCAACCGAGAACACAAGCAAGAACGTAGAAGAAGCAATCTGAAATTGCTGAATTGGGGTTTCACAAACCGAAAAACGGCGATATTATTGATCTAAGCAAAACCCAATTGTCTATGGCGGCTACCATGGAGTATATATAGGTGGGAGGACGTCCAAGGGGGTGTTAGGGTCGTGACCTAACCCTAAGACACGAAAATAATGGACTTAGACTTGATACAAGGCCCAATGGCCCAATACGGTGGCGCAGCACCCTGACAGATTCTGTACTTGATTTTGTTTCGACGATTCCCTACGAATCCTAAGGAATTTTGACATAGGACCGGTTCCATTGGAAAGGTTATCCTCTCCCCTTTCCGTGCATATGTAGAACGTCCAAGACGGAGTTCGTATGCGTCCTGGGCGTCCGTTTTAGTGTGTACTGCTCCTGGACTCCGAGTTGAATACGATTTGGAGTTTGGTTCGGTTTCCATCTTCTTTGAACGAATTCTCTGGTCTTCCACGTCCCTAATACTCCCTCCAAGTACTCCTTGAACCTCTCCATGGATCCTAATCACAAATAAATCATTAAGTAGCAATCTATGCTCAAAAACATATAAGGAAATATATAAGAACGAGTTCACCTCTGAAATTAATTGTTGTGTATGAACTCTATTGATTGCATCTTGTATATTCAGCAGAGTGTTGTTTGTATCCATATAAGTGATGTCCTCATCAAAACCACCGATGCTGACCGGTGGGACCCACGCGTCCTCTTCTACCTCGCGACGCGCGGTTCGGCTGCGGCGGCGCAGCGCCGGCGAGCTTGCTAGGATGGCTGCGTCGACCTCCTCTCAGCCTAGCCTTGACCGCTTAACCTTAAAATCGACCGCGCAAGACGATGGTGGGGTCCAATCGTGGCGGCAACGGCCGGAGATGGCGGCTCGACGATGGCGGCAGAAGCTAGGGTTTCGGAGCATGAGAAAGATGATTTGGAGGTGCAAACGCCAGGGAACGGTCGACAACGATGAGTTCGACGGTGTGCCAACAGTTTCTTCATGGTGGCTACGATAATTTCCTTCCATTTTGGTGAGATGCTGCGCCAGGAGGCCTAGAAGATAATCCTTAATTGGATTGGAGAATCGTTGCACATAGAAACAAAATTAAACGACGATCTAGTGACCTCGTTATGAAATAGCCACGGGGAAACTCCAGATAGGGAGGCTAGAAGGCATGATAGGGGCTGAAACTTCACCAGAAGCATCTATGTACCTTTGCACGCCTTATTGCTTCAAGTAAAGAGACGAGAACTTGCTTGTGGCAGCATGTCCTCGTGGAGCAGAAGGTTTCGCGTCGTCTTCACCCGCGAGCTCCGGGGAAACATCAAAAGACCAAGGCAACATGTAAGGGAAGAGGGAACCAATGGTACCAGATGCTGGAGGGAAGCTTGGTGCACCTTTTTGCTGTTGCACTCGGGCACCACCTCGGCCTGGAAGCAGAGCTATGCGGGGAGGCAGCAAGGGCAACGGGGAAGGCTCGGGAGAGAACAGAGGAGAAATGCCGCTTGCTTTTTCCACCCGGTCGACGGCGCAGAGATAGGGACGGAGAGGTGTAAGGAGCATGCCATGATGCAGGCAAGCAAGCAGCTCGCTGGCAGTGTGCATGCCATGTGGTGTCGAGCGGGGCAGCGCCGAAAAAACGGCGTGCAGAGCACTACCGTAGATGTCACACTGACCAATGGGTCCCACTACTCCCTTAAGTAAATCCTTCTGTGGTAATTTAATTCCACCACCTAAAATTGTCCAAAAATCCCAGATTTTTTGTGGAGAGGTCAATTCAAATGTGTAGGTTCAAATTCTGGAATTTTATTTCACAATTGGTTCAGTTTCAGATGGATTTCAAATTCAAATCCGAATTTGAATAGAATTCAATGTACCCATTGAATTAAATAGAATTTGAACTCCAAATATTAAGAAAATTTGCAGGGTGCTATTTGGAATATTTGGAAGCTAATGGTGAGCTCAAATTTTTATTTTGGCAAAGTTTGAACAGGAGCTAAATTTGAATTTATGAATTCCTTCAATTAAGGTTTAAATTGGTTTGATTTCTCATTTTCCAATTTAATTTCTTTTTCCCATCCAAATTATAGTATCTCCCATCTGAACTTTGCACTTTGAATTTAGGGCTTTTACATTGGCTAGGGTTTGGCGCGGAGGGGGAGAAAGAGAGGGGGAGGGCGGCAATTTATAGATGGAATGTGTGCGACGGTTGATGGCGATCGTGAATGGAGATTCCTCGTCCAGAATCCGTGCGTGGAGCAACGATTTGAAGTGGGGGCATGCGGCGTGGCACAGCAGAGAGAAAAGGCGGTGGCAGTTGCTAGAGGTGGGGGATGACAGGTGGGCCCCGCGCTGCAGAGAGAGAAGGGGAGGGAAGGGCTACTGGGCCGCGGGTGGGAAAAAATTATTTGGGCCGCGTAAGGGGTTTTTGGCCCAGTAAGGGTTTTAATACTTTTTCTTTTTCCTTTTCTTTTCTTTTGATTTGATTTCAAACTTCAACATATTCTACTCGTTTGAATTCAAAAATTCAAAAAAATGCACACATAATTTTACTATATTTTATTCATTTTGTTTACAATTTTTTGGGTGTTACAACTCTACCCCCCCTTAAAATGGAATCTTGCCCTCGAGATTCGGACGTCCTAAGAGAAAAGATGAGGGAACTCGGCCTTGAGGTCTTCTTCTCTTTCCCACGTTGCTTCTGCCTTCGAGTGATGTTTCCATTGCACTTTGCACATGTGAATGACTTTGTTTCTGGTAACCCTTTCTGATGTCTCAAGTATCTTGACAGGTTGTTCTACATGGGACAAATCTTCTTGTGCATCTACCGCTTCGTTAGGTAACTGTTCCTCAAGCACTCTTAAACACTTCTTAATCTGCGACACATGGAACACATTATGTACATCTGAAAAGTGCAGTGGGAGCTCAAGCTGATAAGCCACTACACCTTGTCGTTCTAATATTTTGGACGGACCAATGTAGAGGGGTGACAACTTGCCTTTTACTTTAAATCTTCTCAACTCTCTCATAGGTGGCACTTACAGGTACACATAATCACCAATCTCAAATGTTAGATCACGTCTTCTAGTATTCGCATAACTCTTCTGTCTTGTTTGAGCTGCCCTTAGATTCTTTCAAATTTCTTGTACTTGTCTTTCAGCCTCTTTCAATACATCGGGCCCAAAAACTTGACTTTCTCCAGCCTGATTCCAAAAAAAAAAAACGATGTTCTACATTTCTGTCCATACAATGCTTCAAAGGGAGACGTCTTCAAACTAGCTTGATAACTGTTGTTATAATAGAATTCAGCACAAGCTCTCAACATATCCCCTAGTATCTGGTTGGTGCGTTCTGTCTAACCATCGGTCCGAGGATGATATGCTAAGCTGAAATTTAAATGGGTATCCATTGATTCATGCAACTTCTGTCAAAACCTTGAGGTAAAATGAGTGCCTCGATATGAGATTATCTTCTTGGGAACTCCATGTAAGCATACAATTCTGGAGATGTACAATTCTGCCAACTTGGGACCATTATAGCTCTCCTTTACGGGGATAAAATGGGCAACTTTAGTCAAACGATCCACTATTACCCATATAGAATCATATCCAGACTGAGTCCTTGGCAGTCCCACAATGAAATACATGCTGATTTATTCTCATTTCCATTTTGGCACTTTAATTGGTTGTAGCAACCCTGCTGGTCTTTGATGTTCTGCCTTAATTAGTTGACACGTTTCACAAATAGCCACATATTCTGCTACATCCCGTTTAATTCCATGCCACCAATACTCCTTAAGATCTTGGTACATCTTCGTTCTTCCGGAATGAATAGAGTATGATGAGTCATGAGCTTCTCTTAATATCAACTCTCTAATCTCCTTTACATCTAGAACACAGATCCTCTTTCCAAGCCATAGGGTTCCTTGTTCATCCTCTCTAAAGTTCGGAGCTTTTCCTTTCTTCATCAATTGCTTGATCTCCTTGACCTTCTCATCATTCTTCTGTCCTTCCGTATATCATGCTCAAGGGTTGAATCCACTTCCATAGCAACTGCTACAGTGCTAGACATCATGCATAAGTTTAACCTTGCAAACTCGTCACATAACTGGGGTTGAAGAGCTTGTACGGACAATTTCTTACATTGTCCCTTCCTACTTAGTGCATCAGCGACCACATTAGCTTTTTCTAAATGGTAGTTGATTCCCACATCAAAATAATTTATCAACTCCAACCAACGACGTTGTCCAAGGTTGAGATATGGATGGGTGAATATGTACTTCAAGCTCTTGTGATCAGTGTATATTTCGGTTCTTTTTCCCATTAGGTAGTGTCTCCATATCTTCTGTGCATGAACAACAGCTGCCAACTCTAAATCATGGGTCGGATAATTCCTCTCATGCTTCTGAAGCTGTCTTAAAGCATAGGCTACAATGTGTCCTTCTTGCATTAAGACACATCCTAAACCATGATCGGATGCATCACAATAAACCACAAACTCCTTCAACATATCAGGCATCACCAAAACTGGCGCACCGGTTAACCTCTTCTTGACGAGATTATGCACGTAATCATTGCACCTACAAACATGGTACAAAGTTTATTTATTTGGGATCCTAGCTCAAGTGAATGTGCGCTCTTATTTGATGGACAAGATCATGATGGTGCACTATGTCACCCACCACCGTGACCTCCTCCTTTCATACATACAAGAAGATTTGATGGCATTGCACATTTGGACCAACACATGAGAGAAGATGAACTTGAGTCGAGGACGACTCCAATTCAAGAAGGATAGGATGATGAGGACATCACTTTTATGGATACAAACAACACTCCATTGAACAAACAAGATGCAATCAATAGAGTTCACACACAACAATTAAATTCAGAGGTGAGCTCGTTCTTATATGTTTCCTTATATGTTTTTGAGAATAGATTGCTACCTAATGATTTAATTGTGATTAGGATCCATGGAGAGGTTCATGGAGTACTTTGAGGAAGTCTTAGGGACGTGGAGGACTAGAGAATACATTCAAATAAGATGGAAACCGAGCCCAACTCAAAATCGTGTCCAACTCAGAGTTCAGGAACAGTTCACACTAAAACGGACGCCCAGGGCGCATATGATATCCATTTTTGACGTTCTACATATGCATGGAAAGGGGAGAGGATAACCTTTCTAATGCCGCTGGTCCCATGTCAAAATTCCTAAGTAATTGACGGGAGTAATCGAAACAAAATCGGGTTCAGAATCTGTCATGGTCCAGCGCCACCATATTGGGCCATTGGGCCTTGTATCAAGTCTACATCTCTTATTTTCGTGTATTAGGGTTCGATCATGCTCCAACACCCCCTTAGACGTCCTACCACATATATATACTCCATGGTGGCTGCCATAGACAATCAGGTTTTGCTTAGATTAATAATATCGTTGTTCTATGGTTTGTGAATAACCCCAACTTCATGATTTCAGATCGTGTCTTTTACGTACTTGCTTGTGTTCTCGGTTGCACTTGCAAGGATTAGACTTCTTGGCGAGGCCAATTGTGTGCAGCACGGTTGATAACCAACGGAGTAGTGGTGTAGTGATTGCAGGGTTTTTTCATGTTCTACTCGAGAGCATCAGATCATCAACGTCGAGATCTCCATCAATCGACTTATCCATTACCTTTCGTAAGATCGGGCCTAAACTACTTATCAATTGGTATCATATTTCTAGGTTGCCCGTTAGGTATTCATTTATCCATTACATTAGTTTTGTTTTTCATACATAGAGTCCACAAAAAAGCCACAAAAAACTTGCAGTTTAGTATATCTGTTCATTACTTTGTCAAAACCACATTGAGCCTTTGCAACTTTTAGTTTCAGTTTGGTTTTGTTGAGTTTGTGTCCTTGGTTGAGTCATATTGCTGGTTTATAAATTGTTTTAGCCTTGGTTTGAGTTTTGCATTGTGTTGATTCATCCTTTTGAATCACGTCATCATGTCCAGATTAGACTCATCTCTGTCTAGTTCAGTATTTTCATCATATCTCGCTCATATGAACTCGGATTTTGGTGTTCTTGTACTTCCTGGAAATCTTAAAAAGTTATCTATAACTTTTGTATTCATCAGTTTCCCAGAAAATAGAATTATCGAGATCAAAATTGCATTAGATACGAATCTATTATTGACCAAGAAATTTTGAACGGTCTATATTTCGGGAGCAATATCTCCTATTGTTT
The DNA here is from genome assembly GCA_036927565.1 of Tuctoria greenei. NCBI lineage: Eukaryota > Viridiplantae > Streptophyta > Magnoliopsida > Poales > Poaceae > Tuctoria > Tuctoria greenei. Next base: position 61,855,730 of record JAYESD010000001.1, on the reverse strand, counting down.
TGATCCAAAATTGGTCTTCCATATATTGAAATTAAAGAGTAGAGATAGATCTATAATATTTATGTTCAAAGTTTTTAGATTTGGGGCCTTTAAAGGTGCTTAATTGTCCTTAGAAATTGAGCAAAAAATCTGCAACAAACCAACGAGATATCTTTGATTGCTTTGCATTGTGTTCTTCTTTTGTAGCACATTTTGAAAAAAAAAAGCAAGTGCAAAAAACGATACAAAAGCCGCATAAGAACAAAAAAGGAGAAAAAAACAATAAAGAAAAACAGAAGTGCTTGCATCCTTTGGGTCCTCTAATTTTGTTACATGTCTTGCTAGCTTGAACTACTAGGAACACATTTAGACCAGCAACTTTGACAAGTACTTTGGACACTTATTCAACTTTACTATTTGATTTCATTGTTGCTAATCCTTGCTACATATAAAGTGTCATCCAAGCTACACCTTACTCTTTAGCAGAATCGATACACCTTTGCAATCATCCTACGCTTCATTGGTTTCTTCATACCGTCCACCGTTTGCCATCTGCAGTGTCGGTAAGAACACTTGTAAGAGTGTGGTAAGACGCTTGAGAGTGTTTGATTCCACTTTCACTTTGCCATTATCCTTTGTAGTTGATACGGATAACATATTTTTTTGTTGACTTTTGTTTGCTACTAACAATGTTAAGTAAAAGCAAGAATCATACATTATATGCTGAGATGATTGACATGATGAAGACGACGATGGAGTTGCTCACTCAAAATCAAACATCAACCAAGGTTTCTGTCGACTGTTGGAGTCGGCAGATCTCCTGACACTACTAAAGTGTTGAAGGAGTTTGTAGTTCGGTGTGGGCGCGCGGAGACTCAAGAAGGTGAATCACGATTGGACACGAGAGACACAGTGGTTTACGTGGTTCGGGCCGCCTGAGCGTAATACCCTACTCCACGGGTGTGTGGTGTTGTATTAGTTTATGTATGAAAGCTCACGTCAATGCGTGTGTGCCTGAGAGCGTTCGAGAGCCTCCTCCCCTTCCGTGTATCGTCGGTCTGTCCTTTTATAGTACAAGGACAAACCGTTACAAGTTAGCCTAGCCCGACATGTGGCCTCGGCAGTTACTAGTATCGATACACGATTAATTGTTGTTAATAACCCTGTAACGGGCTCCGAAAGTGCCGTTACAGGTGTTAAGATTGTCCGATTAAGTGTCATTAACATGGAATTAATGACAATTAATCGGGTCTTGAAGTCCGCGGCTATCCTTTGAAGATCCGGAGTCGTTACAATGTCTTCCGGAGGTTTGAGGCGGCCAGCTCCGACGTTTGGACACGTGGCAGCTCCGGAGCTTGCTTGTGGGAAGCGGGAAGCTCCGGGGTGGCCTGGCACGTGTCAGGTCCGGAGCTTCTCTCGGTCAGGGGTTAAGTCCGGAGGTGCCGTTTCGGTACCTAGCCCGGAGCTTCACCCTTGTGGGTAGTAGCTCCGGTCTGGCAGTACACGTGGCAACCTAGGGGTTAACCATGTTGGAGAAGCAGGTCCGGTTATGTCTGACAAGTGGGCCTCCGAGGGTCTTCAATTTGAGTAGACGTCCTTCCCTTGAGATCTTTGCAACCTCAGGGGGTGTATGGTTTTTAGGGTACCGATAGTGGCCCCCTGGACCTACCTCCGGGGAAAGTCACCGGGGTGAAGTCATTCCGTCGGAGGTGGGTCCATACTCGCGACTCTTGAACTGGGTCTTCAAGGGTCTTCGGAGGTGCCGTTGGCGGGGCTTTACGGTTAAATCCCGACGCGTGGCGCACCTCAGGCGGCAGATAAGATCTTTGACGTGCGGATCTCTCGCAATTGAAGGTCGCCGGTTCCCGATACGAAAACCGTATCGGTTCCGCGCGCCTTGTCAGGTCGCCGCCTTTGGGTTTCCGCCTCGTGATGACAACTGTTCGCCTGGGTAAGAGCCTCGACTTGATCGTCAGGGTGGTCCTGGGCCCTCTTGTCATCGGCAGGGTTGAATTCTTGAGTAGTATCCTTGACTCCCCTGCAGTTTCCATCCAAGCGTTGCGAGGGCTTACTTAAGAAGGAAAGCGCACCGTTGGGAGTTCTTTACGCTTCCCATCCGTTCTTGCGCTCAAACTCCCAACTCGTACTTTGCTCCTCTTATCTTGCCTAGCTGTGCTGCGATGGAATTGGGTCTGCGTGAGAGTCGCTTGAAGACTGACAGCGATCTGAAGAAGGTCCGGGCCCTCATGGGGTGGTCTTCGGACTTCTTCAACCGATCGGTCCGCGCCGGCGGAGAGCTCCCCTTTGAAAAGGAGCACGCTGGCGAGATGGTGTACTTTTCCTCGTACGCCATGGTGGGGCTGATCCCACCGTTTTCTTCTTTCTTCTTGATGCTGCTGGACTTCTATGGTCTGCAGCTGTACCACCTTGGCCCTCACTCCATTCTCCTTGTGTCTATCTTTGTCCACTTCTGCGAGATGTGGGTGGGCATCCCTCCCTGCATCGAGCTCTTCCGAACCTTCTTCACCGTCCAAACCACCGGCCGAAGCGATGAGTATCTTGGCTTCTACTACTTCGTGAAGCGCAAGAAGTGCCCATTCAAGTACCTCCGGTCATTCCCTTCTGGGAAGTGGGATGACTGGAAGAAAGATTGGATAGTCTTCCGGGTGGAGGAGCATGAGCGGTTGGAGTTGCCAGACGGTCTGCCCGGCATTGACACGTCGGTATGGAGCGAAGTTCCGGTGCTGGCGGAAGCTTTCGACCCTGTCCTGACCAGGATCCGCCGATGTGTGGAGGGAGGATTGACTCCCCAGGCGGTGTTCTGCAACTTCCTGTCCAACAGGTGGGCGCCGCTGAAGAGGAGGGAGAAGCTCGCCTGGGCCCTCAACAGCGTGATGGACGAGGACCGGGTTGAGACCGGGTTGAAGTCCAGCATGGTGGGGAAGACCTTGGAGTTTCACCTCAAGAAATTCCAGCACGGCATCGACGTTGACGGAGATTACTTGACTCCGCCGCTGGCCTTCCTCCCTCTGAACGTGGAAGTTGAGTTCAGCAGGGAGCTCCGGCGGACGATGCCCGCGCTTGACGACCTGGGTGTCGTCGTGAGAAGATCAACCACCCGGTTGGCAATCCCCGGGTTGTCCGAAGACGGCTCCGCCCCTGTCCCACAGCCAAGAGCTGAGGTCATCGGCAAGGGCAAGGAGCTGGCGGAGGAGCCGGAGAGCCGGAAGAGGAAGCTGCGACATGCTGACGGAAGGTCCATCGGGCCTGCCACTTCCACCCCAGTTCCCCCTCCTCAGGAAGGAACATCCTCCGCCGCCGTGGCGACTGTCCCCATGGTGGGGTCCTTCCGGAACGTTACTGTTCCGGCGGTGGGATCCTCCCGGAGTGCGACTGTCCCCGTGGTGGATCCCTCCTATGGTGCTAGCTCCGGGCGCGCGACTCCGGCATCTGGAGCGGTGAGGGCCTCCAGGTCCAGGAGTTCCTCCCGATCAAGGAGAGCTCCGACCCGGGAAACGCCCGCAGCTGTGGCAAGTCCTGGGAGTCCTCCCGGAGCTCCTACGCCGACCGTGGCCAGCCCGGATCGTCCGGGAAAGAGGTTCCGCGCAAGCTGGTGCGGGAGCCTCCCAAGGTAATTTTTCTTTTTTACCTCGATTAACTTTTTAATTGTAGCATCTGTTTGCTCAATTTCTTCGTTCTTCATCTGCAGTGTTCCCAAGAAGGGGAGTGAAGCTCCACCCTCAGCCACAGTGTCTGAGGCTGCGAGGGCTTCTGCTCCAGTCCTGGTGCCGCCCCAAGCGGAGGCTGCGATAGCTCCGGCGCCGGCTGTCGTGGTCATGGACCTCGACTCGTCTCCAGAAGTTCCCGTGGTAGCGCCGGACCACGGGAATGAAGATGCGCCAGCGGCACCCGTCCCGGAAGTGGAAGCTCCAGGTCCTGGTGCTGCAGTAGTAGAAGCTCCGGCTGTTGAGTCGGAGGAAGTAGCAGTCCCGGCTTCGGAGCCGGAAAGTGCTGAAGCCCCGGCGATTGAGCCGGAGGTGGCTGAAGCCCCGGCATGCGAGCCGGAAGTCGAAGTAGTTCCGGCAGTTGAGCCGATTACTTCCGAAGCTCCGGCCGCAGAGCCGGTGATTGTTGGAGCGCCGGCCGCAGAGCCGGCGGCTGAAGAGGCTAGGGAGCTTGAGCCTCCCTCAGAAGAGGTGTCCCGGCCGGAGCCAGTAGCAGCTCCTGCTCCGGAGGCGACGACGTCGATGGTACCTGTGGCAGAGCCAGAGTGCCTGAACGAAGTCGCCGGCCCCCAGCCTGAGGGGGCAAATGAAGACTTGGCGGCGAGACCTTCTTCGATGGCGACTGAGGTCATCCCGGAGGAAGGCCCTAGCGCTTTGGAAGCTCGGGGTTCCACTCTCGTAGAGTGGGACCCAATTTTTGTATGTGAAGACCCGCTGGAACCAGCGGAAGAGATCCCAGCAGGTCCGGAGCCCATCTCGCTGTCGATGTCCATCGACAACGCCTGCTCTAGTCTACGTCAGGTCCAACTGGCCTTCTTCCACGATAGCAAGGCTCTTGAAGAGGAACGCCAAACCCTTAGGCGGTGGCGTAATCGGCTCCACTTCGAGACTAAGCTGGCGCAGTCGAGGCTGGCGGATGACAAGGAGTGGATCAAGCGGGAGAAGATCCGCCTGGAGCTCTGGGATAAGCTGCTGGACGAGAGGGAGAGCATGACTCACGCCCTCGATGCTCAATCCCGGGAGTTCCACGACCAAGCTAAGGCTGCTAACGACGCGGCCAATGCTCGGTTTGATCAGCTCGAGGCCATCAGCACCGCACTCATCAAGCGCCGAGAGGCACTTGAAGGGAGGGAAAGACGGCTCGAGGACGAGGAGCAAAAACTCCTAGAGCTACGGGATGACGTCTTGCGACGGGAAGAAGAGCTCGCCGAGAAAACAGCTCTGGCGGACAAGGGCCTCGAGGAGCGTGCTAAGAAATTGGAAGAGTGCTACCTCGAGGAAGAGGAGAAGACCTGGGTGCGGGGGCAGGAACTCTACGAATACGAGTGTGCCCTTGTCGCCCGGGAGAAGAAAGTGGAGGCTAGGGAGAAGGACTTGGTCGACCGCCGGAACAAGATCCACCTCCGGGAGGAGGAGCTCGGAAGACTTGAGAAGTGGGTTGCTGCGAAGATCCAGCAAAACGCCAAAGAAGTTGAGCGCCTCGCCCGCGAGAATTCGGAGCTGACGGCGGCCCGGAGATCCCTGGAAGAGATGAAGAACTTGAGGAAGGCGGACTCCCTGCAGATTTGGGAGTTCCTCGGCAAGGCCGACGACGCGCTGACGCCGATGGGTTTCAGCCCCGTGCACCCGGATGATCCGGAGCCGGAGCCAGACCTTGCGTTGCAAGCGTTGAGCGCCGCAGGCAGCAAGCTCTCCAAGGTGGGCGACGTCATCGCGGACCAGCTGGAGGTCGAGGGGCAATCCCTGGCTAGGAACGTCACAGAATATGTGTTGACGTGCTACACCAGCCGGAACCCTCGATTTCCTCTGGACCTGGTGCTTGAAGGCCCCGTCGAAGGAGAAGGCGAAGCTACCCGAGCCTGCGTGTCGGAGGTCGCCCAGAAGGTCGCCGAGTTCTTCCATAGGGTCTAGGACTGTCTCTTTTAGCCTTTACTTGTATCTTCTCTTCTTCCTCAATTTTGTAATCCCTTGTCCCCAGATGTAATCTCCGGTCTTCAGATGAAATGAAATCCCCAATTTTTTGCGAATTCCATTTTTTTTTGTCTTCAACATCTTTATCTTCACTTGGCCCCATGGTAGATGTGCACAATTTGATTGTGGACATGTACCAAAAGGATGTTGAGTTTTGTTGAAGACGAATTCGCTTCGAACTTGTGGAATTTAGGTCCGAAGTTTTTGATAGTGAAGGTCCCCTGAAGTTGTCGGAGCTTAGAAGCTCCGACACTGTCCATCGCTGGAGCTTAGTAGCTCCGGCAATAGCCTCTATCAACACGTTGAGCGTCGGTAGTTAATACTCCAAGGTGTCGGAGCTTAGCAGCTCCGGCAATGACCTTTGCCACACTTGGTTTGTTGGCAACAGACTCCAGCGACAGGGTCTTCTCACCATCTTTTAGTCAACGCCGACGGTTGACGCCCTGGTGGGAGTCGGAGCTTGGTTAGCTCCGGTTTTTCTCCATCAACGTAGGGTTCATTTTTCCTGCACACTTAAGCCAAGAAAAATAGTAAAATTCGTTCCTTGTCTATAACTTCATCGCGGCTTACGGTTCTCAAGGAAATTTTAAGTTGAACACGATTTTTAATACGACTGGATGAATTGTCTTTTCTTTTAGATCCAATTGTCCATGGACCCACCTTACTTTGGCCTGCCAGGATGTAGGTAGAGTGGCGTACTTAGGGTGCTTGACCAGGCTAAGTCGATAGCGGACTCCGGCCCTAGAATGGCTTGGCGGCTTTCAGGCGAGTTGGCCACAGACGATATTTAAATCCAAAAAATCTGACAGTTCAACTCGAATCGTATGTAAACCGGTCAAACTAGAACTTCTTAAGAATTGCACGTTTCTGTTATAGACAAGAAAGAGAAAAATAAAAATGTCGAGCCTATGCAAAAATGAATGCACGTGGAGTCTATTTCACATGAAGATGTCTTTCATTATAGGTCCGGGGTACAGGGGAAACAAGTACACTCTTAGGGTACGGAACCAGGCTAAGTGTGTTTGGTTTCTCGTTTGACCCAGGGTAGTTAGCCACACATTTAGTCCGGAGACTGTGTCAAGTGTTGCATGAGCTTTTCAAACCTTTCGGGAAAGGTCCGGCTGCTCTCCCGGAGGAACTACCCGACTCTGTACAATGACTCTATAACATACATTTCAAGTTACTTAAGACTCACCTCCGTGGAATTAAGTGTAGAATTTACGGAGGTGCTCGATGTTTCAAGGATTTGGGAGAGGTGTCCCATCCTCGGTAGCCAAGCGAACGCTTCCGGGACGGGATACTTTGATCACTCGAAAGGGCCCTTCCCAGCCGGGGGAGAGTTTGTTTTGCCCTTCTCTGGATAGTATTCTCCGTAGCACCAGATCGCCTTCCTCGAGCTGTCGGTTGTGTACATGCCGCTGGTGATAGCGCCGTAGAGCTTGGCGGTATCGGGCATTCCGAACGGCTGCTTGGCACCTTCCCTCCTCGAGGAGGTCTAGGTCTTCGCGCCGGAGCTAGTCCTGCGCGGCTTCGTCGAAGGTCCGGACTCGGAGGGAACCCAAGGTGATTTCCGGAGGAAGGATCGCTTCAGCTCCGTACACCAGAAAGAAGGGTGTTTCTCCGGTTGCCCGACTTGGAGAAGTCATGTTGGCCCATAGAGTGGGCGGAAGCTCTTCGATCCAATTGGCTCTGTGCTTTTTCAAGCGCTCATAAGTGCATGTTTTGAGTCCTTTAAGGATCTCTGCATTTGCTCTCTCGGCTTGTCCATCGCTGGCAGGATGAGCTACGGAAGCGTAGCAAACTTGTATGCCGAGGTCTTCGCAATATCCTTGAAATGCGGAGCTTGTGAATTGAGTCCCATTATTAGTGATGATCTTATTTGGGACTCCGAATCTGCTCACGATGGATTGTAGAAAATTGATTGTAGATTGTTTGTTGATAGTCACAACGGGAGTTGCTTCCGGCCACTTGGTGAACTTGTCGATGGACTTGTAACCTCCGACGGCTCTAGGGAAGGGTCCCAAGATGGCCATCCCCCACACAGCGAAAGGCCATGTGGGAGGTATCATTTGTAAGGACTGAGCAGGTGTATGAATTTGCTTTGCATGAAATTGGCATGCTTTGCATTTCTTCACCAGCTCAGTGGCATCCTGGAGCGCTGTAGGCTAGTAGAAGCCGTGCCGAAAGGCTTTTCCGACCAGCGTGCGGGAAGATGCGTGGTTCCCACACTCGCCTCCATGGATTTCTGCGAGGAGCTCGCAGCCTTCTTCCCTTGTGATGCACCGCATTAGGATGCCGTTGGCACCGCGCCGGTAGAGATCCCCTTCTACCAACGTGTATCTTTTAGCCAATCTGACTACCCGATCAGCGGATACATCATCGTCAGGAAGGATGTTGTCTTTCAAGTAGCTCCGGATCTCCGAGATCCATGCATCGGAACTGACTTGAGCATTTGAGTCTTGCGTGCTGGGTTGCTCGGAGCTTCCGGCAGCACCTACGACCCTTGATGGCTGCCATGGTAACAGGGCCATCGGGACCGTCAGCTTCGGGATGCTGATCTCGCCCCCTTCGTTCAGTTCGGCAGGCTGAACTGTGGGTTTTGACAACCTCCGGACAAAGGTTCCATCAGGAGCCGGAGCTCCAGTTGACGCCTTGGTCGAGAGTTTGTCAGCTTCAGAGTTGTGAGCACGCTGAACATGGTGAAGGTCTAGGACTTCGAAGTCCTTCTGAAGCCTCTGGACTTCAAGGAGGTAAGCAGCCAGCTGGAGATTATTGCAGGAGCATTCACCCTTCACCTGCTTGATGACGAGTTGTGAATCTCCTTTGACCAGCAATTTCTTGACACCGTATGATAGTGCCACCTTTAATCCATAGATGAGTGCTTCATACTCCGCCATGTTGTTGGTTGCCTTGAAGTCAAGGTGTACCATGTATTTCACCTTCTCCCCAGTTGGTGCAAGGAGAAGGATTCCAGATCCGGCTCCCTGCTTCTGCATGGAGCCGTCGAAGTAAAGGGTCCAGTGAGGCTTAGTGAAGGTTGGAACTTGAGGTTCCGTCTTCTGCTCGCTGGGGCCCCCAGGGTTTAATGGAGAGGGAGTCCATTCTGCCACGAAATCTGCCAACGCTTGACTCTTGATTGCTTGTCTCGGAATGAATTCAAGATCGAATTCAGCCAATTCCGCTGCCCACTTTGCAATATTCCCAGTTGAATTGGGATTGTGCAGGATCACTCTAAGTGGATATGAGGTCACCACCGAGACTTTGTGAGCTTGGAAATAGTGTCGAAGCTTCCTTGAGGCAATAAGAACTGCATAAAGCAGTTTATGCACCTCTAGGTATCGAGTCTTGGCATCATGTAACACTTCACTGATGAAGTATACTGGGCGTTGAATGGTCCGGACCCTCCCGGAGGGGTCCGGAGCTTCCTCTTCATTGATCCGGACCCTCTCGGAGGGGTCCAGACTCTCTTCGGGGACCTCCGGGTTCTGGGTGGAGGAACCCGGAGCTTCTTCAGAAATGACCTGGACCCTCTTAGAGGGGTCCGGGTCCTCTGAAGTGGCTTCTTGTGGGTTTGAGTCTGGGAGCTGGGACCCAGACCCGCTTTCAGGAACCTCCGGACCCTCCCGAAGGGGTCTGGATTCCTGAGTATTGGGTAGTTCCGGTCTCTCCGCAACCAGAACCATACTGATGACTTCGTCAGTAGCTGAAATATAAAGCAACAAAGGCTCACCAGGGTTCGGAGCTACCAGGACTGGTAGGGTGGTAAGGAACTGTTTCAGCTCCTGGAATGCCTTCTCTGCTTCTTCAGACCATTGGAATGGTCTGGACTTCCTCAGTAACTTGAAGAAGGGAAGTGCTCTTTCCGCCAGTCTTGAAATGAACCGGCTGAGAGCTGCTAGACATCCAGTTAATTTTTGGACGTCTTTGATGCGGGTTGGTGGCCGCATGTCTTCAATGGCTTTTATCTTCGCCGGATTAGCCTCTATGCCCCGGTGACTTACCAGGAAACCAAGAAGCTTTCCGGAACTAACCCCGAAGATGCACTTGTCTGGGTTTAGCTTCGTGCGGGTGGCCCGCAGCTTGTCGAAGACAGCCTGCAAGGTGTCCAAGAGGGACTCCTTGTTCTTGACTTTGACCACGATGTCATCGACGTACACTTCCACTATGTCTCTGATGAGTTCTTCGAAAGTTTTGTACATAGCTCGTACAAAAGTTGAAGCTGCATTCTTGAGACCAAACGGCATGGCTGTGTAACAATACAATCCATCCACTGTGATGAATGAAGTATGCTCTTCATCCTCTCTAGACATCCTGATTTGATGATATCCAGAATATGCGTCTAGAAAACACAGTAACTCGCACCCGGAGGTGGAATCCACTATCTGATCTATTCTAGGTAGTGGGAATGGATCTTTTGGACATGCCTTATTCAGTGTGGTGTAGTCGATGCACATCCGAAGTTTCCCGCCGGCCTTGGGCACAACGACTGGGTTCGCCAGCCATTTTGGATGGAAGACTTCTCGGATAAATCCGGCTTCGAGCAACTTCTTCACTTCTTGTCGGATGAAGTTTTTTCGCTCTACAGATTGCTTCCGAGGTTTCTGATGCACAGGCCGAGCATCGGGGTAAATCTTCAGATTGTGCTCAATCACTTCCCTGGGGATCCCAGGCATTTGTGACGGTTGCCAAGCAAATACGTCAACGTTAGACCGGAGGAAAGTGATGAGCGCGAGTTCCTATTTGTCATTTAACCCACCCGATATGCGGGTGGTTTGAGTGACATCGGAACCAATTTGGACAACTTTGACGGGGATGTCGGTGTCGCCGCTTGGCTGCACACGGGGAGCAGAGGTTGAGCCTCGTTGCCGAATGCTCGGAGGTTTTGGAGCTTGCCCCTGTCTGGAGTCCTCCTCTTGCGCAGTGGTGAGTGCATGGAGATCCTCCAGAGCAGTTACTCCGGCGGTGCGATCTCCACGAATCCGGAGAACGCCTACTGGTGTTGGCATCTTCAACACCAAGTATCCATAATGAGCAGCTGCCATAAATTTGTATAGGGCAGGTCTACCCAAGATGGCGTTGAATGGTAAGTTGATCTGAGCGACGTCGAAGACCAACTTCTCGGTGCGGTACTTCTCCCGTGTCCCGAAGGTAACGGGGAGAATTATAGCTCCGAGTGGGGTAATGGCCCCCGAACCTACTCCGGAGAATGGTCGAGAGGGCTGAAGATCCGAAGGTCGAAGCTGGAGTCTGGTAAAAGCTTCAAAGCTTATAAGGTTCAGCCCCGAACCTCCATCCACCATAACATGATGGAGCTGGATGTTGTTGATGGTGGGAGATACCATCAAGGGTAATTGGCCAGCTCCGACCATGCTTCGAGGACAGTCCGAAGCATCAAAAGTGATGGGTGTGTCCATCTACTTTCGATGTGGCTCCGGTCTAGCTGTAGGAGCTACAGCAGCCATATCCCGCCGCATAGTCTTGATGACACGACGAGAAGTGATGTCCCATGATCCACCAAAGATGGTGTTCATGGTTTTCCGATGCTCGTTGTCGGAGACGTCGGAGTCATCGTCGACGGAGGTGTAGACGGCTTTCAGGACCTTTTTGGGGTCCTGAAACCCTAACTCCTCTTCAGCCGGAGCTTCGTCAACCTTCTGTTTTCCCTCCCTCTGTCGGAAAGGAGACCCTTCCCGGCGCTTGTTGTAGCGCTCGGCAAGGTTTTGGACCTCCCGGCAGTCTTCCAGCCTGTGGCTGCCCGTTTTGTGAATGGGGCACCACATTTTGGATTTGCCGCCGTCTTCGGAAGACGGTCGAGGTCGCTTCTCGGGGCGTGGCCCCCGGCCACCAGGAGTTGCAGTGGCTGCAACGTTGGATGTGCCGGCCGACGGCTTCTTCTTGCCGTTAGTCTTCTTTTTCTTCTTGCCACTCCCGGAGGTAGCGGCTTCTTCTTTGGATGATTTTTTGTGATCCTCCAAGGCTGGTTTGGAGTGCATTTCACGGCCCTCCGCAGCTCTGGCACATTTGTCTGCCAAGCTGAAGAGCTCCGTGATGCTGGTGATCTCTTTGATCGCCAGCTTCTCCAACATCTTCTTGTCTCGTACACCCTGTCTGAATGCCACAATGACAGAAGCGCTTGAGATAGAAGGGATTGTGTTGCGTACCTGAGAGAACCTCTGGATGAATGACCGCAAAGATTCTCCCCCTTTTTGCACGACCGCAAAAAGGTCTAGTTCAGTGCCCGGTCGGGTGTATGAACTCCCGAAGTTGGCAGTGAACTAATGGCACAGCTCCTCCCAACTGTCGATAGAGTTGGGTGGAAGGCTCATAAACCAAGACCTGGCGGTCCCAGTTAAGGCCACTGGAAAGTAGTTGGCCATTACGGCCTCGTTTCCTCCAGCTGCTAAGATTGCAGTGGAATATATCTGCAGAAATTCTACGGGGTTGACAGTCCCGTCGAATTTTTCCGGCAAGTGTGGCCGGAACTTCTGTGGCCATCTAACCATGCGCAGGTGCATGGCTAGGGCGGAACAACCTCCTCCTACTCCTTCCAGAGTAGAAAGGTCTTGAGCATCCCGTCTTTCTCGAGCTCGCTCGATATGGACACGGCCATCCTGTTGGCGGTATCGGCGATCAAGCTCCGCCCGGAGGTCATGTGTCGAAAGCCGAGATATCGTATGGGTGCGTCGTGCCCCAGAGGGCAATGACGTCACTTGCTGTGACGCAGCTCGTCTTCGGTTGTTGGAGACATGTAGACCAAGTCTTCCAGACAACGTCCGTCGCTGCGACGGGGCTCGCCCTGAAGGAGGAGGACCCTGGTTGTTGAGGCGTTCGGCCGCTGCTGCGACCAAATGCTCAACATCAGCCCTCCATTGCTCCATGGCATCTCGAGATGCATCCGGAGGTGGTGGTCGCTGGAGAAGAGCACGTGCTGCATGGAGCGCGTGTTCTGGGTTGTCATGACTTGCCGGCGCAGTATGTGACGCCGGCGCACCATCATGTTGCGCTGGTGCTGAGGCTCCTGCTGGTGCTGAGGCTCCTGCTGGTGGCTGCATGTTGGAGGGATTGCCCCCGACAGCCTGAGCAGCAGGTTGCCCGTTGGATGATCCAGCCGCAGAATTCACCATTCTTGAAAATCTCAGGCGCCCCTACCTGGCGCGCCAACTGTCGACTGTTGGAGTCGGCAGATCTCCTGACACTACTAAAGTGTTGAAGGAGTTTGTAGTTCGGTGTGGGCGCGCGGAGACTCAAGAAGGTGAATCACGATTGGACACGAGAGACACAGTGGTTTACGTGGTTCGGGCCGCCTGAGCGTAATACCCTACTCCACGGGTGTGTGGTGTTGTATTAGTTTATGTATGAAAGCTCACGTCAATGCGTGTGTGCCTGAGAGCATTCGAGAGCCTCCTCCCCTTCCATGTATCGTCGGTCTGTCCTTTTATAGTACAAGGACAAACCGTTACAAGTTAGCCTGGCCCGACATGTGGCCCCGGCGGTTACTAGTATCGATACACGATTAATTGTTGTTAATAACCCTGTAACAGGCTCCGACAGTGCCGTTACAGGTGTTAAGATTGTCCGATTAAGTGTCATTAACATGGAATTAATGACAATTAATCGGGTCTTGAAGTCCGCGGCTATCCTTTGAAGATCCGGAGTCGTTACAATGTCTTCCGGAGGTTTGAGGCGGCCAGCTCCGACGTTTGGACACGTGGCAGCTCCGGAGCTTGCTTGTGGGAAGCGGGAAGCTCCGGGGTGGCCTGGCACGTGTCAGGTCCGGAGCTTCTCTCGGTCAAGGGTTAAGTCCGGAGGTGCCGTTTCGGTACCTAGCCCGGAGCTTCACCCTTGTGGGTAGTAGCTCCGGTCTGGCAGTACACGTGGCAACCTAGGGGTTAACCATGTTGGAGAAGCAGGTCCGGTTATGTCTGACAAGTGGGCCTCCGAGGGTCTTCAATTTGAGTAGACGTCCTTCCCTTGAGATCTTTGCAACCTCAGGGGGTGTATGGTTTTTAGGGTACCGACAGTTTCACATGATATTCAGACCATATTTACAACACCTTCCCCATAAAGTAATTACATTGTCACATCTCTTCCTTCTTATGATGATTTTGGTTATGATGAATATATTGTTTGGGAAATAGAGTTGGATAACGTTTTTGGACAATGGCATATGTGTGAGAGGAGAAAGATTAGAAATATTGCTAGGACGCTAGTTGATTGTGCATTAACTTGGTGGAACAACTTGAGCGATTCAGAAAAACCTCGAACATGGAAAGATATGAAAATTCTTATGCAGGAAACTTTTGCTAATGTATTTAACTGAAAAGATGAAATACATGAAGTTGAGAAGAATTTTCTTGTTGTACCTCCTCCTATGCCTAACCTTTTGCATGAACATGAACAAATAAATGTAGATGCAAATAAGAATGAGGTGTTGAACAACTCTTCTGAATTTTTTGATGAATCAACCCATAATGCATTTGAACTTCTTACTGAAAATGAGACTAATATTGATGAACAATGCTCTACATTTAATCAAGGTATGACATTTTTAGATGTGCTGAATTTTGCTACCAATCATGCTATCGATGAGCAGCAACAAGATGAATCTTTTCATAATACACCTTTACCACTAGTTGATGTTCCTACTAATTCTTACAACAAAAATAAGTTGTGTGCTGATAATTATATTGTACCTATGATAGAACAACCAAATGAATTTGATACTTTATCACTCACTTGTGCTGAAATGAAGCATTTGATTCCAATAATATGTGAAAGGGATGAGCTGAAATTGTTGTCTTCTCTCAATACTTTGGGTTATATTGAATTTGACACTCTTTGTGATCTAGATATTGTATAGAGAAGAATATTTTCTAAAACTGAATTACCTTTGTTGGCAAAAAATAGCTTTCATGCTATAGGGAAATATGAACATAGTGGCATGTTCATCGTGCATAAAGTTTACATATGTTCAAATGTGTAAGCTCCTTTTGTGCTACAACACCATGGTAAAGTAAATGAATGCACTAGTGCTAATAATGCCTTGTCAAGTTTTTCTAGTATTTTTTTCCTTGCAGCGGGGACAACAAATAAAAGAGAAGCATTTTTAGCTGCGGTTGTGCAATATGGACAGCACTCATACTATTCCCAAAATCCTCTTTCCTGGACATATGAGCAAGCCAAGGACGGCTTGTCATAAAGAAGGGGACAATGACGAGATCATGCACATAATCATCGCACCTACAAACATGGTACAAAGTTTATTTGTTTGGGATCCTGGCTCAAGTGAATGTGCGCTCTTATTTGATGGACAAGATCAAGATGGTGCACTATGTCGTCCACCACCGTGGCCTCCTCCTTTCATACATACAAGAAGATTTGATGGCGTTGCACATTTGGACCAACACATGAGAAAAGATTAACTTGAGTCGGGGACGACTCAAATTCAAGAAGGGGAGGATGATGAGGACATCACTTATATGGATACAAACAACACTCCATTGAACATACAAGATGCAATCAATAGAGTTCACACACAACAATTAATTTCAGAGGTGAGCTCGTTCTTATATATTTCCTTATATGTTTTTGAGAATAGATTGCTACCTAATGATTTAATTGTGATTAGGATCTATGGAGAGGTTCAAGGAGTACTTGGAGGAAGTCTTAGGGACGTGGAGGACTAGAGAATACATTAAGATGAAAATCGAGCCCAACTCAAAATCGTGTCCAACTCGGAGTCCAGGAACAATTCGCACTAAAACGGATGCCCAAGGCGCATACGATCTCCGCTTTGGACATTCTACATATGCATGGAAAGCAAAGAGGATAAAATTTCCAATGCCTCTGGTCCCATGTCAAAACTCTAAAGGATTTGACAGGAATCGTCAAAACAAAATTGGGTTCAGAATCTGTCAGGGTCCTGCGCCACCGTATTGGGCCATTGGGCCTTGTATCAAGTCTACATCTCTTATTTTCGTGCCTTAGGTTTAGGTCACGACTCCAACACCCCTTTGGACGTTCTACCACATATATATACTCCATGGTGGCCGCTATAAACAATCGGGTTTTGCTTAGATAATAATATCGCCATTCTACGGTTTGTAAAACCCCAACTTTACGATTTCAGATTGTGTCTTCTACGTTCTTGCTTGTGTTCTTAGTTGCACTTGCAGGGATTAGCCTTCTTGGCGAGGTCAATCATGTGCAGCACAGTTGATAACCAACGGAGCGGTGGTGTAGTTATTGTAGGGGTTTTTCATGTTCTACTCGAGAGCCTCAGATCATGAACGTCTAGATCTCCATCAATCGACTTATTCATTACCTTTCGGAAGATCTGGCCTAGACCTACTCATCACTTCTTCAATTCAGCGAAGCTTACTTCGCACTCAGGTACCACTTGAAAGCAACTCCTTTCTCAAGTAGCTTGGTTAGGGGCCGAGAGATCTTTGAAAATCCCTCAATGAATCAATGATAATAACCAGCCATGCCTAAGAATCTTCGTATATCATGTACACTCTCGGGTGTTTCCCATTTGAGGACATCTGCCAGTTTTCCCGGATCTACTGCTATACCTCCTTGTGATATAACATGACCCAAAAATGATATTTCCTTTAGGCAAAACTCACACTTACTAAGTTTGGCGTACAGCTGATGCCTCACGAAGCTTCTGTAAAGCCATCCTAATGTGCTCCTTATGCTCTTCTTTAGTCTTGGAATAGATAAGTATATCATCAATGAACCCCACTACAAACTTATCCAAGTACTCCATGAATACCTTGTTCATTAGGTACATAAAACAGGCAGGAGCATTAGTCAACCCAAATGTTATAATGGTATACTCATAAAGACCGTATCGAGAGACAAATGAAGTCTTGAGGATGTCCAAGGGTCGATCTTCAACTGGTGATAACCTGAGCGAAGTTCAATTTTGAGAACACACATGCTCCTCGCAACTGATCAAACAAATCTTTAATCCTTGGCAGTGGATACTTATTCTTGATGGTCACCGCATTCAAAGCACAATAATCCACACACAATCTTTGAGTGTCATCCTTCTTAGCTACAAATATAACGGGTGCTCCCCAAGGCGACAAGCTAGGACGAATATATCCTTTCCCCAATAACTCCTCAATATGACTCTTTAGTTCAGCTAGTTGTTTAGCATCCATTCAATATAACCTCTTATATATTGGAGCCATCCCACGCACTAACTCAATGATAAACTCAATCTCTCGATCAGGAGGCATACTTGGCAAGTCATCTGGAAATACATCCAGAAATTCATTCACAACCCTGATGCCTTGTGTTGACTCTCAAGATGTACTCTCAAGGTGGTTGAGTTGAACAACTATCTCTTGTGTCTGATCTGGCGTAAATTCCACTGTAGTGCCATCTGGATGCGTTAAGGAAACTATCCTAGTTGCACAATGAATCACTCCTTGATTCTTTGTCAGCCATTCCATTCCCAGAATGATGTCTAGTCCTTGTGAGCCCAACACTATTAGGTTGGCCCAAAAGACTATGCCCCTTATAATTATACTCACTTTACGTCATAGATGCCTTGCCACCATCTCTCCTCTAGGAGCGTTTATTAGCAATGGCCGATTCAAGAATGTAACTATCATGTCATGCTTTTTTATGAAATCTTTGGATATGAATGAGTGTGTAGCATCCAAATCAAAAATATTATGGTGGGGTGGGAATTAGCGAAAAACATACCAATGACCACATCAGGTGCTTCCTGAGCCTGCTCCAGTGTCACATGATTGACACGTCCGGGTGGGTTTTCCTGCTTCTTTGGACAATTGTTGGAGTAGTGTCCCATTTCTCCACACTTGTAGCACTGAACTCCTATAGCATTATTCTGACCCTTGTTACCTCCTGGTTGGTTCCGTTGTGGTTACCCATTGGGACGGTTAGCTGGTGCTGCTTGGCAAGGTGGTTGCATTTGCTGGCGAGGGGGTTGCACTGGTTGGCGTGGAGGTTGTGGTTTTTGGCGCATATGCTAGTTGTATGGTGTGGGTGGCCTGTAGGTGGGGTTTGGAAACCTCTATCCTGAGTAAGAGTTCATAGGATGAGTCATGTGATATATATATGGTTCTGATGGGCTTCTGTGAAAGAAGTCCACCAATCGGCTGCGGGTCCTTGGAGTTGGTGAGAAGCTAACAGTACCTTCTCCCTTCCTTCACATTGAATAATTCTCAATTTACTCTCAACTGCTCTAAGCTAATAGTCAGCATCCATTGGCTCACTAACTGTGGCAAAAGTGGGTGGATGGGTGTTAAGAAAATCTCTCAGAAAAGACCTGGTCTGGAAGGGTGGTGGTGGTGGAGGGTTGTGTGGTGGTGGTGGTGGGGCTTGCTGCATATTGGTCACTATCTGGGTGAGGTTGTTGAACAGTTGGTTCTAAATGGCCATCATTTGTTGCATCTGTTGTGCTGCTGGGGCTCCTCGAGCACCCCTACCCATCCATCCTGGTAAACCTCCAAGTGCATCCTCTTGGGGTGGAACACCCCGACCACGACCTCTGCCTTTACCAGCCATCTGTATTGGGAATAAGTGAAATTTTAGAACAATAGACGAGGTATAGAAGAATACACTATGGTAAAACAGTCCCAACTACATGCATCAAGGAGAACATATATATATATATATATATATATATATATATATATATATATATAGAGAGAGAGAGAGAGAGATAGAGGGAGAAAGCAAGTCCATTAATCAACTAGTGCGGATGTGGACAGGATGCCAAGGCATTCCACAACTCACACAACACACAAGCAAGCCTATATAAAATTGACGTGGATGTGGACAGGATGCCTAAGAATTCCACAACTCACGTCGCACACACACACACCATGAAGCAAACCACTAATTCATAACCATAGATAACATGATTCAAGACTAGAGAGGGCGTAGCTACACGCTCCTACATACTATGGGTAGGTGTCCTGAGTCATCCAACATGGTAGAGATCTTACTCCTGCTTGTCTAGGTCCTCGTCGGAGTCCTCCTCGCTGTCCTCCTCTGGGTCCTCCTCTGAGTCCTCTGATGATCGCTCATGGCGGTTGGGCGAGTTGGGGTCCCAATGCTCACCATCTGACACTTACTGTGGGGGGTCAGGGTCAGTCACAGTGATCCTCCGGTAGCGTCAGAGAAGCTGTTCGTAACGGTCAGTGAACTCCCTGCAGTCCTGAAGCTCCTGCTGATAACACTGGAGTTGTGAGGACAACATCGTCAACAAGCCTCTCGCTCTAAGCGAGGTGCAGAGGCCCCTCGACGTAGCGTCCAACGAAGTCGGCTGTGCCACTAGGGCGCTGAGAGGTGAATGCGTGCTCTGTGCGCTCCAGGCGGAACCAGTGGGCGTGACTCCAATACGTGGTCGCCTCCCACATAGCGTCCTCCTCTGCAGCACGCTGAGAGCTCCTCCAAGCCGGAGAGTAGTGCACGTGCAGCAGCTCCAAGTCATAGTAGATCGATAGCTGGCTAGTCCACTCCAGTCCACCGGAAGATGGCACTGAGGCCCTCGTAGTGTGATAGACGAAGTGAACTCGATACTCAAGGTACCCCACTGCAAAAAGGAGGGAGTGAAGGCGGCTACGCATCCCCGCTGCAGCACGTCTAGAGGAGATAAGCATTGTCTCCCTGCTGTGCGCGTGAGCTGCGAAGCGGCTGGCTAGAGCGTGTCGAGGAACACGACCACCAGTTGACTTGCATGCTATCTACTTGGTGCGCGCCATCTACAAATATTTTGAAAGGAGAGAGTGAGATCAATAATCAATAAATTAAGTTAGAATAGAAACAATAAGTACAGTAAGGTAAGAAGCACAAGGATTGAGGTAGGAAACACAAAGTTTTGGAAATACTATTTTATAAGAAAATAGTATAATCCTTATTTCGACCATTTCTAACTAGGCTTGCGTCCTACGGGAAACACGACTTTGATACCACTTTGTCACGCCTGGTCATCTAAATGATGAACAGACGCTAACAACATGTACGCCGGGATCAGTTGAATCGTACATGCGTTGACGAAAGTGAAATATCATTATATAGCCATGTTCGAATACATAATAAGTCTTACAATATGACCTGAAGGTCTACAAATACACACCACATCCGATATACATCATCTAAACTATTTACAAAGTCCAAATTACTATGGAAGAATAGATAGATAGACAGGTCCCCATCTTCACAAGCAGCCACACGAAGGATCGCAAGCCTAGACCATGTCTTCCAGGTTGACAAAGAAATCTTCCGGTGCTGCTTCTTCTTCATATTCTGAAGGGGGAGGTAAGCGCATGAGTACTAGAGTACTCAGCAAGTGTGGGAATAGGATGACATGATTGACTAGAACAAGGATAGGCCAATTACGGCTTAAACACTATGCTTAGAACCTAACCTTAGCTTTCAATTATCGATTGAATAACAGATAAATATTCCAACACATAATGATGATGATAAAGATAACTTGAATCATAAATAACCACCATTTCCCAACCATAAACTAATTATGAAGTGGCCCCAATCCGCTCTTGTCCGTGAGCACGGCTGTCATGACAGTTTTCCAAATCTCTGCAGAGAGTGTACCCTTTTACCCACAAGCAGTGATTTCATCCCCTGTTGCCAGGTGGACTGAGTAAACCTCCCTATAGGCAGTGGTGATCAACCACATTTCACACTTCCGTAGGTGTGTGGCCAGGAGATCACTACATGGTCTTTACAATGGTGCTCCCGACTAGTGCTAGTCCTCTAAGGTTTCCACCATTGAGGCATTTCCGTAGCAACCCTCCGCCTCAGAGCCCCCTCTTGAGCCTTGCAGATCACAGAGCAGTACCCCTACATCATTCATCGCACCATCCAACTACTTGCATTTCATCGGAAGAAACCTAATTAATTGACCAAGCTGCCCCATCCCAGTCTCGTGGTGGTACTATATAGCTTAGTGGCTTCCTCCATAAACCGGTTCCTAGAATCTGGTGGTGCCAAACCCAATTCCGGGTCTCGTGCAAACTGCACCATACCAAAACCATCCAACCACCAGATTCCTATCAACTACTATTATGTGTCCACCCTGATTAAAGTAACCATAAAATATAGTATACTTCAAATGTATGAAATTCCATTCCCAAAGTCTAAGCATGGCTAAGCATATTCAAAACCTATCTACTTCCCAACCCATTCCAGGTGACAAGAGATTATATGGAACAGGGCATATAACAAGAAATAGGACATCATTTTATGTAGCATGCAACTAACTAACATCCTAAAACAGGTGCAAGATGGTCAAGGTCACTTGCCTTCTTCAAAACCTTGATTGTTGTTGAAGTCTTGGTCTTGAAGGTTAATAGCCAGGTCGTAGTACGACTCTAAATATATTGCCAAAGCATGGCAAAAAGAAATAAAAGCTAAATAAGTATATAGCACACAATGCATGACATCACATCATTCGCAAAAGCACAAAATCCTATTCTAATACGTCTCTATGAACCATTTATAAATTTTCATAGCCAAAAATATGCATCTACCATTTGTTTTATATTTTTAGTATTTAATTATGGGCTAAAATCATTTTCAATGAATTTTCTATGGTCAAAATATATTTTAAAACATTTTTAATAAATTTTCTATGGTCAAAATATATTTTATTTGCACCCTACAATTTTAATACAGCATAAAAAGATTTTATACTAATTTTCCTACTGTTTTTATATTTATCATATCATTAATAGTTATTTTCTATACATTAGACACATCTCTAAATAATATTAAGCAACTAAATAAAACATCAGGGACTTCTTGGTAATTTTTTTATACTGAACAGGTAGTAAATTTCCAGGGGCTAAATTCAATGTTTCCTTTGATTTAACCTAATTACAGAAAGTACAGGTGGTAGATTGATAAATTTAGGGGTTAAAATAGTATTTCAATAAAGTCCAGGGGGTAGCTCGCAAGTTTCCGAGGGCCTGCGTTTAAATGTGGGGAATTCAATGTAGACCGTTGGATCCGAGATGGACGCACCGGATTTTATTAAAACGAATCAGTATGCGTCTTTTAATCTTGGTCGTTCGGTTAATACCGACGGCAGAGAGGTGGCCACGTCGCCCCGGCGATGCGCGCACAGGGCCCGCACGGCGTCGGACCTCGCCACTGCCGGTTAAAACGGCCCAAATCTCATCTATTCTATGCGCTCTCTACGGGAATCGAAAGAGGGAAGAAAGGGGAACACAACTAGGGTGTTTTTGGTGTCTGAAGAAGGTCTAAAACGGGTCAGCGATGATAGCTTGCGGCAAACGAGGGCGACTTTCGTCGATTCCGGCAAAGCCTCGCCAATATCTCCGTGCAACCTTGCCCAGCGTGATCCTAGCATCAAGGCAAAGTGATTAGAGAAGAAAGGAGCGAGGGATAGGCATCGAGTCAACGGGAACGTGCGCGATGTACCGAGAATGGTGGTTGGCTAGGGTTTGGCGCGAAGGGTGAGAAAGACAGAGGGAGGGCGGCAATTTATAGATGGAACGTGTGCGGCGGTTGATGGCGATCGTGAATGGCGGTTCCTCGGCTCGAATACGCACGTGGAGCAATGATTTGAAGTGGGGGCGTGCGCGCGGCGCGGCAAAGAGAAAAGTAGGTGGCAGTTGCTAGAGGTGGGGAATGACAGGCGGGCCCCACGCTGCAGAGAGAGAAGGGCAAGGAAGGGCTGCTGGGCCGTGGGTGGGAAAAAGGGATTTGGGCTGCGGAAGGCGTTTTTGGGCCAGTAAGGGTTTTAATCCCTTTTCTTTTTCCTTTTCCTTTTCTTTTCTTTTGATTTGATTTCAAATTCAAACTTCAACGTATTCTACTCGTTTGAATTCAAAAATTCACAAAAATGCACACATAATTGTACTATATTTTATTCATTTTGTTTACAAATTTTTGGGTGTTACAGCCAATACACGAACAGGAGCAACCCCTGGGAGATCTTCTAACAGCTTTAGAAAACTTTGGACCAGGGGTTACCAAAAACATTGCGCTGCCTCTACTTCCCAACCTAACAAAGAACCAAGTGTTTGTAGCTGCACTGACTGAAGGAGAAGTGGCATCGAGAAACCAAAGGAGGAAAGATACAGTCCAAGGCTCAAGGAAAAAGGTATCAAGCAAAAGTCAGCAATGAAATTGGCACAGAAGGTACTAGCCAAGAAATGGGGCATTCTAAAGGTCGATGGTGAAATGGACAACAAAATTCTGCAGTAGTACATAAGCAAATACAAGAAGCCTCTCTCACCTGCAGCACTGGAAGCGATCAAGGTTGTCGAAGCGTATGAATGACACTTCCCCCAGTACCATCAAATGTAGCCCGCGAAGGTTCTTGTATCGGTTTGGGCGCGTGGAGATCATAAACAAGATGATGACACAAAGGATTTAAAGGGCTCGGGCCGCCTGAGTGTAATACCCTACTCCACGGGGTGTGTGTATGTTGTATTGAGGATTGTGGTAGTGCTGGTGTGCGTATGAGCTTGGATGTTCATGTACCGTGTAGCACAGACCTTTTATAGTCTAAGGTCTGGTCGTTACATCACTTGCCTGGCCTGACATGTGGCCCTGACATATTTAAGAGCCTAATACACAATCTATGAGTAATAAGTGTCATTAACAGTGTGATAACGTGCCTTAATGGCTGTGTTACCCCTATTAACTTCCCATTGATCGTATGTCATTAATATAGCATTAATGACACATAATCAGGTCTTGTAACTGTCGCTTTAACTGTCCCCTGAATGTTCGTGCTGTTGGAGCTCCGCCAATATCATCGTTGGTGTAAGGTCCGGAGGATCCACACGTGGCAGCTCTAGAGCTTCCCCTCGCAGAGAGAGAGGTCCGGAGCTGTTATACACGTGTTGGCACCGGAGCTTCCCTTTACGGGAGTTTAGGTCCGGGGTCATTATACACGTCTCAACCCCAGAGCTTCCCTATGTTAGAAGTTCAGCTCCGGTCTTACATTACACGTGGCAGTCCCGAAGCTATCCATATGAGGGAGGCAGGTCATGTGCCGTGTGACAGGTGGGGCCTGAGGAAGCCTTCAACTCTGACAGGTGGAACTATTTTGCACTTCTTGCGGTATCTTCGGGTACCCGGTACGCATAGTACCGAGAGTGGCCCCCGGGCCCACCACTGGGAGAAACCTTTTGGGTTAAGTTGTTCTACCAGAGGTGGGGCCATCCTCGACTGTCGCGCTGCAACTTCAAAGGTCTTCTGATGTACCGTTGGGGCGATGGTCTGGGGTTAAACCGTCACCGCGTGGCTTGTCTTGAATGCGACAGATGAGATCTTTGAGTGCGGATCTCACGCAATTGAAGATCGCCAGTTCCCAATACGAAAATTGTATCGGTTCTGAGTGCCTTGTCAGACTGTCGCCTTTTGGTTTCCCGCCGCCCATCATAACAACGGTTCGCCTGGGGTGATAACCTCGACCTCCTCGTCGGGGTGGTCCCGGGCCCATTCGTCATTGATGCGTTAGGTTCTTTGTAGTGTGGACTTGCTTTTGGTTCGGTTTCCATCCAAGCGTCGTGGAGGCTTACTTAAGAAGGAAAGCATGCGCGGTTTGAGGACTTTTTACGCTTTCAATCAAACTCGCGCTCAGAGCCTCCCAAGCTTTGCCTAGCTTTCTCCTCTTTCGCTCCACTTTGCTTCGACGGAGTTAGGTCTTCCCAAGAGCCGTATCCAGAGCAAGGACAATCTGATGAAAGTTCGAACCTTCATGGGATGATCCAGTGACTCCTTCAACCACTTGGTTCGTGCCGGCAAGCTCCCTTTCAAGAAGGAGCATCGCTGGGAGACGGTGTACTTCTCAGCGTGTGCCATGGTGGGACTAATCCCACCTTTCTCAAGCTTCATCTTGATGTTGCTGGACTTGTACAGCCTCCAACTGCATCACCTCGGACTGCACTCCCTTCTGCTCGTGGCCACTTTCATCCACTTCTGTGAGATGTGGGTGGGTGTGCCACCGTGCGTCGACTTGTTTCGAACCTTCTTCACAGCCCATTCCACCAGCAAAGGGACTGAGTTGCTTGGCTTCTACTACTTCGTGAAGCGCAAGAACTTCCCCTTCAAGTACTTGAAGTCATTCCACTCCAGCAAATGGGATGATTGGAAGAAGGACTGGTTCATCATTGCAGTGGATGAGCATGACAGGTTGGAGCTGCCCCAAGGACTCCCCAATATCGACCCTGATGCCTGGAATGTAGTTCTGAATCGGATGCATTCAACCCTGTCGTGACCAGAATACGAGAGTGTATGGAGGGTGGAGTGACCCCCCAGATGGTCTTCGGAAATTTCTTGGTGAACAGGTGGGCTCCTCTGAGGACGAGGAGAAGCTCGCCTGGGCTTTTAACAACGTGATGGATGAGGACCATATTGAAACCAGTTTGAAATCCAACTTGGATGGCGAAGCTTTGAAGCTTCATCTCAAAAAATTTCAGCATGGGCTTATCGACAGCGACGCCTTAGCTCCACCGGCTGCTTTCCTGCCTTTAAACATGATTCCAGAGATCGGCAGGGAGCTCCGGAGGAAGATGTCGGTGCTAGACGACCTCGGTGAGATGGAAAAGCACCGGACCTCTAGGGTTGTAATCCCCGGATCTTCCGAGGAGGTGACCGCCCCTGCTCCGAGCCAGTGGGTTGAAGACATTGGCAAGGGCAAGTGCAAGGAGCCAGTCGAATCTTCCAGCTGGAAGAGGAAACAGAAGCATGTTGATGGGAGGTCCGTCAAGCCTGCTCCATCTACAACGGCCCCTTCTCCCCGACGAGGGAGATCTTCTACGGCTACACCTCCTGTGGTGCAAGCGTCCTTGAGAGGCGCCAGTTCATTACAATCGACTCCGGTTCTGGCGCCATTTAAGGGCTCCAGGTCCGGTAGTCCTTCCCAGCCAAGGAAGACCTCGGTTGGAGCAACACCAACGATGATGGCAAGCTCCGGGTGACATTCTGGAGCTTCCTACGTGGCAACCATGGCAAGTTCTAACTCTGAGACTCAAGCGAAGAGGTTCCACGCTGATTGGAGCGGTAGCTTCCCAAGGTAAGTTTTGCATTTCCACCTTGATTTGCCACTTTTATTTTTGTCATGTTTTGAATCTTCCAATTTTTTGACTACAGGGCGTCAAAGTCGGGGTCTAAAGCTCTGGCCTCTGTCGCAACGGTCGAAATAGTGCAGACGGAAACTCCTACTGCAACCCCCGTGCCTCCTCCAGTGGTGGCTGAGGTCACGGCAGCTCCGGCGCCAGCTATCATGGATCTGGATTCAGAGTCACTGCAAGAAGCTTCCATGGTAGCACCAGACCACGGGGGAGAAGATGAAGATGCACCACCGGCAACAGTGTCAGAGGCTGAGGCTCCAGTGCAGGAGTTGGAAATGCCAGAAGATCCGGCGTCTGAACCAGAGGTTACCGAGGCTCTGGTTCCTGCACCAGAAGTTGTTGTGGGGTCGGTGGTGCTAGAAGCTCCGGCCCTTGAGCCAGTGGTCGTTGATGCCTCGGCAACCAAGTTAGTGGTACTTGAAGTTCCGGCCCTTGAGCCAGAACTTGTTGAAGCCTCGACAGTTGAGCCAGAAGTAGCTGATGTACCGGCACTTGAGCCGGCAGTGGAAATGACTTCGGGTGAAGTCCCAACAACCACCCCGGAAGTAACTGCTTCGGAGGTGCCCATGCCTGAGGCAGAACACAATGAAGAGGCGGAGGCAGGCTCTTCACCTGCGGAACCAGCAGTTGAAGTTCCTACGGCAGGACCTTCGGCGTCGGCTCCGGAGGTAGAAGTTCCCCCAGCGGGTTCTTCTTCTGCTGCTGCCGAAGAGCTCCTGGAGGGCGGCCCTAGTGCCGTGGAAACTCAGGGAACCACCCTTGTGGCATGGGACCCTATTTTTGTTCTTCAAGACCCCTTGGAACTAGCAGAGGTGACCCCAGCAGGTCCGAAACCTATCCCCTTGGCATTGTCCATAGACAATGCTTGCTCGAGCCTGCGACAATTTCAGCTCGCCTTCGATCATGAGAGCAAAGTCCTTGAAGAGGAGCGCCACACCTTGAGGCGTTGGTGCAACAGGATCCATTTTGAGACCAGGCTTGCTCAGACGAGGCTTGTTGATTAGAAGGAGTGGGTCAAGAGGGAAACAGCCCGGATGGAATACTATGGCAAACTACTAGAAGAGAAGGAAGCCGCCATCAGGGCGCTCGATGCTAGTTCTCGGGAGATCCTCGAGCAAGCCAAGGAAATGAGAGATGTTGCTGATGAGCATCACGAAAGCCTCGAGGAATCAAACGAGGTCCTCCTGAAGCGTCGAGTGGACCTTGACGGGAGAGAAGACAAGCTCCTGGAACGATAGGAGGATGTTTTGAAAAGGGAAGAACAGCTCGGTCAGAAGATGACTCTGGCTGAGCAAAATTTGGCTGATCGCTCTAAGAAATTTGACTTGTGGAGTAAGGAGGAGGAGGAAAAGTACTAGAAACTGGGGCAAGAGATCTCGAAAAGAAAAGCTGATGTTGCCACCAGAGAAGGGAAAGTGAGGGGCGGGGAGAAGGACCTGGCAGAACGGCAAAACCGCATCCACCTCCAAGAGACGGAGCTAGCCGACCATGAAAAGCAAGTAGCTGAGAATATGCAGCAACATGCCAAAGCGGTTGAGCACCTCGCTCGGGAGAGGTCAGAGCTAGCGGTCGTCCAGAGGTCACTGGAGAAGTTGCGGAGCTCGAGAGCAACCGAATCCCTGATGGTCTGGGATTTTCAAGGACGTGCGGACAAGGCCCTTGTGCCTCTTGGGTTCAGTCCAGTACGCCTGGAGGACCCAGCGCAAGAGCTGGACCATACGCTAGTGGCACTTGGCTCTGCTGGTAGCAAACTCGACGCAATGGGTAATGTCATCGCTGATCAGCTAGAGACAGAGGGGAAATCTCTGGCCAAAAACATCGCCGAGTATGTCTTGGCATGTTACAGAAGCCGAGACCCCAATTCTCTCTTGATCCAGTCTTTGAAGGACTCATTGCCAAAGAGGAGGATGCCGCTAAAGCTAGTGTCCAAGAGGCTGCTGAGAAGGTTGCTTCATTTTTCCACAGGACTTAGATCCTCCAGTAGCTAGGACCTTTTCCTTTTGTCTTTTGTTGTAACCCTGATTTTGTAATCTAGTACTATGAATGAATGAAATCTACTCTTTCTGCTATGTATTTCAATTTATCTTTGTCTTCAATATACTATTCTTTGTCTTGTTGGCCCCTTGGTATATGTGCACAATTCGATTGTGAACATGTACCAAAAGGTTTTACAGTATCTTGATGACTTGAACGTTTCGAACTTATAGATTTTAGGTCTGAAGGTTTTATCTCTGATACCTTTTGCCACGTCGACAGCGGGTCCCCTGGGGTTGTCGGATCTTGATAGGTCTGATAGCACGCACTATCAACGTGTAAAACGTCGACGGCGGGCCCCCTGGGGTGTCAGAGCTTGGTAGGTCCGACGCACCCACTATCAACGTGTAAAATGTCGACGGCGGGCATTTGTGGTTGTCGGAGCTTGGTAGGTTCGACGGCACCCACTATCAGCATGTAAAACATCGACGACGGGACCCCTTGGAGGTTGTCAAAGCTTAGTAGCTCCGGCATTGTCCACCATAATTATGAGTTTTTTGTTTTTCCTGCACATCGGGGACAAGAAAAAGAGTAAAATTCGTCCTCTTGTCTATAAATTGTTTGTGACTTATTGTTCTTATTTTAGTTTTAGATCCGAAGGAATTCAATATGATAACAAGCATATTGATGTAATCTTTCTAGACCCGTATGTTTTTTTAGTACTCACACTACTGAGGCCTGCCGGGGTGTAGGTAGAGTGGCGTACTTAGGGTACAGGACCAAGCTAAATCAATAGCGCACTCCAGACCTATGTTGGCTTAGCATTTGGGCAAGTAGACTATGCAGCAATGTTAAGATCCAAGACACAATCAATATAACTTGTCACGCATATGAATAACTTGGACTAAAACTTAAAAAGAATTGTACAACTTCATTATAGACAAGAAGGATAAAAATAATAATTCAAAATGCTAAGCCTTGTACAAAAATAAATGCACGTGGAGTCTATTTTCACACAACAATGTCTTTCATTATAGGTTTAGATTACAGGGGAGATAAGGACACACTTAGGGTACAGGGCCATGCTAAGTGTGTTATACATCTGTACTAGCCCAGGGCAGGTAGTTACACTTTTAGTGTTGTGACTGTATCAAGTGTTACTTGAGCTTTCCGGACCCTCCCGGAGGTGTCCTAATGCTCTTCCGAAGGACCTACCCGATTCTGTATATTGACTCTATAACATACATTGTGTGTAATTACTGACTCACCTCTGTGATTCTAAGTATAAAACTTACGGAGGTGCTCAATGTTCCAAGAATTAGGAAGCGGAGTCCCATCCTCAGTTGCCAAGCGAACGCATCCGGGACGGGATACTTTCATCACTCGGAAGGGACCTTCCCAGCTGGGGGAAGTTTGTTCATCCCTTCGTGAGTTAATATTTCCCGCAGCACCAGATCGCCTTCCTCGAGCTATCAGTTGCGCACATGCCTTTGAAGATAGCGCCGGAGCACTTGGCGATAGCGTGCATTCCGAACAGCTGCTTGGCACCTTCCCTCGTCGACGAGGTCAAGGTCTTCCGGCTAGAGCTGGTCCTGCGCGGCTTCGTCAAAGATCCGGACCCGGAGCGACCCCATGGCGATCTCTGGAGGAAGGACTGCTTCAGCTCCCTACACCAGAAAGAAAGGTGTCTCCCCAATTGATCGGTTAGGTGTTGTTCTATTCGCCCAAAGTGTAGACGGGAGCTCTTCGATCCAGTTGGCTCCATGCTTTTTCAGACGCTCATATGTGCACATCTTGAGTCCTTTTAAAATTTCCGCATTTGCTCTCTCGACTTGATCATTGCTTGCTGGGTGAGCTACTGATGCGTAGCTGACTTGAATGCTGAGGTCTTCGCAATATTCTTGGAATGCAATACTTGTAAATTGGGTTCCATTGTTAGTTATGACTTTGTTCGGAACTCTAAATCTGCATATTATGGACTTCAAGAACTTGATTGCTGATAGTTTGTTGATTGTCACAACTAGAGTAGCTTTCATCCACTTGGTGAACTTGTTGATGGCGACGTATAGGAACCTGTAACCTCTGAAGGCTTTTGGGAATGGTCCCAAGATGTCCATACCCCACACAGCGAATGGCCATGTAGGAGGTATCATTTGGAGTGATTGAGCCGGTGTGTGAATTTGTTTTGCGTGAAACTGGCACGTTTCACACTTTTTCACTAGCTCAACTACATCCTGGAGTGTTCTAGGCCAGTAAAAGCGAATTGGTCTTGATAACCTCCGGACGAAGATTTCATCGGGAGCCGAAGCTTCAGTTGAAGCCTTCATCGAGACTTCATCGGCTTCAGCGTTATGAAGATGCTGAACATGGTGAAGATCCAAGACTTCAAAGTCTTTCTGAAGCCTCTGGACTTCAAGGAGATAAGCGGCTAGTTGAGGGTTGTTGTAGTAGCATTCACCTTTGACTTGTTTTATGATGAGCTGCGAATCACCCTTCACCAACAACTGTTTCACACCAAAGGATAGTGCCACCTTGAGCCCGTAGATAAGAGCTCCATACTCTGCCATGTTGTTGGTTGCCTTGAAGTCAAGATAAACCATGTATTTGACCTTCTCCCTGGTCGGAGCGAGGAGAAAGATTCCAGTGTCGGCCCCCTGCTTATGCATGGAGCTGTCAAAGTAGAGAGTCTAGTGAGGTTAGCTGAAGATCGGGACCTTAGGTTCTGACTTCTGCTCACTGGGGCCCCCAGGATTAGATGGAGATGGAGTCCATTCCGCCACAAAGTCGGCCAAAGCCTGACTCTGGATTGCTTGCCGTGGCATAAATTCGAGGTCAAACTTGGCCAACTCCGCTGCTCACTTTGCAATATTCCCAGTAGAATTGGGGTTATGTAATATTGCTCGCAGTGGATAAGAAGTTACCACTGATATCTTGTGGGATTGGAATTAGTGACCAAGCTTCCACGAGGCAATAAGAATTGCGTAAAGCATCTTATACACCTCAATGTATCTGGTCTTGGCCTCGTGGAGTACTTCACTAATGAAGTACACTGGGCGTTGAACAGTCCGGACTCTTTCAGAGGGGCCCGAAACTTCTTATCCACCAACTCGGACCCTCCCAGATGGGTCCAGACCTTCTTGTTGAGTTTCCCAGACCCTCCCAAAGGGGTCTAGAACTTCTTCGTGTTCAACCCAGACCCTCCCCGATGGGTTCGAATCTTCTTGACCAGCCGTTAAAACTCCCTCAGATGAGAGAGGTTGATCTTCTAGCACTCTGTCTTGAAGATCTGTGTATGGGAGCTGGGACCCAGACTCGCCTTCAGGTAGCTTTGGACCCTCCCGAAGGGGTCTAGGCTCCTGAACTGGATGTGGCTCCGGTCTTTCCGTGACCAGAACCATGCTTACAACTTTCGTAGTTGCAGAAATGTAAAGAAGTAAAGGATCACCAGGATTCGGGGCTACCAAGATTGGTAGGGTGGTGAGGAGCTGCTTCAGATCTTGAAATGCCTTTTCTTGTTCATTAGACCAATGGAATGGTCCGGTCTTCCTCAATAGCTTGAAGAAGGAAAGTTCCCACTCTGCCAGTCTTGAAATGAATCTACTGAGCGCAGCTAGACACCCAGTTAGCTTATGGACGTCCTTGACGCGGGCTCGAGGTCGCATGTCTTCTATAGCCTTCATATTCGCTGAGTTTGCTTCAATTGCTCGGTGAGTCACCAAGAAACCAAGGAGTTTTCCAGAGCTAACCCCGAATACACACTTATCCAGGTTCAGCTTGGTGCGCGTGATGCGCAGGTTGTCAAAGACAGCTTGTTGATTGTCGAGGAGTGACTCCTTGTTCTTGATCTTCACAATGATGTCATCGACGTACACCTCCACTAAGTCTCTAATTAGCTCTCCAACATAGCTCGAACAAAGGTTGAAGCAACATTTTTAAGAGCAAAGGGCATGGCAGTATAACAATATAATCCATCTACTGTTATGAAGGCAGTATGCTCTTCATCTTCCTTAGGCATTTGGATCTAATGATATCCAGAATATGCATCTAAGAAACACAATAGCTCGCACCCGGAGGTGGAGTCCACTATATGATCTATCCTAGGTAGTGGAAATTGATCTTTTGGACGTGCCTTATTTAAGGTGATGTAGTCGATACACATCTGAAGTTTCCCGCCGGCCTTGGGTACAACGACTGGGTTTGCCAGCCATTTTGAATGAAAAACTTCATGGATGAAACATGTTCGAGCAACTTCTTGATCTCCTGTCGGATGGAGTTTTGCCGCTCGGTGGATTGCTTCCGGGGCTTCTGGTGTACAGGTCGTGCATCAGGATAAATCTTCATATTGTGCTCAATCACCTCCCTAGGGATCCTAGGCATTTGTGACGGTTGCCAAGCAAACACGTCAACATTCGCCCGGAGAAAAGTGATGAGCGTGATTTCCTATTTGTTCTTTAGACCTCCCGATATACGAGTGGTCTGAGCAGCATCATATATGATTTGGATGACTTTGACGGGAATGTCGGTGTCGCTGCTTGGTTGCACACGTGGTGCAGAGGTTGAGCCCCGATGACGAGTGCTCGGGGGTTGAGCAATGAGCTCTTTGCCAGATGTTCCTTCTTGCACCATGGCGACCGCATGGAGTTCCTCTAGCGCGGTGACTCCGGGAGTGCAGTCTCCACGGACCCGGAGGACGACTGAAGGTGTTGGCATCTTCAACACCAGATAGCCGTAGTGAGCTACGGCCATGAACCTGTACAAAGCGGGCCTACCCAGGATGGCATTGAAGGGCAGGCTGATGTGAGCGACATCGAAAACCAGCTTCTCAGTCCTGTATTTCTCCCGTGTCCGGAAGGTCACTGGGAGAGTGATGGATCCGAGGGGGCTGATGGCCCCCAGACCCACCCCAGAGAAAGGTCTTGAGGGACGAAGGTCTGAGAGTTGTAGCTGGATTTTCATGAACGCTTCAAAGCTTAAGAGGTTGAGCACTACCCCTCCGTCTACTAGAACATGGTAGAGCTAAACATTGTTAATGGTAGAAGATACCATCAGAGGAAGTTGGTCAGCTCCGACTATGTTCCTCGGGCAATCTGATGCATCAAAAGTGATGGGTGTATCCATCCACTTCCGATGTGGTTCCGCCCTGGCAGCTGGAGCTACAGCGGCCATTCCTCGCCGCATTGTCTTGAGGACGTGGCGAGAGGTGATGTCCCAAGAACCACCATAAATGGTGTTCAGGGTCTTTCGACACTCATTGTCAGAGACGTCGGAGTCATCATCGACTGTGTTATACACAGCCTTTAGGACCTTCTTGGAGTCCTTGGAAGCCTAGCTCCGGCTCAGTCGGAGCTTCGTCAACTTTCTGTTTTCCTTCCCGTTGACAAAAAGGAGCTTCTTCTCGGTGCTTGTTGTAGCGCTCGACAATGTTTTGGACCTCTCGGCAATCCTCCAGACTATGCTTGTCCGTCTTGTAAATCGGACACCACATTTTGGAACTACTGTTGTCCACTGATGAAGGTCGAAGTCATTTTTTGGGGAGTGGCCCCCGACCACCCGGAGCTGCAGCAGCAGCAGCGAGTGCATCGGCCGATGGCTTCTTTTTGCCATTGGACTTCTTCTTCTTCTTTTTGCCACCTCCTAAAGTAGTGGCTTCAACTTTGGAAGATTTTTTGTTAACCTCCGAAGCTGGCTTTGAGTGCATTTCCCGGCCACACACTTGTCAGCCAGGCTGAACAACTCCGTTAAGCTGGTGACTTCGTTAGTCGCCAGCTTTTCCAATATTTTCTTGTTTCGCACGCCCTGTCTGAATGCAACAATAACAGAAGCATTCGAGATGGAAGGGATGGTATTGCATACCTGAGGAAATCGCTGGATAAAAAATTGCAGCAATTCCCCCGATGTTTGCTTCACATCAAACAAGTCCAGTTTAGTGCCAGGTCGAGTGTACGAACTCCCGAAGTTGGAAGTGAACTGTTGGCATAGTTCTGTCCAACCATTGATGGAGTCAGGTGGAAGACTCATGAACAAGGACCTAGCAATCCCAGTCAGAGCCACCGAGAAGTAATTGGCCATCACGGCCTCATCGCCTCTTGCTGCTAGTATAGCAGTGGAGTAGATTTGAAGAAATTCGGCAGGGTTGACAGTCTCGTCGAATTTCTCTGGTAGATGAGGCTGGAACTTCTGTGGCCGACAGACCATGTGTAGGTGTGAGACCTATGTGTGTTGAATACATTGGCTTTGACAATAAAAGTTTTGAATGCTGCCATAACATCTTTTTAGCAAGGTCCGAATCTAGCTCCAAGCTTCTGCAAAGTCCGATAATAGGTCTGACTTGCTTTGTCTAGGTCTGACATGTTTTTGGGTAGCTCCGGTGAGATTTGTTTTTAGCTCCGGTATGTCTTTGATAGCTCCGGCATGTCTTTGTAAGCTCCGATATGTTTTGCTAGGTCCGACTTATGTTGGTTAGCTCCGACTTTTGGGTTTACTAGTTCTGACCAGTTTTGGTTAGCTCCAGCACTAGTTCCGACTAGCTTTGGTTAGCTCCGGCACTAGGTCCGACTAGCTTTGGTAAGCTCCGGTGCTAGGTTGTACTAGCTTTGGTAAGCTCTGGATCAAGCTTCGGTTAGCTTTGGCAAGGTTCGAAGGTTGATCGTAATGTTCCAAATTTTCATGTGAAATGTTTCGAACTTGCTTTACATTATGGAAAGGTTGCTTAGTATTCATTTGCTATGTTTTTGGTGCGCTTTGGTTGATACGGCTGATATCATTTTGATATGCTTTGCAACATTCTTATGTGAGGTGCTCACGTAAGGTTTTGTGTTCGGAACTGACTTGAGTCAAGTCATGGACTTGGGCTCGTACGGATTGGTTGTTTGTTCATGTGCAGGTGTTGCTTGAGTTCAAGTCATGGTTGGTGACAGGATCCTTTGGACTAGTCTCATGGAGGAGATGAGGTTCCAACAACCAAATTCAGGAGGAATTTTGGTTGAGCTGGTCAGGAGGTCGCACAGGATGATTGAATCAAGGGCAATGCATATGAAGGTTACTGGACGTTGAAGTTAGGTGTTTGCACGTATGCATGCGGTGCATGACGTGGCAACATGGTTCCAAATATTGTTTATGGATGGGAAGATCTGGTTGGAAGGATCGGATCGTATCGGTTGATGACTTTGGTTGCGGCGGAGTCGGTTGTGGCTCGGTATGGAAAGTATCGAGTTGGTTATGATAGGATTTCATGTGGGTCACGAATTTGAGTTGTTTTAGGAATGTGGGTTACGTTTCTAAGGTGTTTGGAAGTCTTAAGATTGCTTCTATCTGCGTATAGAAGAGTCCTAAGCAGTTATCGAATGTTTCGATTCGTGAACGGAGTAGGATTAGAGTCCCTATTTGAGTTGAGTTGGCCTCTGGGCTGGTTATATAAGCAAGGGAGGCCAGAGCTCATGGTGCGCAACTTTGGGGCTGTTCCTCTGGTGTTCTATTGAATAAAATTCGTAGTTTGAAGGAACTTTTGTGCCTTGTTCGTCTGACTTGTTCCAGACAAGTTTTACTCGTCGAGTTTCTGGACAGCACTACTTTTTGTCAGTGGTTTTATCATAACTCGAGTTTTACAGATCCCATTGATGTGATTCTTTTTTGTTTGTCTTCAAAACTTGATTATCTATCATTTGTCAAAATTTCACGGTCATTGGATTTGTGGTTTCTGATCTACACGAGTTTCTTTGTAGCGTTCCAGAACTATTTTTCTCGGGTAGGACAGATTGACCTTTGTTCGATCTTTCGATCATAACTTGAGTTTCTCTCAACGGATTTGAGTGATTCTTTTTGTGTTTTCTTCGTAACTTGATTATATCTTATATATATCACTTTTCTCACGGTGAAACACGTTTGGATTGGTCTCACACATGATTTCTTTAACAGATCGTTATTCTGCCGAAGGGGTTGGGATTTAATTGTTTCCGCTGCGTAAGATTTTTTAAATCTACCATTCAGCCCCGCTCTGGTAGCTTTTCACGTGCTCTTCGATCCTACAATTTGTATCAGAGCCACGGTGCTCTAATCATTGTAATTTTCATGTGTTTTTGACTAATCATCATGGAGAAAAATTCTGCCAAATCTTGTGTGTTTGCTGGTATTGATGTCCAGGTTTGGAAGGCACGCATGGAGGCTTTCATCCAGGCGCAAGGCTTCGCAATATGGGAGAAGGTGTACAAGCCTTACGAAGTGCCACCAAATGATCAAGTTACGGCTACAAACCTACGGGACATCGACAACAACAACAAATCCCGAAACTTGATCATCCAAGGACTCACTCAGAGCGACTTCAACCGCGTTGCACATCTCCGATCGGCATACGATGTATGGAGAGCAATTTGTGACTATCATGAAGGATCCAACACGATCAAGGAGGTAAGGCAAGACATGTTCAAGAAAGAATACATGCACTTCGAGATGCAGCCCGGTGAGTCT
Source organism: Tuctoria greenei (assembly GCA_036927565.1). NCBI lineage: Eukaryota > Viridiplantae > Streptophyta > Magnoliopsida > Poales > Poaceae > Tuctoria > Tuctoria greenei. The sequence goes on along the minus strand of JAYESD010000001.1, from coordinate 61,819,498 downwards.
ATTGATGATCTCTTTGCTCGCTTTAACAAAATTCTCAGTAACTTGTATAGTGTCAACGTTAAATTTTATGATGCTGAAAATGCTAGGCAACTCCTTAGTGCATTAGACATGTAAATCTGGGGGATGAGAGTTACATCTATTCGTGAATCTACTGTCATGAGTACACTTTACTTTAGATTGGCTTTACTCTAAACTCAAAACTCATGAAATTGACATCACGTAAAAACCCAAATAAGTCTATTGCATTTGTCTCACAACGTGATATGCCTAGCTCCGACCAATCATCATCTTGCAATACGCTTGCTTTGTTGTCCTCACTAACCATGGAGCAGATCGAGGAATTTCCAGAGGAGGAGCTAGCAATTCTCTCTACTAGGTTCTCAAAAGCATTACAAAATGTGAGAACTAGAAGGAGAGGAAACTCCAGACCTCAACAATGCTTCGAATGTGGTAAGACAGGACACTTTTCTACATAATGCCCTAACCTTTCAGGTTCTACTTCCCGAGAAGAAAAACAATCAAGGACGAAGCACTCCTCAACAAATGATAAGAAGAAGAAGAAGGGCTTTACATGTCGCCAACTGGTGAACAGTTTTATCTCCGCACTCCAGGAACTTGGCTCAAGCGACGTGGACATTGGAAGTGTCAAAGATGAAGATGATTTAGCCAACTTATGCTTCATGGCGGGCAAAACAAGATCAAGATCAAGTCAGGAGGATGCAAAACACAACAGTGACGACGATGAGGTATGTTCTACCTGTAATGAAATGTGTGATGCAATTTCTCGTGCAACTGTTATTGTTAAGAAAAGGGACAAAAAGCTTAGGAATAATGTTGCTAAAATTGAATCACTAGAATCTGAAATCAACCATTTGAAAACCTTGATTCCTAGTGATGATTCTTGTCCCTCATGTGATTTAATCTATGAACAATTGTCCACACTAAGAACTGCACACTCCTCCACTCTAGATAGACTTGAACTTGAAATTGAAAAGAACAAAAAGCTTGCTGCACTTGAAATTGGAAACTTAATAGATGCATCTTGTTCTACAATTGATTTGCATTGTTCTAGTTGTGATGATCTTGAAAAGAAACTAAAAGATGCTATGAATGAAATTTCAATATTGAATAATGCTTTGCGTTCTCATGAAGTTAAATATTGTTCCAATTGCAAATTAAAAGGAAAAACTTCATGTGAAAATTACCTTGATTTATCTGATAAACTTGATAACATGCATAGGACATTAGAATGGTTTTGTAATGGCAATAAGAACCTAAACTTGCTATTGAATTCTTCCAAGTCTTGCAATGATAAAACTGGTTTAGGTTTTGATTCTCATGCTCATGCTATGGCACATCCACCTAAAATTATAAAGTCATTAGGAAGTGGTTTGATTCAAACAGTTCCTAAACAAAAAGAAGTGGTTTTCAAATTTGCAGGAGTGTTATCTCATTCGGTTTCAAATAAAAATATTGCTTGCTCATCTAGACATGAACACAAAGTTAAATTTCATTGTACCTACTATGGTAGAGATGGTCATGTCATAGATTTTTGTTATAGACTAGCTAAACAACAGAAGAGGGAAAGAATGATTGCTAGATCTCATAACCTTCATGCAAAATTTGCTCCACATAGTAAATCAAATGCCAGGAACATGCAACCTGCTGTTATGAGTCAAAAACATTCAAAGTTTACCTCCGGACCTTCTGTTTTTGCCTTCGGAGCTACTGATTTTTATGCTACACAAGTAACACCTTATAGGTCAGTAATTAAGAATAAAAATCCTCAAACTTTGACTCATAAACCTGCTGTTTTATCGCAGCTTTCGCGTGATTTTCCTGTTGCACGTCGTGTGACTCAGTACTGGATACCTAAATGCCTTTTGACTAACCCCAGTATTGAGTCATCGACGTATTGTGCTTCTATGTTGGTTACATGCTTGAGGAAGGAGAACATTTGGATTGTGGATTCAGGTTGCTCACGCCACATGACCGGTAACAAAGAATGGTTCTCCTCCCTCTCTTTTGTGTCACGAGTAGAGAATGTTACTTTTGCCGATAATTCTTCAACTCCTATAATTGCTAAGGGTTCGGTTAGAGTAAATGATCACTACACTTTGAAGGATGTGGCACTTGTCAAAAATTTGAAATACAACTTGCTTTCTGTTTCACAATTGTTAGATGAAAATCTGGAAATTATTTTCAATAAAAACTGCTGCAAAGTTGTAGGTTCAAATAGTGAGCTTATTTTTAACGTGTCTCGGTTTGGAAGAGTTTTTAAAGCTGATTTTGATATGTCTTCCTCTAAGCATAGGTGTCTAGTTGCTAATGATTCAAAGGACTTATATTTTTGGCATCATAGACTTGGTCATGTATGCTTTGATCACCTAACGCGTGTTAGTGCTCTTGATCGCAACGTGGGATGCCTAAGCTTAAAGGGGACAAAGAAATTGTATGCTCTTCTTGTAGACATGCTAAGATGGTCGCAGGTTCACATACTCCTCTCACAATGATCATGACAACTGAACCGGGTCGACTTTTGCACATTGACACCGTAGGACCTTCACGTGTTCAATCCTTCGGAGGTAAATGGTATGTTCTTGTGATTGTTGATGATTATTCTAGATACTCTTGGGTTTACTTTATGGCATCTAAGAATGAAGCTTTTAGTCACTTTAGAACTTTATTTCTTAGATTATCAATTGAACACCCAGGATCTTTAAAAGCAATTAGAAGTGATAACGGAACTGAATTTAAAAATCAATCTTTTGATCACTTTTGTGCTGAAAATGGAATAGATCATCAATTCTCTTCACCATATGTACCTCAAAAAAATGGTGTTGTAGAAAGAAAGAACAGAACCTTAGTTGAGATGGCTAGGACTATGCTTGATGAATATCAAACTCCTAGGAAATTTTGGGCTGATGCGATTGCAAGCGCTTGTTATGTCTCAAATCGTGTTTTCTTGCGCGCTAAGCTAGGTAAAACACCATATGAGCTCCGGTTTGGACATAGGCCTAGCATTATGCACTTTTGGGTCTTTGGTTGCAAATGCTTTGTTAAGAAACATGGTAATCTTGATATATTTGAATCTAGATTTATTGATGGCATGTTTCTTGGTTATCCATCTCATACTTGAGGCTAACGTGTGCTTTTACTTGACACTAACAAAATTGTGGAGACTTGTGAAGTGTCTTTGGATGAAGCTATCCCAAGTACTAGCTTAAACATTGCAGGTCCAGATCCATATCCGCGGGGAGAGAGCATCTTCGTTGAAGATGAGGAAGAGGTGGAGCTGCTGCCCAAAAATTCAGCAGCTAATGACATTGTTCGAGCTCCTGATTTTGATTCACAACCAGCACTGACGACCACCATTGCTGGTCTATATCCTCCTCAAGTCACAAGCTCATCAATTTTTGATGAACATGAAGAAGAAGAAGCTAAGTGTCCACTCCCCTCCGGGTTCTCAAAATTCATCCTCCACAATAGATTATTGGAAGCTTGCACGGACGAGTTACACGGTCCAGGTTTTGCGATCCAAACTCTCATGCTCATTCTGCTTTTGTTGCTTCTTTTGAACCCAAAGATATATCACACGCACTCACTAATGAATCTTGGATTATTGCCATGCAAGAAGAGTTAGAAAATTTTGAAAGAAATAATGGTTGGAAACTTGTACCTCCTCCTCAAGGTCACACTTTAATTGGAACTAAATGGGTGTTTAAAAATAAACAAAGTGAGGATGGGGTTGTGATTAGGAATAAGGCTAGGTTGGTTGTTCAAGGATTCACTCAAGTTGAAGGTCTAGATTTTAATGGAACTTTTGCTCCTGTTGCTAGATTAGAAGCCATAAGAATTTTGTTAGATTTTACTGCATCTAAAAGTTTTAAGCTATATCAAATAGATGTTAAAAGTGCTTTTCTTAATGGCTACATAGATGAGGAGATTTATGTCAAACAACCACCGGGTTTTGAAAATTCAGATTTTCCTAATCATGTTTACAAACTGTCCAAAGCCTTGTACAGTCTCAAACAAGCCCCTAGAGCATGGTATGATAGGTTAAAAACATTCTTACTTGAAAATGGGTTTACCATGGGCAAGGTTGATAAAACTCTTTTTGTGCTTAAGCATGGCAATGACGCATTATTCGTTCAAGTGTATGTGGATGATATTATCTTTGGTTATGCTTCTCATGATCTTGTGTCCAAGTTTTCAGCTATGATGAGTTCAGAATTTGGGATGAGTGTGATGGGAGAAATCATGTACTTTTTGGGGCTGCAAATCAAGCAAACCAAGGAGGGTATCTTTGTGCATCTAACGAAGTATACAAAAGACCTCCTAAGGCGCTTCAACATAGACAAAAGCAAGTCTCTTCAGACACCAATGGGAATAACAACAACACTTGAACTTGATGAAGATGGTGAATCCGTAGATCAAAAAGAATAAAGAAGCATGATCGGATCTCTTTTGTACCTCACGGCATCAAGACCGGACATACAATTCAGCGTATGTATTTGTGCACGGTTTCAAGCCTCCCCACGTGCTTCACATCGTCAAGCTATCAAAAGGATTCTCAGGTACTTACATAGAACTCAAGAATTTGGCATTTTTCTTCCTTCTTCCTCAACCGTTACTTTGGAAGCTTTTTCCGATGCTGATTTTGGAGGTTGTAGGATTGATAGAAAAAGTACTTCCGATGCTTGTCATTTTCTCGGTGATTCACTTGTTGCATGGTCCTCTAGAAAACAAAACTCAGTTGCACAATCCATAGCCGAATCTGAATATGTAGCTGCTGCTAGTCCTTGCTCATAAATTATTTGGATTGTTCAAACACTTAAGGACTATGGGGTTGATCTAGATAGTGTTCCACTATTTTGTGATAACACTAATGCCATTTGCATTGCTAAAAACCTTGTGCAACATTCTAGAACTAAGCACATTGACATTAGGTATCACTTTCTCCGTGATAATGTCGAAAAAGGAAACATTGTGCTTCACCATGTAGATACCGAACAACAATTGGCTGACATTTTTACAAAACCTTTGGATTTCACTCGTTTTTGTTTCATTCGTAGTGAAATAGGGGTTATGCATCCTCATGGCTTACATTGAGGGGGTGTTTTGAAACTTCGGAAGTCTATGTGTGAATCTGAACTTAAAATAATATGAGCACAGTATTTCATACATATATGACTTTGTGATTCTTTTTACATGCTGAAAGTTCTTACTACATTACTCGTGTTATACATTTTGTAGTTTTTGTCATGTCTAGTAATTGGAATAATTACTTACACTAAATCTGGTCATGCTGACAAGTGCTTTTAATCATAAAGAATTAATCGAGTATTCAACTCACATGTTGAGTTTTTATGAACAAATATAAGTTGAGAAAAGATCAAGAGAATATGCATGCATCGCACTTCTTCTTTTGAGATGGCTTATCATTGCACTTAGATATGAACTTGTAAGAAGTTGTGTATGACTAAAACCATGTCCTTAAGCTTCTGATTGTCAAATGACATATGCTTGGCTTGGTTTTGGTTAGAATAAGGCGGACGCGCATATAATCTCTTGCAAATATCATATGATCTAAATTTGTGCTTTGAAAAATAATAAAATGCAGCAACAAGTGTCATGCTTTCAGGTTTTGAAATAGTTAAGTTTGTGAGATCATGACTTGCTTAAATTAAAAATTACATTTTATCTCTAGCATGGCTTACACTACTTTATGTATCTCATTGATGTGATAGTGTAAGTTACTTGATAGTATGACTTGGATGATCTTTGTTTTATATGTATATGTTATAATATGCTCATAACAATTAAAATTTCTCTTTTGAACCTTGCTCAATACATTGTCAAAGGGAGAGAGATAATAGATAATATATGAGTTTTTAAAGATAAGTATGCAATGGGGAGAATTTGTTTTTCTTCTCATTTTATTTTTGTTTCAGAAAGGGGAAGAAATTGTTTTCAAAACTTTTAATGTGAATAACCCAATGTTCGGATTTTAAATGGTGTTGTCAATGCATTCATCAAGGGGAAGATTGTGAGACCTATGTGTGTTGAATACATTGGCTTTGACAATAAAAGTTTTGAATGCTGCCATAACATCTTTTTAGCAAGGTCTGAATCTAGCTCCGAGCTTCTGCAAGGTCCGACAATAGGTCCGACTTGCTTTGTCTAGGTCCAATATGTTTTTGGGTAGCTCCGGTGAGCTTTGTCTTTAGCTCTGGTATGTCTTTGATACCTCCGGCATGTCTTTGTTAAGCTCCGATATGTTTTGCTAGGTCCGACTTATGTTGGTTAGCTCCGACTTTTGGGTTTACTAGTTCCGACCAATTTTGGTTAGCTCCGGCACTAGTTTCGACTAGCTTTGGTTAGCTTCGGCACTAGGTCCGACTAGCTTTGGTAAGCTCTGACGCTAGGTTGTACTAGCTTTGGTAAGCTCTGGATCAAGCTTCAGTTAGCTTTGGCAAGGTTCGGAGCTTGATCGTAATGTTCCAAATTTTCATGTGAAATGTTTCGAACTTGCTTTACATTTATGGAAAGGTTGCTTGGTATTCATTTGCTAAGTTTTTGGTGTGTTTTGGTTGATATAGATGATATCGTTTTGATATGCTTTGCAACATGCTTATGTGAGGTGCTCACATAAGGTTTTGTGTTCGGAACTGACTTGAGTCAAGTCACGGACTTGGGCTCGTAAGGATTGGTTGTTTGTTCATGTGCAGGTGTTGCTTGAGTTCAAGTCAGGGTTGGTCACAAGATCCTTTGGACTAGTCTCAGGGAGGAGATGAGGTTCCAACAACCAAATTCAGGAGGAATTCTGTTGAGCGGGTCAGGAGGTCGCGCGGGATGATTGAATCAAGGGCAATGCATATGAAGGTTACTGGACGTTGAAGTTAGGTGTTTGCACGTATGCATGCGGTGCATGACGTGGCAACATGGTTCTGAATATGGTTTATGGATGGGAAGATCTGGTTGGAAGGATCAGATCGTATCGGTTGATGACTTTGGCTGCGGCGGAGTCGGTTGTGGCTCGGTATGGAAAGTATCGAGTTGGTTATGATAGGATTTCATGTGGGTCACGAATTTGAGTTGTTTTAGGAATGTGGGATACGTTTCTAAGGTGTTTGGAAGTCTTAAGATTGCTTCTATCTACGTATAGAAGAGTCCTAAGAAGTTATAGAATGTTTCGATTCGTGAACGGAGTAGGATTAGAGTCCTGATTTGAGTTGAGTTGGCCTCTGGGCTGGTTATATAAGAAAGGGAGGCCATAGCTCGTGGTGCACTACTTTGGGGCTGTTCCTCTTGTGTTCTATTGAATAAAATTCGTAGTTTGAAGGAACTTTTGTGCCTTGTTCGTCCGACTTGTTCCAGACAAGTTTTACTCGTCGATTTTCTGGACAGCGCTACCTTTCGTCGGTGGTTTTATCATAACTCAAGTTTTACAGATCCAATTGACGTGATTATTTTTTGTTTGTATTCACAACTTGATTACCATCATCTGTCAAAATTTCACGGTCATTGGATTTGTAGTTTCTGATCTACACGAGTTTCTTTTTAGCATTCCAGAACTGTTTTTCTCGGGTAGGACAGATTGATCTTTGTTCAATCTTTCGGTCATAACTTGAGTTTCTCTCGACGGATTTGAGTGATTCTTCTTGTGTTTTCTTCGTGACTTGATTATCTCTGATATATATCACTTTTGTCATGGTGAAATACGTTTAGATTAGTCTCACACATGATTTCTTTAACAGATCATTTTTCTACCGAAGGGGTTGGGATTTAATTGTTTCCGCTGCATAAGATTTTTTAAATCTACCATTCACCCTCCCCCCTCTGGTAGCTTTTCACGTGCTCTTTGATCCTACAGTAGGTACATGGCCAAGGCAGAACAACCTCCTCCTACTCTCACTGGAGCAGGGTTGTCCTAAGCCTCTCGCCTTTCGCGAGCACGCTCAATATGGACACGGACGTCCTGTTGCTAGTAGCGGCGGTCAAGCTCTGACTGCAAATCGTGTGTTGATAAAATCGACATAGTGTGGGTGCGACGTGCCCTGGAAGGCAGCGATGTCACCTGTTGAGATACAACACGCCTTCGGTGTTGCGACACGTGAGGACCAAGTCTTCTAGACAAGGTCCTACATTGAGCTGGTGCCTGCCCCGAAGGGGGAGGACCTTGATTGCTGATGGAATCAGCTGCAGCTGCAACCAGATGCTGCACATCAGCGCACCACTACTCCATCGCATCCTAAGGTGCTCTGGGCACTGGTGGGCGCTCCAACAGAGTTTGCGCAACAGTTAGTGCGTTCTCCAGGTTGTTGTTTGTTGATGCTGTGACCGACACAAGTACCCCATCCTGCTGTCCAACATTGTTTGCTGGAGAAGATGGTGGTGGTGGTGGTGTGATGCCTACAGGGACAACAGTGCCTGCTGGTTGTTGTATGTTGGAAGGATTCCCTCCAACTGGTTGCACAACGTTGTTGCCGTTGGGTGATCCTACCGCGGAGTTCACCATCTTGTGATCTCAGGTGCCCCTACCTGGCACGCCAAATTTCAAAGCGTATGGACGACACTTCCCCCGGTACTATTAAATGTAGCCCGCGAAGGTTCTTGTATCTGTTTGGTCGCGCAGAGATCTTAAACAAGATGATGACACAGGGAATTTACGTGGTTCGGGTCACCTGAGCGTAATACCCTACTCCATGGGGTGTGTGTATGTTGTATTGAGGATTGTAGTAGTGTTGGTGTGCGTATGAGCTTGGATGTTCATGTACCGTGCGACACGGTCCTTTTATAGTCTAAGGGCTGGCCGTTACATCACTTGCCTGGCCCGACATGTGGCCCTGGCGTATTTAAGAGCCTAATACACAGTCTACGAGTATTAAGTGTGATTAGTAGTGTGATAACGTGCCTTAATGGCAGTGTTACCCCTATTAACAGCCCACTGATCGTGTGTCATTAATATAGCATTAATGACACGTAATCAAGTCTTGTAATTGTCGCTTTAACTATCCTCTGAATGTCCGTGCTATTGGAGATCCGCCAATATCTTCGTTGATGTAAGGTCCGGAGGATCCACACGTGGCAGCTCTGGAGCTCCCCCTCGAGGAGAGATAGGTCCGGAGCTGTTATACGCGTGGCGGCACGGGAGCTTCCCTCTACGGAGGGTTAGGTCCGAGGTCATTATACACGTGTCAACCCCAGAGCTTCCCTATGTTAGGAGTTCAGCTCTGGTCTTACATTACACGTGGTAGTCCCGGAACTATCCATATGAGGGGGGCGGGTCTAGTGTCGTGTGACACGTGGGGCTTGAGGAAGCCTTCAACTCTGACAGGTGGAACTCTTTTGCACTTCTTGTGGTATCTTGGGATACCCGGTACGCAGGATACCGACAAAGGCCCTCTCTGCAGTGGCTGAGAAGCATAAGAAGAGGAAGGTCCAAAGCAAAAGGAAGGGTGTCAGCAGCCACAAGAGAACTAAGAAGACGGCCGAAGTATACACAGAAGTAGGCAAATGAAGGCTATGTGGTCATTTTATCCTCATTAGCAGCTTTCTTTTTATCAAATGTTTCATTTTATGTCTCATCTTGTGTTAGTTACCCTTTGGTGTCGACTAAGAGATGTATGGATGGTGATATATTTTGTAAGGAAACTTGTTTGCCTAGTGTGGGGAGTTATATGGGAGGGTAGTTTTAGTAGTCAGGTATGGAGGAGGAATGTCTGCCCCGGCGGAATGTTTTGTGATGGGCATCGGTTGTATTTTGGTCAGCCATACCATCTGGTTATTGCAGTACTGGACCCGAGGAGTCTATTAAAATTGCAGTTGTGTTCACTATATGCCAATGTCTGACGAGATTATTATTTACAACATTCTTTCGTGGAATGTGAGGGGGTTAACTAACGCAGCAAAACGATCTGAAGTACACCAAATAATAAAACTGCATAGACCAATGATAACCTGCCTACAGGAAACCAAACTAGAAGAAGTTGATGCGCACACAATCAGACATAGACTAGGAATTCAGTATGAAAGCAACTTTGGTTTTCTTCTAGCTCATGGCACTAGGGGGGGGGGGGCATTATTCTGGCCTCTGATGAATCTTACTTTTGAGTGTCTGACTTTAAAATCCAGGCATATACTACCACAGACACCCGGGCGCAAGTAATCTCTACAATCACTAGGGTGTATGGTCCGCATACAGATTTGGAGAAGAGACTCTTCTTAGCTGAACTTAGACAACTAAGGCAATCGGTCAATCTCGCGTGGCTGCTGCTTGGCGACTTTAATCTCATATACCAAGATGAAGATAAAAACAATAGTAGGCTGAATCGAAGAACGATGCTTCGTTTCCCAGGTACACTCAACAATATGGAAGTATTGGGGGTTCCACTTCTGGGAAGAAGATATACATGGTCCAATGAGCAGGACCAGCCGACGATGACTAGAATTGATAGAGCTTTTAGAACGGTTGCCTGGCAGGAAACCTATGTGAACCCAATACTGCAGGCTACCTCCTCATCGGCGTCCGATCACTGCCCGAGCATCCTGCAACCAATGAATAACCCCCCAAGGAATAACCTCATTCAAATTTGAAAACCACTGGCTTTCCATGCCAGGTTTCCAGGAATTTGTCAATCTTTCTTGGAATAAGCCTGTAGACAACAAACACAGCCCTATGATAACTTTATACACATTTAGCTGTGCCGAGCTGCGAAGGCATTTCGGATATGGGCAAAATCCCTAATTCCTCAAGGGAAGATGGCAGCATTCATCTGCAGGGAGGTCATCGCCTGGCTGGAAGAAGCACAAGAGTTCAGACCACTCAGAAATGAAGAATTGGAAACCAAGAATTTGCTCAAGAAGCATATATTAGGATTAGCTGTGATTGAAAAATCAAGAGCCAAACAACGCTGTAGCATTAACTGGCTTCGACAAGGGCATGCTAATACAAATATTTCCACGCTGTAGCTAACATAAGGAAACAAAAGAACTTCATTCAGAGTCTGAAAAGGGATCATGTTGTCATCAGTACACAGGAAGGTAAACACAAAGTAATTTTTGAACACTTCTCCAGTCTCATGGTACACATTGCCCCTGCAGCCTTGGCTTGAGTCTGAACAACTTAAACTGGCATTCACAGGAGCTACACCACTTGGATCAACCCATAACTAAGGAAGAAGTAACAATTGTCATCCGAACCATGCTAAAGAACAAGGCACCCGGCCCGGATGGGTTCTATGGAAAGTTCCTTGCAGCATGCTGAGATATTAAAAACCAGACTTCATGAAGGCAATAGAACAGTTCAACCATCTAAACACACAAGGAACGAACCTGCTAAATCAAGCAACTGCGGTGCTCATCCCTAAAAAGCAGGATCCAAAGAGGGTGAGTGACTATAGGCCCATCAGCCTCACACATGTTTTTGCAAAAGTCATTTCAAAGGTGTTGACCAACAGATTAGCACTTGAACTTGACAAAATAATTTCCCTCAATCAGAATGCCTTCATCAAGAAATGATTCATACATGATAACTTCATATTTGTGCATCAGGCTATCAAGCATCTGCATCACAAGAAGACACCAGCACTGTTTGTCAAGTTGAACATCTCAAAGGCGTTTGATACGGTTAATTGGGCATATCTGCTAGACACCTTGAAACATTTGGGATTTGGGCAGAGATGGCGAGACTGGATTACTGCTCTTTAGGGCACTTCTTCCTCCTCTTTCTTGTTGAATGGTGTACCAGGAAGAAGGATTGCCCATGCGCGTGGAGGACGACAGGGGGATCCTCTTTCACTCATGCTATTCCTCCTCGCCATGGAACCACTCATCAAGTTATTCCAAGTCGCACAACAAGATGGGCTTCTTGGAGAAATATCTGGAATAAAGGACCATCTTCGAGTTTCCCTCTATGCCGATGATGCCGTGGTCTTCCTGAGGCCAGTGGAACAGGACACGCTAGTGGCCAAAAGGATTTTGCAAATCTTTGTAAATGCCACGGGCTTAATCACTAAACTGGAGAAAATGAGGTCTACCCGATCAACTGCTCCATTGAGGTTTGGCAGGGGCCGGGTGAGCACCAGGTAGCTCTGTCCTCTTTCCCCTGTTCTTATTTAGGCATCCCTCTGCATATTGGCAGCCTACCTCGTTCTGCAATTCGACCATTGATTGACAGAATAGGGGCAAGACTAGCAGGATGGAGGAGGAACTTGCTTTCTTATGCAGGCCGGGAGACTTTGATAAAATATGTACTTTTGGCAAAGCCAACATACTTTATGTCTGTTTATAAATTACCAGCATGGGCTATAATAGCCATTGACAAATTCAGAAGGTCATTCCTTTGGAAGGGAGAAGACCCAAATAAGGTGAAAGGGGGTGATGCCTAGTGAAGTGGAAGATTTGTATTCGGCCTACGAAATGGGGTGGACTAGGCATCAAAGACTTGGTAAAATTTGGAAGGGAACTTCGTCTAAGATGGCTGTGGCATAACTGGGATGAGCGGGAAAGACCGTGGAAGGACCTAATCAAGCACCAAAATACCTCTGATAGACAACTATTTTTCGCCTCTACAATAATTTTGGTTGGGGATGGCAAAAATACTCCCTTTTGGGAGGCAAATTGGCTAAATGGAAAGGCACCAAGAAACTTGGCTCCCACACTGTATAAGCAGACCAGATTCAAATATAGGACAGTCAGTCAGGAATTAACACGGTCTCGTTGGATTAGTAGTTTGTCCTCTATAACCACGGATGATCAGATAGATGAGTTTTTCCTGCTAGCTACAGCTTTGGGCGACATCAACTTGTCAACATAAAAGGATCGTATTATTTGGAGATGGACACAAACTGGGACCTTCTCGGTACCATCAGCTTATGAAGCCCAATTTGCAGGAAGCATTGCGAGTCCCTGGGCTGATTGTATATGGAAAGCAAAAATACAACCGAAATGCCGCTTCTTTGCATGGCTTGTGGGCCATGGAAAGATCCTTACTGCTGACAACTTGATCAAAAGTAATTGGCCCTGCAATCCTATATGCTCCTTTTGCCACTGCTTCCCAGAGACCGTGGATCTTATACTCTCGTAATGTAATTTTGTGGAAGCATCTTGGCAAAAACTGATGGACTCATTGAATATCCAGACAGCCCATCAGGAGGTCATTACAGCAGGCACGATTCCATGGATATCTGCAATAACATCATCTAGCCCTGCCGGACAAAAGTATAAAAGTGCTGGTGCACTTATTTCCTTCTGGTGGCTAATATGGAAGGAATGAAATCGACGTGTGTTCCAACAGGAGGAACTATCATACAATCAGGTTGCCAAGCTCATACTCGAGGAACTTTCTGTGCTGAGTTTAATTTTGCAAAGTAACAAACCTGTGTGAGTGGTGGAGTAGTGTTTCTGGGTAGTGTTCCAGTAGTTGCAGTATAATGTATTGAAAGATGTGCATAGTTTGTACTAGGATATTCATTCTTTCTTAATGAAAGGCAGCTCTCCTGCCATTTTTTTCAACAAAAAAAAAGTGTGGCATCTTGGGCAACAAGGTGGCACAGGTCATGGGCCAATCTACACCTTCCATCCTATCAGTTGATCTACCTACAGCGGGTCCCATTTTTAGACGCAGGCCACAGAACATGCATTTTAAGCATGTGCTCTCCTATGGTCAGATTAACATGTGTTGGGCATCCAACAGCTCCGTATGTAAACCACACATAGTCATAGTTTGCCAAATGGGCCAGGCCCATCGGAAGGCCCGAGGCCCGGCATGAAAAAGCACAGCCTGAGCATGGGCCTGACCCAAACGAAATCGTGTCGGGTCGGCACTACTACAAAAAGCATTTTTACAAGTGCCTCGATTTTTCAAACACAGGTGGTCCGTAAAAAGATCCGACTATGATACTGAATGATACAATAACCGCCTGTGATGATCGAACATCACATGCGGCTTTTAAAAAACAACCATCTGGGTAAATACATGATTTTCTTAGACAGCTATTAATTAAGAACCGCATGTACTCTAACAAACTTCACAAACGGTTTTTAATTAACCACTGCCTGAGTAAATACAAGATTTTCACGAGCAGTCATTGTTTAAGAACCCTATGTACTGGTTCAATCATGACAAGCGGTTTTTATTGAAGATTCACTTGGGCAAAGTCATTGTTTTCACAGACTGTTTGTTAATTAAAAACCGCCTGTGATGCTGATAAGCTCCTGTCAAGCTAATCCCTGCACAGCAAGCTCTTGTATATGCAAGTAACACACGTGGCTCATCATTTGGATTGTTAAAAGCCTCAATTGAAGTCTGATGATCCCTTGGAAGGATTTTCCCATCCATTTGAAGGATTTCTTTCCCTCCTATCCATTTGAAAACCTAGGAAGATGCTCCTTTATCATTTTTAATAACTAAATTTATTGACTAAAAATCAGTACATTCTCTCTTAGTGCTTCACACAAGCGAGGAAGTGAATAACTTCAATCACAAATCTTGTTTTTACCCTTTCAAAGGGATTTGACCTTAATCTTTCAAGAATAGATTTATCAATAAGTGAAATTTCCTTATCAAACATGTTAATGGCAGTTATAAGCGAAGGGTGTGCCAAAGCTAACGAAATCTGAAATTGATTGAAGATAAAGAGATCCTGCATATGAGTGGCAATCTTCAGTTTAGACAGCGTGAAGCTATGATGGCAACCTTCAACAACATGAAATATGATGCTAAGGTTATGCTTGCATCAACCAAGGCATGTTGTGAGGTCATAACACTTGTTGGGGCAAGAATAACCATGATACCAACAAGTGTTACTCAATCTAATTGGGTTGAAGTGGATTGGAGTGGAAAATGAACTAATTTTCTCCTCAATCCACCTCAATCCACTTATATTGAAGTGGATCCACTCCTATCCATACAAGCCATCAAATGGATGGGAAGTATCGTCAGACTTCAATTGAATCTTTCAACAATCCAAATGATGAGTCTTGGGTGTTGCTTGCATCTACAAGAGCTTGCTGTGAAGGGATTGGCTTGACTGGAGCTTCAAGAGTTGTGCTTCTAGATGTTGTTTGGAACCAAGCTGTTGGAAGGCAAATTTGATCATCATAGGTCAGTAGAAATTTATATACACATACAATTTGCTAACTTATGGAACAGGTGAAGGTGATAAATATGATAGTCAACAAGCTTAAAAGGATAACTTGTCCAAATTAGTCTTCTCTACAGGAGATAAATTTAATAATGTTTGAAACATGCTATCTAAAGCTAAAATGGAGTATTGTTCTAAGTTGATTTTAGAGGATACAAATATATACAATATATAGCATATATTTTTTCTAGCATTGACATCTTCTCGCATATAGGATTCCAAATCCTTTTTAATGCTTCTATCTACGTGCTTGATGTTTTCTGCTTCGGTGAAGGTACATCTCTTCATACTGATTATATTCCTTTTTATTATCTCCCACATTCTCAACCCTAATAATATTTTGCTTTCCAGAAACAACTACGTGCATCTTCTCAGTTTCTGGATCTTGTACATAAAAAACTTGTGCAACACGATCGGCAAGAACTCACGGGTCATCTTTATAACCCACTTTGTTCAAGTCTACCAGTGTGGGCCCGTAGTTGTCCACTTTCGCACCATAATAATGTTTGACCCATTGACACTTAAATACGGGCATTACCATTCTTTCATCATTATCGAGTTTTCATATTTCCTCTATGAACCCGAAGTATGTGGTTTTCTGCCCTTGTGAATCATAAGCCTCTATACGAACACCACTATTTTGTGCAACACTCTTACCGTCTTTTTCTTTAGTGTAAAATGTGTAACCATTGATGTCATATGCTTGCCATGATGTCACCAAAGTAGATAGGCCAGAAGCTAACTTCTTCATTGTTGCCTCTTCAATAGAGTTTTTGTATTGTATATTTTTGTCCATTAATCATTCAGTGAAACATCTTTTGTGCTCTTTCATGATCCAGTCCTCTGTGCGGTATTGGTTTTTTTCACGAAGCTCAATTTGGTGTTCCTCGATGTACGACTCAGCTATTGCGAGCTGTTGTGTACACCAATATGTGCACGGTGTACATTCTTGTAATCTTGAACAATAAAAGTTTTCTTACCCACTTTTCCTCTTCCACGTAGTCTACCCTCATGTACTGGTATAGGCACACCTATCGGTTTTCCATCTTTGATGTAATCAGCGCAACCCTCAATCACTTCTTCAGTGGTGTGTCCTTCCATAATTGAACCCTCTAGGTGAGCACGGTTCCACACATAACCTTTTAATACTCCTAAATATCTCTCCAACAGAAACATATGATGTAAATATAGTGGCTTCAATGCTTTTATCTGATCAACAAGATGTATGATTAGGTATACTTGCATATCAAAAAAGGATGGTGGGAAACACATCTCAAGCTTGCACATAGTCTAGACGATGTACAGTTTCAAATAGTCTAAATCTTTACGTGGTATCACCTTTTGCGATACCGCATTGAAGAAGTAACACAAACGTGTGATGACAACTTTTATATGCTCGGGTTTGATGACTCCTATTGCAATGGCAAGGAACACTATCCTCATCATGTGACGGTCGTGATAATTATAGCTGAATAAAGACAAGTCTTTCATCGAGACTAGTTTGCGGATATTGGATGAGAAACTCGTGGGCACTTTGATCCCACGCAAGCATTCGCAAATTGGTCTTTTCTCTTCTAATGTCAAGTTGTAGCTGGCCGGGGGAAGGTAATGCTCCCCATTTGCTTTTTCTACTGGGTGAACCTCTGGTCTCATATCAAGATTTACTAGGTCCATACGTTAATTTAATCCATCCTTTGTTTTCCTCGGCATGTCCAGCAAGGTCCCAATGATGTTGTCAAATACATTCTTTGTAATGTGCATCAAATCAATACTATGGCAAAATTCCAGATTCTTCCAATACGGAAGATACTTGAAAAAAATTGATTGTTTCTTGAAGCCATGTCAGTTGTATCACCTGAAGATGTACTTTTCTTTCTCTTTGTTCCTTTACATTTTTGCCCTTACCAAAAGCAATATGAATGTTCTTGACAATTTTGAACACGGGTTTTCCACTGTAAGGTTTTGGTGCGGTATGTTTTTCGATTTTGTTATGAAATTGTTCTTTCATCTTCCTATACTTGTGTGTATCTGTCAAAAACCACTGGTGTCTCATGTACACTATCTTTCTAGATGAAGTGAGCTATAGAAATCCAATTCTATCCACGCAACTTACACAACCTTTCTTCCATTTCATTTGTTCCGATAATGTAAACAATCCGGGATAATCATGAACGGTAACGAATATCATTCCTCTTAGCGTGAAATACTCCCGATTGTAGTCATCCCATGTACGTACCCCTTCATTCAACAATTTTGCCATATCTTCCATTAAAGGTTTCAAGAACACATCAATTTTTATGTTGGGTTGTTTAGGACCTTGGATAAGAACAGATAACAAGATATATTTTCTTTTGTGTCACAACCACGTTGGTAGGTTGTACATCGTTAAGACCACGAGCCATGTGTTGTGTACGCTCCTTTTTTCGCCAAATAGATTCATTTTGTCTGTAACCAAGGCAAACTTTATATTTCTGATTTCTTTTGCAAATTATGGATACTGAATATCAAAATTTTTCTACTGTGTTGCATCACCAGGGTGTCGAATATGTTTTTCATTCTTCTTGTGCTGCTCGGAATGCCAATCCATAAGTTCAGCCGCCCTAGGGTTTGAGAACAAACACTTCAAGCAATCAACTACTGGAAGGTACCACATCACCAAGGTAGGAATTTTTCTCTTATGCTTCCTGTCTGCATCGTTAGACGTATCGTCACCTTCAGGGCCAATAATAAACTTTTTATTCTTCTAAGACTTTTTCATGTTGGTAACATACTGGTGATTGCAGTCCTTCTTTTAACTACAGACACCACAGACAGGGCATCTAATTGCGAGCTCATGCTCTTTGCGATACAGAATACAATGGTTCGCACAAGCGTGTATTGTTGTCACACCTAGTGCCATCGGGCAAAGAAGTTTCTTTGTTTTATAAGTGCTTTTGGGGAGTTTATTTGGATTTGGAAGAATTTCTGACAAAAGATTTAAAAGATCAGAGAAACTACAATCGGACCATCCGTGTGTGGTCTAACTTTAGTAGTTTTAGGACTACACGCAATGTAGTAAACTCTTTATCACAACCGTTTGATTCATCATATAAAAGCTCTGTCGTCGCATTCTGCAATGTCTTCATTTTACTTAAGCCTTTACTTGCTCCTATAGAAGACCATACATATGGTTCAATGTGATGCAACATCTCACAATGGAACTCATCATCATTATCACCAGCTTGATTGTCACTACCATCATCGATATGAACATTATCGTCATCTGAACCTCTCTCATCATCTTTATCCACTTCATGTGTATCTAACTCACCATGATCTGTCCATATTTTGTAGTTTTTTTGAAACCTCTTTTCACCAAATGAGATTGAATTACTATAGTATCTATCCAAGCTATCTTATTTCGCAGTCGATACATGGACATAATATGTCATCTATCTTTTGCAACTTCGCATGTCTCTTAGACGCTTCAATAAAATTTGCAACATTATGAATGTACATAGGATCGGGTCTTGGCATGTTATACATCCACGCTCGACGGTCCATGCTCAATAACATATTCTTTGTAAGATTTACAAAATTTGGCCACAAGTATTCCCTAAAGGTCTTCATTAAAATGAATTTATAGAGACATAACTAGCCTGTATCATATGAATGAATAATTGTATCATGTAGGTCTGTTCATAAGGGTTCCAAGAAAATTTATTTCATAATTTTATCTACTTCCTAGTGGCGATAATTGATTTTTGAAGTTAGTCTTATTCATTGAAACATTTCATTGAACATGTGATGTGCTTGTATTTATCTTCAACATTTAATCCTTCAAATCTAATTCTAGTTCTACAAAATTCATGGGTGAGCTCAAGGAGAGACTCAACTACATGTTTCAACCTTTAATCCTTCAAATCTACTAAAAATCTCAAGTGGAGGGGGGGGGGGGGGGGGGCTGGAGGCATGCAAACTCAACAAAACAAAACTGAAAACAGGACAACAAATTGAAAACATGACATGGAAGAAGAAGTCTCTTCTAACCTTTTCTCTATTCGAAACTTGATCTACTGATGAATACAGTATCGGCCCGCGCACAGTGAAAATTTTGGCAGCCTGGTAGCGTTGATGGAAAATCTCACGGGTTAGGTTTTTTGTGGTGCCCGAGGGCCCTTTATATAGGTGTCGGTTTTCACAGGCGGGTTTTAACGAAAAAACCGTCTGTGATAAAAATTAATTAAGTTCAAGCGGTTTTTTTTCAGACAGTTTTTAACTGTTGCCCAGGCGGTTGTTCCTAAACAACCGCCTGTGATAATGGTCCGAGCCTGTTCTTCAGTTTTCTTTTTCCTTGCTTCTTTTTTATTTAGATTTCAATATAAATACTCAAACATGTATAAATTCTGCAAATTGAGTCCAAATTCGATGATTCTTTCTTCTATATTTTTCAAAAAATAATGTTTACCACCTGGACCAAATATTTTAAAACTTGTATAGCTAACATTGTAATGTTTTGCTAAATATCAAATTAATTATACACACATATTATTCACATGTCTGTATCTCCTAAAAAAGGGATCATTCACAAAAATTAGTTTGTATGAACATATCTGTCTTATTTATACATGTATGAAATTTGTCAACTTTTTTAAAGCATTCCAACATGTCAAAATTCAAATTATCCATCATTCTAACCAAATGCTCATATACATATGAGACATTCATCAAATTTTGAACACACATTGATTCAAATAAAAATTAAAAAAATCTGAAAAAATTCATAGAGGTTGGTATGATGACTAAAAAGTTCCGTTGAAAAAGTAAATGAAAAAATCATTATATTCACCAAGATAGAAAAATGAGAAATAGCCAGTGTTATTTGTTTTTTATGTTCTGGCCAATTTCAAAGGCTTTCTGAAGTGAAATTTAATGAAAATTTTTAATACTAAAGCATATTACAAGAAAGTGGAATTTGGGCTTTTAAAGGCCCCTCATTTTAAACAAGATTATTAATAAATCCTAGACTCAGTAATAATTTTTTTCAGGCGGTTTTTAACGGCTTCACAGACGGTTGTTCCTAAACAACCGCCTGCGATAATGGCCCGGGCATGTTGTTCAGTTTTCTTTTCTCTTGCTTCTTTTTTATTTAGCTTCCAATATAAATACTCAAATATGTATAGATTCTGCAAATTGAGTCCAAAGTTGATGATTTTTTCTTCTATATTTTTTCAAAAATTAATATCTATCACATGGACCAAATATTTTAAAACTTGTATAGCTAACATTGTAATGTTTTGGTAAATACCAAATTAATTTATACTCACATATTATTCACTTTTTTGTATCTTCCAAAAAAATGATCCTTCACTGAAATTGGTTTGTATGAACATATTTGTCTTATTTATACATGTATGAATTTTGTTAATTTTTTTAAAGCATTCCGACATGTCAAAATTCAAATTATCCATCATTATAACCAAATTCTCATTAAAATATGAGACATTCATCAATTTTGAACACACATTGATTCAAAAATTAAAAAAAAAAAACTGAAAAAATCATAGAGGTTGGTATGATGACTAAAAAGTTCCATTGAAAAACTAAATGAAAAAATCATTATATTCATCAAGATAGAAAAATGACAAATAGCCAGTGTTATTTGTTTTTTATGTTTTGACCAATTTCAAAGGCTTTCTGAAGTGAAATTTAATGGTAACCTTTAATACACAAGCATATTATAAGAAAGTGGAATTTTTGCTTTTAAAAGGCCCCTCATTTTAATCTAAAATATTAATTAAGCCTACATAAAGATCTTTCCAGGTGGTTGGTAATTAATAACCGCCTGAGAGAAGTTTTTATCTTAGGCGGTTGTTACTTACCAACCGCCTTCGATAAATACATCTTTTCAGGTGGGTGGTAATTAATAACCGTCTGAGAAAAGTCCTCTTCTCAGGCGGTTGGTTCTTAATAACCACTTGAGAAGATAAGCGTCTATATATAGCCCTCGGCTTTGTTGGAAAAACCTAACTCGGGCAAAAACACTTTGACGCCGTCAGGCTACCAAAATTTCGTTTGCCGCCAAGTCTTCGCCGCCGAGCTTCACCGTCGTCACCGAGCTTCGATCTCGCCGCTGAGCTTCGCCCTCACTGCTTTCTTCCCTTCTGTCCAGGTATGCCGAGCTTTGCCCTCGCTCGTCGCGGCGCTTGCACTCACCGTCGCTCACTCTCCCTCCTTCATGCCAAATAAGCTCATCTCACCCTCCTCCACAGTGGCCTCCACCCGACCTCACTCAAGCCCCCCGTTACCCGTCCTCACCCGAGCCCCCTCCATGGACGCCGGCCAAGCTCCCATCCGCCCGCCTCCAATCACTGCAAGGATTCCGGTTTTATCGCAACGAAAAAATTTGTCACAATAGGTTGTTTTTCGTCGCAATAGGTCATGTTGCAACGAAAAAGAGCATGGTGATAGTTTTTATGAATCGTCGTAATAATTCCCGTGGCGATAGGTTATTGCGACGCCTTGACATCCGTGGCGAATAGTATGGTATTGCAACGATTTTACATTGGTGGCAAATAGGACGCTATTGCAATGTTTTCATGTATTGCGATGATTTAATGTATCATAATGAATTGTACGGTATTGCAACGGGTTCACAATCGTGGCAAATAATATGGTATTGCAATGATTTCATATTTGTGGCAAATAGTATGTTGTTACAATGATTTAGCGTATTGTGATGATTTAACGTATTGCAACAAATAGCATGGTATTGCAACGATTTCACATTTGTGGTAATTGTATGTGGTTGCAATGATTTCACAGGCGTGGCAATAGTATGATATTGTAACGATTTCACATTCGTGGCAAATAGTATGTTATTGCAACGGTTTAGCGTATTGCGACGATTTAACGTATTGCAACGAATAGCATTGTATTGCAACGATTTCAGTTCGTGATAATAGTATGTGATTGCAACAATTTTCACATTCATGGCAAATACTACAATATTGCAACGATTTTCACAGTTGTGGCAAATAATAACATATTGCAACGAGTTATGGTGTAGCGACAATTTTACCATATTGCAACGAATATCATGGTATTGCAATGATTTCACTTTCGTGGCAAATAGTATAGTACTGCAAGGATGTCACGGCCGTGGCAAATAGTATGATACTGCGATGGTTTAACGTCCGTGGCAAATAGTAGGTTATTGTAACGAGTCAACAAACATGGAGAATAGTACCGTATTGCAATGATTTCAGATCCATAGAAACTAGTCTGGTACTGCAACGATTTCATATCCGTGGCGAATAGTTTGGTATTGCAACGAGTCCACAAACAAGGGGAATAGTACCGTATTGCAACGATTTCAGATCTGTGGGAACTAGTATGGTACTGCAATGATTTCGCATCCGTGGCGAATAGTTTGGTATTGCAATGATTTCTTATCTGTGGCAATAGTGTTTTAATGCAACGTTTTTTAAGTCATTGCCAAATGTTTATACTGCAACGTTTTGTCATTCTATTGCCACGTTTTATCATCTATATTGGCAATAGCTTCCTATTGCAACAATTTATCATTCGTGACAAGAAATTCGTAATGCCACGTTTTATAATTAGCGGCAGTAGAACCCGAATGCACCAGGTTTGAAAATTAGTGGCAACAGAATCACGAGTTTAACAATAAACATCCATCAATTGATATTGCAACACGCATAACAACACTCAAGGATTACTAAAGTGATGTGTTTGCATGCTAAGAGTTTTCCTAAGCTGACCGGGACTAATTGTTGGAGCAGGTGGCTTTTGGCGGTTCCTTTGGTGGACCTTCTGTGGAGTGGTCTCCATCATCATTTTGTGCATTTCAGCCATTGAGGCGCGCATGTCCTGCATTTGCTTAGCTGTCTGTTCATGATCAGCTGCTATCGGACCTTGTAAGTTCTGGTCTTGAACGTTTAACTCTTCATTCTTCTGGTTTAGGCACTCCATCTGGGTGGTTAAGCTATCATTTCTTCCTTCTAACTCCTGCACTATTTGATTGAGGCCTGCATTTCTATCTTCTAAGTTCTGAACTTGGTCGTTGAGGTGTTCAGACATCTGGATACGCATGCGTTCACGTTCAGGGCCAGTTGGGTTAGCCATATAACAACGCCCCCGAACCTGTGATCCTGCACAACCAATTGAGGATCTATAACAACACTGGAAGATGTGGTTTCTCTCCTCATTTGGAATTGGGCCTCCCTGCTTAGCTTCCATGTCGTCCACTTGGGCACATGCCTATATCTATATACAAAAAGAAAAGTCACGGGTAATTTGCAAATATTTATTTAATTGGGTATTGTTTGAAGTGTTACTCACATGTACAGCTTCTACCAGCTTGTTTGCCCAGTTACCGTCTTCCAACAAATGGCTTGCCTCCCACAGTTGTATGTCATCGGGTTCTTCTCTGGTCTCTGGGTCTCGCTACATAAAATACAAGTAAACTTCAACATGTCGGTATAAATATTATTTGCAGCACAAAGTAAAAGCGTGATTTATTTTTCATACCTTCTCATAACTAAGTTGGGCGTAGGATTTGGAGCCAAGCAAGTGACTTGCCTTTTGTCTTCTTCGATTTTGAGAATTGGTCCTGCTTATTGACTGCAATAATTTTAAGAATTAATTCCACGAATGAAAGTAAATGAAATATTTTTTGTATGATGTGAAGCTATTAAAAAGATAACTGACCTTGAATCGCTCAGAACCAAAATATTCTATTAGGTGCAACCACTCGGGCACCGTTACGTCAGCAGGCTTGTTTCGTATACGTTCTTCATCAGCAAAATAACTCTTATAGGTGGCATGCAAAGTCGAGCGCCACCCCTTGTAGCGCTCACTAGCAATTTTCAAAATTTTTCTTGCGCTCTCCGGTGTGTCCTCCATGTCCCAGGAATCCTATACATTGTATAACAAGTTGTTGTAAACGTACAGGATGGAGATTGCAAGAAAAAAATACTTGTGTGGGGGTGTGATAACGCTAACCAAAATGTCTCGTACTATATCTCTTTTGTTACTATGGCCAACCTCTGCCCACTTCCTTGCACCGCTGAGGGATGCATGCCTTTTTGTAAACATAACCACATCATCGACAAAGTGCCGCTGATTAATACCAACCGCAGCACCCAACCTAGCGGAGAACTAATTTGGTAGCTTCACATGCTCCGTTCTACTAACTTGGGATGCATAGCGTATTCTGGCAACCTTAAGTTATTTAGCCACACTTCTTCCTAGCTTCCTTCCTTCTGTTACATTGATTCAAACGGTAAACGATTAAAGCAAATTACCACCCAAACAAGTTTAGTATAATGTACAAATAGTGTGAAAAGAAGAAAAGTCTGATGTTCATACCATCTTCAGGACGAGTGCGGCAAATACGAGTGTGGGACGACCACGTCGCCCAGCACCATTTTGTTTCGTAGTACTCCCTCCTAGTTTATATTAATTGTCGTATCAGACCAACAAATGAATTAAAAATGAACTACTAGTTAGGACTGTCTGAACGACAACTATTTTGATTGGGGGGGGGGTTACATTATTGACTTCTTTGTTGCTGTTCATACCCTAAAATGAGCCATCAGGTACATATGTCAGTGGCGGTACGCACTTGTAGTACTGCAGAGTATTTTCAGTCCATGAGCGAAGCAGGCAAGACTGTGAGGGGGCATGCAGCTGGCAACACTAGACTAGACAAAGATAGGGTTGCCGGTTCGGTCTGACTGACATCAGCTGGAGCGCGTCTCGAAGAGAATTATTAGTTGCAGGGCATTTAATGAACGCCAGCAGTAGCAGGTGGCGAATTCAAGACAGATAAGGCAGGCAGCTTGCGGGATTGAAATCCTCCGCAGTACTGCACCTGCATTAGCTGCCACTGACATGTGGGCCCATCGAGTCTACTTGTCAGTGGCGGCTACTGCAGGTGCAGTATTGCAAAGAGCCAGCTTGCGATGCTCAACAAAGCGAGGGTTCAGTCTTGCTGAAACTCTCGAGGAGGATTGGTGGCAGGGCGAGTAATGGCCAGGGATTTGCGGGCGGTAGGGTAATCATGGCACGCGAAGGATGGGACGTGGCGATGGGCGAGGGAGACTCGTCGGGGAGGACACTGAAGTGACAAGCAGCAGGGCGTGGGCGCTGGTGCCAGCCAGAGTGGCCAGCAGCGAGAGAGCATAGCGTGGAGGCATAAAAAAATCACGCCATTACATAGGCTGATGAACTGTTAACTATAAAGACTAAGTACTAAGAAAGTAGAATCGCAAGGCATGCTAAAATAATTAGTAGAGCCTAGGAAAGAATGCAAATGAGCATGATACACCCATCATCAATACATCCAAAGGACAGAACGTAGTCTCTCAAAATGCTCCAAATTCAATGCCAAAGGAGTAAAAAACTAACACGCTCTGCCAAAACAAATGGCACGGTAGAGAGGCAGGTAGTAATATGATGTGATATGGGTAGTTGGAAGCTACTACCGAGGATAGATTTGGAGTGGGACATTTTTTAAGCTCAAAGTAAAATTACGCTGGGGCGGAAGGAGTATTTCTGGTTTGTATATCTATGCCTGTTGTTGGTTCATGCATCGTAGTAATTGGGAGTGAAGAACCCCAGGGTTCCTGAACATCATGTGCTACAATATTCTCTTCGTACCATGCAAACGATTTAATTTTGTCTAAATTGGTTTAATTTTGATAGTAAACACATTTATAGTTATACCAGGTGCTTATTGGCCATCATGAATGCTTGCAGACGACATCACGTTTGATGTCTTGTTCCTAATGTAAAGAGCATTGTAAGTAGTCATTCCAAATAACAGTGATAACGTCAGATTATATGACCGACGTAGATTTTGAATCGGACGGTGTGCTTTCTATAAACTGTAGTGTTTGTTACTAACAGAGGAATTAGAAAAGAAAGAATAGAAAAAAACGTACGATCCAAGAAATCCACAAGAAAGAAAAAAGTGTAAAAACCATGATAACTAAAAATCTTAGGAATACAAATTTGTAAAACAGGAATGAGAGTACAACATTTGGAGTGGTTGATCAGATAACCCGTGCGTCATTTACTTCTAAATCTAG
Source organism: Tuctoria greenei (assembly GCA_036927565.1). Taxonomy (NCBI): domain Eukaryota; kingdom Viridiplantae; phylum Streptophyta; class Magnoliopsida; order Poales; family Poaceae; genus Tuctoria; species Tuctoria greenei. Next base: position 61,793,253 of record JAYESD010000001.1, on the reverse strand, counting down.
AAATTACATACTCCTACCTCTGGTTTTTAGTATTTTGTCGTTCCAGGCCAGGAATTGAACTAGAAATACACTACCGTAATAAGTTGTCGGAGCAACATTTATTTAGGGACAGATGTAGTGTGTGTGTGTGTGTATATATATATATATATATATATAACCAAATTCGTGAAACAGAAGACCACATTTCTTCTTTGTTAATTTTTTTAATCTTCGTATATCAGGATGGATCGTGTATAACTTAACTCGGCCAAAACTGCATGGATCGTGTAGAACCAAGCCAATATAGCTCTATAAAAAGACGGCATGGATTGTGTCGTTTACCTAGCACAAAACTGGAGTCCGAGATGTGATGTCGCAGGGAGGTGTCAGCGACGAAGAGGTTCGGTAGAGCCCGTCAAACTTGGTCGCCCGACGTTGTACCCAGGAGTCAACACAACCAAGAACTTTGATGCGTCACTGCGAGATCCATGGGGGAAAAAATGTAAAACTGTGGGAAATGAAAACACGGGAATTTCTTAGGAATACAAGTATGAAACACAGGACAGAGAGACAACACATTTGGAGTACTGCGAGATCACCGGAAGGGCGGGGCAGCGGTGTGTCGGGAACGGAGGCCAGTGTTTCCATTTATACTCATCGTGGCTGAAATAGGGTTACAATAATAGGCAGACTGAAATTGGAGGCGCAGGTAGTGAAAATTGAATTGTCAAAATCTCAAATGTGGCGCACCAAGTAGAACGATAAAATTTTCGTTGGAGTGGAGAATTTGACGCAAGTCGTGCCCCTGTGCACGCATCCAATCGTGATTAATTACATCTCATGTCGCGTCGATTCCTGCACATGGTGTGTGTAGCTAGAGGGATAGACTTCGTCTTAGGACAACTTGCTCGCTTCTTAATTCATCTTTGTTGCCATGCATGGAGATCAAAATCTAAAAGCAGACATCTGCTAGCTAGTGGGACATTCCAAAAAAATACGAAAAAATATGAATCGCCAAATGTATATGTGCTAATGCAAACGATATGCAAATACAGCCAAGTCCACAAAAGGACGATGGTAAACAATCAGCATTTTGTAACATTAATCACAATGAAATGATAACATGTAGTATATACTACTACATACTAAAAGTACATTTTCCCATGCGCCGACTACAAATGAAAAAAATTGAGTGAAAGAACACAAAAGAGGAGAAACACAGCCTCAACCACGATCTCAACGGAGTTTCAACCAAGAGTCATCGATTATCGCAACACAACAAATTCTTGGCTAGACATTGAACAATAGTTATCTCACCCCTTTTTCAGAAACGAGTTGTTTTTTGGTACTGCATAGGATGCATTGTTCATGAACAGAGAAGACATTCATCATTAAAATAGAAACAACACATATATTACAAACAAGAACTACGAAAGCACATAGAAAACAAGAAAATAAAAACTACAAATACTACTCTACTCGGAGTCGGAGGAGATCTCCTCCACCTCCTTGACCGCCGTTGCGGCCTCCTCCTCTGCCGTTGCTGCCGCCGCCGCCTCCTCCGCCGTTGCCACCGCCGCCTCCTCCGCTGCTGCCGCTGCTGCCGCCTACTCCGGCAAATGAGTCCGAAGCTTCCGGGCAACGGTCCGAAGAAGATGCTGGCGGCCCTCCACCCTAGCGACCTCCCCGATCGTCTCATAGAGGACGTTGAGACGACTGGGCACAAACCCTAACCCGAAGCAGTAGTGGCTGGCAGTGCCCATGCTGGTGCAGACGGGAAGTTTCCCAATACCCAGATGATCACACGAGCGAGATGTATCGGAAAATACACCCTGTGCCAATTTCTTGAGCTTTTTTGTGCACCCGACGATGGAGGAAAGGTGCTCGGTGGCCTTCTTCAGGCGCCGATCGAGTTCATCAAAGCGGTGTTCGACGAGGCAGACAGTCTCCTAAACCCAAACGGGATGAGGTGGTGCGGGCGCCATGGGCGGAGAAGGGGACATAGGAGGTGCGGGCGCCACCTCCAGTTCCACTGGCATTGGCTGCGATGGAAATAGAGAAGAAGGAGGTTCGGAGGACGTCGACGGCCTGGAGCACTTCGGTGCGGGGCTACCCATTTGTGCGGCGACGGAGGTGCGAAGAAAGAGCGAGAGATGGTCCGTGATGGTGTGGCGGTGAAGGAAGAGAAGTTTGGAGGCTACGATCGATGGAGATGGAGTGGTGCAGCGGAGACGCAAGATGACGGGTGTGCCTTTATAGCGGGTCCTCGTCTAAGACCATCCACACCAGCGTAATCTAAAGCATACTCTATACACTATTCTCCTTCAGCTTTTACACTACGTACTCTAAATTAAACTACGAAACAGTGTATACAGTATGCTTTACAGTACGCCACTGCGGATGGTCTAAGCGCGCGAGTGGAGATGATCGGATGCTCCGAAAATTGTTCTTTCGAATTAATCCAAACCGCGGTTGGCTTCCTCTATGTTGTCGCAACGGCTCGACGCGTCCCATCTCCGCTTCACAGGCAGTTTTTTAATTTGACATGCAAAGGGTCCAGGGTATGCAGTGGCCCACCTAGCATACTTTGTAGGTCAGTCCGGCGGTGTTTCAGTTTTTCAGTTCCAGTTTTTAATTTTGACACGCAAAGGGCCCACTGGCCCAAGGTATATGCAATGTTCCAGTTTTTTTCAGTTTGTCACGCAAAAGACATCGATCATGTTTCATGACGTTACATGTTTTCTCTTATTTTTCAAAAGATCGTCATATATATATATATATATATATATATATATATATATATATATATATATATATATATATATATATATATATATATCACAAACCCTCGTTCATGTTTTCTCAGTTTGACATGTAAAAGGCCTCGATCATGCATGTTTGATAATGTTAGGTGTTTTCCAATTTTGTTAAAAGATCGTCATATTTGAGACTCGTTGATCATGTTTGGGGTGTAGCAAGCATGCATGGACAAGTAACATATACTCTTGAAAACCTCGCGACGATCATGTTTGGTGACAACATTATTACGTGTTTTCTCTGTTTTTTGTTGAAACATCATCATATATAGTTTGAGGCTCGTTGATCATGTTTCGGGCGTGACAACTAACATGTTATATATATATATATATATATATATATATATATATATATATATATATATATATATATATATATATATATATATATATATATATATATATATATATATATATATATATATATATATATATATATATATATATATATAGTTTGGCTCGTTGATCATATGTTTGGGGCGTAGGGTAGCATGCATGGACAACTATAACATGCATGTAAGAGAGACGTCGATGATCATATGTACTCCCTCTGTCTCCATGAACTTGTCGCTTTGTTGTAGTTCATTTTTTAACTACAAAGCCGCATCAGAAGTGCTTGTTTATTGGCTCATGGACAAGGAAAATTCTTTGTACGTAGTACAAAATGTATAAGTTGGTCGGCGTTGCCGTTCGTATGCGAAGGATGCGGCCAGGTAGTTGCTCTTGCAGGTGTATGGTAATTACATGAGTGTTTGGTCGGGTCATGTGGTTAGTCCACGATGTACCCTAAACCCGGTGTTGAGGCCGTGTATTTGTCATTTTGTCATTTGTGCGTACACTCTAGTGACATGTGACAAAGTACTCAGTCATCAATTGCGTTTGGTTTGACGTCGAAGTAGGATTGAAGATAGATCATCCATTTCTTTATGTCTTGGATCATCCAAATTAACATTTGGTTGGATGGACTGGACGATCCAATTTTTTGTTGGTAGGTTGGATGAAACTTGATTGGATTATTGAATCATCTAAGTTGATAATTTCATAATATTAATTGTTTATATACTAATTATCATATTACTAGCAAATATTAATGTTAATATCGTAATTGTAATTATTAATCAAAAATAAACAAGGTAATTATCACTAATTACATTGCTAAGAAGCATAATTAGATAAGGTGGATGGACTCACATCCAATGAAATATCCTGGACCATCTCATCCAGCATCTGCGAGGAATATTTTATATTACTCAAACCTGGATCGCCCGTTTGACCGCGAAACAATAAACACATGACTAGACCATCCAATTAATACAATTACATTCAATCCAAGACAAGCAACCAAACATAGATCTTTTTAGCCGCGTCGTACGTGCTCGTGCGCATGATGATGGATCGTGCATGCCGAGCGCCGAGTTATTCGGATTGCTGAGCAAAGTTCGGACATGGAGTTCATGTGCCCGTTTGCGCTGCAAGATTCGGTGCATTCGCGTACGTGGCAATCATCAGGGCAGGGTTGTATAGTCACGAGAACCGTGCAGTGCGCCCTTGGTTGTAAGATTTGGAGCGTGAACGTACGTGGCAACCATCTGGGCAGGGTCGCACAGAGACGGTTGTGCAGAAGGGCCACAGAGAATTCGATTTTCGCACCAAGGGGTTAAGAGATAAGACCATCTGATTCGCAGGCCAGTAATGGTGTTTGGGAACACGGTATTTTTGGAGTTTTAGAGCAATTAGCAATACCGAGGTATTTGAGATTACTATGGTATTTTTTATAGAATGGTGTGTGTTAACCAAACAGTCCTATGTATTGCAAAATCATGGTATTATAAAACTGTGTTATTGAAATACTTTGGTATTTCCATGTCATTTTAATAACTTTGGTTTCCAAAACTTTAGTATTGAAAAATTGTGCTCCCAAACACAGTATAAAGCTTTACCATGAACCACTGCGGATGGTCTTAAAGGCAGGCCCAGCTCTGGGCCTAGGCGGGCAGAAATAAATTTTATGCGGCCCTACCGCACAACGTTGCACGTGCACCCACGCCCCGCATGTCGTCTGATGGAAATCCCGCTGAGATCCTTCGCTTCGTGCTGGGTTTGTTGTCTGGACACCAAAGGATGGAAATCCCGCGTGTCCCGCTCCCACGATTATGCGACTTTGACCGGACGGCATGCGAGGCGGGGGCGCACGGGCGATGCTGTGCGGAAGGGTCGCAGAAAATTTATGGGCTACTGCCTACGGCCAGGCCGGTGGGTTGGGGTGGTGGGGCAGGCATGATGACAGCTGGTAAAGAGAAAATAAATAAAATTAATTAGTGTGTAGCTTTTTATTTTCATATTTTTTTGAAATATAATTCTACTACGTACGTCCTACTAATGTGTTTAATACTCCCTCCTTATCTTTTTCATTGTCGTTCAGACAGCAAGTTCTAGTTCATATATAGTTCAATGCTTTGTCCAAAACGTCAAATAAAAGAATAAGGAGGGAGTATTTATTATATACAATATAATATTACTAATGTGTTAATTTTCCATATGCGATGTTTTTCGATAAAAGGAAGAGTTTTTCGTTAGCGCATGTACTGTAGGACACATTGTTCATGAACATAAAATAAAAGACATTTTTCATTAACATAAAAACAACACATATATTACAAACAAGAAAAAAACACATAGAAAACAAAAGAAAAAACTACTACTCATCCTACTCTACTCGAAGGAGGACTTGTCCACCTCTGCCGCCGCCTCCGCATCTGCCAGTGGCACCTCTGCCACAACCGCCGGCGGAGCATCGTCCAACACCAGATCGAACTTCTTCCGGCTGACGGCGTTCACGAGTTGCTCGCAAAACTCCACCCCGGCCTCCTCACCGATCGTCTCATAGAGGTAGTCAAGACGAGCGGCAACAAAGCCTAACCCGAAGATGTAGTAGCCGGCGGAGTCCATGCTGGTGTGGTGGGGAAGGATACCAAGTCCCAGTCGGCGACAGGAGTGAGATGTATTGTGAAATACATCCTGCGCCATTTTGTCGAGTGCTTTTGCTTGCACGTCGGCGGCAAATAGGCTACCGGTGACCTCCTTAAGCTTGCCGTCGAGTTTGTCGATGCTTTCCTCGATGAGGCGGACAGTCTCATCATAGTCGGATAGAAGAGGTGCTGGCACCGCGGGCGAAGACGAGAGTGGAGGAGGTGCGAGCGCTGCCTCCAGTTCCACCGGCCTTGGCGGCGACAGAAACAGAGAAGGAGGTTCGGAGGACGTCGATGACCTGGAGTGCTTCGGTGCGGGACTACCCATTCGTGCAGCGACGGAGGTGCAAACAAAGAGAGAGAGGTGGTCGACGGTGGTGCGGCGGAGAAGCAAGAGGAGAAGCTTGGAAGCTAAAATCGATCGAGAGGTGCGGCGGAGAAGAAGAGGACGGTGTGCCTTTATAGTGGGTCGTCGTCTAAGTGCATGAGTGTAGATGATCAGACGCTTCAAAAATTACGCTTTTGAATCGAAGGTCACAGTTACTCCAAACCGCGGTTCGCCTCCTCTCGGTTATCGCAACGGCTCAACGCGTCCCATTGGCCAGTTTTTTAATTTGATACACAAAGGTGCGGAGATTGACGTGAACGCGTGTGGCAATCGACCAAGAGTCCATATCTTTTTTTAAGGATACGACCATTGCCGACCGAGAGTCCATATCGAACTGATAATTGTCGTGATCATGGATGATGGTGGACATGAATGTAATGCATTTGAAAGAGACTCGCGATCAAGCATGTTTGGTCACGTGTTGAGGATTTTTGTGCCCCCTTGTTGAGGAACATGTTAATTGGATGACGTTGAGGATCAGATGTGGCGTACGTGTTTTCACAAGTGTGTTCATTTGTTCCTAAAATTAGGACACGTAGTGGCTAGCGCCTACGCCTGTCGTTTCTTCAAAAGACGAGTACATCGATACATAATGGCAGCATGCGATCAATTAATTTGATGAACCACGTACGTATGTACGTAGTGAGAGTTGTGTGCTTATTAGACGATGGTAGTCCACATTCTATCATCGTACCATCAAGGTAACATCCTTGTGTCAAATTTGTTATCTCTATTGATGACACGATAATATTCTTCATTAGTGTGGTAGTTAAACTGCCATATAGGTTGAGAGCATAAACACATGCATAGTAGAGAATATGATAAATATAGAAATATATATACATGGTAGGAAATATTATTCTATTCTTGGAATACATGTTTGGGACGTAGCATACATATGTACGTCTAACATTCATGTGAAAGACCTTGATCATGTTTGCTGACGTTATGTGTTCTCTTTTTTGTTGAGAGATCGTCATGTTTGAGGATCGTTGATCATGTTTGGGGCGTAGCATGCATGGACAACTAACATGCATGTGAAAGACCTCGATGCATGTGTAATAACATGCATGTTTTTAAAAGCAAGATATAGTGTTTCCTCAAGAAAAAATAATTTTATGAGACATTGGGCGCACAAGCACAAAAGCTAGAACTCGAGCGATGCACCTACGAATTCCATATGCTGGGATGATCGACGGCAGCCGATCCGCAAACTCAGTGGTAAGATCAGTAGTCGTCGGAGAGCAGCTTGCGGCCGACCTTGAAGGAGATGAAGGCGTCGATGCACGTATAGCTGATCTGCTCACCGGAGAGATTGTACGCGTACAAGTTGCTGGTCCTCACCCCATAAGGCTTCTCCATGTTGGCGGCCATCACGGCGCTCGCGATGTCCTTCAGCCCCGCGCAGCAGAAGCTCGGGCGATCCATCTCCTCTACCGCAAGCTCGGCTAGGTCCACCGTTTTGGCCACCTTCAGCTGCCAGTCCTTCCAAAGTATGTTGGCATCACCCTCCATGCCGATGCCGACAAAGCGGTAGTCGGAATCACCGAGGAAATCTTCCAGCTCATCGGGGAAGTAGTCAGCATGGATGACCTGGAAGATGAGGCAGCGGCGGCCAACGCAGAGCTGTAGAACGACGACGGGGTTCTGGTCCGCGGAGTAGCTGGGGCGCCACTCGACGTCGAGCCCGACGAGGAGCTTGTGAAGGTGCCAACAGTAGACGGAGAGGACCTCGTCGAGCCAGTCCTCCACGGCCTTACCGGAGTACGTCACGGTGGTGGTGATGACGTCTTCCTCGAACGTCACATTGTACACCTAAGTCCCCGCCATTGGGTCTCTCTCCTTGTCGTCCCTACAGTTGCTGTCTGCGGCGGCGCGACACAACTTCTCTCTTGTGCAAAACCTCCGTCTACACCTTTAGTTTGGATTTTAATTTGAAACGGGCTTAGATATATAACTGATGCAGTTACAATATGAGCCACGGGATACCCTAGGTCCAGTCACCAGAGAGTAGCTAGTGTGAATACATGCTGGAGAGATCAGCGGAACCGGGAACTGGCCAATGAAGATGGATGTTAGCAGTGTCACGGTTCATGTATCGAAACGTGTGCCATCCTTTTTCTTCTTCTACTTTTTCTTATAAGTTCATATTATTTTCCACCAATCTTCTAACCCTCCTTTATTTGAAGTTGTATGGTTGGATCAGGATACGTGGCCGGCGTACACTTTATGACACACTAGTGAAAGTAAAACACCCGATACATTTTATGACACACTTGTAAAGGTTACCCGATACATTTTATTATTATGGAAGTCTATAACTAAGACTCAATCCAAATCGGGCAAAAATTTTGATGACCCTGACTTCTAGTTTGTTTTTGCAAGCCATCCAAATCAAGTCTTTTTTTGTCTTCACCCTTTTGCAATGACGCCCACGAACATCCAATCTGGGCTAAAGTTGATACGTACTCCAGAAATTGTTGTTGCATTTTTTTGTGATTTACTATGTGCTTTGCTGTTTGATTGCTCATTATGTTGGATCCATTTTGGGTTTGAACATAGAGAGTGGGCTTCTCCTTGCTGGTCCTGTCAGATAAACTAGGTGGCAGTCACTTTCTGGATCTCCAGTTCAGTAGAGTTGGAAGTGGAAATATATTCCATTCTAAAAGATAAAAGATATAAATAGTCCACTAGTTTATCGTTAGAACAGCAACATTAGAACTGTTTTTGCGCACCAATGAACAGAAATATAAAGTTCATTACCTTAAGACGATACATTACAAACAAGAAAAAAGAAAAACACAAACTACAAACAAGAAAAGAAAAACAACACAACTAAGAACAAGAAAAAAAACACTTCTCCTCCACCTCACTCCACCTACTTCTCCTTCTCCTCCTCCTCCTCCTCCTTAGGCTCTTGGTTGGGCAGGGGCGTCTCCCGCGGCGGAGACGGGAAGCCCAGTTTCTTGGACATCGCCGCCACCAGGTTGTCGCGGCCGGCAACACCGAGCTCGTCCGCCAGCATCTCCCGGAGGACGTCGAGGCGACCGACCAAGTGCGTCATGATGAAGACGTAGTGGTCCAAATTGCAGCATACTCTGGAAGGGGACCGAGCCCAAGGCGATGCATGGAGCACGATGTGTTGTCAAATACATCGCGCGCCATCTTCCGGAGAGCCCACTCCTTGTCCGGGGGGGGGGAGTCCGGACGGCGACGCTTCCCCTAGGCGTCCGTCGGCGGGCTTGGCGGCGGCGTTTTCTTGTCAGCCATGGAATTCTTGACGCGGTTTTGGGAAGAGAGGAAGAGTGGCTGTGCGGAAAAGACGATGGCGTGCTCGGGTGATCTTATAGCGTAGTAGTAGCCTGACTGGGGTGCTCATCCTCTGCCGTACTGCAGGTGCAGTAGAGGTGGCTGACATGTGGGTCCCACACCCTATAGGGCACTCATGTCAGCCATCTCTACTGCATCTATAGTACTGCAGGGGATTTGAACCCGCCTGGCTGTTCATCTCTCGATGTGTGCAGTAGTGGTGATGGGATGCGGAGCAGTTCCAATTGAATTCAAAGATGCCCATGCGCTGCACGCGTTTAAGGCGCCTCGGTGACTGGCGCGCACGTAAGCTCAGTGCGCCCGGTCGCATCAACCGCCTGTACAAATGGCTACGGCTTGAAGGACCAAACCTTATGCGGCAAACAACAACGTATAATACTTCCTCCGCCCCAACTCAACTCTATTTCTGTTTTGGTCAAAATAATTACCTTTGACCAATGATTTATATGAAATTTATTAACATCAATAACATGTAGTACTAGATTGTATATTATGGAACTATTTTTATGGTGAATCTAAAAGTACAATTCTTGTATTGTTAAAACAGATCAAAATTGCGTAAATCTCAAAGATAGATTTGACGAAACCTAAGACTTCCCTTTGAAAAAGTTTTATATTTTACATTAGTTTTACATATGTAATATGCACATAGGATATATCACTTGACAGTTTTGCAAAAAAACATGGAGGAGAAATATATATATCCCATATGCTACTACTACATAAATTAGGGGTGGGCAAATAAACCGAGACCGAAAAACCGAAACCGAAAAAACCGAGATCGGAACTGAAAAGACCGAAATATCGGGTATCGGATACTTTTCGCGTAGCAAATATAAATAACTAAAAAATAAATGTCGGGTTCGGGTACCACTCTCGGGTAAATGAAATAACCGAGTAGTCGGTCCATCAAATAATAAGTTAAATTATGCGTGCTAAACTATGAACAGTTCAAATTTAGATATTTTATTTTCATGTTGTGATGTGCGAATTTGTTGGATTTAAACATTTATTTTTTTATTTTTCATTTGTCAATTTATAATAAATTACCTCATGGGATTAAATTTATCAATCATATTAAATTTGTACAAACATGACATGGATATAATGTATAATTTGGATATATCGGGTAGGACCGAAGACCGAACCAGAATTTTTGTACCCAAAATGTTCGGGTACCTAATATTATCACAACAATTCGGGTAGTGATTTCAAGAAACCGAATTTTGAAAAAGACCAAAATACCCGAACCAAAATATCGGGTAGACCGAATTCACACCCCTAACGTAAGTCAATCTGAAATAATTAGCTAGTTTGAGGATGAATGAAGTTGAGCTTGCGAGCTTGATGACCACCATCATTGTTTTGAGAAGCGATTAACTTATGGCATCATGAAATCTGGAGTAATTTTTCTAGATCATTTGGGGCTGAAAAATTAGTTAACACGCTATATATGAGGAGAAAGATTAGGATATGCTACCTATTGCTTGTGTTGAATAACCCTGCGTCGTGGACAACATATCCGACACTTCATTCTAGTCGCCAGGATCATTCTGCCCCAAGTCATCTGGGGCAGCAGGTGGAGGACCTTGATTGTTGGTACTCTGCGTACCGGATACCCCTTGGAACCGCGAAGAGTGCAGAGGAACTCCACCTATCTGAGTTGAAGACCTCCAAAGGCCCCACGTGTCATACGGAACCGGACATGCCTCCCTTCTATGGTTAGTCCCAGTGCCGCCACGTGTATCGTTAAATCGGAGCTACATTCCATACATGGGAAAGCTCCAGACTAGATACCTGTGTGACACCCCCAGATCTAACCCCCGACAGAGGGAAGCTCCGATACCAACACGTGTACAACAGCACCGGACCTACTCGTCCAAGATAGTAAGCTCCAGAGCTACCACGTGTCCAGCCGCCGGACCTTCAACCTCAATAGGAAAATTGGTGGACCTCCAACGGCTCGAACCTTCAAAGAACAATTCATGACTTCAAGACCCGATTAAGTGTCATTAATGCTATCTTAATGACACACGATCGGATGACCCTTATGTGACGCCCGGTTCCGAAAATTGAACCAAGCTAACACATATGTGTGCCCAGGATGTTCAACACACATACACGAGTGCAATCACAAAAGAGTATACAGAAAATTACCACAATACAAGATTAATTAACCAAATTTCATTACGCAAACTAGATTATCCTCGAATACAAGCTCTAATGAATACTAATGACAAGTTTAACTAATGCAGCGGAAATAAACTAATTAAGCAAACTAAACAGCTAGGCAGCATAAGCAATAGGGTATAACGCAGCTCCAAAGACACCACAAGCAAAGCTGACGGTAGACACAGTCTAGAACTCCGCATTATTGCCATTAAACTCCCAATCCTGACCTGCAACTGTTGGGGGGGGGGGGAATTGCAAGAGTGAGTACATGTCGTACTCAGCAAGTGTGGAAAGTATGACATGTGGCTTATTCAAATGTCGACAATAATAATGGTAAAGTGCTAAAAAGTACATTAAAACATTTGAAAAGCAATATATTATACGTATGTGAAGTAACCCATTATAATCATAAGTAATACCATAATACCAAATCTGAATTCATTACCGTCATCAAAATTTCCAGATTTCACCATTGCCAATAACCAGATTCAATACCAGAAATAAATTCATAACCAGCCATAACCATTACCAAACCATAACCATCCCAATACCATATTTCCCTCTAATCATGGAAGTTGTCCAGGTGCTCATAACCGGGAGCACGGCTATCATGATAGTTTTATTTAACTCTGCAGAGTTTGTACCTCTTTACCCACGTGTTTGTGATTTTATCACCCGTCGGCGACTAAAGAACCTCCCTTATGCCAATTACACTTCCTTTGGTGTATGGCCAAGAGATCACAAAATAGCCTTTACAAAGGGATTACTAGCCTATTTAGACCCCACTGAGGTTTCAACGGTGGCGATTCCTCCAACTGAGCACATCTTCAACCAAGGGCCCCCTCATGAGCCATTCGGATCCCAAGGTAGTCCCACCAATCATCAACAAACCCAATCCGACTACCCCTTCCCCGAGCATCCACAATGGTCCAAACAGCACTAGCAAAGCCCAAATTAATCAGCTACACCGCACCCATACTTGGCCTCGTGGTGGCACTGTAGTCCTGGCTTATTCTCGCATGAACCGGTCCTTAGATCTAAAGCAAGCAAACCACCATAACATCCAACCCATCCACATACCAGGCTTGCTTAGATCACCCATTACCATAACATATTTAACCAGTTCATGTTATCCATAATCTCATCCATACATAATTAAATTGAGTGGTATAATTGTTTTTCCATCCCAGTTGATTAAGCGAAGCAAAAGGTAAAAACCCTTCCCGACTCTCGATCATAAATTCCAGGTGACAAGGGTGGTTAAACAAGTCTAGTAAACTTCCTACCATAGGATTCCCACAAAATTGACATAGCATGCAGTTTTGCAAACAAAACATTTATTTTAAAAACAGGATCAATATGCTTCAAGGACACTTGCCTTGCTCTTGCTGTTGATTAGGGTCAAAGCCTTCAAACTCTTGATGCTGTAGATCCTCCGCGGCACTCTCTAGCGCAAATCCATCTAATCCACACAATAAACATACAATACAAGAAACACAATCAAAGAGTGCACAAATATTACTCAATATGACATGTCATGCATGATTGATGCAAATGCAAGGTAGAACTTGCTAATTGATTGTTTTTAATGATAACTAACTAGTTCTAATAGCTTTTAATAGTTTATACAGGTTTGGATTCGATTAGATCAAATTTTAGAACCAATTCAACACAATTTAACCAGAAAGATCGGACTAGTCCGCTAGGGACCGGACAAGTCCGCCCTCTACGAGATCAGCAGATTAGGGTTTTCTAGATCGACGTGAATTTGGAGATTAGGGGTTGAATTCACGTAAGGACAAGAGAATAGAAGGTATACCAGGTGGTTAGAACTCCAATGAATCAAGAAACTTCGAGGTAACACTTGGATCTTGATGATCTAGGGTTGGTGATGAACTTGGGGATGAATTGGTGATGAAGAACAAAAACTTAGCGGAGATCTTGATCCTCTTTCATTTCGTCCTCTTCTTCCCCTTGCGTGGGATCTTCTCCTCCCTCCTTGGTGGTGGCTCTCCGCGAACTAGGGTTTGGGTGGGTGGAAAAGTGGCAAATAGATATCAATCCAAAGGGTGGGGCTGTTTATATAGAGGTGGAGGCTAGTGTTAGATTGATTTCGAGTTTGAGAGGAGTAGAGGCCGGTTTAGAGTCCCACATGGGCTCTAAAAGAGTTAGGCACGACGTCCCTAGGCCCACATAACGTGAAACCCAAGAAACAAGTCGTAAAACAAAAGATCAATCTCGAAGTCACGAAATATCAGACAAGTCCGGCCTAAAATCGGACAAGTCCGATCTTAGTCAGAAAGGAAAACGGACAAGTCCGCTGGAACACCGGACTAGTCCGGACAAGTCCAGGGACTTAACAAATTTTCAAGGATTCATGGAATATCGGACTAGTCCGCACAAGATCGGACAAGTCCGAAGTTGTCCAGAGGCAAATATCGGACTAATCCACAGCAAAAACGGACAAGTCCGTTTTTAGACAGAGAGAAATCGGACTAGTCCTCAGAAAAACCGGACTAGTCCGCACTTTCCTACATTTTTAAGTGCAGTTTTGCCCCAAATCAATTTTAAACTTGTTCCTCTTGTTATGGGTTAATGTTAAACATATATATGAATGTATGCAAGGCATGCTGCATGAAAATGAGGGTGTTACAAACCTACCCCCCTTAAAATGAATCTCGCCCTCGAGATTCGACGCGGAAGAGAAGAGATAGGGAAATTCCTTCTTGATATCATCCTCTAGCTCCCAAGTTGCTTCTTTTTCTGTGTGGTGCTTCCATTGAACCTTACACCATCTAATAACCTTGTTCCTTGTGACCCTCTCCTTAGTTTCCAAGATTTTGACCGGTTGTTCGACATAAGTCAAATCTTCCTCTAGTTCCAATTCTTCCATTGGCACTTGTTCTTCCGGTACTCTCAAGCACTTCTTGAGCTGGGAAACATGAAAGACATCATGCACGTCTGAAAGATGAGCTGGCATCCCCAACTTATACGCCACTTCTCCCCTTTTGTCCAAAATCTTGAATGGTCCAATATAACGAGGTGCTAGCTTTCCCCTTATGGTAAACCTCTTATGACCCCTCATTGGTGACACCTTGAGGAAAACAAAATCTCCCACTTCAAAGGCTAGTTTCCTTCTTCTATTGTCCGCATGGCCTTTTTGCCTTGATTGGGCAGCCCTCAAGTTTTCATGAATTATTTGGACTTGTTTTTTGGCTTCTTGCAACACATCTGGACCAAATACTTGGGTTTCTCCTGCCTCATTCCAGAATAAAGGTGTCCTACACTTCCTCCCATAAAGCGCTTCATATGGTGACATCTTCAAACTTGCTTGGTAACTATTATTGTATGAAAATTCCGCGTATGGCAAGCTTTTGTCCCAACTTTTCCCATGCTTTAAAGCACAAGCTCTTAACATGTCCTCCAAAATCTAATTGGTCCTCTCGGTTTGTCCATCCGTTTGAGGATGATATGCTGAACTAAAATTCAATCTCGTTCCCAAAGCTTCATGCAATTTTTGCCAAAATTTGTAGGTAAATTGAGAACCTCTATCCGAGACTATCTTCTTAGGGACTCCATGTCGACACACAATATGCTCTATGTATATTTCGGCCAATCGTGCAGCTGTATATTTGGTCTTCACAGGGACAAAATGAGCTGACTTGGTTAAGCGATCCACAATTACCCAAATTGAGTCATACCCGGACTGAGTACGTGGTAACCCAACTATGAAGTCCATTCCAATTTCTTCCCACTTCCATTCCGGAATCTTCAACGGTTGCAATAATCCGGCTGGCCTTTGATGTTCCGCCTTGACTCGTTGACACACGTCACACAATGCAACATATTAGGCTATGTCCTTCTTCATGCTATCCCACCAATAGCAAGTCTTCAAGTCTTTGTACATCTTCGTACAACCTGGGTGAATCGAGTAAGGCGAGTCATGTGCCTCCTTTAATATTGTCTCCCGAATATGCTTTACATTAGGCACAACGATCCTCTTTCCAAGCCATAAGGTACCATGTTCATCCTCGTCAAATCTGAATTCTCTCCCTTCTTCGGTTCTCTCCTTGATTTCCTTGATCTCCTCATCTGTGGTTTGTGCCTCTCGAATTTCTTGCTCCAAGGTTGGGTTTAACTCCATCATCTCCATCTCGTTTACAAACCCAAGTTCAGCCGTTCAAACTCCTTGCATAGCTCGGATGTTATCTCTCGAACTGTGAGTTGGTGACTTACTCCCTTCCTACTCAAAGCATCGGCCACTACATTGGCCTTCCCCGGATGATAATTGATCCCCAAATCATAATTTTTGATGAGCTCCAACCATCTTCGTTGCCTCAAGTTCAGATCCGTTTGTGTGAAGATATACTTCAAACTCTTATGATCCGTATAAATTTCACACCTATGTCCAAGAATATAGTGTCTCCAAATCTTCAATGCATGTACCACGACCGCGAGTTCCAAATCGTGCGTGGGGTAATTCTGCTCATGTTTCTTCAATTGTCTTGATGCATAGGCGACCACTTGACCTTCTTGCATCAATACACATCCAAGCCCTTGTCTTGATGCGTCACAATAAATATCAAAACTCTTGCTTACATCCGGCAATACCAAAACTGGGGCTGTTGTCAACCGCTTCTTCAACTTCTCAAAACTCTCTTGACAAGCTTGAGTCCATTGTAATGCCTTTCCCTTCATTAGCAACTCCGTCATAGGCTTGGCTATCTTGAAAAAGTCCTTGATGAATCTACGGTAATATCCAGCCATCCCAAGAAAACTCCTTATTTCCTTGACATTTTGTGGCGGTTCCCACTTCAACACGTCCCTCACTTTACCAGGGTCAACCGATACTCCTCCTCCTGAGATGATATGACCCAAAAATGGCACCTCTTTCAACCAAAACTGACACTTGTTGAACTTGGCATACAACTGATGCTCCCTCAATTTCTGCAACGTAAGCCTCAAGTGTTCCTCATGTTCCTTCTCATCCTTCGAGTAGATCATAATATCATCAATAAACACCACAACAAACTTATCTAAGTACTCCATGAAGACCTTATTCATGAGGTACATAAAGTAGGTAGGTGCATTTGTCAATCCATAAGACATCACGGTGTACTCATAAGATCCATACCGTGTTCTAAAAGCTGTCTTGGGTATGTCTGATGGTCTAATCTTCATTTGAAAGTATCCCGACCTCAAATCAATCTTGGAAAACACACAGGCGCCTTTCATCTGATCAAACAAATCCTCTATACGGGGCAAGGTGTACTTGTTCTTGATTATTACCTCGTTGAGAGCTCGGTAATCCACGCATATCCTTTGGGATCCATCCTTCTTGTCCACAAATAGAACGGGCGCTCCCCAAGGTGAAGATCTAGGGCGAATAAAACCTTTCTATAATTGCTCTTGAATCTGCTTCTTGAGCTCCGCTAATTCCATAGGAGGCATCCTATACGGCCTCTTAGCTATAGGTGCAGTTCCAGGTATTAAATCAATAGCAAACTCAATGTCTCGATCGGGTGGCATACCTGGCAACTCGTCCGGAAAAACATCCAAAAATTTACACACCACCAAAATCTCCTCAATTGTGGCACCGTCCATATGATTCAACTCCAATTGCTTCGGTGCGGTTTGAGATGCTTCAAATTCTACGGTGATCCCTTCCTCATTGGTCAACTTCACCGTCTTCGTGGCACACTCAATAACTCCATTGTGCTTCCTCAACCAGTCCATACCAAGTATAATGTCCAACCCTTGAGAATCCAAAACAATGAGGTTGGCGGAGAAGTCTACCCCCCTTATTCTAAGGCCTACTTTTGGACATACTATATTTGTCCTCATCTCTCCTCCAGGAGACTTAACCAATAGAGTAAACTTCATATGAGAGATAGGCAAACTATACTTGGCAACATACTTTGATGCAATGAATGAATGCGATGCTCCAGAATCAAATAATATAGTCGTGGGGTTGGAGTTTGTGAGAAACATACCAATGACCACATCATCCGCTTGTTGAGCATCCTCCGTTGAGACATGGTTCACGTTGCCACGAGCAAAATTTTGCTGTCCACGGTTCCCTTGTGGTTGTCCTCCATTGGGTCTTGGGTTTTGCCTCGGTGCATTGCTTCCTTGACCAAGACCTGACTTAGGACATTGATGCACAAAGTGTCCAGCTTCTCCACAAGTGTAGCACTTCTTAACCCCACTAGAATTATTGGGACGAGCTTGGTTTTGAACATTAGCACCAGGAAAATTAGCACGAGGCGCATAAGGCATTTGAGGCCTAGGTGCTTGCGTGACAGGGCGCTGCTCCACAAACTAAGTTGGGCGCGGTGCATAACCAGGGCGCTGAGCAGGAATAGAGGAGCTGTAATAGGGTGCATTGGGTGGTGCAAGGCGAGGGTGCACATTACTTCCTTGTTGCTGTCCTTGATATGGCGCCTTCCTCTTGATTTCTTGCTCCATCTCACGGATCTTGTTCTCAACCACAATTGCTTTGTCCACAAGCTTCTGGAAATTTGCATAGTCACAATTGAGAAATTGTACTTGGATCTCATTGTTCAAGCCCCTCATGAACAAGTATTGCTTCCGTCTGTCCCGACTAACATCCTCAGGCGCGTACCTTGAGAGTTGAGTGAATTTATTGAGATATTCACTCACACTTTATCTTCCTTGCCTTAAATTCTCAAATTCTTGCCTCTTCAATATCATAACACCCTCGGGCACATAATGAGAACGAAAATTTTCCTTGAATTCGGCCCAAGTAATCCTTTCTTGGTTCTCTTGAGCATTGCAATAAGAATCCCACCAATCCGCAGCTGCTCCAACTAGTTGATGAGAAGCAAACAAGACCTTCTCTCGGTAACTGCATTGGACAATAGCTAGCTTCTTCTCCACGGACTTGAGCCAATCGTCCGCATCCATAGGTTCAGCAGCTTGAGCAAAGGTCGGCAGCCTAGTCCTCATAAACTCTCCCAATCGGTTATGAGGAGGCGGGGGTGGCGGTGGAGGCATGTTGGGCTGATTGTTGATATTGCCAGCCTGCAGCTGTCCCATTGTTTGTATTATGGTCTGCATGAGCTGGTTTTGCATAGCCAATAGCTGCTCAATGTTGATAGCTCCCTGAGTAGATCCTTGTTCGATGTTGTTCTGAGGCACTCCATTGTTCTCCTCCTCGTTATTGTCATCCCTCTGGTTGCGAGTCCTCACCATCTGAAGAAAAGCAATAGGTAAGAATTAGAGAACGTCCCCAACTATATGCATCAAGGGATATGAAGCTAAACAGCTAGCTACACTAGCCTAGGTGGACATGGCAATGCTAAAGCATCCCAAAATCCTCTATTAAGAACACAAGCAAGCAATATATATAGCAAACAACACTCCAAGCAAAAACACATCGATTCCTGAGTGCTCCTATGTGCTCTAAAGTGTCCATTATATCTAGGTTGCATCCTACGGTCAACCTGTGGCTCTGATACCAATCTGTGACGCCCGGTTCTGAAAATTGAACCAAGCTAACGCATATGTGTGCCCAGGATGTTCAACACACATACACGAGTGCAATCACAAAAGAGTATACAGAAAATTACCACAAGACAAGATTAATTAACCAAATTTTATTACACAAACCAGATTATCCTCGAATACAAGCTCTATTGAATATTAATGACAAGTTTAACTAATGCAGCGGAAATAAACTAATTAAGCAAACTAAACAGCTAGGCAGCATAAGCAATAGGGTATAACGCAGCTCAAAAGACACCACAGGCAAAGCTGACGGTAGACACAGTCTAGAACTCCGCATTATCGCCATTAAACTCCCAATCCTGACCTGCAACTGTTGGGGGGGAAATTGCAAGAGTGAGTACATGTCGTACTCAACAAGTGTGGAAAGTATGACATGTGGCTTATTCAAATGTCGACAATAATAATGGTAAAGTGTTGAAAAGTACATTAAAACATTTGAAAAGCAATATATTATACGTATGTGAAGTAACCCATTATAATCATAAGTAATACCATAATACCAAATCTGAATTCATTACCGTCATCAAAATTTCCAGATTTCACCATTGCCAATAACCAGATTTAATACCAGAAATAAATTCATAACCAGCCATTACCAAACCATAACCATCCCAATACCATCCCAATACCAAATTTCCCTCTAATCATGGAAGTTGTCCAGGTGCTCATAACCGGGAGCACGGCTATCATGATAGTTTTATTTAACTCTGCAGAGTTTGTACCTCTTTACCCACGTGTTTGTGATTTCATCACCCGTCGGCGACTAAAGAACCTCCCTTATGCCAATTACACTTCCTTTGGTGTATGGCCAAGAGATCACAAAATAGCCTTTACAAAGGGATTACTAGCCTATTTAGACCCCACTGAGGTTTCACCGGTGGCGATGCCTCCAACTGAGCACATCTTCAACCAAGGGCCCCCTCTTGAGACATTCGGATCCCAGGGTAGTCCCACCAATCATCAACAAACCCAATCCGACTACCCCTTCCCCGAGCATTCACAATGGTCCAAACAGCACTAGCAAAGCCCTAATTAATCAGCTACGCCGCACCCATACTTGGCCTCGTGGTGGCACTGTAGTCCTGGCTTATTCTCGCATGAACCGGTCCTTAGATCTAAAGCAAGCAAACCACCATAACATCCAACCCATCCACATACCAGGCTTGCTTAGATCACCCATTACCATAACATATTTAACCATTTCATGTTATCCATAATCTCATCCATACATAATTAAATTGAGTGGTATAATTGTTTTTCCATCCCAGTTGATTAAGCGAAGCAAAAGGTAAAAACCCTTCCCGACTCTTGATCATAAATTCCAGGTGACAAGGGTGGTTAAACAAGTCTAGTAAACTTCCTACCATAGGATTCCCATGAAATTGACATAGCATGCAGTTTTGGAAACAAAACATTTATTTTAAAAACAGGATCAATATGCTTCAAGGACACTTGCCTTGCTCTTGCTGTTGATTAGGGTCAAAGCCTTCAAACTCTTGATGTTGTAGATCCTCTGCGGTACTCTCTAGCGCAAATCCGTCTAATCCACACAATAAACATACAAGACAAGAAACACAATCAAATAGTGCACAAATATTACTCAATATGACATGTCATGCATGATTGATACAAATGCAAGGTAGAACTTGCTAATTGATTGTTTTTAATGATAACTAACTAGTTCTAATAGCTTTTAACAGTTTATACAGGTTTGGATTCGATTAGATCAAATTTTAGAACCAATTCAACACAATTTAACCAGAAAGATCGGACTAGTACGCTAGGGACCGGACAAGTCCGCCCTCTTCGAGATCAGCAGATTAGGGTTTTCTAGATCAACGTGAATTTGGAGATTAGGGGTTGAATTCACGTAAGGACAAGAGAATAGAAGGTATACCAGGTGGTTAGAACTCCAATGAATCAAGAAACTTGGAGGTAACACTTGGATCTTGATGATCTAGGGTTGGTGATGAACTTGGGGATGAATTGGTGATGAAGAGCGAAAACTTGGCGGAGATCTTGATCCTCTTTCGTTTTGTCCTCTTCTTCCCCTTGCTTGGGATCTTCTCCTCCCTCCTTGGTGGTGGCTCTCCGCGAACTAGGGTTTGGGTGGGTCGAAAAGTGGCAAATAGATATCCATCCAAAGGGTGGGGCTGTTTATATAGAGGTGGAGGCTAGGGTTAGATGGATTTCGAGTTTGACAGGAGTAGAGGCCGGTTTAGAGTCCCACATGGGCTCTAAAATAGTTAGGCACAACGTCCCTAGGCCCACATAACGTGAAACCCAAGAAACAAGTCGTAAAACAAAAGATCAATCTCAAAGTCACGAAATATCGGAAAAGTCTGGCCTAAAATCGGACAAGTCCGATCTTAGTCAGAAAGGAAAACGGACAAGTCCGCTGGAACACCGGACTAGTCCGGACAAGTCCAGGGACTTAACAAATTTTCAAGGATTCATGGAATACCGAACTAGTCCGCACAAGATCGGACAAGTCCGAAGTTGTCCAGAGGCAAATATCGGACTAATCCGCAGCAAAAATGGACAAGTCCGTTTTTAGACAGAGAGAAATCAGACTAGTCCTCAGCAAAACCGGACTAGTCCGCACTTTCCTTCATTTTTAAGTGCGGTTTTGCCCCAAATCAATTTTAAACTTGTTCCTCTTGTTATGGGTTAATGTTAAACATGTATATGAATGTATGCAAGGCATGGTACATGAAAATAAGGGTGTTACACCTTAATACCAATAACGCCACCATTAAGGGACGTTACTGCGCTATTAAGAGGAATTAAGTACATTAACCGTGTATTAGACATCAGTAACCGCCAGGGCCACATGTCGGGCCAGGCTGATGGTGTAACGGCCAGTCCTTATATTATAAAAGGACTGACCAAGTGATACACGAGGGGGGGCTTCCAGACACGCTCAAGGCACACTAGTCTCTCACACTCAAAGGGCTCAGACGCTCAATACAACAACAACAACACAACACACCCGTGGAGTAGGGTATTACGCTCAGGCGGCCCGAACCATGTAAATCCTCATGTCAACTTGCCATATTGTTCTGAATCTCTGCGCGCCCACAACCAAATTACAAACTTCGCGGACTGCTAACGGTAGTACCGGGAGAATTGCCGGAATCACACTCCGACATTGATGATCAGGATAAGGACCAGGAAAGAAATCATTGGTCAATGGTAAGTTTGACCAAAGCTAAAAATAGAGTTGAGTTGGGACGGAGGGAGGAGTACTTTTTACAGACCGCTTTGCAAGCCCCGCTGCGGACGATCTCCTGCCTGCTGACAACTCCAGCGGCTAAAGTAGCGTACAACTGCACTTTAGAAGCCGTAACCCCAGTTTGCATCAAAGGAAACACACGGGACAGTTTAAAGGAATGGAATCCTCCAGAAGGGAAAGACATTCATAAGAGTTTTGCAAGTAGCATTCCAAACGGTGCACTTTAGAAGCCATAACCATCACGGCGTGCGTCTTATCGTCTTTTCCGCGCGTACTAATAAAGACACACCATACTCTTGTCTGAAACACACACATGCCATCCTCTTCTCCACACGTACTCTTCCTCTTTGCCTCCGTCGCGCGTGCCCTCATTGGTTCCTGAAAGCATCTAGGCCCCCCATGAGGTATGGTTTCAGTGATTAATGACAACCTTTGGATTTTACTAATAAATTTGTGGATGCAAGGTCTCCCATATCACTCAATCAAATGAAATCTGTATGAATATGAACATCAACCACTGATCATTGGAGAACCCTAAACAATCACTTTATGAGATCAATCAATGTTATGAAGATCAGAAGTAAAAGCTCATATGTCAAAGTTATTCAACCATAATTGATAACACTCAATGCTTGACAATCATCAGAAGGATATTTACAACAAGTGTCTAAGAGGTGAATCGAGAAAATTCCAAAAGAATCACTTAGAACAACTCAAAGCAAAAAAAATCAACTCACCGGATCAACCGATGTTTCCAGAAAACAACACATCGGTCGAGTTGGTTCAGCAGAAGAAGAAGACCTCAGAACCAAGTACTCACCGGATCATCCCATGATAAAAGACAATGTTACATCGGTCCATCAGTACAGTAAGCTATATCCCTAGACCAAGTGTAACACCGGATCATCTGATGTACAACAATATACACATCGGTTAATCACTCCAGTAAGCATCAAGTATGAACCAATTCTGGAGGAAGTGCCACTGCATCATCCGATGAGAAGACAAGTGTAACATCGGTCTAACAACGGTCATATCTGACACAGTGAAATCAGCTAAAGTGAACTTGATCGATGATAACTGAAGGGAGAGCATCGGATCATCCGGTGTTCGCAGAACAGTGATGTCAGCCTACTTTTCCAACGGCTATTTCGTGGAGGCTAGCTATTTATACCCCTTCAACCAGTCTATTCGATAAGTCTTGATCACCAGACATACTCTGCACATTCTCAAGCATTCAAGACATTGAGCTACCACTTCTAGATCATCTACACCACCTACACACCAAGAGATAGGCTAGAACTAGCTAGAGATAGTGCTTGTGTGCTTCCATTCTTGGTGAGTGGAATATCTAGTGTAGTGAGAGCTGTAAGGAAGTGTCCCTTGGTGATTGTAACTGAGAGTGACTTCCGGAGCTTGCCAAGACGGTTGTGGAAGCCCGGAGGATCCAAGTTGTACAAGGCTTGAGCTCCACCTTGCCGAGGTTGGCAAACGGAGAAGTATAGTGAAGATCCCTAGTCTCGGTGACTTGGGTGTGGCTATACCCTTTGGTGGGTGCCACAACGTGGATGTAGGAAGATCTTGACGATCTTGCCGAACAACGGGATAAATCTTCGTGTCTCCTCGAGAGTTTGCATTCTCTTCCTCTCACCCTACACTTATGCATTTTATATACCGCGAAGTTGCTATTTACTTGAATGCATAGGTTGTTTGCGTAGGGAATTGGGCTTTTAGTAATTAAGTTTTATTGCTTTGATTTTTGAAAAGAAGCCCAATTCACCCCCCCCTCTTGGGCATTCGATCCTTACAATTGGTATCAGAGCAAGGTTGCTCATAGGATCATTCTAGCTTCACCACTAGAGAGCTAAAATGGCCAAGATTGGGGGTTTGGTTCCTATCTTCGAGGGCAAGAACTTTGCCTATTGGAAAGCACACATGCGCGCTTATGTAGAGGCTATTGCTCCCGAAGTATGGGAAGCGACCCACGCGGGGTTTGGTGAGCACAATTATGTTGGTGATCAAATTAAATGGGATGCTAAAGCTAGGAATGCAATTTATGAATGTATTAGTCAAGATGTGTTTGCTAGGATTGCTAGCAAAGAAAAGGCATGTGAAATTTGGGCTTGCTTGATAGAAATCCATGAGGGTTCTTCTCGTGTCAAAGAACTAAAATATCACATGCTTAAAGCCAAATATGATGAATTTAAAATGCTACCTCATGAAAATGTCAATGAAATGTTCTCTCGCTTGAATGTGCTTATTGAAGAAATTAATGCTCTTGACATTGCTTCTCTTGGCAAGGGACTCATCAACCGCAAGATTCTTATGCTCCTTCCCAAGACAAAGTACAACATCATAAACTCCATGCTTCAAAAGGAATCTCTTGACCACATTGAAGTTTCAGAACTCATTGGAGAGATTCACGCTCATGAGATGAGTGTACTTGGGATGATGGAGCAATCATCTTCAAAGACAATTGCCCTAAAGGCCTCCACCAAGAAAACAAGTCTCAAGAAAAAGAAGGTGGTTGAGCCTAGCTCAAGTGAAGAAGAGCAAGCATCAAGTGAAGATGATGATGATGAGCTTGCATTGATGATGAGAAAGTTCTCTCGCTTGAACTCCAAGATTGCCAAGAAGGGATACACCTTTGATCCCAAGAAGAAAGCATTTCTACCAAGGAGAGACGACCACAAGACTTGCTACAATTGTGGTGATCAAGGCCACATCTCCTATGATTGTCCAAAACCGGACAAAAGAAGAGAGAACCACAAGAGCAAGCATCGCAAGCTTGAAGATAGCGAAGATGATGAAGAAGAGGTCAAACCCAAGCCAAAATCCTTTGGGAAGAAGAAACATGACAAGGGCAAGAAGGCAAAGCTCTTCCCAAAGAAGAGAAATGGTCCACAAAAGGTGTTCATGTGTGAGGCGAATGAATGGGTCACAGATGAAGAATCAAGTGATGGAGAGAGTGAAGCGGAAGAAGAAAGTTTGGCCGGCCTTGCCATTGCCAACAATGATGACTCACCTCTTCATCCACCACCCATGTGCCTCATGGCTAAAGGTAACACCAAGGTATGTGATGCCTCTAGCGATGATGAGCTTTCCCCTGATGATTTAACTTCATTAATAAATGAATATCATACTATCATTAAAAGGGAAAAGAGTAAGGTTAAAGCTCTTGAAGAAACTCGTGCCAAGCTTGAGAGTGCTAACCTCGTTTTGCTTGATAAGTATGAAAGCATACTTAAAGAGCATGACACGCTCAAATCCCATGTCAAGCAAAATGAGGAGGATAAGGCTCAAATCAAGCTAGATCATCATGAGCTTGACTTAGCCCACCAAGCACTCTTGGGAAAGCACAATGAGTTGATCCAAGAGCATCAAATACTTAACCTTGCTCATGAAGCGCTTGATCAAGAATTGAAAAATATAAAGAAACAAACTCTTAATGATAAGGTATCCATTACTTCTCATGCCACTAATGTCTTGCACAAGTCTTTGCCTTTGAAAGAGAACACTAGGGAGAAGGACTTGTTGGAAGAAATTGAGAGTCTCCGCACTAGTGTGGCTAGACTATCAAAAAGAGAAGTCAAACACAAGGAAATCCTCTTCCAACAAGCAAAATCCTTCAACAAGAGAGGACTTGGATCCTTCCCGGTGCCTAACAAAGGAAAGGTGCCCTCACCGGAGCTTAGAACAAGCTTCATCAAGGAAGTCGGTTCTTATTGCCAACATTGTGAGGTCACCGGTCACCACACAAGGGAGTGTCCTCTTCCTAACCGGCCTTCTCCAAAATTGCCCATTAACTACAAATCTACTTTCAATGATCGTTTTTATCTCTTGAGTAAAGTAGATGGCAAGGTGAAGGCAAGATTCATTGGCAAGGATATGAAGGGCATGAAGGGGAAGCTCCCCAAGCAACTTTGGGTCCCAAAAACACTTGTATCACACATACAAGGACCTAAGTTGGCTTGGGTGCCTAAAGTTAAAAATTGAATTCATGTGTGTAGGTGAACTACAAAGCCGGAGGAAAGCATTGGGTACTCGATAGCGGGTGCACTCAACATATGACCGGCAATGATGGTATGTTCACCACCATAGAAAACCCCGGCAATCATGAACAAGTCACCTTTGGTGATAACTCTAAGGGTAAGGTAATTGGGTTAGGTAAAATTGCTATTTCAAATGATTTATCTATTTCTAATGTATTGTACGTTAAGTCGCTTAGTTTTAATTTACTTTCTATTGCACAATTATGTGATCTTGGACTAACATGCACCTTTAGCAAAAATGATGTTGTTGTGAGTAGTGAAACAAGCCAAGAACTAATCTTCAAAGGATTTCGGCATGGACATCTCTACCTAGTAGACTTCTCCAACAAGGATGCTAGCTTGACCACTTGTCTTTTCACCAAGAAAAGTTTGGGTTGGCTATGGCATCGACGCATAGCGCACATAGGGATGAGCAACCTCAAGAAGTCATTTAAGCTTGGGATGGTGACCGGCGTGAAGGATGTCACATTTGAGAAGAACAAGCTTTGTAGCGCTTGTCAAGCCAGGAAGCAAGTTGCTTCACACCACCCAATGAAAACAATGGTGTCAACCTCCAAGCCACATGAGCTACTTCACATGGACCTCTTCGGACCATCCACATATCAAAGTCTTGGCGGTACCCTCTATTTTCTTGTTATAGTTGATGACTACTCTCGCTATGCTTGGACTTTGTTTCTAGGTGACAAGAGTGAAACTCCGGAAGTGTTCAAGACCTTTGCTAACCACGCTCAAAGGGAATTTCAACTTCCCATCATCAAGGTCCGGAGTGACAACGGCACCGAATTCAAGAATTACAACATTGGGGAGTGGTGTGGCTATGAAGGCGTGAAGCATGAGTTTTCGGCCACATACACTCCTCAACAAAATGGTGTTGCTGAAAGAAAGAACAAGACTCTCATCACTCTTGCGCGAGCAATGCTTGATGACTATGGCCCGTCGGAGAAGTTTTGGGCCGAAGCAATCAACACGGCGTGCCATGCCGCAAATAGGGTCTACCTACATCGGCTACTTCAAAAGACACCGTACGAACTTCTCATTGGGAGAAAGCCCAACATCTCCTACTTTCGAGTCTTTGGGTGCAAGTGCTACATCTACCAAAGGCTCGGTAAGTTTGAAAGAAGATGTGATGTTGGTATATTTCTTGGTTATGCATCAAACTCAAAAGCATATCGAGTATTCAACCAAACCTCCGGTTTAGTTGAGGAAAGTTCTGATGTTGAGTTTGATGAAACTAATGGCTCCCAAGAGGAGAGTTTTGGTCATGATGAAATAGATGATGAGCCCCTACGAGAGGCTATGAAGAACATGACCATTGGAGACATCAAGCCTAAAGTTGAGGAGAGCCATGATCAAGGGGGGAGCTTCAAGTTCTGACATCAACACTTCCATGGCTCCTCAAGTTGACGAAGAAGAAAAGGATGATCCATAGCGGACTCAAGACTCACAAGCCACACAACATCAAGAAGAAGAAGTCCATGATCAAGTCCAACCACAAGAAGAGCAACACGCATCACCACCGCCAAGTGCTTCACAACCACTTATGAGGCATGGACGCATCTCCAAGGCGCATCCAATGGACCAAATTATCGGAAGTCCGTCAAGGGGAGTAAGTACACGTTCTCTCCATTTCGCTTCGTTTTGTGAGCACTACTCGTTTGTTTCATGTGTAGAACCCACTCACATTGAGGAAGCACTCCAAGATCCAAATTGGGTGATGGCCATGCAAGAAGAACTTAACAACTTCATTCGCAATGAAGTTTGGGTGTTGGAGGAGCGACCCAAGGACAAGAACGTCATCGGAACGAAGTGGGTGTACCGCAACAAACAAGACGAGAACGGCGTTGTGGTCCGCAACAAGGCAAGACTTGTGGCCAAGGGGTTCTCGCAAGTTGAAGGACAAGACTTTGGGGAGACATTTGCTCCGGTCGCCCGGCTAGAAGCCATCCGTATACTTCTTGCCTTTGCATCACATCATAATACTAGACTTTATCAAATGGATGTGAAAAGTGCCTTTCTTAATGGTTACATTAACGAGCTTGTTTATGTTGAACAAACTCCCGGGTTTGAAGATCCGAGGAATACTAATCATGTGTATAGGTTGCACAAGGCGCTCTACGGGCTCAAGCAAGCACCTAGGG
This sequence comes from Tuctoria greenei, assembly GCA_036927565.1. NCBI lineage: Eukaryota > Viridiplantae > Streptophyta > Magnoliopsida > Poales > Poaceae > Tuctoria > Tuctoria greenei. The sequence continues at coordinate 61,764,644 of JAYESD010000001.1, read as the reverse complement.
CATGGTATGAACGACTACGGGATTTCTTGATCATGCAAGGATTCAAGATCGGGGGGGGGGGGTGGTGGACACTACACTCTTCAGCAAAGACATCAACGGAGAATTATTTATTTGTCAAATTTATGTTGATGATATTATTTTTGGTTCAACTAACGAAGCTCTTAGCCATGAGTTTGGCAAAATGATGTCTAGGGAATTTGAGATGTCGATGATTGGAGAGCTCAACTTCTTCCTTGGATTCCAAATCAAGCAACTTCAAGAGGGGACCTTCATCTATCAAGAGAAGTATACCAAGGACCTCTTGAAGAAATTTGAGATGGGAGATTGTAGCTCAACAAGCACTCCAATGGCAACAAATTATCATCTCGACGCGGATAAGGACGGTAAACCTATTGATCAATCTAACTACCGTTCTATGATTGATTCATTGCTTTATCTTACCGCATCTAGGCCCGATATCATGTTTAGTGTATGCTTGTGTGCTCGCTTTCAAGCGGCACCTAAAGAATCGCATCGGAAGGCGGTCTTTAGGATACTTAGGTATCTTAATGATACCCCTAGTGTGGGTTTGTGGTACCCTAAAGGTGCAAAATTCCATCTCTTAGGTTACTCGGATTCGGACTTTGCCGGATGCCGTGTGGACCTCAAGAGTACCTCCGGTGGGTGCCACTTGCTTGGGCGTTCCCTAGTATCTTGGTCTAGCAAGAAGCAAAATTCTGTCGCTTTGTCCACGGCGGAAGCGGAATATATTGCGGCCGGTGCATGTTGTGCCCAAATTCTTTATATGAAGCAAACCCTTTTGGACTTTGGTATTAAACTTGGTTGTGTGCCTCTCCTTTGTGACAATGAAAGTGCAGTTAAGATAGCTAAAAACACCGTTGAACACTCCCGCACTAAGCACATTGATATTCGCCATCATTTCTTAAGGGACCATGAAGCTAAGGGAGACATCTCATTGCGAGGTGTTAGGTCCGAAGAATAATTGGCGGATATCTTCACTAAACCACTTGATGAGAAAACTTTTTCTAGGCTAAGAAGTGAGTTAAATGTGCTAGATGCATCAAACATAATGTAAGTTGCCATGTAAGAATGCATCTCATATAGGTCTTGTCTAACTTTCAAAGGATAGGGGTGAGCAAGGGTTAGCTTGGGATGGAGGTTCTTTTGGGTTTCCCCAAGGCTTGGAGAGTGGCTCTCTCTGAAGAAGCTGTTGAAAGGATCAAACTTGGCAAGATAGATTTACTTTATGTCTTGCATGATGCCTTCCATATAGACTTGCACTCATATTTAAATTTCTTGCATTATAAATTGTTTGGCATTGCATACGGTAGATTGTCACAAAGGGGAACCCACCTCATGAGAAAGAGACTTGTTTGAAATTCAATATCTCAACTCATATGATGTGGGAAGAACAAAATGTTAGGTGTGTTAATGCCTAAAGGAACATGCTTTAAAGAGATAGAAGTCTTCATCCTCTAGCTCACAAAGCATGGGCCTTACATTTTATTTGGATAATTTCCTCCCTATTTTCTTCGGTGTTCTATTTGCTTTAGGGCTTAGCCAAGTTATTGGCAATTAGTATTTTTGAGGGGCAAGGGGTTGTCCAAAAAGTCCTGAGACATGTGTTTCTCATTGTTTGTTTGTTTGGTCAAAGGACATATATTGAATGTTGTTGTTTTGTAGTCATCGGATTATTCGATGCTTAGGCCAAACCATCATCGGATCAGTTGGTGTTCAAAAGCCAAGGGTCAGCTCAGTCAGTAACACAAATCAACCGACGAGTTCATTCTGAGAAACATCGGTGCATCCGATGTTCACATTTCTGGAACTGTGTTGAAATCCACCGATGCTATTCCCTTCCACGTCAGACCATCCGGTGTCAACGGTACCTTTTTGAATACCCTTACTGTGACATTCGACCGATGCTCCTATCTTTTAACGTCGGTCCATCCGGTGTTAAATTTTAAGCTAGGGTTTGGGACCCACTTTTTAAACACCCCTTCGCCTCTCTACTTTCTCTCCCCCCGACCCCGACGCTCGCTGGCTCTTCCGCCGCCGCCGATCCCTCGTCCTACCACCACCGCAGCACTCCGGCCACCGCTGCCCTCCGGTCGTCGCCGCCTCCGGCCACTGCCGCACCACCGCAGCAGCGCCGCCGCCGCCGCTTCCTCCAGCGCCGCCGCCGCCGCTCCCCTCCACCGCCGCAGCCGCTCCACCCCAGCGCCGCCGACCGCCGCCTCCCTTGCACCACTGCCGCCGCCCAATCACAGCGCACCACCGCCCTCTGCGTCGCCGTGGTGCCTCCCTCTACGGCCGCCACTACGCCGCTAGGGTTTCCGGCCGTGACGATCTTCGTGTCGCCGTTCCGTACGCTTGACATCGTCGACTTCATTCATGCGCATTTTCATTTGCCTCATCGCAATGGCTCGTGACCAGAAAGGAAAGGGCAAAGCCATTGTGGAGCCGGGCGCAAAGAAGCAAAAGTTGTCAAAGGAGGAAAAGAAGGCTTTGATGGCCGCTCACGCCGCCGAGGAGCGAGTGCGTGGCCGAGGAGGATCATTGAGGATCCGCGAGGCTCATTAGAGGCAGCCTCCTGTGCTACATGAGTCCAAGGAAGAAGAAGAGCCGGAAGTGCCGCTTGTTCGCCGGCGCTCAGCCAGGACCCATGGGGGTCATCCCGCGGCAGTACCACGTTCGAGACCATCAGCTGCCGATCTTCGAGAGGACAGGGCGGCCCAGAGAGCCGTCTATGAGATGGACACCAACATTTGTGTTGGTGAAGGTGTCCGGCTGACGGATTACAGAAAGATAAAGGCTAAGCAGCTCAGGAAGCTTAGATGGAACATTCTACTTGAGGAGTGGTTCCCGCAGCCCAGAGAGGCACTTGTGGACAGCCGCTTTTTGACCTTGACATAGGCGTCGCTATATGAGACCTATAGACGCTGAGGCCATAAGATCTTCCAGCATAACTTTCAGGATTGGGATCAGCTTGCCCTGGCAGCCGAGACAGAGATACGCCCCTACTTCGAGAGGTATAGAGGGCTGGTGGAGCTGATGTCGTATGAGAGGAGTGCCTACGTGGAGGATTGGGTCCGCGTATTCTACGCTACCCTCTACATCTCTGAGGGCCGCAGATCTATAGACTTCATGTTCATGGGCCAGCACCATCACTTGACGAGACAGACTTTGGCACAACTGCTAGGAGTGGATCTCCACGACACTTGCCTGCACGAGAGAGTGTATGGACAGGCAGACCCGCCGAGGAGGCCGCTCACTGGAGGAGTGGCACCACCACTAGAGGAGATACGCTCTCTGTTTGCACTGTCTTTCTCTCCAGATCAGCCGAGGGTACCGGCACTGCTGACTCCAGCTGCGCACACAGTGCACCTTGCCTTGCCGCACACTTTAGCCGAGGTCTGGATACCTAGAGGGGTTCACCAGCCTGCAGCAGACCCTCCTGTTCTACATCATGAACGGGATGGAGTTCAATATTGTGGAAATCCTCATATGTGAGATGGAGGACGTGATCAATGATGGAGTTGGCATGATGAGGCAGCTTGTGTTTGGACATTGGATCAGCTACTTGCTCTCCATGGTTGTTCCTGAGGGGTCCGCCGTGCGTGAAAGTCTTACTGACGAGAGTGTCACACGGTTCAGCCACTACCGTGCTCCAACTCCTGGAGACCGCCGCCTTGGCCGCCCAGTCGAGCGTCAGGTCCGTGCTCGGCTATCCAAGGAGGATTGGTCAGATCTGGAGAAGGAAGATGAGAGACTGGCTCAGGCAGAGGCTCAGGGTGAGGACCTTCAGCATATATGGTCTGAGAGCAACACGGATGACAGCGTTGAGGAGTACTTCCCACCTCCTCCCTCACCCAGGCAGCACGGCGCGGAGGCTGGAGGCTCGACTGTGCCACCCCCTACTCCACCTCCCGTCTCAGAGGCACAAGTCTCTCAGCCGTCCGAGCTTACCTCACTCCTACAGCAGATGGTTGAGCAGGAGCGTCTGGACCGGCTTGCAGCTGAGCAGGCCCGAGCTGAGCAGGCATCACGTCTTTTGGAGCTCCAGCAGCAGCAGCAGGAGATGCAGCGCCAGATCGCCCGTGAGAAGTGAGAGGACACCGACAGGTTGACTGGGCTTATAGATCAGATGCACCAGCGCTCCCTCGACCAGCAGCAGCAGACGCAGCAGGCGATGATGGGCATCCTGGGGTTGATCACCATCCTCTACACCCAAACCGGGATTGCCCTGCCATCGTAGCTGCTAGGCTTTGCTCCACCCCCGCCTGTCCTTGCTCCAGCTGTAGCTCCAGTGCCGACCATGCCGATCCCGACGATCAGCATGTCTCCACTGCTTGCTCCAGGCACATCGATCCACTCTCCGCTGCTGGCTACGACGTTGTTCCAGCAGACGCTGGCATCCGTTGTCAGTGCCTCGCTTCCAGCAGCTCCGACTCAGCAGGCACCGACAGCGGCTCCTACGGCTCCTACAGCTCCCTCCACTTCTACTCCAGCCTCAGCCGCAGCAGTAGGCAGCACCTCCGGCGACAGCACCCCCGATGGTGACCAGTTCGTCATCGCTCCGAGCACTCAGGGTTCTTAGGCACTCGGATCCCTTTTTGGTGTCTTGATGCCAAAGGGGGAGAATAGTTAGAGAGAGTCAGGGGGGATAGCTTAGCCTCAGGGGGAGTGTTCTAGCTGTAGGGGGAGTTTATCTATATCTTTTGTAATTTGGTGTTTTTGCTACTCATTTGCTATTCATTGAGTATTCATGTGCCACTTATTCTCTTTAGTTTTTAATCGTTTGAGCTTTCATGTTATTAATCTCTTTTGAGTCTCGTTGCATATCTTCTTGAGTATCGTACTATCAAATTCATTATTATTATGCTTCACTTGTTGTGTTGTCATCAATCACCAAAAAGAGGGAGATTGAAAGCATCTAGGCCCCCATGAGGTATGGTTTTGGTGATTAATGACAACCTTTGGATTTTACTAATGAATTTGTGGATGCAAGGTCTCCCATATTACTCAATCAAATAAAATCTATATGAATATGAACATCAACCACTGATCATTGGAGACCCCCTAAACAATCACTTTATGAGATCAATCAATGTTATGAAGATCAGAAGTAAAAGATCATATGTCAAAGTTATTCAACCATAATTTACAACACTCAATGCTTGACAATCATCAGGAGAATATTTACAACAAGTGTCTAAGAGGTCAATTGAGAAAATTCCAAAAGAATCACTTAGAACAACTCGAAGCAAACAAAATCAACTCACCGGATCAACCGATGTTTCCAGAAAACAACACATCGGTCGATTTGGTTCAGCAGAAGAAGAAGACCTCAGAACCAAGTACTCACCGGATCATCCAATGATAAGACAATGTTACATCGGTCCATCAGTACAGTAAGCTATATCCCTGGACCAAGTGTAACACCGGATCATCCGATGTACAGCAATATACACATCGGTCAATCACTCCAGTAAGCATCAAGTCTGAACCAATTCTGGAGGAAGTGCCACCAGATCATCCGATGAGAAGACAAGTGTAACATCGGTCTAACAACGGTCATATCTGACACAGTGACATCAGCTAAAGTGAACTTGACCGATGATAACTGAAGGGAGAGCATCGGATCATTCGGTGTTCGGAGAGCAGTGATGTCAACCTACTTTTCCTACGGCTATTTCGTGGAGGCTGGCTATTTATACCCCTTCAACCAATCTATTCGATAAGTCTTGATCACCAAACATACTCTGCACATTCTCAAGCATTCAATACGTTGAGCTACCACTTCTAGATCATCTACACCACCTACACACCAAGAGATAGGCTAGAACTAGCTAGAGATAGTGCTTGCGTGCTTCCATTCTTGGTGAGTGGAATCTCTAGTGTAGTGAGAGCTGTAAGGGAGTGTCCCTTGGTGATTGTAACTGAGAGTGACTTCCGGAGCTTGCCAAGACGGTTGTGGAAGCCCGGAGGATCCAAGTTGTACAAGGCTTGAGCTCTACCTTGCCGAGGTTGGCAAACGGAGAAGTATAGTGAAGATCCCTAGTCTCGGTGACTTGGATGTGGCTATACCCTTTGGTGGGTGCCACAACGTGGATGTAGGTAGATCTTGACGATCTTGCCGAACCACGGGATAAATCTTCATGTCTCCTCGGGAGTTTGCATTCTCTTCCTCTCACCCTACACTTATGCATTTTATATACTACAAAGTTGCTATTTACTTGAATGCATAGGTTGTTTGCGTAGGGAATTGGGCTTTTAGTAATTAAGTTTTATTGCTTTGATTTTGGAAAAGAAGCGCAATTCACCCCTCTTGGGCATTCGATCCTTACAGTTCCCTTTGAAGCCCATGGAGTTCCCCTTGTCGCACGATATTGCAGTCCTGATCGCGGGGTGGGTCACCGCAACCTCCCCGCAACCCATGGATGACATCTCCAGTCTGTGCGCCACCTGCAAGGCCATGCACACGGCATGCCTGGATCATGCCGTGGGTAGGCGCGTGGCGCTGGAGCGGGAGAGCATCTGGAAGTTTAACTGGAGCTACGACTGCCTCGTGGAGTGCCTGGCAATCATTGGCAACCCTCATGTGTGCTACGTCACTGGGTTCGACCTCGTCTTCCTACACGGTCGCGCGCAGTCGGGCACCCAGTTCCTTGCCCGGGCGGCCGCGAACGGCCACATGGTGGCGGCCTACGTCCTCGCCATGCTCCGCTACGACACCGACCGCAGGGCCTGCAATGCCTTTGAGTATATCCGACAGGTCGAAGGTGAGGCCCACTTCGGCAACAACGCGATCGGGTCCGTCACCATGAAGTGGACCAACAAGGAGTGTTGCTGGTGTCTGCATGAAGCCATGAATAGTATCTATGGTGTCGTCTGGAGGTACCTGGGCAGGCCTCGTCCGGAAATGCCGCCGGTGGCGGTGCCCAACATTGACGATGACGCTTGGGGCTGCTCCATAGGGGGGAACCATGGAACTGCCTGCTGCGGCAGGCCTACGTGGGAGGAGTGGACAGTCTTTTGTACAAAGAATTGTAGCATTAAGCACGAGCATGACATGCTCTGCCATCATGTGTTGTACTCTATGGGTTATATTCCCTCAATTCCCGTTTGGGTGCACCCCTAGTTCTCCCAATGCCAATTAAAAGAGAACAAAGAGAGTATATAAAATAGACTTGTAGTATATGTGTTTCCCCTATGCCCGCTCGTCTCTGATGAATGTTGCATATGGTTTGTTTCCCCTATGCGCGCTCGTCTTATGTTTAGCCCTGTTTGCATCAAAGGAAACTCACGGGACAATTTAAAGAAATGGATTCTTCCGGAAATGAATACATTCAATCATACAGTAGTTTGGAACAAAGGAAATTAGTGTTCCCTTCTCTCTGTTCATTGTCTCCACTTTTCATTCCAGTCATCGCTAATCGACAGAACTAGCTGTTACATAATCCCCAATAAACACAAAATAAAATAATCGGCACATCTAGTCCGCACCACATCCCTTGAAGCAGTGGTAATAATTTCTGGCTGCCTATAGGAGTAGTGGTAATGATTACACCGCGTATAGGAGCATAGGGCTAGTGGTACGTTAGAGTTCTACCTATCTTTTTCTAACATTTTTCTTGTCCTTTCTTTTCTTTTCTCTCTGTTGATTGTCTCCACTTTTCTTTCCAGTCGTCGCTACATGTTAGTACTATATACTACTTTACAGACCGCTTTGCAGGCCTCGCTGCGGGCGATCTCCTGGCACCTCTAGCGGCTAAAGTATCGTACAGGCAACTTTACAAGCCACTGGCGGTGTGGAGGGTCGTTCATTAACAGAGAATATAAATAGAACAGATAGTTCACTAAACAGCAGATAGAAAACAAAATAACAGATGGAACAAACGAACAACATTGAGTTCATTATGATAAAACATTATAGCCTCCTACCTATATTACTTGTCATTAGAACAAGTTTTTTAGTTCATATTTGAACTACAAAACTTGTCCTAATTATTAATCACAAGTACTAATATGGGAAGGAGGAAGTACAAAACATGAAAATCAGCATCACGAAACAAGAAAAAAATAAAACATCACAAATACCAGAAGAGAAAAATATCATGACTGGATTAATCAGTGTCAAAAGATTTCCTGTTTTAAAGTTGGGTTGAACTAGAATGTAATAGGATGTTTGGTGCAATCATTGAATCAACCATCTTCAACCATTGGATCGATCTAACATACGGTTGTTGAATCTTTTTATTTAACCCCCTCCACCAGGTGGAGGGGTGGTGGTGGGGGTGGAAGCCTGAAAGGGGTTTAATGAAAAGATGTAATAACCGTAGGATATATAGATCCAACAGATGAAAAGCTTTGATTACATGATTGCACCAAAACTTTAATTGCATGTAGGACTGTCAACGAGTCGAACTCGAGCGAGTTTGTTTCTACCATATATAAAAATTGTGTCCCATAGAACATTTTTAATAGAGTTATATAGTTTAGTTAATCATACATACATATCATAACGACAACAACAAATGAGCTTACTCGAACTTTTCGAGTGAGCGATTTTGACAAGTTGTGAATGATTTGTCCCACCTCGGAAAGTTGAGCTCGTTGCAACAAGAATATAAGGCAACGCGCACTATTGTAGTCATACATTCGATTGAAAAAAGATGTCGTACAAGACTCCTGCACGCCACATTTGATTTCAATGGAGCTCGCCCGGTTGAAATCAAACGGCTCTGTTGAAATCGAACGGGATGTGTATAAGGCATGTACAGGGTGGATGTTTTTTACTCCCTCTAGATTTTTTTAGTTCACGTTAGGACAGGAAACCTAAGTCATTTTTAGTTTAAATCTTTGTCTAAAACATCAATTAAAAAGATAAGGAGGGAGTATATAAAACTCTGGGTCATTTCCGCGTCAAATTAAAAAACTACCACTGAAGCTGATGGGACACGGCGAGCCGTTGCGATAACCGATAGGAATGCAAACCGCGGTTTTTTATAAGCATAATTCTTCCCCGCATACGCTGGTCCCTTTCCGTGTCAAATTAAAAATTTCTCCTTTTATCAAAAAACATCTCCTTTAACGACGCACTGGAGAGCAAGTGCATATCATTCTCAGATGGTGCCACACGTACTTCCTTCTTGTGTCTTCAATTGTCGTTCACTGATCGTGGCACCATCTATATACCACTGGACCCAATGTAACACTGACCCAATGCCCCTATATGCGGTGTAATCATTACCACTACTCCTATAGCCGGTGTCCGTAACGAATTCGTGCGAGCGATTTTGACAAGCTGTGAACGTTTGTCCCACCTCGGAAAGTTGAGCTCGTTGCAACGAGAATATAAGGCAACGCGCGCTATTGTAGTCAGACATCTGATTGAAAAAATATGTCGTACAAGACTTCTGCACGCTCCATTTGACATCGTCCACTCGCCCGGGTCGAAATCGATCGGAATGTGGAGGAGGCTTGTACGTGGCAGATGTTTTTTAGATAAAGCCCTGGGCCCTTTCCGTGTCAAATTAAAAAATTGCCAGTAAAGCCGATGGGACACGTCGAGCCGTTGCGACAACCGAGAGGGATGCAAACCGCGGTTTTTTATAAGCATAATTTTTCCTTGCATACGCTGGGCCCTCTGTGTGTCAAATTAAAAATTTCTCCTTTTATCGAAAAACATCTCCTTTAACGATGCACCAGAGAGCAAGTGCATACTGTTCTCAGATGGTGCCACATGTACTTCCTTCTCGTGTCTTCAGCACTTCCCTTAAAGCAGTGGTAATAACTTCTGGCCGCGTATAGGAGTAGTGGTAATGATTACACCGCGTATAGGGGCATAGGGCCAGTGGTACGTTGGAGTTCTACCTATCTTTTTCTAACATTTTTCTCGTCCTTTCTTTTCTTTTCTCTCTGTTGATTGTCTTCACTTTTTTTTCCAGTCGTCGCTACTTGTTAGTATTATATACTACTTTACAGACAGCTCTGTAGGCCCCACTGCGGGCAACCTCCTGACACCTCTAGCAGCTAAAGTATCGTACAGGTAACTTTACAAGCCACTGGCGGTGTGGAGGATCGTTCATTAACAGAGAATATAGATAGAACAGATAGTGCGATTTTGACAAGCTGTGAACGATTTGTCCCACCTCAGAAAGTTGAGCTCGTTGCAACGAGAATATAAGGCAACACACGTTATTGTAGTCAGACATTCGATTGAAAAAAGATGTCGTACAAGACCGCTGCATGCCATGTTTGATTTCAACGGAGCTCGCCCGGTTGAAGTCAAACAGGATATAAGGCATGTACGGGGTGGATGTTTTTTTATATAAAACTCTGGGCCATTTCTGCATCAAAATAAAAAACTGCCAGTGAAGCTGATGGGACACGTAGAGCCGTTGCGATAACCGAGAGGGATGCAAACCGCGGTTTTCTATAAGCATAATTTTTCCCCGCATACGCTAGGCCCTTTCCGTGTCAAATTAAAAATTTCTCCTTGTTTCGAAAAACATGTCCTTTAACGATGCACCGGAGAACAAGTGCATACCGTTCTCAGATGGTGCCACACGTACTTCCTTCTTGTGTCTTCAATCGTCGTTCCCTGATCGTGGCACCATCTATATACCACTGGCCCCAACATAACACTGGCCCAATGCCCCTATGCACGGTGTAATCATTACCACTACTCGTATACTCGGTGTCCGTAACGAATTCATGTGAGCGATTTTGAAAGGCTGTGAATGATTTGTCCCACCTCGGAAAGTTGAGCTCGTTGCAATGAGAATATAACGCAACGCACGCTATTGTAGTCAGACATTCGATTGAAAAAAGATGTCGTACAAGAGTCCTACACGCCATGTTTTATTTCAACTGAGCTCGCCCGGTTGAAATCAAACGGGACGTAAAGGAGGCTTGTACAGGGTGAATGTTTTTTAGATAAATCCCTAGGCCTTTTCCGTGTCAAATTAAAAAACTGCCAATGAAGCCAATGGGACACGTCGAGCCGTTATGACAACCGAGAGGGATGCAAACCGTGGTTTTTTGTAAGCATAATTTTTCCCTGCATATGTTGCGCCCTCTGCGTGTCAAATTAAAAATTTATTCTTTTATCGAAAAACATCTCCTTTAACGACGCAACGGAGAGCAAGTGCATACCATTCTTATATGGTGCCACACGTACCTCGTTCTCGTGTCTTCAATCACCGTTCCCTAATCGTGGCACTATCTATATACCACTGGCCCCAATGTAACACTAGCCCAATGCCCTATGTGCGGTGTAATCATTACCACTACTCCTATACCCCGTATCCGTAACGAATTCGTGCGAGCGATTTTGACAAGCTGTGAACGATTTGTCCCACCTCGGAAAGTTGAGTTCGTTGCAACGAGAATATAAGGTAACACGCTCTATTGTAGTCAGACATCTGATTGAAAAAATATGTCGTACAAGACTTCTGCATGCTCCCTTCGACATCGTCCGTTCCATTGGTCAAAGTCCACCGTAATGTGTAGGAGTCTTGTACGGGGCGGATGTTTTTAAGATAAAGCCCTGGGCCCTTTCCGTGTCAAATTAAAAAACTGCCAGTGAAGCTAATGGGACACGTCGAGCCGTTGCGATAATCGAGAGGGATGCAAACCGCGGTTTTTTATAAGCATAATTTTTCCCCGCATTCGTTGGGCCCTTTTCGTGTCAAATTAAAAGTTTCTCCTTTTATCGAAAAACATCTCCTTTAACGACGCCAAATTTTCCCTTTTGATCAGAATACCACCCCCATTATTGATACAATAACTTATTTAGATTACAAATTGCCAGAGCTAGAGACGTGCGCCCATACATGGGCTCACGCCTCATGGGGACGAACACCAAGTGTTCCAGCGTAGTTTTGGCCCAGGAATAAAAAGTGACTCAGCGCAGTTTCAGCCCACGAATAACAAGTGGCCCAGCGTAGTGTTGGGCCTACTCTGATAGCTTCACGTACGCTTTGTCCTGGCTGCCTCCCCGCCGGACCCTTCGATCCACAATGGCCCCTCTCCCGATTGCACAAAACGTTCCTAAAGGAGCATCTGCCGGCCGCCACGCTCTTGGAGGAGCATCCGCCAGCCGCCACGCTCTTGGAGGAGCATCCGTCGGTCGCCACGCTCTTGGAAGAGCATCCGCCGTCCACCGGCGTGGAGGAGCATCCGCTGGCCGCCGCACGTGGAGGAGCAACAGTGCTAGGTACAATTGCTCACATAATGTTTTTGTAGTTCAATATCCTCTTACGGATACGCTAATTGAATTGTAGGAAGCGATGTCAGAAGATAGGACATGGATGGGAAAATACAGGCGTACAAAGGAGTGGCAGGATGGAATGAAGTCATTTTTAAATTTAGCATTCCAGGGCACTCGTGAAGAAGAAACTAAGCCTTGTCCTTGCACAAAATGTCGTAATATTTGCCACGGGAGATGCAAGGAAGTTCATATTCATTTGCTTCGTAATGGGATGTCATTTGATTATACTTGTTGGTACACCACGGAGAAAAACGAGTTGATAAAAATATTGCTGCAATCAGCAAACAATGAGGAGATAATTTCTGATGATGCTGCTATGGAAAATATGCTGTCCAGTTTCTTAGAGGCACTGGTGATCATGGTGGTACTTCAGCAGATGTTGATGATCTAGAAAATGCTATAAACCAGCAGGAGCCAACTGGGTGTGCAAAGGCATTCTATGACTTATTAAATGACGCCACAAAGGAGTTGTATCCAGGTTGTGAGAAGGTGACCCAATTATCCTTCATTGTCAGGTTGTACCAGATAAAGTGTCTAACTGGTTTGAGCAAAAAAGCATGTGAGTTGATCCTTGAACTATTCTCATATGTGCTTCCAGAGGGCCATTGCATTCCTAATACAATTGATAAAGTTCAGAGGGTTGTTCGTGACCTCGGGCTAAGCTACGAAAAGATCGATGCATGTGTCAATGACTGTGTTATTCCAGAAGGACTATTCTCTACTGGATCGATGCCCAAAATCTTGTGAATTAAGATGGAAAAATGGTATTGGTGGGGATGCAAGAGAGGCTTTACCTTGTGGAAAAGCTAAGAAGCTTGTAGCACGCAAGATTCTACGATACTTCCCTCTTATTCCCCGTCTTCAAAGGTTTTATATGGCAGAATCAACGGCACCAAACATGCGCTGGCACAAAGAAGAACGTATTGATGATGGAATAATACGCCATCCTGCAGATTTGAAAGCATGGAAGCATTTTGATAGCATTCACCCAAATTTCTCATCTGATCCTCGCAACATAAGGCTTGAGCTAGCATCTGATGGTTTCAATCCTTTTGGAGTAATGAATGTTTCTTACAGTACATTGCCTGTGATTCTAATCCCTTATAATCTACCACCTTGGTTGTGTATGAAGCAGCCTTATTGGTTGATGTAAATGACAATTCCTGGGCCAAAGTCACCTGGAAACAACATTGATGTGTATCTGCAGCCTTTGATTGATGAGCTATTGAAATTATGGTCTGATGGTGTTGAAACATACAACAGTTCAAAGAAAGAGACATTTATCATGTGAGTTTCTATATTGTGGACAATAAATGATTTTCTAGCATATCCAATGCTATGTGGATGGAGCACAAAAGGTAGGATAGCATGTCCATACTACCATGTAAACACTGACGCCTTGTGGTTGAAACATGGATGAAAGTATTGCTACATGGGTCATCGTCGTTTCCTACCTCAGGATCACCGGTGGCATCGGGACAAAGCTTCTTTCAACAACAAAATAGAGAATAGAGAGGCTCCAACATCACTCTCTGGTCACGAAGTACTCAACCAATAAGAGGCTTTTGATCATGTGAGTTTTGGACAGACAAATAATAAGAGAAAGCGCACTGAGGAAGATAGGTGGAATAGTTGTAAGAAGAGAAGTATATTTTTTCAGCTCCCGTATTGGAAGACATTGCTAATAAGGCATAACTTGGATGTCATGCACATTGAGAAAAACATGTGTGATAGCATGTTGGGGACATTACTTAATATGGATGGTAAAACAAAAGATAGTCTACAAGCTCGTTTTGATATGCGGGGAATGGGTATACGACAAAAGCAACATCCGGTGGGTATGAAAGGGAAGTATGATTGTCCATCAGCATCATATACTTTGCAAAAGGATCAGAAGACCACCTTGTGCAAGTTTTTGTCGGATGTGAAGATGCCCGATGGTTATGCCTCAAACATCAAGAGAAGTGTGGACATAATAGCACGTAAGGTATCAGATCTAAGAACTCATGACTGCCATATTATATTTCAGAAGCTCATTCCTATTGCGATACGTGACATATTTCCTGAAAAGGTTGTTGAACCTTTAATTGAGTTTAGTAGATTCTTTTCTGGAATTTGTTCTAAAGAATTGGCAGAACTAGATTTGGATAAGATGATTGAACAATTTTGTGGAACAATTTGTAAGCTTGAGATGTTGCTTCCTCCTGCTTTCTTTGGTATCATGGTACATCTTCCAATCCATCTTGGTGAAGAAGCTCGCTTGGGTGGACCTATTTCTTACAGATGGATGTATCCAATTGAGAGGTACCTTGGTACATTAAAGAGGTATGTACGTAACAGAGCTCATGCGGAGGGTTCTATAGCTGAGGGATATATTATGGAAGAGTGTATGACTTTTTGTAGCAGGTTTTTGGATAACATCAGCACCATGCTTAATAGGCCAGAACGTCATGAAGCTGCAGCTAGGAATGAACCTTCTCTCGAGTCTAATATATTTACAGAAGTTGATAATTCTAAAAAAGAGTTTAAATGGGGCCAACTTACTATCGTGGAAGTACATAACATCAGGCATTATATTATTTCTAATGTTGAAGAGGCCGCTCCATGGATCAAGTATGTATAACTTAGATGTTCTATACTATATTGGATAATGCTTCTTGTAGATGGCTAATTTAATTTTGTACACTTTTCAGTGAGCATTTTGAAGTGCTGAAAAAGATTCATTCTCGTGATGTTGAAAAATGCCATAGAGATGAGTTTGTTTATTGGTTTCAGAAACGAGTAAGTACATGCAAGTTTTTACTTTGATGGAATATTGAATAAATATCTGTTCTGAAGTTGGTTTATCTATGACCCCTTTTATACTAATTAATGTGTACAGATTACGACATTACACAAAGAAGGCAAAGTAACCGATTATTTGTATGCATTATCTAGAGGACCTGATCATCGGGCACGTTTTTTTAGTCGATCATTCATAAATGGCTTCTTCTTTCGAACAGCGAGGTGGAAAAAGATTTACGGACGCAAAACAATGGTGGTGTTGTTCGGGATGGTGATCATGAGTGGTATGGAGTAATCAAGAAAATGATTTCTGTTGATTTTGAAAAAAAAAAATCAAGAGCTTCTGTTATTTGAATGTGAATGGTTTGATTGACCTCGTTCCGGTCAGAGCCAAAGCAGAGGCTACAAAATGGATCGATACGGAACAATAGATGTTGACACTACTATTTCTCAATTTAAGTATGAGCCTTACATTCTAGCCACCCAAGCAGAACAAGTTTTTTTATGTTAGAAGTGTGAAGCAACCTAAATGGGCTACAGTTGTTAAAACGAAGCCACGAAACCTTTTTGCCATGCCCCCTGGAGACACATATCCTCATTTATATCAGTAAGTCGTCGATCATCAAATGTCTTAGCCTCCATCATCTCAGTGATATTATTTTCTCTGCATGGGATAGGAATGACATTGACGGAGCAACCGGTGATGCTTCCGCTCTTTCAAATGAAGATGACGACGATGACGATGATGAAACATATATCAATGATGGTATTGTACCTCCAATATTGGGGGACGACAACGAAGATGATGATTTTTATATAGGTACTGTGTGAGCTAGCTGTACGTGAACAATGTAATGCAACGTTTGTGTTCCGTGGCGATAGATCTTAACACCACCAACTGGTATTTCGTGGCAACAGATCCTAATAAAATGATTATTTTTCATGGTGAAAGATCCTATCGCAACGAACTTGTGAATCGTGGCATAAGTTCCTAATGCAATGTTTGTGTTTCGTGGCGATAGATCCTAACGCCACGAACTGGTGAATCGTGGAAAAAGTTCCTAATGCAATGATTATGTTCTGTGGTGATAGATCTTAACGCAACCAACCGGTATTTCGTGGCAACAGATCCTAATACAACGATAGTGTTGCGTGGCGACAGATCCTATCACCACGAACTTGTGAATCGTGGCATAAGTTCCTAACGCGACGTTTGTGTTTTGTGGCAATAGATCGTAACGCCACGAACTGGTGAATCATGGCAAAAGTTCCTAATGCAACGATTGTGTTCTATGGTGATAGATCCTAATGCCACGAACCAGTATTTCGTGGCAACAGATCCTAATGCAATGATTGTGTTTCATGGCCATAGATCCTAATGCCACGAACAGGTATTTTGTGGCAAAAGATCCTAATGCAACGATTGTGTTTCGTGGCAATAGATCCTATCGTCACGAACTGGCGATGTGTGGCAAAAGTTCCTAATGCAATGATTGTGTTCCGTGGCGATAGATGCTAACGCCACGAACTATTGAATTGTGGCAACAGATCCTAATGCAACGATCGCGTTCCATGGCGATAGATGCTAATGCCACGAACTATTGAATCGTAGCAACAGATCCTAATGCAATGATCGGGTTCCATGGCGATAGATCCTAATGCCACGAACTAGTGAATCGTGGCAACAGATCCTAGTGCAATGATCTGGTTCTGTGGTGATAGATGCTAATGCCACGAACTAGTGAATCGTGGCAACAAATTCATGGCGATAGATCCTAATGCCACGAACTAGTGAATCGTGGCAACAGATCTTAATGTAACAATCGTGTTCCATGGTGATAGATGCTAATGCCACAAACTAGTGAATTGTGGCAAAAGACCAAGCTTACTGCAACGATTTAGTATTCGTTGCAGTACAATCGTTGCAACAGGGCAGAATCCTTGTAGTGGATCGAGCACCCCCCCCCCCCACTGAGCCCCCTCCCACCCAACGTCCTCAGCGCCCTCTCCCTCCCCATCGGCGGCCTGGCGTCAACAAACATGTCGACGCCCATTCTCCTCCCCCACCAACATTTCCCTCCTCAACGGCGACCCGATTATGCTATGCAATGTTGTTTAATTGTTGATTGAATTGTGCATTGTGAATTGTTGTACATAATATTGAGCATAAATTGTGGATTGTAATTGTTATTGTTTAATTGTTGATTTAATCAATGACCTTCTTGATTACAATCCCAACCGTTTAAGAATTTTTTTAATTTTCTTAATCTGAATATGAATCTACTCAAAGCCTCTCTATCTCTGGTTGGCTCAGACAAGATCTCTTCCACCTTTTTGAGCAATTCAGAATTTTGAGAGCATTTATTTTTGTAGCTTCCATTGAAGTGAGACATATTTTTTGTCTTATTAGTTCTAGCATGGAAAGCCCTAAGAAGGCTGTTGATGGTAGTAACAATGAAGAAGGCAATATGGAGTTCAGTGACTCCAGTAGTTCAGGCTCCTTTCATAGTCCATCGGATCCTTTTCCAAATATAAAAATTAAAAAGACTTCAGAGGATCTCGACCTGAAATATGATCCTGCCGACGAGGTATGGATAACGAATTTTAACTTCAGGAAGTTAATATTGTTTGTCAAGTATACCAAGTCTTATAATTATTTTCTACCTAGATTAATCGCGAAGACAACAAGGTGACTTCGGCTCCTAAAATCGCAAAAGGTTCTCCAATAGATGAATCCTCAGGTTCACTCAAGCAAAAACGAGGGCAACGAGGTCCCAATAAGGGTCCATTGAACCGCATCATGTACATAACAAGGGTCGGTCCAGGTGGACTTCCCCAAGAACCACTGGATTCAGTTACTGTAAGGATCGAAACGCCCAAGAGGGGGGGTGAATTGGGCTTTCTTTCAATTTTTAAAGCAATTAAGATTAACGACCACAAGCCCAATTCCCTATGCGATTAAACTATGCAATCAATGTAAATTAATGTTGCGAAATGAAGATTGCATAAGTGTAAAAAGGGAGAGGGAGGCAAACGCTCAAGGGACACGGAGTTTATCCCGTGGTTCGGTAGGATCACAAGGATCTACCTACATCCACGTTGTGGCACCCACCGAAGGGTTTTGCCACTCCCAAGTCACCGAGACAAGGGGGTTCTTCACTATTCTTCTCCGTTCGCCAACCTCGGCAAGGTGGAGCTCAAGCCTTGTACACTTTGGAATCCTCCGGGCTTCCACAATCTTCTTGGCAAGCTCCGGAAGTCGCACACACCAAGGGACACTCCCTTAGGGCTCTCACTACACTAGAGACTCCAATCACCAAGAATGGAGGCACCCAAGCACTATCTCTAGCTAGTTCTAGCCTATCTCTTGGTGTACAAATGATGAGCAAATGATGTGAAAGTGGTAGCTCTATTGCTTGAATGCTCTAGGATGTGTAGAGTATGTCTGGGCTTCAAGTCTTGTCGATTTGACAGGTTGAAGGGGTATAAATAGCCAGCCTCCACGAGATAGCCGTTGGAAAAGTAGGCTGACATCACTTCTCTGCGAACACCGGATGATCCGATGTCTCCCCTTCAGTTAACATCGGTCAAAGCCAAATTAGCTGATGTCACTGTGTCAGATATGACCGTTGTTAGACCGATGTTGATCTGTCTTCTCATCGGATGATCCGGTGGCTCTTCCTCCAGAATTTTGCTTGATCTTGAAGCTTACTGGAGTGATCGACCGATGTGTGTAAGTCTGCACATCGGATGATCTGGTGCTTCACTTGGTCCAACAGTGTTGCAATCTGTGATGATGGACCGATGTCACTGAGCCACCCACATCGGATGATCCGGTGAGTTCTTTGCTCTGAGGTCTTCTTCTTCTGTTGACACAACTCGACCGATGCAGTCAACTCAAAGACCATCGGATGATCCGGTGTGTTCAACTTGTTGACTTCGAGTTGTTTTGAGTTGTTCTTTTGGAATTTGGACTTGTGACCTCTTTGACACTTGTTTGAAATGTTGTTTTGATTGTCTTCAAGCATTGAGTGATATCAAGTTAGAGCTTTCACTTCTTGTCTTCATATGATTTGATTTGATCTCATTCGTTGATTTTATATGGGTCTCCAATGTAATTTTGATTTCATTTGATTGAGTGTTATTGAGACCTTGCAATCACAAATTCATTTGGCGGGAGCTGGAGGGTCCGCTGCCGGTGCTGGAGGAGAGGAAGCAGGTACTGGAGGTGCTGGTGGAGCTGGAGGAAGTGGAGCGCTCACCACGGACGCCGGCGTCTGCTGGAACAAGATCGTCGCCGGCAGTGGTGAGTGAATCGGTGCGCTGGATGCCAGAAGTGGTGACATACTGATTGAAGGGATAGGAGTAGTAGGCACCTGAGCAACACCTGGAGCCAGTCCCAGTCCAGGCTGCTGTGGAGGAAGGGCGATCCCGGTCTGAGTGTAAAGGTTGGCGATCAACCCTAGGATCCCCATCATGGCCTGCTGGGTCTGCTGCTGCTGGTCGAGGGTACGGCGGTGCATCTGATCTACCAGGTTGGTGAATCGGTCCGTATCCTCTCGCCTCTGACGGGCGATCTCCAGCTGGAGCTCCTGCTGCTGCCGCTGCAGCTGTGCCAGGTGAGCAGCCTGCTCTGCCCTAGCCTGCTCAGCAGCGAGCCTGTCCTGGCGCTGCTGCTCGAAAATCTGCTGGAGAAGTGTCGACAGCTCTGATGGCTGTGACACCTGCGCCTCAGACACAGGAGGTGGTGTCGGTGGCGGAGGTGGCGGCGATGGAACGGGAGGCGTCGGGGAGAGAGAGAAAGGGCGGCGGCGTGTGGGTTAAATAGGGGACCCCAAACCCTAGCCGATATTTTAACACCGGATGGACCGATGTTAAGAGAAGTGAGCATCGGTCAAATGCCACAGAAAGGATATTCAAGAATTGTTGTTGACACCGGATGGACCGACGTCTAGGGTTTTGATCATCGGTCGAATATCCCAGTAAGGGTGTTCAAAAGAGTGATGTAAACACCGGATGGTCCGATGTTGAAGGGAGTAAACATCGGTTGAATTGACCACAGCTCCAGAAGAGTGAACATCGGATGGACCGATGTTTTCCAGAATGAACGCGTCGGAGCATTTGAGGTTCTGACTAAACTGGGCCTTGAAAATTTGAACACCTATTGATCCGACGAGGGATGGGCTACGGCATCGGATAATCCGATGATAAAAGAACAAAAACATCCCATATATGTCCTTTGACCAAACAAACAATTAACTAGAAACACATGTCTTAGGACTTTTTGGGCAACCCCTTACCCCTCAAGAAGCTAATATGCCAATAGCTTGGCTAGACCTTAATTCAAATGGAACACCGAGAAAAATGGAGGAAAATATCCAAATAAAATGTAAGGCCCATGCTTTGTGAGGTAGAGTATGAAGACTTCTATCTCTTTGAAGCATGATCCTCTAGGCATTAACGTACCTAGCATTTTGTTCTTTCCACCTTATATGAGTTGAGATATTGCATTTCAAACAAGTCTCCTTCTCATGAGGTCGGTTCCCCTTTGTGACAATCTACCGTATGCAATGCCAAACAAATTATAGTGCAAGAGATTAAATGAGTGCAAGTTTATATGGCAGGGATCATGCAAGGCATAAAATAAATCTATCTTGCCAAGTTTGAACCTTCCAAAGGCTTCCTCAGGGAAAACTACTTCTAGCTTGCCCCTATCCTTTGGGAGTTAGACAAGACCTATATGATATGCATCCTTACATGAACATGGCAACTTACATGACGTTAGATGCATCTAGCACATTTAATTCACTTCTAAGTCTAGAAAAGGTTTTCTCATCAAGTGGTTTTGTGAAGATATCCGCCAATTGTTCTTCGGATCTAACACCTTGCAAAGAGATGTCTCCTTTAGCCTCATGATCCCGCAAGAAGTGATGGCGAATATCAATGTGCTTAGTGCGGGAGTGTTGAACGGGGTTTCTAGCTATCTTAACCGCACTTTCATTGTCACAAAGGAGAGGCACACAACCAATTTTAATTCCAAAGTCCAAGAGGGTTTGCTTCATATATAGAATTTGGGCACAACATGCACCGGCCGCTATATACTCCGCCTCCGCGGTGGACAAAGCCACGGAATTTTGCTTTTTGCTCGACCAAGATACTAGGGAACGCCCAAGTAAGTGGCACCCACCGGAGGTACTCTTGCGATCCACACGGCATCCGGCAAAGTCCGAATCCGAGTATCCCAAGAGATGGAAACTAGCGTTCTTGGGGTACCACAAACCTACACTTGAGGTATGCTTGAGATACCGAAGTATCCTAAAGACCGCCTTTCTTATGCGATTCTTTAGGTGCCGCTTGAAAGCGAGCACACAAGCACACACTAAACATAATATCGGGCCTAGATGCGGTAAGGTACAACAATGAACCAATCATGGAGCGGTAGTGAGATTCATCAATAGGTTTACCGTCCAAGTCCGCGTCGAGATGACAATTTGTCGCCATTGGAGTACTTCTTGTGCTACAATCTCCCATTTCAAATTTCTTCAAGAGGTCCTTGGTGTACTTCTCTTGGTTGATGAAGGTGCCCTCTTGAAGTTGTTTGATTTGAAATCCAAGGAAGAAGTTGAGCTCTCCAATCATTGACATCTCGAATTCCCTAGACATCATGCTGCCAAACTCATGGCTAAGAGATTTGTTAGTTGAGCCAAAATGATATCATCGACATAAATTTGACAAATGAATAAATCCCCGTCGATGTCCTTGGTGAAGAGTGTAGTGTCCACCCTCCCGATCTTGAATCCTTGCATGACCAAGAAATCCCTTAGACGTTCATACCACGCCCTAGGTGCTTGCTTGAGCCCGTAGAGCGCCTTGTGTAACCTATACACATGGTTAGGATTCCTCGGATCTTCAAACCCGGGAGGTTGCTCAACATAAACAAGTTCGTTAATATAGCCATTGAGAAAGGCACTTTTAACATCCATTTGATAAAGCATTATATTGTGATGTGCAGCAAAGGCAAGGAGTATGCGAATAGCTTCTAACCGAGCGACCGGAGCGAATGTTTCTCCAAAGTCTAGTCCTTCAACTTGTGAAAAACCCTTGGCCACAAGTCTTGCCTTGTTGCGGACCACGACGCCATTCTCGTCTTGCTTGTTCCGGTATACCCACTTCGTACCGATGACATTCTTGTCCTTGGGTCGCTCCTCCAACACCCAAACTTCATTGCGGGTGAAGTTGTTGAGTTCTTCTTGCATGGCCATCACCCAATTTGGATCTTGGAGTGCTTCCTCTATATGAGTGGGTTCTACACACGAAACAAAAGAGTAGTGCTCACAAAATGAAGCGACATGGCGAGAACGAGTACTTACTCCCCGTGACGGACTTCCGATGATTTGATCAATCGGATGCGCCTTGGAGATGCGTCCATGCCTCATAAGTGATTGTGGTACACTTGGCGGTGGTGAAGCATCTTGCGCGTCTTGTGGTTGGACTTGATCTTGGACTTCTTCTTGTTGTTGGTGTTGTGTGGCTTGTGAATCTTGCATTGGCAATGGATCATCTTTCTCTTCTTCTTCATCATCAACTTGAGGCACCATGGAGGTGTTGATGTTGGAACTTGATGCTCCCCCTTGATCACTGCTCTCCTCAACTTCAGGCTTGATGTCTCCAATGGTCATGTTTTTCATGGCTTCTCGTAGAGGCTCATCATCTATATCATCATGACCAAAACTCTCCTCTTGGGAGCCATTAGTCTCATCAAACTCAACATCACAACTTTCTTCAACTAACCCGGAGGTTTGGTTGAATACTCGATATGCTTTTGAGTTTGACGCATAACCAAGAAAGATACCAACATCACACCTTCTTTCAAACTTACCGAGCCTTTTCTTGCGGTAGATATAGCATATGCACCCGAAGACTCGGAAGTAGGAGATGTTGGGCTTTCTCCCAATGAGGAGCTGATATGGGGTCTTTTGGAGTAGTCGGTGAAGATAGACCCTATTTGCGGCATGGCACGCCGTGTTGATTGCTTCGGCCCAAAACTTCTCCGACGTGCCATAGTCATCAAGCATTGCTCTAGCAAGGGTGATGAGAGTCTTGTTCTTCCTTTCAACGACACCGTTTTGTTGAGGGGTGTATGTGGCCGAAAACTCATGCTTCACGCCTTCACGATCACACCACTCCCCAATGTTGTAGTTTTTGAACTCGGTGCCGTCGTCACTTCGGACCTTGATGATGGGAAGTTGAAATTCCCTTTGAGAACGTTTAGCAAAGGTCTTGAAGATTTCCGGAGTTTCACCCTTGTCACCTAGAAACAAGGTCCAAGCATATCTAGAATAGTCATCAACAATAACAAGACAATAGAAATTACCACCAAGACTTTGATATGTGGACGGTCCGAAGAGGTCCATGTGGAGTAGTTCAAGCGGCTTGGAGGTTGACACCATTGTCTTCATTGGGTGGTGTGAAGCAACTTGCTTCCCGGCTTGACAAGCACTACAAAGCTTGTTCTTCTCAAACGTGACATCCTTCACGCCGGTCACCATCCCAAGCTTGAACGACTTCTTAAGCTTGCTCATCCCAATGTGAGCAATGCGTCGATGCCATAGCCAACCCAAGCTTGTCTTAGTGAAAAGACAAGTGGTCAGGCTAGCATCCTTGTTGGAGAAGTCCACCAAGTAAAGATGTCCATGCCGAAATCCTTTGAAGATTAGTTCTTTGCTTGATTCACTAGTTACTACAACACCATTCTTGTCAAAGGTGCACGTTAGTCCAAGATCACATAGTTGTGCAATGGAAAGTAGATTGAAACTAAGTGACTTAACATATAGTACATTAGAAATGGACAAATCATGCGAAATAGCAATTTTACCTAAACCAATTACCTTCCCCTTTGAGTTGTCACCAAAGGTGACTTGTTCATGATTATCGGGGTTCTCTATGGTGGTGAACATACCATCGTTGCTGGTCATATGTTGAGTGCACCCGCTATCGAGTACCCAATGCTTTCCTCCGGCTTTGTAGTTCACCTACACACAT
This sequence comes from Tuctoria greenei, assembly GCA_036927565.1. Classification (NCBI taxonomy): domain Eukaryota; kingdom Viridiplantae; phylum Streptophyta; class Magnoliopsida; order Poales; family Poaceae; genus Tuctoria; species Tuctoria greenei. The sequence continues at coordinate 61,740,538 of JAYESD010000001.1, read as the reverse complement.
GAAGTTAGTTTTTGAGTTTAGGCACCCAAGCTAACTTAGGTCCTTGTATGTGTGATACAAGTGATTTCGGGACCCAAAGTTGCTTGGGGAGCTTCCCCTTCATGCCCTTAATGTCTTTGCCGATGAACCTTGCCTTCACCTTGCCACCTACTTTGCTTAAGAGATAGTGATAATCATGGAAAGTAGATTTGTAGTTAGGAGGCAATTTGGGAGAAGGACGGTTGGGAAGAGGACACTCCCTCGTGTGGTGTCCGGTGACCTCACAATGTTGGCAATAGGATCCAACTTCTTTGATGAAGCTCGTCCTAAGCTCCGGTGAGGGCACCATCCCTTTGTTGAGCACCGGGAAGGATCCAAGTCCTCTCTTGTTGAAGCCTTTGGCTTGTTGGTAGAGGATTTCCTTGTGCTTGTCCTCCCCCTTGGAAAGTCTCACCACACTAGTGCGGAGACTTTCAATTTCGTCCATCAATTCCTTCTCCCTAAGGCTTGCTTTCAAAGGCAAAGACTTATCCAAAGTATTAGTGGCATGTGAAATAGTTGATACTTTGCCATCAAGGGTTTCCTTTTTCATGTTTTTCATTTTTAGTTCAATTTCTTCATAAGCAAGGTTAAGCACTTTATGTTCTTGAACCAAGTCATTGTGCTTTCCCAAGAGTGCTTGGTTTGCTAAGTCAAGCTCATGATGATCATGCTTGATTTGAGCATTCTCCTTCTCGATTTGCTTGACATGTGATTTGAGCGTGTCATGCTCTTTAAGTATGGTTACATACTTGTCATGCAAATCGAGCTTTGCACTCTCAAGCGTGGCACAAGCTTGTTCAAGTGCCTTAACCTTGCTCTTCTCCCTTTTTATGATGACATGGTATTCATTAATCATAGATGCTAGTTCATCGGGGGAGAGCTCATCATCATCATCGCTAGAATCGTCACATACCTTAGTGTTACCTTTAGCCATGAGTCACATAGGAGGTGGACGAAGAGGTGAGTTGTCTTTGTCGACGATGGCAAGGCCCGCCAAGTTTTCTTCATCTTCACTCTCTTCGTCGCTTGACTCTTCATCCGTGATCCACTCATTTGCCTCGCACATGAAGACTTTTTGAGGCCCTCTTCTCTTCTTTGGAAAGAGCTTGGTCTTCTTGCCCTTGTCAAATTTCTTCTTTCCAAAGGAGCGCTTGGGTTTGACCTCTTCTTCATCTTCATCACTTTCTTCTAGCTTTCTATACTTTCCTTTGTGGTTGTCCTTCCTCTTGTCGGGTCTTGGACAATCATATGATATGTGGACTTGATCACCACAATTGTAGCATGTCTTGTTTTCATCTTTTCTTGGGAGGAAGGCTTTCTTCTTTGGATCAAAAGAGTATCCCTTCTTTGCGATTTTGGAGTTTAGTCGTGAGAATTTTCTCATCATCAACGCGAGCTCATCATCGTCATCTTCGCTTGTTGCTTGCTCTTCTTCGCTTGAGCTAGGCTCAACCACTTTCTTTTTCTTGGGAGTTGTCTTCTTGGTTGAAGCCTTGAGAGCAATAGTTTTTGACGATGACTCCTCCATCATTCCAAGTACGCTCATCTCATGAGCATGAATTTCTCCAATGAGCTCCGAGACTTCAATGTTGTCAAGTGATTCCTTTTGGAGCATTGAGTTGATAATGTTGTACTTGGGCTTGGGTAGAAGTATGAGGATCTTGCGGTTGATAAGTCCCTTACCAAGAGAAGCAATGTCAAGTGCGTTAATCTCCTCAATGAGCACATTTAAGCGAGAAAACATTTGGTTAACATTCTCATGAGGAAGCATTTTGAATTCATCATACTTGGATTTTAGCAAGTGATATTTGAGTTCTTTAACACGAGATGAGCCCTCATGAATTTCAATTAAACATGCCCAAATTTCACAAGCTTTCTCTTTACTAGCAATTCTTGCAAAAACGTCTTGACTTATGCATTCATAGATGGCATTTCTAGCCTTAGCATCCCATTTTAGTTGATCACCAACATAATTGAGATCTCCAAATCCCGCATGGGTCGCTTCCCAAACTTCGGGAGCAATAGCCTCTAGGTAGGCACGCATGTGTGCTTTCCAATAGGCAAAGTTCTTGCCCTCGAAGGTGGGAACCGAACCCCCATTCTTGGCCATTTAAGCTCTCTAGCGGTGAAGCTAGAATGATCCTATGAGCAACCTTGCTCTGATACCAATTGTAAGGATCGAAACGCCCAAGAGGGGGGGTGAATTGGGCTTTCTGTCAATTTTTAAAGCAATTAAGATTAACGACCTCAAGTCCAATTCCCTATGCGATTAAACTATGCAATCAATGTAAATTAAAGTTGCGAAATGAAGATTGCATAAGTGTAAAAAGGGAGAGGGAGGCAAACGCTCAAGGGACACGAAGTTTATCCCGTGGTTCGGTAGGATCACAAGGATCTACCTACATCCACGTTGTGGCACCCACCGAAGGGTTTTGCCACTCCCAAGTCACCGAGACAAGGGGGTTCTTCACTATTCTTCTCCGTTCGCCAACCTCGGCAAGGTGGAGCTCAAGCCTTGTACACTTTGGAATCCTCCGGGCTTCCACAATCTTCTTGGCAAGCTCCGGAAGTCGCACACACCAAGGGACACTCCCTTAGGGCTCTCACTACACTAGAGACTCCAATCACCAAGAATGGAGGCACCCAAGCACTATCTCTAGCTAGTTCTAGCCTATCTCTTGGTGTACAAATGATGAGCAAATGATGTGAAAGTGGTAGATCTATTGCTTGAATGCTCTAGGATGTGTAGAGTATGTCTGGGCTTCAAGTCTTGTCGATTTGACAGGTTGAAGAGGTATAAATAGCCAGCCTCCACGAGATAGCCGTTGGAAAAGTAGGCTGACATCACTTCTCTGCGAACACCGGATGATCCGATGTCTCCCCTTCAGTTAACATCGGTCAAAGCCAAATTAGCTGATGTCACTGTGTCAGATATGACCGTTGTTAGACCGATGTTGATCTGTCTTCTCATCGGATGATCCGGTGGCTCTTCCTCCAGAATTTTGCTTGATCTTGAAGCTTACTGGAGTGATCGACCGATGTGTGTAAGTCTGCACATCGGATGATCTGGTGCTTCACTTGGTCCAACAGTGTTGCAATCTGTGATGATGGACCGATGTCACTGAGCCACCCACATCGGATGATCCGGTGAGTTCTTTGCTCTGAGGTCTTCTTCTTCTGTTGACACAACTCGACCGATGCAGTCAACTCAAAGACCATCGGATGATCCGGTGTGTTCAACTTGTTGACTTCGAGTTGTTTTGAGTTGTTCTTTTGGAATTTGGACTTGTGACCTCTTTGACACTTGTTTGAAATGTTGTTTTGATTGTCTTCAAGCATTGAGTGATATCAAGTTAGAGCTTTCACTTCTTGTCTTCATATGATTTGATTTGATCTCATTCGTTGATTTTATATGGGTCTCCAATGTAATTTTAATTTCATTTGATTGAGTGTTATTGAGACCTTGCATTCACAAATTCATTAGTAATATCGAATGGTTGTCATTAATCACCGAAGCCATACCTCATGGGGCCTAGATGCTTTCAGTTACAAAGTACTAAAATGCAAGCGGTTTTGTTGTTAGGGAGCTCGTGCCAATCACAATCGAGAATTGGAGAAAATTACTTGAGGAGAACAAGAATGATTTGTGGGAGCGCGTAAAGAAACAATTCAATCTCTCGAAAGGCACAAAAGAAGCTGTAAAGAAAGCAACATTGATCTCTTGCGGCAAGAAGTTTTGTGGCTAGAAGAGTGAAATGAATGCTTATATTATGGCCGATAAGGTCCCTAGCCCGAGGAAGATGGGAAAATCACACAAGCTCAGTGGCAAGAATTTATTTGTCAAAAGATCACACCCAATGCTAAAGTCCTAAGTGCAACTAGGTCAGAGCTTGCTAAAAAAACAAATACCATCATCGTTTGGGGTCTACTGGATATGCCCCCAAATTCCGGAATGGAATAAGATATTAGAGGAAATTACCAGTAAGGACAATCCTCACCTGTTAGATGGCTGCGATGAGAGAGCTCGGCGTTGGGTCTTTGCTCGGTCAGGTTTGACTAGCGAGGGCAAACTTGAAAAGCCCTCCTCTGTGAACGAAGTAGAGCAAAAAATGAAAGAAGTAATTGAAAAGCAAGATAAGGATCTCTTCAAGCAGAAGAGGGAGAATGACAAACTTACCGCTATCCTAGGAAACTGTAAAAACAGTGGACGGGTTCGAGCAATCTCTTCTCAGATGTCTTGGCTAGATGGTTTCCCGAAAGATAAAGAGACATATAGAAGACTGAGAAGTTCAAGAAAACACTTGATGAAACGATTGCTCAAAAGGTCAAGGAAAATATACAAGAAATAATGGAAGAACTTAGACAATCGGAACAATTAGTGGTACCGAGTACAGCGATGGTTCCCGTGCCAAAGGAGCATTTGGTATCTCCAACTGCCTACCCTACCAGCATAGGTTCTGCGTCAGGCTCAGGGTCAACCCAAAAGTTCGTTGTCAATGATATTATTAAGGACAGATCTTGTCATCTTGTTATGCCGATCGGAAGAGCAGGGAATAAAACCAAACAGGTTGTCACTGCTATGGCAAAGCCTGATCGTGACTTCAACAGCAATTCACATCCATTGTATTATGTTGTGGTGCAAATTCTTCAGATCATTGATAATGATTATGAAGATTATAAAATAGACAACATCACACATGAGGGGATCATGACCCTGAGGCAGGCTATCAACCAATTAATCCTTTGGAACCGATGCGATATCGTGTTGGATGATGAGCCAATTTCTAGCTCCGTCGCATCTCAAAATACTGCAACCCCGTCTTCTAAGGCAAAAATCCAGGAAGATCCACTCCCAGTCCAAGAAGATCCACTCTCTCTATGTCTCAGCAAGGATGATAGTAACCTTGCTAGTAAAGATAACCAAGAGCAACCAGTTGAACAACAGCTTCAAGCAGTCCAGAGCAAGCTATTGTTAGTAAAGAGCAACCAGTTGAGCAACAACTTGAAGTAGTACTAGAGCAAGCTGCTAGTACTAAAGTGGAATTAGTTGAACAACAGGTTCAACAACAAGCCAGTTTCCAACTTCTGATGACTACTCCTCAGTCATCAGTGCCTATCAAAGTTAGCTCATACAAAAATAATAAACCTTCATCAAAAGTGTCAAAGTATTTGGAAAACATGAAGGAAAATATTAGAAAATCGAGTGCATCTCGTTCTTCTCATGAGCCAACATTAGAAGATATTGAGGAGTGGGAAGAAGACAGTGTCATGTATAATCGGCGGACGACTTTAGTTAAACTAGGCGTTCCAATATACAAGATTCAGGATGTTCCTCCTGAATATAAGAATGGGAAGCCATTCATGATATCGGTACAACTTAGAAAACAACTTGTGCCGCTCAAAAGAATGCACGAGTAGTACATCATTGCCAACACAAAATATGATATTTCTTATGTCACATTTCGTGTGCCAAAAGAAGCATTATGGAACACTGGACCAGATAAACGAGCCATTCTCTTTAAAGATCTATATACCCTTTTCCATCGAGGCACGTTCGAAATCAACCTGCTACTCATCTAGTGCTTGTAAGTGTCTCTAATATTTTGTATTTGCTTTTCTTACTACAGGCATACACATTTCATGAGATTATAACAATTCTAGACTTCTTCAATAGGATGCAATACATGGATAATGAAAAGATAAAACGCAAGACAGGTATCCTTGACCCTACACGGATTGCAAAGACGCTATTCAACGTTAAGGTGGATCGAGACTCAGAACAGTACAAGCACATGAAAAAAAGAATTTAATAAATCAATTGCAAAACAAAAGAAGGATAAAAGGACAGAGGTTGCAGCTTACATAGACATGCCATGTTTAACTTTGTCAGAGATGGCAAAGACCTCATAAGGGCTCCGTACTGCTTCGAGTAAGTTCGACAGATGACATTGAAATAACAATTATTGCTAATTATTAACTTAACACGTGTGTTTGTACGTGTGCAGTAAACACTACATAATGATCTTCATCAAGCCAACACAGAGTTTGGCAACAGTCTTGGACTCAGCCGATTACACACCAGATCGTTACAAATATTTCCTTTTCATTTTGAAATTATACGTTTATTCGATACTTTTAATTTACACACATTTAGAATGTGTTGACAAGTTTTATATGCCATTTATTGTATTACAGCGCTTGGCGGTTTTACATGGAAAATCTTGGCAGCCAGAGACCTCCTAATACGAATGCATTAGACATTAAAACATATTATTCTTGTCCCAAGCAGCCTGTTGAGAGCGTCTTATGCGAGTATTATATATGCGAGCATCTTCGGACCGCTATTGAATATAGAGTGAATTGTGAGGATGTAAGTTATTCTTAATGTCGATATCTTATTTTCTTACTTTTGAGTTTCATTTTTATTGTAACTAGGGTATTTTAATACTTATATTCTCTGCTGTTCAATATTACCAGAAACATTATTTTCAAATTTTGATTTCAACTTCAAAATTCAATTGCGCATAGTACAACTGCTCCAAAAATACCAAATAAATTCATGTATACTCACTTTGATCTATACTTTGAGATTGTTCAAACCAACACATTCTAAACCTTGTTATGTGTTTTATTGCAGCACACGAAGATTGTGAACCAAGAATAGCTGGTTTCTAGAAGTATACCTAGTGGAGGAGCCGACAAGATTGCCGGTGAACTGTGTCAATTCATGCATCGCGAAATTTTGTACAAAAGAGGGGTGTTCTTTGATGAGGATGGTGTAATAGCTGATGTGCCATAATTTTGCGACTATGACAATAGAAATATTTTTTAGTAAAACTTGTAAACTATGAGATGACTTGGATGTGTAACTTGTACATATGTATATTGTTTTAGTGAAATTGACTTCTGTGAGATGAATTTTGTGATTATATTATTTACTTTTGTGATTATATTGCTAACTTCTGTGATTATATTGAATTGACCTGGAAATTAGGAATTACAGCAGGTTGTACTGCATAGGGTATACCTTATCACAAGCGGTCATTTAACTACGGTTAGACCTGCCTGTGAAATATCATTATCACTGGCGGCTAGACATAAGTAAAGAACCACCTGTGATAACCTCATTATCACAGGCGATTATTGTTATGGTACAAACCAACTGCGATAAATTGTCTCCACAGACGGCTTGTCATAGGTAAAGATCCGCTTGTGATAACACCATTATAATAGGCAGTTACATATACTGTATGACCCGCTTGTGATAATGTGTCTTCACAGGCGGCTAGTCGTAAGTAAAGAATCGCCTGTTATAATACCATTATCATAGGCACTTTCCCTTTTCTGGCAGTGAAATTGCAGATTATCACATGCTCTTCATTTCAAGCAGTTTTAGAAACCGCGTGTGATAATACGTTTGGAGCCACTTGAGATGAGGCTTATCGTAGTCGGCCCTGGCATGATAGGCGGGCTGTGCCTGGGCCGACTTACCAGCTCGAGCCCGGCACGATTTTTGGGTCGGCCCGAATGCTCATATAAAAACTCAATCTCTCATTACAAACCCTAGCATCTCTCTCTCTCCTGTGGTACTGGCGACCGCACCGCCTGACCCTCCTACGTGCCGCCCTCGAGCGCGCCCGATGCCTCCCTCGTGGAGCCCTCTCCCCTCCTCTCTCCTCTGGCCGACGGCCGCGCCGCCCCCGCCCCCCCCCCCCCCCCTCCGCTGAGGCCGGCGGAGCCCGTCGGCCGCACCGCCCTCGCCCTTCCCTCCGATGCGGCTGCGCCACCCTTGCCCTCCCCTCCGCTGCAGCTGCACCGCCCTTGCCCTTCCCTCCGCTGAGGCCACGCCGCCCTCACCCTCCCCTTTGCTGAGGCCGGCGGAGCTCGAGCGGGGCGGGCGCGCGGTGCGAGAAGGCAGGAGCGCAAGAGCGGAGGGGTTCACTGCCGAGAATGGCCCCGGGCCACTTGAGCCGCCGTGTTGCTGTGCTGGCCTGGCCCAAAAAAAATGGCCGTCGTGTCGTGCCTGGGCTGCTGTTTCGGCCCGGCACGACACGGATGAAGCACCGGGACTGTTTGGGCCGGCCCACTTCGTGTCGGGCCACATCCGGGCCATGCCAAGCTTTGGCCGGGCGGCTCATTTGGCGAACTATACACACAGTTGGAATTCTGAGAGAAGCGTACTCCTTTCTGGTCAGAAGAAGTGTATGGGTTACATAGGGAATTGACTGAATAAGGAAAAAAACGCACAAGGTTTTAGCTTTGAACGTTCTTCATGCATGGAGGAAGGCGTGTGCTACATTCCGAGTTCCTGCTGCCGCATGAAACTACGTACGTATATCTCAGAACAACGGGCAAGAGAGCCGTGTCCTGGGCACGGCCGATAGTCGCACAGCTTTCGGTGCCGTGAGTCCGAAAACGTCGTCCATGTCGAGCTCTCCCGGCTCCATCCCTTCCGGCAGCGACCATTCGAAGCAGTGCAGCAGCTGCGCGAGGCCGAGCTCTAGCGCGTACATCCCCAGCTGCATCCCGGGGCACGACCGCCGCCCGGACCCGAACGGCAGGTATTGGAAATCGCCGCCCCTGAAGTCTACGTCGGAGCTCTCTTTCGCGAACCTCGACGGCCGGAACGTGGTGGCGTCAGGCCAGTTCCTTTCGTCACGGCCCATCGCCCAGACGTTGATCCAGACGCGAGACTTGGACGGAACGGCGTGACCTCCGACGGTGCAATCCTGGAGAGACTCGCGAAGAAGTAGAGGGAGCGGCGGGTGGAGTCGGAGCACCTCCTTGCTGATGCACCGGAGGTATGGTAGCTTCTCGAGATCACCGTTTTCCACCTTGCGGTCAAGACCCACGACACTTGAGAGCTCGTTCTGCGCGCGCACCATCTCCTCAGGGCTGCGAAGGAGTTCACACATGGCCCATTCCAGTGTTGACGCAACCGTCTCCGTGCCACCAAACATGATGTCCTATGGGAGGAAATCGAGATGTTAGATTCATGTGTAGCAAATATCATATAATAATAACGCGTTAATTAGGGTGCACAGTGATCGATTTCGTACCATGATTAACCCTTTGATGTTGTCTCTGGTCAGCAGGAGGTCCCTGAGATCAACGCCATCCTCCCTAGTGTCCCTCCCTGTTGCCTCAGCGAGGTAAGCAATCATATCATCCACCATATCCGCCGACGACACATCGCCGTTCTTCCACTTGGCAACGTGCTCATCAATGATCCTGCCGATGAACACGTCGAGAGCAGTCCTGACAGCTTTCATCCTCTTGTTGACGCCGTTGAGGTCCAGCCATCCTAGGAAAGGGATGAAATCGGCAGTGTTGAATGCGAGGAATACCTCGGATAGCTCTAGGATGATGGCGACGAACTCCTTCTCATCCTCCTTGCTCCGAGCTCCGAACGCAGCACGGAGAGTCATGTTTGAGGTGAGCTTGAAAACAAGCTCGCCGACGTTGGCGACAGACCCTTGCTGCTCCGCAAGACACTTGATGAAATCATCCACCTCGTCGCGCATGGTGTGCCAGGACAGGTTGCGCTGTCGGCTTAAGAGCTTCATGACACAGAGTTTACGCATCTGGCGCCAGAAAGGCCCGTACTGGGCAAACGCCATGTCGGCGAGGTCGTAGGAGAGGTAGGCCATCGCAGCCGTCACCGGACGGTGCGGAAACAGACCGTCCTGCTCCTGCAGGATCTCACGCGCCGTGTCCGTGGAGGAGACCACAAACACGTTTGCGAAGCCGATACGGAGGTAGAAGAAGCCTCCATGCAGCTTGGCGAGCTTCGCCAGGCCGCGGTGGGTGAACTGGTGCATGGCCAGTAGATTGCCCAGTACGGGCAACCCAGGAGGGCCAGGCGGAAAGCGGCTCGAGGCAGGTCGTCGTCGTCCACTGGACCACGAAAGGAATGATATCACCACGACAAGAGCAGCGGCGAGGAGGTGAAGGTCTTGAAGACACGCCGCCATTGGTAAACAGAAGCAGAAGCAGAGCAAAAGGCTATTGTCGTGGTTATTAATTTTAGCTCTTCTATAGGGCGCAGACATGTTCTATATAAACATCACGGCAAGCAATAAGCTGACACAAGTTCGTGCATGTGGGGTTATCTACCTAGTGAAGATGCCGGGCTAGGATCCCTCGAAATAAAGATAATACAACAAATATAGAAGAAGATATGCCCGACAAGAGCACATCTAGCCACTCTTCTGATTGAATACATTTATCTTGATGTACAGACAGCTCCCAAAACTATGTAAGATTCGCTTCGCAATCTGCGTGAACTAGTGGCTATATCGAAAAGTGATGAACCAATGAAAATCATCCATGTGCGAGGCATCTCTACACAGCACGTGCCGTGGTGGACGGTAGTGGCAGATTCAATGCACGGCAGTCATCAGCACAAGCGACAAAGATGCCTGTCCGTTTTCTATTTATATCATCCAACATACGGTATCTTGTTTAAGATCGGTTCGACAAAAAGTCCACAGATGCAACAATTATTTTTTGGCGTTACACCCAATATCTGTCTGTGATGCAAAATAAATATGTCAAGTGAACACTAAACAAACAAATGTGTCTGGCCAGGAGTTTAACGAATATGTTGAGAATGGCTGGCCCAGCTGCGGATGCATCAGATGCTCCCATTACCCTTAATCATACGCAACCACGAATTGGTTTGATCTGACATGTACTTCAAACTTTCCAAGGTCCATATGCGTTGAAGCTTCACTAGATTGAGTTACACCTAGAGGTGGCCAAATGGGCCGGGCCAAATGGGTCAGCCCGAAGCACGACTAAAATGGCCCGGCACGAGCACGGCCCAGCCCGAAAAAATTGGGCCCAGGCCGGCCCGAAGCACGACACGGGCCGTGCTCGGGCCTGGATCTCCGGTCTGTCGGGCTAGCTGGCACGACCCGATTAGGCCCGGCCCGATCGGCCCGCCAGGGGCCCGGCCCGGCACGACCCGTTTAGGCCCGAATAGTGATTTTTTGTTATTTTCATTATTTTTTAACTAAAATAAGCTACGGGCCAGGCCGGCCCGGCACGCTTAAAATAGATCCGGGCCGTGCCTGGGTCTGGACCCCCGGTCCGCGTGCCGGCCCGGCACGGCCCATTTTTTCCGGGCCGTGCCGTGTTGGGCCCAGGTTTTTAAGGCATGAGCCCAGCCGGGCTCGGGCCGGGCCGGCCCGGCACGGCCCATTGGCCACCTATAGTTAAACCACAGAAACATAACATGCATGCAAAGTTTCAAGATTTTTAGATTTATTTACAGTAAGGATTAAACTTCAATTATCCTTCACTTGATTTATTTACTGTATATACGTTCATTAGGAATTTAACGAAATTTCATTCATATTTTATGAGCTATATGCGATTTATTAGGAATTTTAGAAGCCACGCGCAATTTCCTGGTAATTAATTAAATTTGCAACAATAGGAAAAGCAGTGGCCAATCATATTTAGGTTACACATGGCGCCACATCGTCATGGTCAATCTGTGACAATCCACGCCATATAATTTCAGCATCTCCACAATTTCTTCAATGGGATTTGTCCTAGTGTAGGTCCCAAAAATACTATTAGTGAATATGTGAGCACTTCACGATGCATATGTGCATTTCCATGATATGGCATAACCAAGCAGGGCATAACTCATTTATATTCCATGATGTTAATTTCGTGCAACATCATATTCCAATCCTCTTATTTATGTATAACCCACCCTTCTATTTTCAGCTCGATCCTAAAATATTGCAAGGGCATTTGACTAAAGGGTGGGTAAAACAGTAAAAAAATTATTATTAAAATCCTTTCATACCTGGAACTGGTATCACTAGGCTCATGCCAATTTTTTCGTTGTGTAAAGCCATTGATACTCAAAAAAATCTCTGAGGTATTCAGTCAAATAATTGACCACCTAAGCTAGGTCACGGTCAGGCACCAAAAATCCTAGCACCGAACCTTTATAAGCAAGCCCGCTTCAGGAATAGAAGCATAGCCAAAGAGCTCTCAGCATTCAGTTGGATAAAAAACCTTAAGGCTGTCGATACAGAGGATTTGCTTGATGAGTTTGTGCTGCTCTTTTCTTTTCCACACTTAGCGACGTATCTCTCACCAATGAAAACGACAAAATCAGATGGAGATGGACAGATAACAGAGAGTCTTCGGTGGTATCAGCATATAATGTGCAGTTTCTGGAATCTGTGACCAACCGCTGGACCTAAAGTGTATTGATGGCCAAAACTAGACCCAAGTTTCTCTTCTTTTTTGGCTAGTTATGCACGGAAGGGCACTTACTGCGGATGTCCTGGCAAAGAAAAACTGGCCGCATGTGTGAGAATAGAAGGTTCAGATAGAGATAGAGTCCGTGTTAGCTGATTTAACATACCATGCGAGTTGTGCTTAGATTAGGAATAGTAGAGATCATGAAGATATTATCATATTATAACAAAGTCGGATATGTACAGGTTATGACCTTTATAAATAAACAACCGCGGCCTCCTACGGGAGTTATCACGCTTCCTCATATTTTCACATGGTAACCAGAGCCAACCTCTTCTAAGCTATCTAGCAAAAGTCGAGACCATGACAACGAGTTCTTCAAGTTCATCGACGATCCTACCGACTCTTGGTCCGCCTGTTGCAGAGAAACTAACGAGAGAGAGAGTTTCCTACTATGGAAAGCTTAGTTTTTACCGGTTCTCAGAGGTGCACAATTGATGCGCTTCCTTGATGCAGAAGAGAAACCGCTGAGACAGAAGATCTCCATCACCAATGATGAAAAGAAGACAATGGTGATTGATAATCCTGAGTATGTGACATGGATCGCACAGGATCAGCAAGTTCTTGCTTATCTCTTGAACTCTCTCTAAAGAGGTTCTAGCACACGTCGCGACAAAAGAGACATCGGCTGAAGCCTGGAAGGCTCTTCAAGATTTGTTTGCCTCGCAGTCTCGTGCCAAGGTGACTAATTTGAGATTCGTCTTGACCAATACAAAAAAAGGAACTATGACCATGGCACAATATTTTGCCAAGATGAAAATACTCGCAGATGAATTAGCCTCAACAAGTAAAATTCTTGATGACGAAGAAGTCGTGTCCTATATTCTCAATGGACTCGACTCGGATTATACTCCATTAGTATCTTCGGTTATGGCACGTTCAGATCAGATCTCCACCGATGAATATTATGCTCATGCTTTGGGATATGAGCACCGTCAAAACATGCTTCTTGGAGAAGAACAGTACTCGTCGGCATTTGCAAACGCAGCTTTCAGAGGACGAGGACATGGGAGAAGCAATGGCAGAGGTGGAAGAATAGTTATGGACGTGGACAGAACCGAAGTGGAGATCAGAGAGGAGGAAAAACAAATCAAGTGAATACAAGATCCTAAATAGTAGTGGAAAAGTATTTTTCCAGATTTGTGGCAAACCAAATCATCAGGCCATTGAATGTTGGCATCGGTTTGACCAAGATTATGTAAGAGAAGGAAAATTTGCAGGAGTTGGTGTGCCTTCATATGGTGTTGATTCAAACTAGTATAATGATACTGGATCAACTGATCATATCACTGGTGAATTGGACCGTCTCACAACACGAGAAAAATATGGGGGACAAGATCAAGTTCATGCTGCTAATGAAAAAGGTATGTACATTACTCATATTGGCACATCTTCAATTTATTCCCCTAAAAAATCCTTAATCCTTGATCATGTCCTTCATGTTCCTAGTTCTCGAATTAATCTTTGTTCCGTTCACAAACTTGCCAAAGATAATAATGCGTTCTTTGAATATCAGCCTTGGTGTTTTTTATTAAGGATCAAATCACAAAGAACACAATACTTAAGGGCAAGTGTGAAGGAGGACTGTACCCAATAGGATCTCCTATCAATCCACTCATCAATCATGGTCTAGCTTCCATCAAGCCTTTGATAGACTCTTGACACAGTCGATTAGGTCATCCATCCTTTGTAATAGTTGATTATGTTCTAAAGAATAATGGTCTTTCCTTTGTTGAAAATTCTAATAGTGGACTCGTGGGTGATTCCTACCAAAAAGCAAAAAGTCATCAACTTCCTTATCAAAGATCCACTAGTGCTTCATCACGCCCTCTTGAGCTTGTCTATTCGGATATGTGGGGTCCGGCCCCCACATCCGTCAATAGGTTCAAATACTATGTTAGCTTCATCGACGATTATAGTAAATATATGTGGATATATTTACTTAAACATAAGCATGAAGTTTTTGAAGTATTTTGTAATTTTCATAACCTAGTCGAGCGTCAGCTAAACCAAAAAATACTCACTGTCCAATCGGATTGGGGTGGTGAGTATGAGAAGCTAGACTTATTCTTTCAAAAATTAGGAATCTCACATCATGTCTCTTGTCCACATGCTCATCAGCAAAATGGTTCAACAGGGAGAAAACATAGACACATTGTGGAGGTAGGACTTGCTCTTCTAGCCAATGCTTCCATGCCACTTAAATACTAGGATGAAGATTTTCTAACCGCAGTCTACCTCATCAACATTCTTCCATCACGAGTCATTCACATGAAAACCCCCTCCGAGACCATCTTTAACCACAAACCCACCTACTCCAATCTTAGAATTTTTGATTGTGCCTGCTGGCCAAATTTGAGAGCATACAACACTCGAGAACTTGCCTTTAGATCCTCTCAATGTGTTTTACCCGGGTACAATGTAACACCCTCATGCATTGCATACATTCTTATACATGTTTAGCATTAAGCAACATAAAAAGAAACAAGTTTAAAATGAATTAGAAGCAAAAAAACACTTAAAAGTCTGTATAAGTACGACCTTGTTCGATTTGCACCCCGGACTAGTCTAGTTTCCCCCTCTGATACTCTTCGGACTTGTCCGTTTTTGTTGCGGACTAGTCCGATTAAGTCTTTGTTCCATTCCAGACTTGTTCATGATTGAGTGCAGACTAGTCTGATCTCTGGTATGGTTTTTGATAAGTTGTCAAATCCTCAGACTTGTTCGATCTATGTTGGACTGGTCCATTTTATTCTTTGGACAAAATCGGACTTCTACGGACCTCCTGCCGGACTTGTCCATTTTCGTCTCTATCCAACATCGGACTAGTCCAGTCCTCTAGCGGACTTGTTCACTATGCCTGACTCGGTCTCAATCTTTTCCTCCACGACTTGTTTTTAGGTATTTACCTTAATTGGGCCCAAGAACATCATGCTTAACCCTTGTGGAGCCCATGTGGGACCCCTACACGGCATCCACTACGTTGAACACGAAATCCACCAAACCCTACCTCTCCACCTCTATATAAGCAACCCAACACCCCAATTTTTCACCTCTTTTCCACAATTGAAAGAAACACAAACCCTAGTTTGTGGAAACCGTCATCAAGGGAAGATCCAGAAGCAAGGAGGAGAGGGAGAAAACGAAGGAGGATCAATCAAGCAAGATCATCATCGACTTTCGTTCTTCATCACCAATTCACCTTCAACTCTCCATCATCAATCCTAGATCGTCAAGATCCAAAGTGTTGCACCCCAAATTCTTGATCCTTGGAGTTCTAGACACGTGGTACACCTTCTACTTTTCCTTTTCCCTGTGAATTCAATCTCAATTCTCGCAGATCAAGAAAACCCTAAATTCTTGTTCTGTCCATGGCGGACTAGTCAGGCCCCTGAAACCGAACTTGTCCGGCCTCTGAATCTGAATTGTGCTGAATTAATTCCAATTTGATTCAAATCAACTTGAAACGTGTCCGAACTTGTTAGAAACTATTGTAACTAGTTGTAAACATTAATAGCCACTCATTAACCAGTTTTACTTCACAATTGCACAAATCATGAATATCATGGCATATCGAGTAATATATGAGCATTTAATGATTGTAATGTTTGTTTTGTATGTCTGTTGCGCGGAATGAAGGTGTTGCGCTAGAGGGTGATGTCGAGGACCTCCAGTACTAGAACTTTGAAGCTTTTGACCCTAATCAAGCTCAGGAGCAAGGCAAGCGTCCTTGATCATATTGATCCAATTTTTAAATGTTGTGTTTGCGAAATTGCATGCTTGTGTCAAATTGATGGGAAACCCATGATAGGTGTTTACTAGACTTGTTTGACCATCCTTGTCGTTTGTAATGTATTGTAGAGAGTCGGGAAGAGCTTTTTCACCTTTTTCCTTCGCTCTAATTAATTGGGATGGGAAAACAACCAAATGACTTAATTATAAACTAAAGGATGATGAGCATCATGAATATGGTTAATTGGTAACATGGGACTTGGGAGATCTAAGCAAGCATGGTTTGTGGATTGGGTTGGTCGATATGGTGGTTTGCTTGCCTTGGATCTAAGGACCAGTTCATGCGAGAATAGGCCAGGACAACAGTGTCACTACAAGGTCAAGTATGGGTGTGGTTTAGCCAATTAATTAGGTGTATTACCAGCATTGATTCGGATAATTTGGAGGAGCGGGGAATGGGAGTCAGTTGGGTTTGCAATAGGGCAGGATTGCCCTGGGATCCGAACAACACAAGAGGGGGCCCTTGGTTGGATGTGCTGAGTTGTAGGCATCACCACCGGTGATACATCTGTGGGTCTGAATATGCTAGTAGTCCATTTGTAAAGGCTATTTTGTGATCTCTTGGCTATACACCTAAGGTAGTGTACTTGGCATAAGGGAGGTTTCTTTAGTCACCGACGGGTGACGAAATCATGAACTTGTCGGTAAAGTGGTACAACATCTGCGGAGTGTGTTAAAAACTATCATGATAGCTGTGCTCCCGGTCACGGGCACCTGAATGACCTACATGGTTAGAGGGAACTTGGGATTCGGGATGGTTGGTTATAGTTATGGTTATGGATTGAGTTAGGATAAATGAACATGGATGATGATGATGGTAATAATCTGGTATATGGATGGATAATTGATTATGGTTTAGTATTATGTTAATTATGTGGGATATGATGGGAATACTTCACATAGACATAGTATAATGTTTTTTGACACATTTTAAATGTACTTTTATGTAATTAGCCATTATTTATTATCATGCCTTGTTTACGCTACATGTCATACTTTCCCACACTTGCTGAGTACGACATGCACTCACCCTTGCAATTCCTCCACCAATAGTTTCATGTGATGTTTGGGAGTATACTGAGGATAATATGGAGTACTAGGCTTTGTGCTGCCGCTGACTTGCCTGTGATGTTGCCTGGAGCCACGCTACCCTATTTGCTTAGTTTGCTTAATTAGATTATTTCCGCTGCAATAGTATTATCCTTAATAATCATTGGACTTGTAATTTGAGGATTATTGGAATATTGTAATAAAAGTACTTATTTAATAATTTGAGCGGTGGTAATTATCTGCTTATCACTTGTGAATCACTTGTGTATGTGTATTAAACATCCTGTGCACACATATACTGCATTTGGTTCATTATTCAGAATCGGGTGTCACAAATTGGTATCAGAGCCAAGAAGTTGACCGTAGGATGCAACCTAGATAGAATGGACACTTTAGAGCATATAGGAACACTCAGGAAGAGTTGTGTTTTGTTTGGTGTGCTGATTGCTATGTAATGTTGTTTGTGTGCTTAGTAGAGGATTGTGGGATGATTTAACGCTTGCCACATCTATGTAGGCTAGTATAGGCAGTTGCTTAGTTTCATATCCCTTGATGAATATAGTTGGGGACATTTTCTTATTTCTTCTATCTCTTGCTCTTTCTTCAGATGGTGAGGACTCGCAACCAAACGGATGCCAATGAGAATCAGGAGAACAATAGAGCACCTTAGATTAACAACAATGGACCTATACATGAGGCTGTCAACCTTCAGTAGTTGTTGACTATGCAGAATCAACTCATGCAGACCGTGATGCAGACTTTGGGACACCTGCAGGCCAATAATCAAAACCAGCCCCATATGCCTCCATCATCGCCACCCCCACCGCCTCATAACAGGTTGGGAGAGTTTATGAGGACTAGGACACCAATGATCCTATGGAAGCTGATGATTGGCTGAAATATGTGGAGAAGAAGCTCGCTATTGTCCAGTGCAATAATAGGGAGAAGGTTCTTTTTGCTTCCCATCAACTAGTTGGAGGAGCAGCGGATTGGTGGGACTCACTTTGCAATGCTCATGAAAATCAGGAGAGGATCACTTGGTCTGAATTCAAGGAGAGCTTCCGTTCTCACTTTGTCCCGGAAGGTGTTATGATATTGAAAAGGTAGGAATTTGAGAACCTAAGGCAGGGGAAGTCAAGTGTGAGTGAGTACCTCAATAAATTCACTCAACTCTCAAGGTATGCTCCAGATGATGTTAATTGGAATGGCTGCAAACAATATTTGTTCATGAGGGGACTAAACAATGAGATTCAAGTCCGATTGCTCAATTGCAACTATGCAAATTTCCAGAAGCTTGTAGACAAGGCTATTGTGGTTGAAAACAAGGTTCGGGAGATGGAGCAAGATAATAAGAGGAAGATGTCATATCAAGTGGAGATCCCAGTGGTGCACGAATTTTTGGATGTTGTTTCCGGATGAGTTGCCAGGTATGCCACCTGATCGTGACATAGAGTTCGTTGTTGAAATAATACCTGGAACTGCACCTATAGCTAAGAGGCCATATAGGATGCCTCCTAAGGAGTTAGCGGAGCTCAAGAAGCGAATTCAAGAGCAGCTAGGGAAGGGTTTCATTCGTCCAAGCTCTTCACCTTGGGGAGCACCAGTGCTTTTTGTGGACAAGAAGGATGGATCCCAAAGGATGTGTGTGGATAACTGAGCTCTCAATAAGGTAACGATTAAGAACAAGTATGCATTGCCATGTATATAGGATTTGTTTGATCAAATGAAGGGTGCCTGTGTTTTCTCCAAGATTGACTTGAGGTCAGGTTACTTCCAAATGAATATCAGACCATCGGACATACCCAAAACAGCTTTTTGGACACGGTATGGGTCTTATGAGTACACTGTTATGTCTTTTGGATTGACGAATACACATGTATACTTTATGTGCCTCATGAATAAGGTCTTCATGGAGTACTTGGATAAGATTGTTGTGGTGTTCATCGATGATATTATGATCTACTCGAAGAGTAAAGAGGAGCATGAATAGCATTTGAGGCTCACATTGCAGAAATTGAGGGAACATCAATTATATACTGAATTCAGCAAGTGCTAGTTTTGGTTAAAGGAAGTATCGTTTTTGGGGGATATCATTTCAGGAGGAGGAGCATCGGTTGACCCAGGAAAAGTGAGACATGTGTTGAAATGGGAACCGCCATAGAATGTGAAGGAAATCCGGAGTTTCTTGGAATGGCTGGATATCACCGTCGGTTCATCAAGGATTTCTCCAAAATAGCCAAGCCAATGATTGAATTATTAATGAAGGGGAAGGCATTTCAATGGACCCAAGCTTGTCAGGATAGTTTTGAGGAGCTAAAGAAGAGGTTAACCACCGCACCTGTGTTGGTATTACCAGACGTGAGCAAACTTGGATATGTGCTCATGCAAGAAGGACAAGTAGTAGCCTATGCACCGGGCAATTGAAGAAACATGAGCAGAATTATCCTACACATGATCTTGAACTTGCACCCGCAGTGCATGCCTTGAAGATATGGAGGCATTATATTTTGGGCCATAGGTGTGAGATTTACATGGATCACAAGAGTCTCAAGTACATATTCACGCAAATGGACCTGAATTTGAGTCAACAAAGATGGTTGGAGATCATCAAGGATTATGGTGTTGGAATCAATTATCATCCAGGGAAGGCTAATGTAGTGGCCAATGCTTTGAGTCAGAAAGGAGTAAGCCACCAACTCGCGGTTCGAGAGCTTCCATTCGAACTATGCAAGGAGTTTGAACGATTGAATATTGGATTCGTGAATGAGATGGGGATAATGGAGTTAAATCCGACCTTGGAGCAAGAAATTCGGGAAGGATAGAACAAGGATGAGGAAATTCAGGAATCAAGAAAATGACCCAAGAAGGGAGAGAATTCAGATTTGATGAGGACGAACATGGTACTTTATGACTTGGAAAGAGGATTGTGGTGCCTAATGTAAAGCATCTCCAAGAGACAATATTGAAGAAGGCACATGACTCACCTTACTCAATTCATCCCGGTTGTATAAAGATGTACAAGGACTTGAAGACACCTATTGGTGGGCCAACATGAAAAAGGACATAGCAGAGTATGTTGCTTTATGTGATGTGTGCCAACGATTCAAAGCAAAACATCAAAGGCCAGCTGGGTTATTATAGCTATTAAAGATCCCGGAATGGAAGTGAGAAGAAATCAGAATGGACTTCATAGTAGGATTACCTCAAACCCAGTCCAGCTATGACTCAATATGGGTCATTGTGGATCGTTTGACCAAATCAGCTCATTTCATTCCTGTCAAGACCACATATACCACCGCGAAACAAGCAGAATTGTATATGGAGAATATTGTGTGCTGACATGGAGTTCCAAAGAAAATAGTCTCGGACGAAGGTTCTTAATTTACGTCTAGGTTCTGAGAGAAACTGGCATGAAGCTATAGGTGAAGGTTAAATTTCAGTTCAGCATATCATCCACAAACCGATGGACAGACCGAGAGGACAAATCAAATATTGGAAGATATGTTGAGAGCTTGCGCCTGAAGCATGGACGCAGTTGGGACAAGAGCTTGCCGTATGCTGAGTTTTCCTACAATAACAGTTATCAAGCCAGCTTGAAGATGTCGCCATATGAAGCACTGCATGGAAGAAGTGTAGGACACCTTTGTTTTGGAATGAGACACGAGAAAACCAAGTGTTTGGACCAGATGTGTTTGCAAGAGGCTGAAAAGCAAGTTCAGATAACTCACGAGAATTTGAGGGCCGCTCAAACAAGACAAAAGGGTTATGCGGATAATAGGCGAAGAAACTTAGCCTTTGAAGTGGGAGACTTATATATCTCAAAGTATCACCTATGCAAGGTCATAAGCGGTTTAATGTGAGAGGCAAGTTGGCACGTCACTATATTGGACCATTCAAGATTTTGGCCAAACGTGGAGAAGTAGCATATAAACTGGAGATGCCAGCACATCTTTTCGATGTTCATGATGTGTTTCACGTTTCACAGCTCAAGAAGTGCTTAAGGGTACTGGAAGAACAAGTGTCAATGGAAGAATTGGAATTAGAGGCAGATTTGACTTATGTCGAGCAATAGGTCAAAATATTGGAAACCAAGGAGATGGTCACAAGCAACAAGGTCATTCGATGGTGCAAAGTACAGTGGAAGCATTATAAAGAATCAGAAGCAACTTAGGAGCTGGAGGATGATCTCAAGAAATATTTTGCCTATCTCTTTCCTTCTACGTCGAATGTCGAGGGCAAGATTTATTTTAAGGGGGGTAGGTTTGTAACACCCTCATTTTCATCCATCATGCGTTGCATACATTCTTATACATGTTTAGCATTAAGTAACATAAAAAGAAACAATTTTAAAATGAATTAGAAGCAAAACAATACTTAAAAGTTTGTATATGTACGGACTTGTCCGGTATATACCCGAACTAGTCTGGTTCCCCGCTCTGATACTCTCTGGACTTGTCTGTTTTTGCTGCGGACTAGTACGATTAAGTCTCTGTTCCATTTCGTACTTGTTCATTTTTGCTGCGGACTAGTCCGATCTCTAGTATGGTTTTCGAATAAGTTGTCAAATCCCCGGACTTGTTCGATCAATGCCGGACTTGTCCGTTTTGCTCTCTGGACAAAACTGGACTTCTGCGGACCCCCTGTCGGACTTGTCCGTTTTTGTCTCTATTAAACATCGGACTAGTCTGGTCCTCTAGCAGACTTGTTCGATGTGCCTGACTCGGACTCAATCTTTTCCTCCACGACTTGTTTTTGGGTATTTACCTTAATTGGGCCCAAGAATGTTGTGCTTAACCCCTGTGGAGCCCATGTGGGACCCCTACATGGCCTCAACCACCTTGAACATGAAATCCACCAAACCCTACCACCCCACCTCTATATAAGCAACCCAACACCCTAATTTTTCACCTCTTTTCCACAATTGAAAGAAACCCAAACCCTAGTCCATGGGAACCGTCATCAAGGAAGATCCAAAAGCAAGGAGTAGAGGGAGAAAATGAAGGAGGATCAATCGAGCAAGATTGTAGGATTGAAGATCACATAAAAAGCTACCATAGGGGGGTGAATGGTAGATTTAAACAAATCTTACGCAGCGGAAACAATTAAATCCCGACCCCTTCGGCTGAAAAACGATATGTTAAAGAAATCGTGTGTGAGACTAATCTAAACGTGTTTCACCGGGACAAAAGTGATATATATATCAGAGAGAATCAAGTCACGAAGAAAACACAACAAGAATCACTCAAAACAGTTCTGGAACGCTGCAAAGAAACTCGTGTAGATCAGAAACCACAAATCCAATGACCATGAAATTTTGAAATATGATATATAATCAAGTTGTGAAGACAACCCAATAAGAATCACATCAATTGAATCTATAAAACTCGAGTTATGATAAAACCACCGACAAAAGGTAGTGCTGTCCAGAAACTCGACGAGTAAAACTTGTCTGGAACAAGTCAGACGAACAAGGCACAAAAGTTCCTTCAAACTACGAATTTTATTCAATAGAACACAAGAGGAACAGCCCCAAAGTCGTGTCCCACGAGCTATGACCTTCCTTGCTTATATAACCAGCCCTTAGGCCAACCCAATCCCAACTAGGACTCTAATCCTACTCAGTTCACGAATCGTAACTTTCCATAACTGCTTAGGACTCTTCTATATGCAAATAGAAGCAATCTTAAGACTTCCAAACACCTTAGGAACATACCCCACATTCCTAAAAGAACTCAAATTCGTGACCTACACGAAATCCTATCATAACCAACTCAAATCTTTTCATATTTGAGTCAAACCCGACTCAGCCGCAGTCTGAGTCCATAACCTAGTCGGTTAGACCTTTCCGACCAATTTTTACGTCCACATATCTTCATCACGCCTCGGAACCATGCAGCCACATCCATGCACTCCTTGCACACGTGCAAAAATCTTCCAATGATGTCCATGATACCTTCATATGCATTGTTCTTGATTCAAACATGTTGTGCAACCTCCCGATCAACTCAACCACAATTCCTCCCGAACTTGGTTGTTGAACCTCATCTTCTCCCTAAGACTAGTTCAATGGATCCCGTCACCATCCATGTCTTGAACTCAAGAAACACCTGCACATGAATAAACAACCAATCCGTACGATCCCAAGTCCACGACTTGACTCAAGTCAGTTCCGAACACAACACCTTACGTGAGCACCTCACATAAGCATGTCGCAAAGCATATCAAAACGATATCAGCCATATCAACCAAAACGCACCAAAAACTTAGCAAATGAATACTAAGCAATCTTTCTAAGAATATAAAGCAAGTTCAAAACATTGCAAGACAAAAGAAGGAACATTGCGATCAAGCTCCAAACCTAGCCAAAGCTAACCGGAGCTTGAGTCGGAGCTTACCAAAGCTAGTACAACCTAGCGCTGGAGCTTACCAAAGCTAGTACAACCTAGCGTCGGAGCTTACCAAAACTAGTCGGAACTAGTCATCTTAAAAGTCGAAGCTAGAAAAATATGTCGGAGCTAACCAACATAAGTCGGACCTAGCAAAACATATCGGAGCTTAACAAAGACATGCTGGAGCTATCAAAGACATGCCAGAGCTAAAGACAAAGCTCACCAGAGCTACCAAAAACATGTCAGATCTAGACAAAGAGAGTCGGACCTATTGTCGGACCTTGCAGAAGCTCAGAGCTAGAGTCGGACCTTGCTAAAAAGATGTTATGGCAGCATTCAAAACTTTTATTGTCAAAGCCAATGTATTCAACACACATAGGTCTCACAATCTCCCCCTTGATGAATGCATTGGAAACACCATTTAAATCCGAACATTGGCATGAAAAGTTTTGAGAACAATTTTCCCCCTTTTTGAAAATCAAATGAGATACAAATAAATTTCTCCCCCTATACATATTTCTCCCCCTTACATAATTCACCATATTATCTCTCCCCCTTTAACAATGTATTCAGCAAGGTTCAAAAGAGAAATTTTAATTGTTATGAGCATATTATAACATATACATATAAAACAAAGCTCATCCAAGTCATACTATCAAGTAACTTACACTATCACAACAATGAGATACATAAAGTAGTGTAAGCCATGCTAGAGATTAAATGTAATTTTCAATTTAAGCAAGTCATGATCTCACAAACTTAACTATTTCAATACCGTTAAAGCATGACACTTGTTGCTGCATTTTATTATTTTTGAAAGCACAAATTTAGATCATATGATATTTGCAAGAGATTATATGCGCATCTGCCTTATTCTAACCAACCAAGCCAAGCGTATGTTATTTGACACTCAGAAGCTTAAGGACATGGTTTTAGTCATACACAACTTCTTCCAAGTTCATATCTAAGTGCAATGATAAGCCATCTCAAAAGAAGAAGTGTGATGCATGCATATTCTCTTGATCTTTTCTCAACTTATATTTGTTCACAAAAACTCAACATGTGAGTTGATTACTTGATTAATTCTTTATGATTAAAAACACTTGTGAGCATGCAACAAGTTTAAAACAGCAAGAAAGTTCAACCATGACCAGATTTAGTGTAAGTAATTATTCCAATTACTAGTCATGGCAAAAACTACAAAATGTATAACATGAGTAATGTAGTAGGAACTTTCAGCATGTAAAAGGAATCACAAAGTCATAAATGTATGAAATACTATGCTCACATTATTTTAAGTTCAGATTCACACATAGACTTTCCAAGTTTCAAAACTCCCCCTCAATTTAAGCCATGAGGATGCATAACCCCTATTTCACAACAAATGTAACAAAAACGAGTGAAATCCAAAGGTTTTGTAAAAATGTCGGCCAATTGTTGTTCGGTATCTACATGGTGAAGCACAATGTTTCCTTTTTCAACATATCACGGAGAAAGTGATACCTAATGTCAATGTGCTTAGTTCTGGAATGTTGCACGGGGTTTTTAGCAATGCAAATGGCACTAGTGTTATCACAAAATAGTGGAACACTATCTAGATCAACCCCATAGTCCTTAAGTGTTTGAACAATCCAAAGAATTTGTGAGCAAGCACTAGTAGCAGCTACATATTCAGATTCGGCTGTGGATTATGCAACTGAATTTTGTGTTCTAGAGGACCAAGCAACAAGCGAATTACCAATAAAATGACAAACACCGGAAGTACTTTTCCTATCAATCCTACAACCTCCAAAATCAGCATTGGAAAAAGCTTTCAAAGAAACGGTTGAGGAAGAAGGAAGAAAAATGCCAAATTCTTGAGTTCCATGTAAGTACCTGAGAATCCTTTTGACGGCTTGACGATGTGAAGCACGTGGGGAGGCTTGAAACCGTGCACAAAGACATACGCTGAATTGTATGTCCGATATTGATGCCGTGAGGTACAAAAGTGATCCGATCATGCTTCTATATTCTTTTGGATCCACGGGTTCACCATCTTCATCAAGTTCAAGTGTTGTTGTTGTTCCCATTGGTGTCCGAAGAGGCTTGCTTTTGTCCATGTTGAAGCGCCTTAGGAGGTCTTTTGTATACTTCGTTTGATGCACAAAGGTACCCTCCTTGGTTTGCTTGATTCGCAGCCCCCAAAAGTACGTGAGTTCTCCCATCATACTCATCTCAAATTCTCAACTCATCATAGCTAAAAACTTGGACACAAGATCATGAGAAGCAAAACCAAAGATGATATCGTCCACATACACTTGAACGAATAATGAGTCATTTCCATGCTCAAGCACAAAAAAAAGTTTTATCAACCTTGCCCATGGTAAACCCCTTTTCAGGTAAGAATGTTTTTAACCTATCATACCATGCTCTAGGGGCTTGTTTGAGACCGTACAAGGCTTTGGACAGTTTGTAAACATGATTAGGAAAATCTAAACTTTCAAACCCCGGTGGTTGTTTGACATAAACCTCTTCATCTATGTAGCCATTAAGAAAAGCACTTTTAACATCCATTTGATATAGCTTAAAACCTTTAGATGCAGCAAAAGCTAACAAAATTCTTATGGCTTCTAATCTAGCAACAGGAGCAAAAGTTTCATCAAAATCTAGACCTTCAACTTGAGTGAAACCTTGAGCAACCAACCTAGCCTTATTCCTAACCACAACCCCATCCTCACTCTCTTTATTTTTAAACACCCATTTAGTTCCAATTAAAGTGTGACCTTGAGGAGGAGGTACAAGTTTCCAAACATTATTTCTTTCAAAATTTTCTAGCATGGCAATAATCCAAGATTCATTAGTGAGTGTGTGTGATATATCTTTGGGTTCAAAAGAAGCAACAAAAGCAGAATGAGCATGAGAGTTTGGATCACAAAACCTGGACTGTGTATCTCGTTCGTGCAAGCTTCCAATAATCTGTTGTGTAGGATGAATTTTGAGAACCCGGAGGGGAGTGGACACTTCACAAGCTTCTTTTTCTTCATTTTCATCACAAATTGATGAGCTTGTGACTTGAGGAGGATCTGGACCAGCAATGGTAGTCGTCGGTGCTGGCTGTAAATCAAAATCAGGAGCTCGAACAATGTCATTAGCTGCTGAATTTTCGGGCAGCAGCTCCACCTCTTCCTCATCTTCAACGAAAATGCTCTCCCCCTGCGGATATGGATATGGACCTGCAATGTTTGAGCTAGTACCTGGGATAGATTCATCAAAAGACACTTCATAAGTGTGGGGACCGGAGTCCACACATCCAAGGATCTCATTGGGTGGTGTCGTGCGATGCGGCACCTAACAGCACACACAAAAAGGATACCAAACATATAAAGTTTTCATTTTATAATAAGAAGAGTTTACAAAAGAGTGTACAACAGAAGTACACACGAAGCGGAAAATACATACTCATAATCTTACTAATTAAGCAGGAGAGAAGACGTCCAGGCCCTAGAACGCTCTCACTAGCAACAAGAAGAACATTCAGCAGCGGTGTGGTTCACATGAGATTTATCTCGACACCTCGAGTCTCATGTACAACCTGAACAGCAGAAATAAAACTAATACATGCAAAAATCGTTAAAGCGCAAATGTGAGCATAAGGCTCAGCAAGACTTAACCGTCTCACTAGACATATGCAGGGTGAATACTAACATAGGTAAGGAATAGCATAAATAGACTCGCCTATAAGTGGATCCTTATAATCATGTTTTAAGTAGCAAATGACATTCTTCAAGCACGGCACATCATGGACTCCACAATCAAACAAAAAACGCTTTGCCGATGATATGACATGCCCGAAGCACATAATGCTATTACAGGTAAAGTATGGGGAAACTGTAAACTTTTATTTATACTATCTCTAAGCCAAACAAGGTTGCAATACAATAATTAAGCAGATCGGTAATATTTATCATCATTCCATTGCTCTTGTTTACTACGTCACAACTCAGTGAACAAGTGGTACTCTATTACCGCGAGGGACGGTGATTGCAATCAGGACACACCTGGAATACACGACAAATACGCCCGCTCGGAAGTACCTTTCACTGTACTCCTCTCCCACGTCGTATGTGGCCACCTTTCACCCGTCATCCCGATGTCGAACCAGTTCTACCGTCCCAAAAGTAAGGTCCCTAACTGAGCACGTCGAAGTTGCTCCTTAGAGGTTCCCACCTTATGATCATCTTCCCCCGAAGGACGGCTGTCGAAGGTCGTAAATGACACTTCCCCCAGACCTGCTTAGAGAGCAGCCCGCGGAGGTTCTTTGGATTCACGTGGGCTAGTACCAGGAGATCGAACACAACAGAATGATGGACACTGGGGATTTACGTGGTTCGGGCCGCCGGAGCGTAATACCCTACGTCCACGGGAGTGTTGTGTATTGCCTTGCTTGAGCATGTATGAGCCTTGGTCTAATCTTTTGTCCGTCCCTCGTGAAGGTCGTCTGCAGAGCCCTTTTATAGTTTAAGGACTCTGTAGTCACAAGTTGGGTCCTAGTACCCAACAGGTGGTCCTGGGGAGAGCCAAATCCTATACAGGATCTAGGATTAATTGCTATCTACTTCCCTTTGTCAGGGGAGTCAATGCGCCGTCCCACCGCGTCGTGCGCCAGGGCTACACATAGTTGGTGATGATGGCGGGGCACGTCTCGCCCGTCTTGTTCTCGCGGCCCATTCGTCTGTCTTGCGGCGTGGGACTGTACCGGCTACTCGGACAAGACAGGACACTGGAGCCTTGACTTTCGTAAGCGCAGCTCAGCCTACCTGGGGAAGGCGCGTGTACTTAATGCCTGTCTAAGCAGCGCACGCATTCCTTTACTGCGGCTTCCTACCACACTGAGTTGGGCATCCGCCATGTGGTTACGCGGGAGCCTGCCTCTGCGGGAAGTAAAGCACTTGACGGAACAGGCCACGTGGCGCATTCGGAGCCCACCCCTATGGAGGGGTGGAGGCTCAGCCCTGCAAGCCACGTGGTAGCTCCGGTGCCTTTCCCTGCGCGGGCGCGGACTTGGCCCTGAGGTCCCGAGTGGCCACGTGGCGGCTCCGGAGCCCTCCTCAGCGGGGAGGCGGACTTGGCCCTGAGGTCCCGAATGGCCACGTGGTGGCTCCGGAGCCCTTCTCAGCGGGGAGGCATGGGCTTGGCCCTGCTGGCCATGTGGCAGCTTGGGAGCCTCCACCGAGGGGGAGGTAGGATCGGGTCCTTCCCTCCCCTACGTGGCAGCCTCGGATTCGGCTTCCTTGGCAGAGGCGGAGTACTTATTGATTTTCTCCTGTGCGCGGGGGTACCCGGTCTGCAGGGTACCGACAGTGGCCCCCGAGCCTACCTCGGGAGAGTCATCGATACCGCAGGTGGGGTCTTCTCCCTTTTCTTCCCGCGCAACTCTTCCGATTCTGCTTCACGGCAGTTCCCCATGCGACACGCCCCTGCCGTTGAGGCGACGTGTCTCCTTCCGGTAAGCAAAGGTGCTGAACAGGTGCCGCGCGACGTGACTCCTGCCTTCAATCGTGCTTTAACTGCGGTGGTTCCCAAGGTGGCTCCTGCACTTCCGCTACTTTTGCCCTTTCAGAAATAGCCGAGTTACCACCCGCACAGCTAGCTGCCCAGCTTGCCTTCTTTGTCGAGCGACCCGGACCCTCATGTCATCGCCCATACGGGTTCATTACTCTTCTATTGGGGCTGCGGCGATCCATACTTTTGCGCCTGTTGGCATACAGGGGTGGATAAAAAGAGAACTTCCCCCCTGAGGGTTCTTTCTCCCGCCTCTGCATCCCTGCGCTCGTGTTTCCGCCTCAAGCCCAGTTCTTGCACCCTAGTTCCCAGTCTCCCCATCCAGAGCTTCCAACCTCAGCCCTCATGGCGAGCATCTTGCCCAAGTCCAGGCTGTCCAGGCCCGCCGACCTGGCCCCTATGCGCTGGCTTCTTTGCTGGCACACTCCTGAGCGGGAGTCGTGGCTCCGTCCTGGGAGGCTCCCGCTGAGCCTCTCCGCCGGGGAGATGGTTCTCTTCTCGTCGTACGTTCTGGCCGGCTTCGTCCCGCCGGCATCCGCCTTCTTGGTCATGCTCCTGGAGACCTTCGGCCTCCAAATCCACCACCTCGCGCCGAACTCGATCGCCATGCTAGCGGTCTTCGCTCACCTCTGCGAGATGTTCGTGGGGGTGATGCCGTCAGTAAAGCTCTTCCGGTACTTTTTTGTACTGAGGGCCACCAGCAGGAGTTCGAAGGAGCACCTCGGCGCCTACTACTTCCAGCGCCGGACTAAGGTCCCCACGAGGTACATTGCTTCCTTCAACTCGGCAAGGTGGGAGATGTCGCGCGAAGATTGGATGGTCGCCAAGGTCGAGGCCCACGACCGGATGTGCCTCCCCACCGGGATCCCCTACTCCGAGCGATCATTCTGGGAGGAGCGCCCAAAGCTGGAGGAGGCGTTCAACCCGGTGCTGGAGAGGATCCAGATGCTGGCGGACCACGGGATGTCGTCTGCCATGGTGCTAAGGGACTTCATGTCCCGCCGCATAGCCCCGCCTTAGCACCGTGCCCGCCCGGCGTCGATGTTCACCGGCCTGTCGGACTGCACCCGGCTCGAGACCGGCCCTGACTCCAACCTGGGTGAGCAGCAGCTGCTCGACATGCTGGCCCGGGTCTGCCCCGACGACATCTCCGCCGAGGCACATTCTCTTCCATCGGCCTGCCGCCCCTTGTGCTCGGACTCCAAGTTGAGGAGGCAACTGCTGAAGACTGCCGACCCTTGACGAGTCTGGGCTGGCGCGGCGCCAGATCGGGGACCCGTTCCGGGGGGTTAGCATTGCTGACGACGCTGAGGGAGGCGAGGCTCCCTTAAGCGACGCTGGTTCTTCAAGCGGCGACTCCTCGAGCGGCCCCCAGCACCATCCATGGGGTGGCATCGTCGCCCCCGGGGGAAGGGGAAGGCGTCGGTTCCGGTGCTGGACCCGTCCCCCAAGAAGCGCGCCCGGTCGCCGCCGCCGGCCCCTTTTGCCCTTCGTCAGGGCTCCGGAGCCCTGCCGCGCTCGTCGCCAGGGGGCGCCGATGGCGCCACCTTGCCGCCCGAGTCTTCCACACGCAAGAGGGGGAGGCTCCTCAACACCGACGGGACCCCAGCGTTCCCTCTCCGTTCAGAGGGGCGCCAGACCTCGGGGGTGCCGCCGACACCACCACCACAGGGGCCCCCAGCACACTCAGGGGCCCCCACTACGGGTTTGGGGGGTCTGAACCCCCCAACCCTTTCGGGAAGCGGTGGAACTTCTGCGTCCCCCGGTAAGCCTGCTCAGATTTTACCTTGGGTGTTCTTTGCTGTGCGCCTACCCTGTCAATCTCTTATGGTCTGAGCTTGCTTGGTTTCAGCGCTTCCACAGCTACTCCACCACCCGCGGGCACTTCTGCTGGAGGGTCTACCTCACCAGCCGGCTCGCGGGGATCGTCTGCTGCCTCGGGCCCTGCTCCAGTGCCCCAGGCTGCTGCCGCTGGGGTACCTCGAGCTCCCGTGTCTGAGACCCCCGCAGCGGCTGCTGGAGCCCAACCGCGTGCGCCGATGACCGCCGCCGCGCCTACCAACGACATCGCGTCCACAGGCCACTCCGTGCCGGTCGACGCCGCCGCGCCCTCTGACACTGTTGTGTCGGCTGGCGCCACCCGCCCCGGGTGCTGCCATCTGGGAGGGGGCCCTGGTCCTCGCCTCCCCAGTGGTCCTCCAAATGAAGGACGATATTTAGGAAGTGGGGAGGCAGGGTCCTGCTACTACGGTGGATCCCCTCCCCCTAACCGAGGCTATGGCCGTGGCCTACTCCGGCTTCCGGCAGGCCCAGGCGGCCCTTGCTCGAGAGAAAGGGCGGCTCGAGGAAGAGGACGACCGGCTCTGGGAGTGGGCGAGGGCCCTGGAGGCCCGGACTTGGCTGGCAAAGAGCCGAGCGGCCCATCGGGAGGCGGTCGTTCGGGAGGAGATAAAGATCCTCGAGCAGGAGCGCGACCTCATCGACCAGCTGGACGCCGTCACCCAGAAGCTGAAGGCAGACACCGAGGCCATCCACGCTGAGGCCAGCTCGCGCCTCCAGGCCTGCGAGGACCTTCAGCACCTGCTATCCCTCCGGGAGGCCGCTCTAGCCGAACGGGAGCAGGAGCTGGCGGCGAAGCGGGCCAAGGTGGAGGCGACCTGTCGCGGGCTCATCCTCCAGCAGGAAGGGGTGAGAGTCCGCGCCGCCGAGCTGGACCATCGGGAAGCCACCGTAGCTGAGGCGCAGCAGGCCCAGTCCGCTGAGCGCCAGGCCCTTCAAGACAGAGAGTTCAACGTCGCCCTCAACGAGGGTGACTTGAACCGCCGTGAGGCGGGGGTCGGCGAGCGCGGGAGGGCCCTGGCGGCCAGGGAGAAGCGGTTTCTGGACGGCGGCCCCCGGGCACTGGCGGCGGCCCAGCACGAGGTGGCGGAGCTGCGGGCGGCGCGCTCCGCCGAGGTCCAGAAGGTCTGGGAGTTCCTCGGCAGTGCTGACTCGGCTCTGGTGCCACTCGGCTTCAGCCCAACGTGCGTGGGGGAGCCGGCGCAGGAGGTGAGTCAGGTGTTCCCGTCGCTCGACTCTACCAGCTCGAGCATGCGCTCGCTGGGGGCCATCCTTGACAACCAGCTGGAGGCCGAGGGACGGATGCTGGTGAAGGAGGTGGCGACACACATCCTGTCCTGCTACCGGAGCTGGTACCCCGACGTCTCCCTGCAGCCGGTCCTCGAGGGGCCCATCGCCGAGAGGGAAGAGGCCGCCAGGTCTGAAGTTTCGGATGCGGTGGCACTCATCGCCTCAAGGTTCCAGCAGAGCGGCTGAGGGCTCCCCGGGCGCCTGTTTAAGTTTTTGTCTTTCTGTCTTTTGTCTTGTGGTTGGCTGTGATGACAAACTCTTTATTTGTGCGATAAAAAATCTGTCTGTGGTGCCCTTTTATACTCAGCGTGCTTTTATTTCCAGCAGTGTCTTCTGGCTGCTTGTTGTTCCTTAGCTTCCAGGACCTGCCGTCCCCCAAAGTATGGCCCCCTGACAGGCGTGGCCAGTTGTTATGGGCACTCCTATCATACACTTAGGGTTTAGGGCAGACCGGTGCAGGAGGAGCCTAGGATTCGTAGGTAGCATTGCCGTAGCTGAGTATGCAGGTATGTCGACAGCGGCCCCCCTGGGGGTGCCGCGGGAGCTTCAGTTCCACGGTGCTTGCCATCTTCGTGGGTACTCTGACGATGGTTGCTGGAATACCTTCCTCAAAGACCTGTACATAGATCAAAAAAGAGAAGTAATTATGTCCGCTGGTCACTTCACCCCTGCTTGTTTTGTAGTGTCGCTTGACTTACGATCCTGGGCTGACTCGTGGGGCTTGGGTAATTCAGTGCTTCTGCACCCAGGGCTCGTTGTCCAAAATACCCAAGGGTGGTCCATCTGGCCCCCAGCACTTGGCTGTAGTGCTGGGGAGGCAGAACGCACAGGCTTAGGGTACGGGACCAGGATAAGCAGGCTGTGGCCTTGGACCTCCCGCTCGGCGTAAGCCGTTTCCGGGGGGGGGGGGGGGAACCATCTGGAGACACAGGCCCCTGAGTATTGGAACAACCGAGGCCCCAGGCGCATCGCAGGTACCTCAAGCAACCCCACCAGCAGTCCAGATAGCAAGGCTGAATGTAGGCCTAGAGGGGGGGTGAATAGGCCTTTTTGAATTTTCTCAGTTCCTGTAACACTCAACAACAGAGTCAATACTAGAGATATCGGACTAGTCCGGTAAAGTGCGGACTAGTCATGGGCTAAGTTGATCAAGTTTAAACAATTTGATTGATTCGTTAATGTTTGCAGCGGAAATATAAACTTGAATGACAGGTTAATAGTTGTATGTCAAATTCTATTACAATTAAGGTTCTTGATCAACACTTTAACTCAAATTGAACAAATTGAATCAAACCCTAGATTAAGATGATTAATTAAGATGAAGAACGCAAAAGTACAAGACACACGATTTATCCCGTGGTTCGGCTACCACGAAGGAAACCTACGTCCACGTTGAGGAGCCCACAAAAGGATCGGGTCTTCTCCAACCCTTTCCTCGTCGGATCGCCACGAAGGCCAATCGTCTTCCACTAATCACAAAGGGTAAATAACCAAGTTGAAGGGGCGTTCTCACACGTTGAGAGCTCCCTTGATTACAACTTACAAAGCCACCAATAACACACTCAAAAATTACAAATTGAAACGCAAGAGTGTGCTAGAGAATCAAACCAAGAGCTCAATGATGTGTGCCAAGTGTCTCTCCAATGATCTAGAAGTGATCTTCAATAGATTGATCGATTTTGCACTCAATTTCGTGGAGAGAGGTGGTTTTTGAGTATCTTGGGAGGTGTGACGGCGCTAGGGTTTGAGAGATTGTAAAAGTGGGCCGTGCACCTCTATTTATATGGGGTTTCTAAAAGTGACCGTTAGGGTTCAGAAAGATCGGACTAGTCCGTGGTGGTCACCGGACTAGTCCGGTGTGCTGTGTGTAGCAAACCCTAAGTGTCCAGGAATATCGGACTAGTCCGGTTGAAAACGGACTTGTCCGATTTTACTACTGGAAATCTTCGGACTAGTCCGATTGCCATCGGACTTGTCCGGACATATGAAACCCTAAGTGTTTAAGATGACAAGTCCGCACTTGGAGGACTTGTCCGATTTATATCAGTGTGTATATCGGACTAGTCCGTGTAGACACCAGACTTGTCCGAAGAGGATGAGAAAGAATATCGGGCTAGTCCGGATCACAACGGACTTGTCCGATTTTGAGTGACTTGTGCATTGTGTTGAGGACTAGTCCGCATTGGGGAGGACTAGTCCGAAGTGGATCAGAAAGATATCGGACTAGCCCGGTGGATACCGGACTTGTCCGATCTAGTGCAGAAAGTGATATCGGACTAGTCCGGCTGATATCGGACTAGTCCGGTCCTGTATAACTTTGTGCATTGTGTGTGTGTGCTTGAGAGTGATTGAGCTCTTGGGTGTGTTTCCTTAACACACTCCACACATAATATTCTACTATTTTCTTCTCCTTGAGCTCAAATTCACTTTGCTTCTCATTTCCCTTCTTTTCGACATTTTGCTCATTTTTCATTATTTGCCTGCATTCATCTCAACAAAAGGATCAGGATCCCAATTGCTTGTCATAAATCATCCAAAACCCACAAGGGAGTCCTAGATGCACTTTCAATCTCCCCCTTTTTGCTGATTGATGACAACCAATTGAGATTTCACAAAATAAGGCAAAAAAAGAGATTTTCATAAAGTATGCACATATGACTCAAAAATACATCAAGCAACAAGAGAATTGTCCATATGTGCATTCTTTATGGTGGGATGCATACTAAGTGCATGAATACATTGAGAATGACATAATTCATATTAATCAACCGATACCAAGTGCATATGACATTCCAGGAGCAAAAATGCAGTTTTCATCACATACTCGCAAATAAATGCAGTTTTCATCACATTGAGAATAAATTGACAATTCATCACAAGACCAAGCTTAATATGAAAACAGAGTTAAAATATTACAACCACAAATAAAAGATAAAGAGAAGTCTCTCCTCGCACCCTACTACAGCTAAGACTCCCCCTCAATATCTCCCCCTTTGGCATCAAGACACCAAAAAGAAGGAGAGGAGGGTCCTAGGGTCTTCACTCTTCACTGTCGGTCCTCTTGTCATCGTCTTCATCTTCTTCGCTTTCCGCTTGACGAGGAGGAGAGGGAGGAGGAGCGGAGCTGCTCGAGCCCCCAACGCCAAAGTAGGCAAGCTCGGAGGGGTTCAGAGGCCCGAGCTCGGTGATGTCGAGATCAGAATCTTCAGAAATTACTGGAGATCCAATGGGGTTGATCTCCAGCTTTTCACTCAGTTGCTTCACATTGGCTTTGATGTACCTCATATCCTCCTTCCTCTTCTGATTGAGTTTATGAAGCTTCACTTCAGTCTTCTTGCAGGAGGAGAATATGGTGGTCAAGTATTTGAGGATCCCACTGGCGGATCCTCTCTGAGGGGCTTCCCTGGAGGGGGGAGGAGCCCTAGCATCTCTTGCTCTTGCCGGTGCCTCAGGACTTGAGGCCGGCGAGGGAGCAGCCTGGACACTCACTGGTTGAGGCTTCTGAGGCCTCAAAGGAGTGTGCTCCACATCCTTTACGAACTCAATACCTGTGACTTTCTCAATCATATACATGAGGTAGGGAGCATAGCCACATGACCTGTTAGGCGTGCAGGATATGTTGACCATATCATTCCAAATGTATTCTGCCACATCAAATGGGCGGTCCTTGCTTATTACTCTCATTAGGGTACGGAGGTAACCCTGCACGCTCCCAGCATCTCCATCTTTAGGAGCAATAGTCTTCCTCAGCACTCTGTTGAGGACCACAAAGAATGGTTTCATGTTCTTTGTAGAGGGAGGGACATACTTTGAGTTCGGCTCATATAGGAATTTCATCCTATCCTTTTCCATGACACCTATGTTGTGGATGATCATCCTGTCATGTCTAGAGGTGTCCAGATGGAGCAGATTGTTGAAGTCCTCTTGAGTGATGCTATACTTAGATCCGTGTGTCATCCAAGTTACACTCTCTTCATCCTCACTCGAGAAGTAGCAAGTTGCAAAGAACTGTGCTATCACCTCATCATTCCAGTTATGCTTGAAGGCAAAGAGATCCTTCAGGCCATGCCTCTCAGCTGCTGCAATGACTTCATCAAAAGCTGAGCACTTCTTCTTCTCAAGGTGTGCCCAGTCAATCCACTGACTATGCACCACTGGTGTCTTCATTGGGAGATACACTGATTTGTAGAAGTCTGCATGGAAGTTGCACCAAAACCTTCCATCGACAGCTTGCTTTGGCCTGTCATACCAGTCAATGCCCCTGAACTTGGCCGCTGAATCACTGCCCTTGCCGTTGAACTTCTCCTCAGCAGGGTCCCGGACCCCTTCCCTGGGAGCATGGAGCTTCAAGGGCCCGACTGGCCCCGTTGCTATCCCCTTGCCCTTGCCCTTGGCTTGGCTAGAGGATGCTCCTGCCTTTGACACTGGCTTCTTTGCCAGCACCTTTCTCCGAACCTGGGGAGGAGAAGGAGCTGGCTCTGAGGGTCTTTCTTGGCGTTTCTTGCCAAGAACCGCAGAGGACCGAGGTGCCACCTCGTGGTCCAACTCGGCCTCAAAGTCAGAGACTTCATTGTCGGAGCGCGACATGATCTGAGAATGATTGAGCAAGAATAATGACAAGTTATTCAAGGCATAGGCAAGACAAGATAGCAATGGATGGCATTAAGGAATTAAGGAATTAGGTTTCAGGTTCAGAAACATCGGACTTGTCCGGTGCTCAGGCACGGACTAGTTTGGGGTATCGGACTTGTCTGTGCATGGACCGGACTAGTCTGGTGTTCATCGTCAAAAACCTAACAGATTGGACAAGGAATGATTCCTAATGCAAATCTAGTCTAGCATACACGTAATACATCAAATAAGAATGTATCTAGTGAAGGATGCTAGGCTATACGATCAACAATGGAGAAAAACACGATTTCTAGGGTTTTGAAGATTTTTACCGAAGAAATCGATGGAGGCTTGAAGTTTTGGGGTTGGAGGCCGAACTAGTCCGCTAGCTTCAATCCCCAAGTCTTCAAGCTTGATCTCTGCCCAAAAGAGTCGCTTTTTGACGGAGGATGCAAAAGATTGCCTTGGGAGCTCGAGCGTAAGAGAGAGGAAGGCTTGAGCAATTGTGGGGATGAGAAGATTAGGGTTTGGTGGCGGCTAGGGTTATGGACACAAAAAATCGAACAAGTCCGGACATGACCGGACTAGTCCGAAGACGTCCAGAGACCTATATCGGACTAGTCCGTGGTCTGTCGGACTAGTCCAGCCTAACCAGCACTCTGCGGACTAGTCTGCATGGGCGGACTAGTCCGGGTAACCACGGACTAGTCTGTGGTCACCAGGAAAGAATTGCATAGCCCATTCATATATATTTGAAGGTTCAATAATAGAAAATAGAGAGGCAAAACAATTCTAGTAATCTTGATGAATTTGACCAGTAAGCATACAACAAACATACAATGATCAAAATTCATCAAGATCTAATAATTAACATAGTTTTTCGAGAGAAAAATGGAGAGGGCTGATTTTCACAATTCAATCAACATTTTTGACGCAATCATACAGGTATGCAACTTTTCAAGCCACACTCCGAGAATCAAGAATATTTAGCTCATTTCGGAGTTCGCAAAAACGCTTTTCATCAAGTGGCTTGGTGAATATGTCGGCCAATTGTTTTTGGGTGTTGACATGTGAGATGGTTACGTCTCCTTTCATGGAATGGTCTCTCAAGAAATGATGTATTATGTCTATGTGTTTAGTCCTAGAGTGCTCAACTGGATTGTGAGCTATTTTAATGGCACTCTCATTATCACAAAGGAGAGGAATACGGTTCATATTGTAACCGTAATCCCTTAGAGTTTGTCGCATCCAAAGGAGTTGTGCACAACAACTCCCGGCTGCAACATACTCCGCTTCGGCTGTGGATAATGCAATGGAATTCTGTTTCTTAGATGACCAAGAAACCAAAGATCTTCCTAGGAATTGGCATGTGCCAGAGGTGCTTTTTCTATCAACTTTGCACCCGGCATAATCTGCATCGGAGTAACCAATGAGATTGAATTTGGAGCCTTTTGGGTACCAAAGACCAAGGTTGGGTGTATGAACTAAATATCTCAAGATTCTTTTTACGGCTGTCAAGTGACATTCCTTAGGGTTGGCTTGAAATCTTGCACACAAACATACACTCAACATAATATCTGGCCTAGATGCACATAAGTAGAGTAAAGATCCAATCATGGAGCGATATACCTTTTGGTCGACGCTCGGTCCATCTTCATTGAGATCCAAGTGGCCATTTGTAGCCATGGGAGTCTTTATGGGCTTTGCCTTGCCCATGCCAAACTTCTTGAGTATGTCCTGCGTGTACTTGGTTTGGCTTATGAATGTTCCTTCCCTTTGTTGCCGCACTTGGAATCCCAAGAAGTACTTCAATTCTCCCATCATTGACATTTCAAACATGTCTGTCATAATTCTACTAAATTCTTCACAGAAGGATTGGTTAGTTGACCCAAAAATTATATCATCAACATAGATTTGGCAAATAAAAAGATCATTATCTAGATTCTTTGTGAATAATGTATAATCTACTTTGCCAATTTGAAACCCATTATCAATTAAGAAATCTCTAAGACACTCATACCAAGCTCTAGGAGCTTGTTTGAGGCCATAGAGAGCCTTACGCAGTTTATATACGTGGTCGGGGAACTTTTCGTCTTCAAACCTTGGTGGTTGCTCCACGTACACCTCTTCCTTGATCGGTCTGTTGAGGAAGGCGCTTTTCACGTCCATTTGATACAGCTTGAAATCATGGTGAGTAGCATATGCAAGTAATATTCTAATTGATTCAAGCCTAGCTACTGGAGCAAAAGTCTCATCGAAATCCAAACCTTCGACTTGTGAGTAACCTTTGGCCACAAGTCGTGCCTTGTTTCTTGTCACCACTCCGTGTTCGTCTTGCTTGTTGCGGAAGACCCACTTGGTGCCCACTATATTTGCATTGGGTATTGCCACAAGTTCCCAAACCTCGTTTCTCTTGAAGTTATTCAACTCTTCTTGCATTGCCACCACCCAGTCCAGATCCTTCAATGCATCCTCAGTCCTGCGTGGTTCCAAAAAGGAGACAAACGAGTAATGCTCACAAAAATTAGCTATACGAGATCTAGTGGTTACTCCCTTTTGGATGTCACCGATGATGTTGCCGATTGGGTGATCCCTTTGAATGCATTGGTGTACTCTTGGATGTGGCACTTGGAGAGTTGTGTGTTGGTGATCATTTTCTTCTCCCCCTGAGTGGTTGCTCTCGTTGATTTGTTGATCATCTTCATATTCTTGTGATTGATCTTGTATCGAAGCTCCCCCTTGATTGTTGATCTCCTCTTGTGGTTCACTTTCCTCTTGTATTTGTGACGATGACTCTTGTGGTCGAACTTCGCCTAGAGCCATTCTCTTCAATGCTTGATAAGGAGCTTCTTCTTTACCTAATTCACATTGATCAACTTGCTCCTTTTGGGAGCCATTAGTTTCATCGAACACTGCGTCACGTGCCACTTCAACAAGTCCGGAAGCCTTGTTGAAAACACGATAGGCGTAAGTGTTCGAATCATAACCAAGCAAGAAACCTTCATCGGACTTCGAAGCGAACTTTGAAGTCCTGGGCTTCTTGTTCAAGATATAACATGGAGAGCCGAAAACTCAAAAATATGAAATGTTTGGTTTGTTACCGGTGAGTAGCTCATAAGGAGTCTTCTTGAGTAGTCGATGAAGGTAGAGTCGATTTGCGGCGTGGCAAGCGGTGTTAATTGCTTCCGCCCAAAATCGATCCGAAGTCTTGTATTCATCGAGCATTGTTCTTGCCATCTCTATGAGCGTTCGGTTCTTCCTTTCGGCAACTCCGTTTTGTTGTGGAGAGTATGGTGCTGAGAATTCGTGCTTGATTCCTTCCTCATCAAGGTACTCCTCCACTTGTATGTTCTTGAACTCCGTGCCATTGTCGCTCCGAATACTCTTGATTGATAGTGAGAACTCGTTTTGCGCTCGCTTGAAGAACTTCTTGAGTGTTCCTTGTGTTTCTGACTTGTCATGCAAAAAGAACACCCAAGTGAAGCGGGAAAAATCATCAATAATAACTAAACCGTATTTATTACCGCCGATGCTTATGTAAGCAATTGGACCAAACAAGTCCATATGAAGTAGTTCGAGCGGTCTTGTCGTGGTCATGATGTTCTTTGCGGGATGATGTGCTCCAACTTGCTTCCCGACTTGGCACGCGCTACAAGGCCTGTCTTTCTCAAAAACAACATCTTTCAAACCTCGGATGTGTTCGCCCTTGAGGAGTTTTTGAAGATTCCTCATACCAACATGTGCTAGCCGTCTATGCCACAACCAACCCATGTTGGTTTTTGCAATCAAGCAAGTGTCGAGTTCGGCTTTATCCTTGTTGAAGTCAACAAGGTAAAGCTTTCCCTTCAACATACCCTTGAATGCAACGGAAACATCACTCCTCCTTGAGACGGTCACACCCTCGATAGTGAACAAGCAATTATAACCTTTGTCACATAATTGAGATATGGACAGCAGGTTATAATCTAAATATTCAACATGTAAAACTTGAGAAAGAGTGTGTTCAGAGGATATTGCTATTTTACCGGTACCGAGCACCCTTCCTTGACTATTATCTCCAAAGTAGATGCCTTCATTTGGGTCCTCGTTTTCTTCATATTCCACGAACATCCTCCTTTCTCCGGTCATGTGGTTGGTGCATCCACTGTCTAGCACCCATTTGGTTCCACCGGAGGAATAGGCCTGCAGAAACAAATTATGCCTTGGTTTTAGGTACCCAAGCTTGCTTGGGTCCTTGGAGGTTAGTTACAATACATTTGGGCACCCACACATGGGATTTTGTGTTCCCATGGCATGGCCCAGCATAATAAGCATAAACTTTACCAATATTGTTTCTCATTAATACATAAGAGGCATCAAAGGTTTTGAACAAGAGTTGTTGTTGTTTAAGGATCGGACTAGTCTGTGTGACCGGACTTGTCCGGATGACCGGACTTATCCGGACCACAACCGGACTAGTCCGATGTTCATGAGAGTTCAGGTTCTTAATTTTCGAGTTACCAGGTTGTGAGGGTCCTCCCTTCACAAAGGTAATCCTTCCCTTGTTATTCTTATGACTTCCATCATTTTGCTTTCCATCATAAGAGTAACCAATGCCATACTTGACATTTGGAGGTCTTTGGACCAAGTATGCACTACGTGCATAGTTGATCCTCTCCTTGTCAAATATTCCACATTGGGTAGGATTTTTATCCTATGTGGAGGTAGACTTTTCCTTCAAACTGGTGTTGATTTTACCACATTTGCACATATGAACAGAATTAGTTGAAGTGGGTTGAGAAGGTAGACTTGAAGAGGAGGAAGATTCACTTAGCTTGAGTGACTCAACTTGCACTTCAAGGATCTTGTTGACCTTGATCAGGTCATCAAGTTGTTCCTTGATTGCAACGTTTGAGTTGGTTAACTCCAAGCAAGTTTTCTTGCTTGAAGCTAGCTCAAGCTCTAGTGAGCTGTTTTTCTCCTTCTCAAGGACTAGAAGATTGTCAAGTTCGACATGCTTCTCCTTTTGGGAGATAATCATGTCCTCTTGACGATCAATTAGCTGTTCCTTCTCAACAAGTTGGTCAAGTAAAAACTTCATTTTAGCAGCAGTTTTTCTAACTAATCCAATTAACATATCTTCATCATCACTATCTAGTTCATCATTACTTGAGTAGGAATGCATGGAAGGAGTTTTGATGTTTACCTTGCGTTTACCTTCCTTTGCCATGAGGCAAGTGCCATGTCCCTTCTTTGTACCGAGCATGGGGAAGAGTGTGGGTTTCTTGGACGTGCTTTCAATGGCTATGCTAGCCATCTCTTCTTCGTCGGATGATGAGGACTCATCGTTTGAGTCCCACTCCTTTCCAATGTGTGCTTGTTCAGCTTGTTTCTTCTTCTTGAAGAATTTCTTAGGTTGAGTCTTGGCTTGTTTATTCTTCTTCTTGTTGTCCTCATACGGGCAAGCGACTATAAAGTGATTATACTCACCACAATTATAGCACGCCCGCCTCATCTTCGGCTTTGTTCTCTCCTTGTACTTGCCTTCACTTGATTTTGTTCCTTGTCTTTTCTTCATTATTTTTTTGACCTTTTTCATGAACAAAATCATATCCTCTTCGTCCAGCTCACTGCTTTCATCATCGTTGTCCTCCTCAAGTTGTGCTTCTCTTGCTTCTTTGGATAGAGGCTTGAGTGTGGACTTTAAGGAAACTCCCTTCTTCTTGGCCGATGTGAGGTCGGCTATTTCTTTGACGTGCTTGGCTTGTTTCTCCATCATTTCAAAGTTGATGATTTTGCCAAGCAACTCATCTGGAGTCATCCTCTTGTACCCGGGACTCTCTCTGATCATAGAGCATAGTGTGATATTGCGAGGCATAAAGGCTCTAAGGATGAGCTTTACAACCTCGTGGTCATTCCACTTCTTGCTCCCATATGATCGAACCTTGTTTACAAGTGTTTTCAGTCGATTGTACATGTCCTGGGGAGACTCATCTTCCTCAATTGCGAACCTTCCTAGTTCACCTTCGATCATTTCAATTTTCGCCTCCCGCACATGTCGGTCACCTTCATGGGCTGTTTGTAGTGTGTCCCATATTTCCTTGGAAATCTCCAGTCCGTCCACCTTTGTGAATTCATCTCGACTTAGAGAGGAGGTGATTACGGCTGCGGCTTGAGCATTTCTGTGGATGGCTTGCTCTTGACTTGGGGTGAGCTCTTCGTCGTCATCTGGGATGTCTATTCCTGTGCACACAATATGCCATAAACTTGGGTTAAGGGAAATCAAGTGCATCTTCATATTTTGCCTCCACATGGAGTAATCACTCTTATTGAAGTGTGGGGCTTTTCCAAGAGGAATAGATAAGTAATGGCTGTTGTTTGAATTTAAACGATCATAGTTAAAAGGATATCGGGAGTAGCCGGTGTGACTACTCCCCTTCTTCTTTTCTTCAACTTTAGCTTTCCCTTTGGAAAGTGCTTTCTTTCTGAGGAGTGCTTTCAACTCCAGCGTCTCCTCGTCATCATCATCGAAGTCTTGAATTGCTTCGAGATACTTTTCAAGCTTTTGGTTCTTGTCGTTGTTCACTTCTTCCTGGTTGTTGATTTTCTGAACGTCCTTCATGTCCGACATGATCTCTTCGAGTGGTTGCACTCTTTCTTGAAGAACCTGCTCTGATACCAATTGAATGTAGGCCTAGAGGGGGGGTGAATAGGACTTCTTGAATTTTCTCGGTTCCTGAACACTCAACAATAGAGTCAATACCAGAGATATCGGACTAGTCCGGTAAAGTGCGGACTAGTCCGGTTTTCACGGGCTAAGTTGATCAAGTTTAAACAATTTGATTGATTCGTTAATGTTTGCAGCGGAAATATAAACTTGAATGACAGGTTAATAGTTGTATGTCAAATTCTATTACAATTAAGGTTCTTGATCAACACTTTAACTCAAATTGAACAAAGTGAATCAAACCCTATATTAAGATGATTAATTAAGATGAAGAACGCAAAAGTACAAGACACACGATTTATCCCGTGGTTCGGCTACCACGAAGGCAACCTACGTCCACGTTGAGGAGCCCACAAAAGGACCGGGTCTTCTCCAACCCTTTCCTCGTCGGATCGCCATGAAGGCCAATCCTCTTCCACTAATCACAAAGGGTAAGTAACCAAGTTGAAGGGGCGTTCTCACACGTTGAGAGCTCCCTTGATTACAACTTACAAAGCCACCAATAACACACTCGAAAATTACAAATTGAAACGCAAGAGTGTGTTAGAGAATCAAACCAAGAGCTCAATGATGTGTGCCAAGTGTCTCTCCAATG
Organism: Tuctoria greenei; assembly: GCA_036927565.1. NCBI lineage: Eukaryota > Viridiplantae > Streptophyta > Magnoliopsida > Poales > Poaceae > Tuctoria > Tuctoria greenei. Next base: position 61,696,416 of record JAYESD010000001.1, on the reverse strand, counting down.
ATCTAGAAGTGATCTTCAATAGATTGATCGATTTTGCACTCAATTTCGTGGAGAGAGGTGGTTCTTGAGTCTCTTGGGAGGTGTGACGGCGCTAGGGTTTGAGAGATTGTAAAAGTGGGCCGTGCACCTCTATTTATATGGGGTTTCTAAAAGTGACCGTTAGGGTTCAGAAAGATCGGATTAGTCCGTGGTGGTCACCGGACTAGTTCGGTGTGCTGTGTGTAGCAAACCCTAAGTGTGCAGGAATATCGGACTAGTCCGGTTGAAAACGGAGTTGTCCGATTTCACTACTGGAAATCTTCGGACTAGTCCGATTGCCATCGGACTTGTCCGGACATATGAAACCCTAAGTGTTTAAGATGACAAGTCCGCACTTGGAGGACTTGTCCAATTTATATCAGTGTGTATATCGGACTAGTCCGTGTGACACCGGACTTGTCCGAAGAGGATCAGAAAGAATATCGGACTAGTCCGGATCACAACGGACTTGTCCGATTTTGAGTGACTTGTGCATTGTGTTGAGGACTAGTCCGCATTGGGGAGGACTAGTCCGAAGTGGATCAGAAAGATATCGGACTAGTCCGGTGGATACCGGACTTGTCTGATCTAGTGCAGAAAGTGATATCGGACTAGTCCGGTCCTGTATAACTTTGTGCATTGTGTGTGTGTGCTTGAGAGTGATTGAGCTCTTGGGTGTGTTTCCTTAACACACTCCACACATAATAGTCTACTATTTTCTTCTCCCTGAGCTCAAATTCACTTTGCTTCTCATTTCCCTTCTTTTCGACATTTTGCTCATTTTTCATTATTTGCCTGCATTCATCTCAACAAAAGGATCAGGATCCCAATTGCTTGTCATAAATCATCCAAAACCCACAAGGGAGTCCTAGATGCACTTTCAAAGGCTCCCACTACTGTTAAGGCAGGGGAAAAACGACAGCGCTCATGATAGATCACGAGCTATGGCGGGCTTACAGCAACATCATAAAAATTAAAGATAATTTTTGAATTGACAAACCCTATACCAGGCAGGACAACATTCTTTCATTGTAGTTTCTCATAAGATGAAGCAGACTTTACAAGGGGAATAACCCGGCCTGGGTGTTCGGTGGAGCCGAGTGCACCTACTTAGGGTTCTGGACCAGGCTAAGCGGAATGTGCACTCGGGGCCCCATCCCCTATACTAAGTGCTATCCTAAGATAATGTGTAACCTTTACAACGAAATAGCATTGCCCCGACCCTGGTCTAGGGGTAGAACTTACGGAGGTGTTCGATGTTCCATGGGTTGGGCAACCGCTGTCCATCCTCCGTAGCTAGGCGGACGCATCCTGCGCGGCAAACATCTGTTACCCGGAAGGGACCCTCCCAGCTGGGGGAGAGTTTGTTAGACCCTTCCCGGGAGAGTATGCAGCGCAACACCAGATCGTCTACCTTTAGCTCCCTACTCCGCACCGTGCTCTGATGGTAGCGCCGGAGCGCCTGCCTGTACCGTGCATTTCGGAGAGCTGCTCGCACTCGTCCCTCGTCGACGAGGTCCAGGTCTTCACGCCGGAGCTGGTACTGCGCGGCTTCGTCGTACCCCCGGGCACGGGGAGAGCCCATGGTAATTTCTGGGGGGAGGACGGCCTCCGCCCCGTACACCAAGAAGAAAGGCGTTTCCCCCGTGGCCCGACTGGTTGATGTCCGGCTAGCCCACAGCGCACACGGAAGCTCATCCACCCAATTTGCACCATGCTTCTCAAGGTGTGAGAACGTGCGAGTCTTGAGGCCCCAGAGGATCTCTGCATTGGCTCTCTCGACCTGCCCATTGCTCTCTGGATGAGCAACAGATGCATAGCAGACTTGGATCCCCAGGTCCTCGTAGTATTCTTGGAACGCTGCACTTGTGAATTGGGTCCCGTTATCAGTGATGATTCTGTTCGGGACCCCGAACCGGCAGACGATCGACTTAATGAACTTTACTGCTGACTGCTTGTTGATGGTGACAACTGGGGCAGCCTCCGGCCACTTGGTGAACTTATCTACGGCGACGTAGAGATGCCGAAATCCTCCGACGGCTCTGGGAAAGGGTCCCAGGATGACCAACCCCCATACAGTGAATGGCCATGAGGGAGGGATCATTTGCAGTGCCTGAGCTGGTGTATGGATCTGCTTGGCATGGAACTGGCACGCCTTGCATCTCCTTACCATCTCGGCGGCATCCTGGAGTGCTGTCGGCCAGTAGAAGCCATGCCGAAAGGCTTTACCGACCAGCGTGCGGGAGGACGCGTGGTTTCCGCACTCGCCTCCATGGATCTCTGCGAGCAGGTCACAACCCTCCTCCCGTGTAATGCATCGCAGTAGGATGTCGTTGGCGCCACGCCGGTAGAGATCCCCTTCCACCAGCGTGTACCTTTTAGCCATGCGAACAATCCTTTCTGCCAGGGCATGTTCTTCGGGAAGGATATTGTCCTTCAAGTAGTCCCGGACCTCCGAGATCCATGCATCGAGACTTGCTTGAGCTTCTGGATCTTGGGCGTCCAGTAGCTCGGAGCCCTCGGTGGCGCATACGATCCTTGGCTGACTCCATGGTAGCAGGGTCGCCAGGACTGCCAGCTTCGAGGTGCTGGGCTCGTCCCCTTCACCCGGCTCGGCTGCTCGGGCAGTTGGTCGCGGTAACATCCTTGCAAAGACTCCTTGGGGCACTGGGGCCCCTGTGGAGGCCTTCGTTGACAGGTCGTCTGCGACTGAGTTGTCGGCTCGGGGTACATGGCACAAGTCCAAGACTTCAAAGTCCTTTTCCAGCTTCCGGACGTGCAGTAGGTATGCAACTAATTGAGGGTCGTTGTAGCTGCACTCTCCTCTGGCTTGCTTGATGATCAGTTGAGAATCACCTTTAGCCAGGAGCTGTCGGACATTGAGGGTCAAGGCAGTCTTCAGCCCAAAGATTAGGGCTTCATACTCCGCCATGTTGTTTGTCGCCTTGAAGTCGAGGCGCACCATGTACTTGAATTGCTCCCCAGTCGGGGTGAGAAGCAGGACCCTAGCGCCGGCCCCCTGCTTCCGCGAGGAACCATCGAAGTAGAGCGTCCAGGGGGTCTCGGTGAAAACCGGAGCCTTCGGCAGCGTTTCGCCGTTGTCCGCCCCCCCCCCCCCCCCCCCCCCCGGGTTGCTTGGTGATGGGGTCCATTCGGCCAAGAAGTCCGCCAGTGCTTGGCTTTTGACTGCATGTCGAGGTAAGAACTCCAACTCGAACTCAGCCAGCTCCGCCGCCCACTTGGCAATGTTGCCAGTCGAATTGGGGCTGTGGAGTATGGTTTTCAGTGTGAAGGAGGTGACCACTGAAACCCGGTGAGCCTGGAAGTAATGCCGAAGCTTCCTCGATGCTATGAGCACTGCATACAGTAGTTTGTGTACCTCCAAGTATCTTGTCTTTGCTTCATGGAGGACCTCACTGACGTAGTATACTGGCCGTTGGCAGGTCCGAACCCTCCCTGGGGGGTCCGGGGCTCCTTGCAATGCGTTTTGTCTCCTGGGGAATGTGGCTCCTATGGTCTAGCTGGGCCTCCGGGGCTGGGACCCGTAAGGCACTTGGTCACTGGAACTCACAGTGGGGGGGGGGGGGGGGGGCTCTTCTGGGTTCGGGCCTTGAGGCTCGGCCTCCCCCTCTGGGGCTCCTTCTGGTACTTGTTGCGGTAGTAGCTCCGGCCGTTCTGCAACCAAGACCATGCTGACCACTTCCGTTGTTGCGGTGATGTACAACAGGAGCGGCTCGTCGGGTTCTGGTGCCACCATAATGGGTAGCGTCGTCAGGTGTTTCTTGACCTCCTGGAAGGACGCTTCAGCTTCCTCAGTCCACTCAAAGGGGCCTGACTTCCGCAAAATCTTGAAGAAGGGCAGGGCTCGCTCAGCCAGTCTTGAGATGAACCGACTGAGGGCTGCCAAACATCCTGCAAGCTTCTGCACGTCCTTGATGCGGGCCGGCGGCCGCATCAGCTCTATCGCCTTGATCTTCTCTGGGTTAGCTTCAATCCCTCGGTGCGATACCAAGAAACCAAGGAGCTTCCCTAGACATGGTGGGGAGAGCATTTTTGAGACCATAAGGCATGGAGACATAACAATACAGGTCGTCTACTGTTATGAAAGCAGTGTGCTCCTCATCTTCCCTAGACATAGGTATTTGGCGAAAAACGGAATACGCATCTAGGAAACACAGAAGGTCACAACCTTATGTCGAGTCTACTATTTGATCTATCTTAGGAAGAGGGAATGGATCCTTGGGACATGCCTTATTGAGATTGGTGTAGTCGATGCACATCCAGAGCTTTCCGCCAGCCTTAGGAACGACAACAGGGTTGGCCAACCACCGTGGGTGGTGAACCTCCCGGATGAAACCAGCATCGAGCAGCTTCTTGATTTCTTCACGGATGAAGTTCTGCCGCTCGATGGACTGTTTCCTGGGCCTCTGCTGTACTGGCCGGGCGTCGAGGTAGATCTTCCGATGGTGCTCAATCACCTCCCTAGGGATCCCGGGCATCTGTGATGGTTGCCATGCAAACACATCGACGTTGTCCCGTAGGAAGGTGATGAGCGCGCATTCCTATTTGCTGTCCAGGTTCCCCGCGATTCGGGTCGTCTGGACAGCCTCAGGGCCAATCTTGACGACCTTAACAGGGACGTCGTCGTCGTTGGCGGGTTGCACATGAGGTGCAGCAGTGGAGGCTCGCTGCGCCGGGCCTTGCTCTGGCCGACTCTCCATCGAGCCTCCTGGGACCGGAGCCCTCCCCGCTGCAAGTGCTTGGAGCTGCCTTAAGGCTGACACTGCGGCTGGGCGGTCCCCTCTGATCCTGAGGACACCGGAAGGCGTCGGCATCTTCAGGACGAGGTAGCCGTAGTGGGCTACAGCCATGAACCTGTAGAGGGATGGCCTCCCGATAATTGTGTTGAAGGGGAGGTTGACGTCTGCCATGTCGAATAAAACACTCTCCGTACGGTAGTTCTCCAGGGTCCCGAAGGTCACCGGGAGGTGTATGTTACCATACGGGAGGATTTGCCCAGGTCCGACACCTGAGAACGGGCTCGAGGGTGTGAGCTGGGACATCAGCAGCTGTAGCTTCCGGAAAGCTGCAGTGGAGATGAGGTTGAGGCCCACCCCTCCATCTATCAATACATGAAAGACCTTCACGTTGGCGATGGTCGGGGACACCAGCAGCGGGAGCACTCCTGCCCCTGCCATGTTCTTCGGGCAATCCGAAGCATCGAAGCTGATCGCCGTGCTCATCCACTTGTGGTGGGGAGCCGGACTTGGGGCAGGGGCCACTGCGGCCACTACCCGACGCAGGGTTTTCACTGCGTTTCAGGACGTGGGGTCGGTGGCTCCCCCGTAGATGACATGGAGGGTCTTGCGGCGCTCCTTATCACTGCTGGAGTCAGAGTCGCCACACTCGAAGACGGCTTTGACCGCCCGCTGGGGTTCCTGGAACCCCATCTCACTGTCATCCTCTTTCTCAGGATCAGCCTTCTCCTTGCCCTCCCTCTGGCGGGGGGGGGGGGGGGGGGGGTGCACCCTCCTGGCGCTGCTGCCTCTGTTTCTGTTTGCGGAATCATTCCGCGAATCTCTTCACTTCCCGACACTCGCTAGCACTGTGGCTATTTGTACGGTGTACCAGACACTTGAAGTCAGGCTCCTCGGGATCAGGTGACTGCCTAGGGCGCTTGTCTCGGCGCGACGCTCAGGCTCCGTCGGGCACCGCAGCCGCCAATGCCTGGGCTCCGGGCTTTGGCTTGTTCTTGCCATCGCCTTTCTTCTTCTTGCCGCTGCTCCTCGCAGAGGCTCCTTCCTCAGTCGGGGTGGTTTCCCTTGCTTCTGAGGATGGCTGGGAGTGCCAGTTGCGCCCCTCAGCTGCCCTAGCACATCTGTCCGCCAGGGAGAACACCTCGTGCGTGGCTAACTTCTCGAGCATCTTCTTGTCCCTCACACCCTGTGTGAACGCAACGATAACCGATGCGCTAGCAACATGATGGATGGTGTTCCGTACCTGGGAGAACCGCTGGATGAACGATCGCAGCGACTCTCCAGCGCGCTGCCTAACGGCGTGGAGGTCAAGCTCGGTGCCAGGGCGCTTGTAGGAACTACCAAAGTTAGCCACGAACTATCGACACAACTCATCCCAGGAGGTTATGGACCCCTGGGGCAGGTTCATGAGCCATGACCGAGCTGGGCCGGTCAGGACGATGGGGAAGTAGTTAGCCATAATGGCCTCGTCGCCTCCTGCAGCTAGTATCGCAGTGGTGTAGATCTGCAGGAACTCGCTCGGGTTGACACTCCCGTCATACTTCTTTGGCATGTGTGGCCAGAACTTTCGTGGCCAGACCACGAAACGGAGGTGAGGCTCTAGCGCCGCACACCCTTGGCTAGGGCTGACTGGTGCTGGCGGCAGTAGCGCATACCCTGGGTGAGCAGGCGGGCCTGCGCACACCTGGGGCTGGAGTGGTGTTGCGTACGCCTGTACAGGAGGCGCGACGTACGCCTGGTGCGGTGGAGGCACGACGTACGTCTGGTGTGGTGGAGGCGCAGCATGAGCCTGGGGCACGTGGCCCGGCGCGCTGTAATCTGCCTCGAGGTTGCGCCGACGTTCCCTCTGGCGCTCGATGGTGACTTGGCAGTCCTCTCCAGCCCTGCGGTGCTGCAGCCCGGTTCTCAGATCCGTTGTTGAGATCCTGGTTGAGCGCGAGTCTGCAGTCCACCGGTCAACTGTCGGCGTTCGCGACAATGACACATGCACCGGCTGGGCATGTGTTTCCCTCGGCGGAGGCGCATTGAGTGCGGCGGTGACGAGGTGGTCGACGTCGTTGATCCACTGCTGAGCTGCTCCCTAAGGGGCATCCCCAGCCGGAGGGTTGTGGAGTAGTGCGTGCGCTGCCGCGAGCGCGCTCTCTGGGCTTGCAGCCGGTGGCGCCGTGACTGCTGTCACGCCAGGAGTACGCCGTGGAGTGGCGTGTCGGCCTGCAGCCGGCGAAGTGACTGCGGGGCGGCGCGAAGGTCCTGACCTTCCTGCCCTAGAGCGGTAGCCTGCTCTAGAGCGGAATGACGCCTGGTCCTCTGCCACAGTCTGTCGCTGTGACTGCGCCCTGGATGATCCAGCGTTGGATTGGTCGTTCACCATTGCTGCTGGTGGAGATCTTGACGGGGAAAAAACCCCCTACCTGGCGCGCCAAATGTCGAAGGTCGTAAACGAAACTTCCTCCGGACCTGCTTAGAGAGCAGCCCGCGGAGGTTCTTTGGATTCACGAGGGCTAGTCCCAGGAGCCTTGACTTTCGTAAGCATGGCTCAGCCTGACTGGGGAAGGCGCGTGTACTTAATGCCTGTCTAAGCAGCGCACGCATTCCTTTACTGCAGCTTCCTACCACACTGAGTTGGGCGTCCACCACGTGGTTACGCTGGAGCCTGCCTCTGCGGGAAGTAAAGCACTTGACGGAACAGGCCACATGGCGCATTCGGAACCCACCCCTATGGAGGGGTGGAGGCTCAGCCCTGTAGGCCACGTGGTAGCTCCGGTGCCTTTCCCTGCGCGGGCGCGGACTTGGCCCTGAGGTCCCGAGTGGCCACGTGGCGGCTTCGGAGCCCTCCTCAGCGGGGAGGCAGACTTGGCCCTGAGGTCCTGAATGGCCATGTGGCGGCTCCGGAGCCCTCCCCAGCGGGGAGGCGTGGGATTGGCCCTGCCGGCCATGTGGCAGCTTGGGAGCCTCCACCGAGGGGGAGGAAGGATCGGGTCCTTCCCTCCCCTATGTGGCAGCCTCGGATTCGGCTTCCTTGGCAGAGGCGGAGTACTTAGCGGTTTTATCCTGTGCGCGGGGGTACCCGGTCTGCAGGGTACCGACAACGGCGGTATAAGTTTCGACACGAGGGTGCCCGAACTACATCAGTTTAATGGACCCCATTAATCCATTATGTAACCGGTACTATTCAAACTTGCTCAACAGGGCCGCACACGAGACGGTCCTTAACCGACACAGACGGGGCTACAACCAACCTCCACATTTGCCTTACCCTTACCGGCCCAGGCCCAAATGTGGTCGCAAGCATTGTCCCCCTCATCCGGGATCAGACAACCTTGCGCGTCCAGTACTACAGAAACATCCCCGTCCGCATCTCCAATTATTAAGAGTGAACATTTTGGTAACATCTCGCGAGTAGATTTCCCCTACCCGACTTCTATCGCAAGTAGAATAAACTACTTGACTTGCGGTCAATAAAATGTGATCCTCTCGCGAGTAGATTCCAACTACTCGACTTCTACCGGATTTCCTATACATTAGCAAAGCAGTTCTACACGTCAAGCTGTAAACCTTCCCAACCTTCCCATAGGATTTTATGGATATGCATGTGGGGTATCAAACACCTTATACGTAATGCACAATATCAACTAAAGACGTAAGTGAGAAATACTGCAAAACTCTGTAAAGCTTTTAAATGTGAACTGGGGCTTGCCTTGTTTGCGACTCTATAACAATGTCAGTTGTTAGGGCTTGGTCTTCCTCCGGAGAACCTGCCATGGAACTTCAGTGGAAACACCTTGGCCTTCTCCTCCAAGCGAAGTTTCTTGTCGATCACCTATCAGCACGTTCCTATCGACATGATATGCATATAAGTAATTAAGTAATTAAGTAATTTAAGAATAGATTCCACGGGGTTGTGTAAACTCTAAGAATGAAGAGTTTGACTAGGAAGGACAGATATGCCTCTGTTGTGTGGATAAACAAAGGATGTAGTCAAGTGGTCATAGTAGTATTGAGATGTGAATTGAAAGGTGCAACGTAAGCACACATTGCAACTTGGCACTCAACACTCGATGCTATGCCACTCAAGGATGATAAAGTTGAATGGTGTGGAAGTGTTGGACTGGTAGTGTAAGGATGACTAAAGAATCAAGGGGGACATCGAAAGCTTGAGTATGAGTGGAGTGTACAAGACAAAGGTCACAATTTAGCAGTCGACCACTGAACTTGACTTAACTCATAAAGAAGTAAACTAGTTAAGTGAGCAGTGTTGTCGTAGGGTCCTAACTTAGGATGCACCATGATGGAACCTAACGACACTTAGGACTGAATTGGGATCAACATGGCTTGGACTTAAGAAGTCATTACAAGCACTGTTAACCTAGCATGAGTACCGAGACAATGTCAAATGACTTGTAGGTAAAGTAGTTTCTACGGCAAGCTTCTCGAGCATCGTTCAAGTGCTTACATGACACTATTGCAGTGTCCTTTGCAAGATTGTCCAGATGAGCTCGGTGAACTCCTGGAACTCGAACATGATGCGAGACCTTGTCGTGACGGTCATGCTTTGCCATCACGAGAAGATCGGATTAGCCAGGTCCACATCGACCCGGACTCGTCAATGGGGTGAGCGGAATCCCGAACACCACCTTGTGAGTCTTAAGGCTAGTGATGTCAACTCGGTTGTTGATAAGCGACTCGACGAACCTGCCGTCGATGAAGTGGTACACCAAGTTAAGAAATTATGCGGACGGTTAGGAAACATCATCGACACGAACAAGAAACTCTTATCCAAGGTTCCCCTTGGTCTAGTTTTCCTTGTCGGTCGCAACGTTCTCGCATTACTCAACCACAGGTCATCGGTGACCGCCAACGACCTTGGTTTGACCTGGAAGGCATTTTATCGAGCACCTTGGCTATACCTAGGACTTGATCACCCTCACATCGACTAAAACCTAATTTGTCTTGACAACTATTGTCCGACGAGTGGTGCTTGTGTTCCAGCACCACACACATCACAAGCATCTTTCATCCTGATGCCAGGGAACGATGACGGCTCGGAGCGTCATGACGACGTCATGTGGTCAACGACATGGACGAGGCTAATGGTGGAGCATCACGAGCACGCACGGACAAGTTAACGCGATTCAAAAGACAAAGAAGGACAACTTGGGGACTCCTATAGGAATGATATCAATGCGGAAACTGGACGTACGGCTTGACGACACATGAGTACCATTAGTGATCACGACAAACGGACTTCGGTGATGTCAAATAAGGCATTTTAGGGCAAGGCTCACCTTTGTAGGCATTTCTCCAAATATCTTGGGTGTGCCCTTGATTCCGTCACTTCATCACCATTCAAAGAGCATCTTGGCACTTAGGCTTGTCAGTTGCAACATCACCATACCCCCTGCATCAAGACCAGCTCTGAACATCAACGAAGTTGGTTCTTTCCTTGTAAGCATTTCATCGAACATCCTAACCACGGTTTCGACTTAACCAATCTCACATCATGTGCAACTAAACTTTGCCAAATTTCCGCTGTCTGTTGTATCATTGTCGTGTTCTTGCATCACCTAAATCACATGCTTCACTCGATTCACTGCCAGGACACAACAAATGATCAGAACGCTGCATGACGTGGTTTGAAGGTGACGACGTTGATGTGACACACACACAGCGCTGCCGGCATGGATAAGGTGCTGCAGGCACGGCACGGTGTAGCTGTTGCGAGCAGGGAGCCAGGGCGGAGTGTGGCGTTGCCGTGGACAGTGGTGGTTGCCCTCGGCGACTTAGCAGGCGAAGCACGCAAGCAAGGTACCCATGGCGCTTGATGCCGAGCGGAAGAGCGGCGACAGCGCACGAGTGGAAACAACGCCGATGAGCAGCGGGACTGGGCATGTGCAGCGGTGGGAGTGACTTGGTCAGTACCGGTGGCAGATGAAGTTGGCAGCGACACGCGGTGAGTCGCACACGCGGAGTGGCCGACGGCGTGCTGGGTGCTAGGGAAGAAAGCGGGACGAAGCACAAGGCGGCCATGGCCTACAAGCAACTTCGATCTGGGGGAAGAGACGGCCATCGGCTCAAACATGGTGCTGCCACAGCCAGGGCGAGCGGCGGTCGGCGTGGGAGGCGCAGGAGCACAGACGGCCGGCGGCCGGGAGGAGGCGGGCAGCGCAGCACGAGCAGAGAGGAGGCGCCCGCGGCATTGGCAGTGCGTGGGCGGCGGCACAGGCCGGCGGTCAGGCGATGCAAGGAGGAGGCGCGCGCTGCGTTGGCGGCGCGGTGCTGTGACCGGACGGGGTCGGGAGGGGGCGACGCCACAGCGGTCGGGAACGGCGCAGCCAAGCCAAGCGGAGGGACAGGAGCAGGGGAGCTGACCTGGTACGGGCACGAGCAGCCATCAGCGGAAGGTAGGGCGCCGGCGGGGAAAGGTGCGCGGTCCGGCGGCGAAGCAGCGCGCTGCGACTGGCGGGGTGGTGCGGCTCCGGCGCGGGGCGACGCCGTGGCTGGAAGCTTAGCCGGCGAGGAAGCGTGCGGCACGACAGGGAGGGGCGCGCGCAGGCCAGGAGGTGGAGCGCCGGCGAGGATCACGGACGGCGGGGAGGCGCGCAGGCTGGGAGAGAGTGGGCGCGACACGCGCGGGCCGGTAGGCGAGCGACGACCGTGGATAAGACTGGGAGAAGACCGGCGCGGTAGATAAGGGTCGAGGGAACATTGCGGTGGCGCATGCAGCCGTCTGCGTGGAGGCAGGGGAGGAAAGAGAAGGGAGGTGCCGACCAGACATGTGGGGACCACTTGTGGGACCCACTTCCCTCCTTTTTTTTCCAAAATTCAAATAGGGCTAGCAAACATGCTTCAAAAATAGTCAACTTTGGCCCAATGACCAAATAAAATGTGAGGAACTTTATGGTGCAATCAGATTTCAAAACTGAGCAAGTTGAATTTCGAACTCAAGTTTGAATTTGAATTCAAGTGGTGATACTTGACTCAAGGAAATAAATAGTAGATTAGGTTCAAAAATCCTGAAACTTTGAAGTTACCCTTTTTGAGCCATAAGGGACCTCAAGAAAAATTTAGAGTTGATTTGGACAAGGTTACGTACAAAGTTTAAATTTGAAGTCGACTCTGATTAAACTCTCGGTACGTGTCCAATAAATGGAAAACGTGCTTCAAAAATCTTGAAACTTTACCGAGAGTCTATTTGGAATATTAGAAGGTCATGGAAAAATTTATAACCGTAGATTTGAACTTTTCTGAGTGACCCATTTTAGGGTTGGAATAATTTCTTTTTCTTTCTCTCTATTTTGTTTTCTTTTCTCCTTTATTTTTTCATTAAAAATGTGAATACTTGGAAATTAAGGATTTTACCCCTTAAGTTCCAAATACACTAGCAACCATGTTCTATATGTAAAATTTTAACAAGTTCCTATTTTTAGTGAACATGGGTTAACTCATATGATTCATGTGAGTTTGGATTTCCAAGTCCACTTTCAAAAATTTTAAGTTCGCATTTTTGCGTTTTTGTTCTTCCGAAAAGCGGGCTTTTACAATCCTTCCCCCTTAAAGGAATCTCGTCCCGAGATTCTAGCAAGTAGAATAACAGGAACGATGAGGGGACGATCCGTAAAAGAGGGTCATTGACTAAGGAAAATGGCAATGCCCTTAAAGACTTGGGTTCTATGAAATAGTGATTATCTTCAGGCATCTTAAGAAATTATAAAGTTTGCTTCAAGTGATTCTAGTCTTTAGGTTGATAACCTTGACCGGATGCTCGATATGAAAATATCACATCGTAAAACGTAGGTCTTAAAAAGTTATGTTTAGGTGTTGAGATCTGCTTCTTTCCGTCAAATGAAGTAACCTCCTTCATTGAAGAGGTACTTAGAGTTCTAAGATAGTTAAGCGTCGTTAACTCTGGATGTTTCCCTTATGAAGACTTTTCTTCTTTGGTCTTGTAGCCGAAGCAATGCCATCAGGCAGTACAAGTCAAAGAGTTCCAAAGTTTGGTAATCAATAATAATCTCTCGACTAGAAAGATTTTAAGGTTCTAGCGAGGTCAAGAAGTCAATAAGAAACTCCTTGCAGTTAGAAACATTCAGTTGCTAGTACTCAAGGCGATTTGAGCTTCAACAAGTCAAGGACAATGACTCAACTGTGTTTTAGTCACAATGTGTCCCTTGTGCTACTCAAGATAATGAAACCAATCGAAGGCGTTGCGAACGATAAAATTGATCACAACTTAAAAATGTTAGGCACTACTTAAGTATCTGAACGGGGTCACATATTCTTGCTCAAAAGTCATTAGTAATTACGTTTCATGATGCATCACAAACCGGATGGTGTTATGCAGACACAGTGCAACTCCGCGGATAACTATGCAAGGTATGGTGCATTCAGTATTATGCTTTGAGCAAAAATAGGTAAGACAACTCAGACACAAACAGAAGTACCCTAGATACAGAAGGATTAAGTGACTTGGTCATTAAAAGTGTCGAACAACGAATGTCACTTTCACGTCTTGACCAAATTCAAGAATTTTGAGGTAAGAACATTAACAAGGAATGATGAGGTTCATCTCAAGGCAACATAGTGTACATAATGGAACAAAACGATGGAACTTCTTGTTGATGTGAAGTTCCCTAAAGCTTGCTAATCACAGCTTACAGGTAGATGTGATTTCTTAACAAAGGGTCAGGTTTTTCATCACGTAGGATTCCTAAGGTAGTATGTCTAACCTTTAAAAGGTGCGGTAGGGTTGCCTTCAAAAGTTGCAAGAGAGTAACCTTTGAAGAGTAAGGTTCTCATCACTTCCGTAGGTTACACTAAGTGGTTGACAAGGTACTGTGCTAGACAAAACCTTGGTTAGTGATCCACATTCTTGCTAAAGAATTTCTAGCTCATACTACTCACCTATGGCTTCTCGTCTCAGAGACTGAAGCAAAGGAGTGGTTTAGCGTGAAGAATCAACTGACTTCTTTAACTCGATGATTGAGTCCCCCAAGAAACGAGGTTCGAGAAGATCCGTTAATTAAGCTTTTCATTGACCCATTGAGTCAATGTTGTACTCAGTCCTACTTACTTGAGCATTACTTCCAGCACGTTGGTTCAGTGTCGATGTACCTTGGTATGACACCTAGGTGAACGTATCACTCTGATTACTAGGTGCACTCCTTCCCCCTTAAGGTTTAAGCTAGTTAAGCGAGAAATTTACCTCAAACGATCCTTACGGGGAGGGTCGTCGACTAATGGAAATGCAACACATGCTCAATACACCCTCAAAGTGTGAGGTGCACGGTTGCCTAATTAGAACACTGATCATGAGCAACTGAGCCAAAGAGATTTGATTGAGTTTAATACTCAACTCTAATGGTAATTATTGTTGAATTGCAACACCTGCGATGTTATGAAACTCCTCGAGTTGAACTCGAGAACCAAATGCCTAACAAAAACCAAAAGGTTCAAACTGGCCAGACTATGGACAAATGACCAGTCTGGACGCAAACTCGATTTTGATCCAGTTAATGGCAAAATCAGATCTTGATGTGAATAACAAAGTTACAGTACACTTCAAGACCTTTCCAAAAAGTATTGGTTTGCCTCTAGATAATCATTGGTTTGCATGTTATGCTATTTTAAAGTCAGCAGAATTTTTCTGCACTTTCAGCAGAACCTGCTTAAAAAGTAGCACTTTCGATCTAAAGTTTTCAGGCTGTGCTGATGGAAACCTGGAAATATTATTACATACAAAGTTGTAGTAAATGTAATAATCTTTCCAGAATGTACTTACTTGTCTCCACATCAGTCCTGGTTCAAAAGATATGAATTTTTGAAGTTGGGAAAAATTTCAGCATTCAGAATTTGAATTCAGTTCAGATTGACCACTCTGCATTCAAACTTGATTTGGAATAGGTAGATAACCGATTCAAGTCTGGAACCAATTTCAAAAATTGTAGCTGACTCTCTAAAATTTCCAACGGTTACTCGCGCGACACCATTGGATCAAGGGTCTGCGAGTTATGGATTAAATTCAGAGGTGTACAGATTGCTGTCCAGTTTGGGTGTGCCTGGACAGTCTCTGCGATTATCCAAATTTCACCCACTTAGAAAAGGATTTTGGTCTCGAGCTGAATAGATAACTCGTAAAGTACTTTCAAATCTTTCTAAGTAGTATTTACTTGCCTCATAGAACTTCTGGTTGAGAAGATATGACATTTGCAAATTGACAGTTTTTCTGAAAATTTGGACAGCACCTCCTTTGTTTAAGGCTGATTTTGTCCAGAATTTTCAGATATACAAACATCAACATTTGCAAAAATAATACATAGAAAACTTGTTGCATACATTCTCAAGATTCCAGAAATGAAACTTATGAAGTCTTTCGACAATTCTACAGCGAGTTATGCGAGAAACAGTAACTGTATACAGGACTGTCCACTCGCTGTCCAGATTTGATCAAGTTTAGAAATTTGAAATTTTGAGTATGTTAGAGATGTTTTCTGCTCTGGAGTTCTATTGAAACGTTTTATATGACTCTCTACACTTTCCAACCACATAAAGTAGGCCTGCAGCAGTGAAGTATGCATAAAGTTATGATTCAATTGGTGAAGAGTTCAGATTCTGTCCCCTCTTCCGGGCTGCCAGAACCTCTTAAACGACACTTCAATTTAGACCTTGTTATTGCGAGTTTTAGTCTTTGTGTTGAATAGGAAGTTGATAGAGGACTATCTAAGCTTTCCATACATGTATAAACATGCATAGGTTGCATTTCTAGTTTAAGAGTTATGGCCGTTCAAAGTTCAGAATTTTTCTGACTGTTTCAGATAGCACCTATATACATGTACTATCTTCAACTCTGTTTTCTAATCAGTTATAAGCTGAATTTGAGGTATCACTGAATAACAAAGTTGTAGAATACCTCTTCCCCTTTCCCGAAATGTATCATAATAGAATATAAGAGCTTTCTACAAGGAAATATGGCAAAAATTCAGATGCTGGTCCGTGTAGTTTCAGAACAGCAGCTGCTGTGATAACGGTGCATTTTCATCACCATAAAAGCGTATTTTGGCTTGGACGTCAATAGAAACTTATAAAAGACTTCAAAAGCTTTCTAAAAAGTTTTCACTTGCCTCCAAAGCCCTCCAGGTTGAAGAGATACGGATTTTTGAAGTGGAACAATCGGTTCAGGTTTCAGAATTTAGTTTGATAGATCATGGTTGTTTAAAGCTGATTTGGCCACTGATTTTCAGATGGATAACCTCACAATTTGACAGCAAGTACCATTACAAACTTGTTGTACAAGTCGCATGGTTTCCGGAAATGTATTACATGAAGGAATTCGACGATTCTACAAAGAGTTATGGCGGAAATGCCGAGGCTAGTTCATTATATCAAAGAGGTGAAGAAACACTGGTTTCTAATGATTTGGACGAATTTCCCCAGTGTTGTTCTGTCCAACTCGTCCATAGAGAAGTCGTTGAGGACCTGAAGATCTCCCCCATTCCTATGGCATACTACGATGTCCTATGAAGTTTAACTAGAATCACATCTTGACATAATCGAGCTAGATTCCGTCAAAGAGTACACAAAAACCTTAATCTTCATCCTTCTTCGCATTGCACTATCCATGTTGAAACTTTGACCCAAAACTTACCAGCATCTGGTAGTTGGATCTTATAAGATGATAATGAAGTCATTCTTTCGTGGGGGATGGTCAAAGTATCAATTGTGATACTGACGGTACTACGTGCCTTACCAAAGAAAAGTCTAACCCGGTACATCCGGATACGTCTATAGGTGGTCCTAATATCGATCACTCACAAACGTTTGCTACCAGAGTTAGTGTACCTGCAGAAGACAAACAATCCCCTTTCACACCTTCACACCTCAAGGGCGGCACGGGGAAACACGACAGGCAATCACAATAAGATATAATCAAAAATAAATGCATACGACTCTGGTATGAGTCGCCCTCGAGCGAGGTCACGTCTCGAGGTACACGGCTGTAAATACGTCTGTACAGCAAAGACTCCCGCACGAACCGACTTATACACGCTCGGGCATACGTGTTTCGCATGATCCCATAGAACATGAATAGTTCTAGAGATGCATACTGTCGGGTTATACACCACCCGACGGGGGCTCCCACTAATTTTGTGTCACGCTGGGGTACCGCGTGTCATATGTTCTCAGAAACATGGAAAGTTTCAGAGACTCATATTGACTTTCCGTGCCAAGCCACGGAAATATTACATACCACATCTCGTATGTAGAGCTTACCGAGATTGATCCGCTCTCGATGGCGTACCTTACCTCTTACCTTGAAGACGGAGCGTCGTTACAGAATAATATAACAAGTTAGTTCACCACCTTTATAACTTATACTAGTAATAGTCCTCAATGGGCATATAGCTAATCCTCACTCGACTACTTCAGAGTTTTCGAAAATAGGCTCTTTTCGAGCGTGCTATTCCCAATGAAGCTCTGATACCATGTCTGTGGGGACCGGAGTCCACACATCCGAGGATCTCATTGGGTGGTGCCGTGCGATGCGGCACCTAACAGCACACACAAAAAGGATACCAAACATATAAAGTTTTCATTTTATAATAAGAAGAGTTTACAAAAGAGTGTACAACAGAAGTACACACGCAGCGGAAAATACATACTCATAATCTTACTTAATTAAGCAGGAGAGAAGATGTCCAGGCCCTAGGACGCTTCTCACTAGCAACAAGAAGAACATTCAGGAGCGGCGTGGTTCACATGAGATTTATCTCGACACCTCGAGTCTCATGTACAACCTGAACAACAGAAATAAAACTAATATCTGCAAAAATCATTAAAGCGCAAACGTGAGCATAAGGCTCAGCAAGACTTAACCGTCTCACTAGACATATGCAGGGTGGATACTAACATAGGTAAGGAATAGCATAAATAGACTCGCCTATAAGTGGATCCTTATAATCATGTTTTAAGTAGCAAATGACATTCTTCAAGCACGGCACATCATGGACTCCACAATCAAAAAAGAACGCTTTGCCAATGATATGACATGACCAAAGCACATAATGCTATTACAGGTAAAGTATGGGGAAACTGTAAACTTTTATTTATACTATCTCTAAGCCAAACAAGGTTGCAATACAATAATTAAGCAGGTCGGTAATATTTATCATCATTCCATTGCTCTTGTTTACTATGTCACAACTCAGTGAACAAGTGGTACTCTATTACCGCGAGGGACGGTGATTGCAATCAGGACACACCCGGAATACACGACACATACGCCCGCTCGGAAGTACCTTTCACTGTACTCCTCTCCCATGTCGTATGTGGCCACCTTTCACCCATCATCTCGATGTCGAACCAGTTCTACCGTCCCAAAAGTAAGGTCCCTAACTGAGCACGTCGAAGTTGCTCCTTAGAGGTTCCCACCTTACGATCATCTTCCCCCGAATGACGGCGGTATAAGTTTCGACACGAGGGTGCCCGAGCTACATCAGTTTAATGGACCCCATTAATCCATTATGTAACCAGTACTATTCAAACTTGCTCAACAGGGCCGCACACGAGACGGTCCTTAACCGACACAGACGGGGCTACAACCAACCTCCACATTTTCCTTACCCTTACCGGCCCAGGCCCAAATGTGGTCGCAAGCATTGTCCCCCTCATCCGGGATCAGACAACCTTGCGCGTCCCGTACTACAGAAACATCCCCGTCCACATCTCCAATTATTAAGAGTGAACATTTTGGTAACATCTCGCAAGTAGATTTCCCCTACCCGACTTCTCTCGCAAGTAGAATAAACTACTTGAGTTGCGGTCAATAAAATGTGATCCTCTCACGAGTAGATTCCAACTACTTGACTTCTACCGGATTTCCTATACATTAGCAAAACAGTTCTACACGTCAAGCTGTAAACCTTCCCAACCTTCCCATAGGATTTTATGGATATGCAAGTGGGGTATCAAACACCTTATACGTAATGCACAATATCAACTAAAGACGTAAGTGAGAAATACTACAAAACTCTGTAAAGCTTTTAATTGCAAACCGGTGCTTGCCTTGTTTGTGACTCTATAACAATGTCAGTTGTTAGGGCTTGGTCTTCCTCCGGAGAACCTGCCATGGAACTTCAATGGAAACACCTTGGCCTTCTCCTCCAAGCGAAGTTTCTTGTCGATCACCTATCAGCACGTTCCTATCGACATGATATGCATATAAGTAATTAAGTAATTAAGTAATTTAAGAATAGATTCCACGGGGTTGTGTAAACTCTAAGAATGAAGAGTTTGACTAGGAAGGGCAGATATGCCTCTGTTGTGTGGATAAACAAAGGATGGAGTCAAGTGGTCATAGTAGTATTGAGATGTGAATTGAAAGGTGCAACGTAAGCACACATTGCAACTTGGCACTCAACACTCGATGCTATGCCACTCAAGGATGATAAAGTTGAATGGTGTGGAAGTGTTGGACTGGTAGTGTAAGGATAACTAAAGAATCAAGGGGGACATCGAAATCTTGACTATGAGTGGAGTGTACAAGGCGAAGGTCGCGATTTAGCAGTCGACCACTAAACTTTACTTAACTCATAAAGAAGTAAACCTAGTTAAGTGAGCAGTGCTGTCGTAGGGTCCTGACTTAGGATGCACCATGATGGAACCTAACGACACTTGGGACTGAATTGGGATCAACATGGCTTGGACTTAAGAAGTCATTACAAGCACTGTTAACCTAGCATGAGTACCGAGACAACGTCAAATGACTTGTAGGTAAAGTAGTTTCTACGGCAAGCTTCTCGAGCATCGTTCAAGTGCTTACATGACATTATTGCAGTGTCCTTTGCAAGATTGTCCAGAGGAGCTCGGTGAACTCCTGGAACTAGAACATGATGCGAGACCTTGTCGTGACGGTCATGCTTTGCCATCACGAGAAGATCGGATTAGCTAGGTCCACATCGACCCGGACTCGTCAATGGGGTGAGCGAAATCCCGAACACCACCTTGTGAGTCTTAAGGCTAGTGATGTCGACTCGATTGTTGATAAGCGACTCGACGAACATTCCGTCGATGAAGTGGTACACCAAGTTAAGAAATTATGCGGACGGTTAGGAAACATCATCGACACGAACAAGAAACTCTTATCCAAGGTTCCCCTTGGTCTAGTTTTCCTTGTCGGTCGCAACGTTCTCGCATTACTCAACCACAGGTCATCGGTGATCGCCAACCACCTTGGTTTGACCTGGAAGGCATTTTATCGAGCACCTTGGCTATACCTAGGACTTGATCACCCTCACATCGACTAAAACCTAATCTGGCTTGACAACTATTGTCCGACGAGTGGTGCTTGTGTTCCAGCAGCACACACATCACAAGCATCTTTCATCCCAATGCCAGGGCTCAATGACGGCTCGGAGCATCACAACGACGTCATGTGGTCAACAACGTCGACGCGGCTAATGGTGGAGCATCACAAGCATGCACGGACAAGTTAACGCGATTCAAAAGACAAAGAAGGTCAACTTGGGGACTCCTATAGGAATGATATCAATGCGGAAACTGGACGTACAGCTTGACGACACATGAGTACCATTAGCGATCACGACGAACGGACTTCGGTAATGTCAAACAAGGCATTTTAGGGCAAGGCTCACCTTGTAGGCATTTCGCCAAATATCTTGGTTGTGCCCTTGATTCCGTCACTTCATCACCATTCAAAGAGCATCTTGGCACTTAGGCTTGTCGGTTGCAACATCACCATACCCCTGCATCAAGACCAGCTCTGAACATCAACGAAGTTGGTTCTTTCCTTGTAAGAATTTCATCGAACATCCTAACCACGGTTTTGACTTAACCAATCTCGCATCATGTGCAACTAACCTTTGCCAAATTTCCGATGTCTGTTGTATCATTGTCGTGTTCCTGCATCACCTAAATCACATGCTTCACTCGATTCACTGCCAGGACACAACAAATGATCAGAATGCTGCGTGACATGGTTTGAAGGTGACAATGTCGATGTGACACACGCACAGCACCGCCGGCATGGATAAGGTGGTGCAGGCACGGCACGGTGTAGCTGTTGCGAGCAGGGAGCTAGGGCGGAGTGCGGTGTTGCCGTGGATAGTGGTGGTTGCCCTCGGCGACGTAGCAGGCGAAGCACATGAGCAAGGTACCCATGGCGCTTGATGCCGAGCGGAAGAGCGGCGACAGCGCACGAGCGGAAACAACGGCCGATGAGCAGCAGGACTTGGCATGTGCAGCGGTGGGCGTGACTTGGTCAGTACCGGTGGCAGATGAAGTTGGCAGCGACACGCGGTGAGTCGCACGCGCGGAGTGGCCGACGGCTTGCTGCGCGCTAGGGAAGAAAGCGGGACAAAGCACAAGGCGGCCATGGCCTACGAGCAACTTCGATCTGGGGGAAGAGACGGCCATCGGGTTAGACATGGTGCTGGCACAGCCTGGGCGAGCGGCGGCCGGTGTGGGAGGCGCAGGAGTAGAGACGGCCGGAGGCCGGGAGGAGGCGGGCAGCACGGTGCGAGAAGAGAATAGGCGCCCGCGGCGTTGGCGGCGCGTGGGGGGCGGCGCGGGCCGGCGGCCAGGCGATGTAGGGAGGAGGCGCGCGCGGCGTTGGCGGCGCGGTGCTGTGACCAGACGGGGTCGGGAGGGGGCGACGCCGCGGCGGTCGGGAGCAGCGCAGCCAGGCCGAGCGGAGGGACAGGAGCTGACCTGGTACGAGCGCGAGCAACCATCAGCGAAGGGTAGGGCGCCGGCGGGAAAGGCACGCGGGTCGGCGGCGAAGCGGCACGCTGCGGCTGGCGGGGTGGTGCGGCTCCAGCGTGGGGCGACGCCGTGGCTGGAAGCTTAGCGAGCGAGGAAGCGTGCGACACGATAGGGAGGGGCGCGCGCAGGCCAGGAGGTGGAGCACCGGCGAGGATCACGGACGACGGGGAGGCGCGCAGGCTGGGAGAGAGCGGGCATGACACGCGCGGGCCGGTAGGCGAGCGGCGGCCGTGGATAAGACCGAGAGAAGACCGGCGCGGTAGATAAGGGTCGAGGGAACGTCGCGGTGGCGCATGCAGCCGTCTGCGTGGAGGCAGGGGAGGAAAGAGAAGGGAGGTGCTGACCAGACATGTGGGGACCACTTGTGGGACCCACTTCCCTCCTTCTTTCCAAAATTTAAATAGGGCTAGCAAACATGCTTCAAATATAGTCAACTTTGGCCCAATGACCAAATAAAATGTGAGGAACTTTATGGTGCAATCAGATTTCAAAACTGAGCAAGTTGAATTTCGAACTCAAGTTTGAATTGGAATTCAAGTGGTGATAATTGAATCAAGGAAATAAATAGTAGATTAGGTTCAAAAATCCTGAAACTTTGAATTTACCCTTTTTGAGCCATAAGGGACCTCAGGAAAAATTTGGAGTTGATTTGGACAAGGTTACGTACATAGTTTAAATTTGAAGTCGACTCTGATTAAAATCTCGGTACATGTCCAATAAATGGAAAACGTGCTTCAAAAATCTTGAAACTTTACCGAGAGTCTATTTGGAATATTAGAAGGTCATGGAAAAATTTACAGCCGTAGATTTGAACTTTTCTGAATGTCCCATTTTAGGGTTGGAATAATTCCTTTTTCTTTCTCTCTATTTTGTTTTCTTTTCTCCTTTAATTTTTCATTAAAAATGTGAATACTTGGAAATTAAGGATTTTACCCCTTAAGTTCCAAATACATTAGCAACCATGTTCTATATGTAAAATTTTAACAAGTTCCTATTTTTAGTGAACATGGGTTAACTCATATGATTCATGTGAGTTTGGATTTCTAAGTCCACTTTCAAAAATTTTAAGTTCGCATTTTTGCGTTTTTGTTCTTCCGAAAAGCGGGCTTTTACAATACACAATTTTGTTAGTGTCAAGTAAAAGGACACGGTAGCCTCTAGTATGAGATGGATAACCAAGAAACATGCCATCAATGGATCTAGATTCAAATTTATCAAGATTACCGTGTTTCTTAATAAAGAATTTGCAACCAAAGACCCGAAAGTGCGTAACACTAGGCCTATGTCCAAACCGGAGCTCATATGGTGTTTTACCTAGCTTAGCGCGTAGGAATACACGATTTGAGACATAACAAGCGATTGCAATCGCATCAGCCCAAAATTTCCTAGAAGTTTGATATTCATCAAGCATAGTCCTAGCCATCTGAACTAAGGTTCTATTCTTTCTTTCTACAACACCGTTTTGTTGAGGTACATATGGTGAAGAAAATTGTGATTTATTCCATTTTCAGCACAAAAGTGATCAAAAGATTGATTTTTAAATTCAGTTCCGTTATCACTTCTAATTGCTTTTAAAGATCCTGGGTGATCAATTGATAATCTAAGAAATAAAGTTCTAAAGTGACTAAAAGCTTCATTTTTAGATGCCATAAAGTAAACCCAAGAGTATCTAGAATAATCATCAACAATAACAAGAACATACCATTTACCTCCGAAGGATTGAACACGTGAAGGTCCTACGGTGTCTAGGTGCAAAACTTAACCTATTTCAGTTGTCATGATCATTGTGAGAGGAGTATGTGAACCTGCAACCATCTTAGCATGTCTACAAGAAGAGCACACAATTTCTTTGTCCCCTTTAAGCTTAGGTAGCCCACGTATGTGATCAAGAGCACTAACACACGTTAGGTGATCAAAGCCTACGTGACCAAGTCTACGATGCCAAAAATATAAGTCCTTTGAATCATTAGCAACTAGACACCTATGCTTAGAGGAAGACATATCAAAATCAGCTTTAAAAACTCTTCCAAACCGAGACATGTTAAAAATAAGCTCACAATTTGAATTTACAACTTTGCAGCAATTTTTAGTGAAAATAATTTCCAGATTTTCATCTAGTAGTTGTGAAACAGAAAGCAAGTTGTATTTCAAATTTTTAACAAGTGCCACATCTTTCAAAGTGTAATGATCATTTACTCTAACCGAACCCTTAGCAATTATAGGAGTTGAAGAATTGTCGGCAAAAGTAACATTCTCTACACGTGACACAAAAGAGAGGGAGGAGAACCATTCTTTGTTACCGGTCATGTGGTGTGAGTAACCTGAATCCACAATCCAAATGTTCTCCTTCATCAAGCATGTAACCTACATAGAAGCACAATACGTCGATGACTCAATACTGGGGTTAGTCAAAAGGCATTTAGGTATCCAGTACTGAATCACACGACGATCAGCAGGAAAAACACGCGAAAGATGAGATAAAATAGTAGGTTTATGAGTCAAAGTTAGAGGTTTTTTATTCTTAACTACTGACCTATAAGGTGTTACTTGTGTAGCACAAAAATCGGTAGCTCCGAAGGCAAAAACAGAAGGTCCGGAGTTAAACTTTGAATGTTTTTGACTCATAATAACATGTTGCATGTTCCAGGCATTCGGTTTCATATGTGCAGCAAATTTTGCATGAAAGTTATGAGATCTAGCAATCATTCTTTCACTTTTCTGTTGTTTAGCTAGTCTATAATAAAAATCTATGACATGACCATCTCTACCACAGTAGGTACAATGAAATTTAACTTTGTATTCATGTCTAGATGAGCAAGCAATATTTTTATTTGAAACTAAATGAGACAACACTCCTGCAGATTTGAAAACCACTTCTTTTTGTTTAGGAGCTATTTGAATCAAACCACTTCCTAATGACTTTACAATTTTAGGTGGATGTGACTTAGCATGAGCATGAGAATAAAAACCTAAACCAGTTTTATCATTGCAAGACTTGGAAGAATTCAACAGCAAGTTTAGGTTCTTATTCCCATTACAAAACCGATCTAATGTCCTATGCATGTTATCAAGTCTATTGGACAGATCAAGGCAATTTTCACATGAAGTTTTTCCTTTTAATTTGCAACTGGAACAATATTTAACTTTATGAGAACATAAAACATTATTCAATATTGAAATTTCATTCATACCATCTTTTAGTTTCTTTTCAAGATCATCACAACTAGAACAATGCAAATCAATTGTAGAAAAGAAGCATCTTTTAAGTTTCCAGTGTCAAGTGTATCAAGCTTTTTGTTCTTATCAATTTCAAGTTCAAGTCTATCTAGAGTAGAGGAATGTGTAGTTCTTAATGTGGACAATTGTTCATATATTAAATCACACGAGGGACAAGAATGATCACTAGGAATCAAGGTTTTAAATGATTTATTTTAGATTCTAGTAATTCAATTTTAGCAGCATTATTCCTAAGCTTTTTGTCCTTTTTCTTAACAATAATAGTTGCACAAGAAATTGCATAACACATTCATTACAGGTAGAACATACCTCATCGTCGTCATTGTTGTGTTCTGCATCCTCCTGACTTGATCTTGATCTTGTTTTGCCCGCCATGAAGCATAAGTTGGCCAAATCATCTTCATCTTCGTGACTTCCAA
The DNA here is from genome assembly GCA_036927565.1 of Tuctoria greenei. NCBI lineage: Eukaryota > Viridiplantae > Streptophyta > Magnoliopsida > Poales > Poaceae > Tuctoria > Tuctoria greenei. The sequence continues at coordinate 61,671,209 of JAYESD010000001.1, read as the reverse complement.
TGTCCACGTCGCTTGAGCCAAGTTTTTGGAGTGCGGAGATAAAACTGTTCACCAGTAGGCGACCTGTAAAGCCCTTCTTCTTCTTCTTCTTCTTCTTCTTCTTCTTCTTCTTCTTCTTCTTCTTCGTCTTCTTATCATTCGTTGAGGAGTGCTTCGTCCTTGATTGTTTTTCTTCTCGGGAAGTAGAACCTGAAAGATTAGGACAATCTGTATGAAAGTGTCCTGTCTTACCACATTCGAAGCATCATTGAGGTCCGGAGCTTCCTCTCCTTCTAGTTCTCACATTTTGCAATGCTTTTGAGAACCTAGTAGAGAGAAGTGCTAGCTCCTCCCCTGGAAGCTCCTCAATCTATTCAAGGGTTAGAGAGGACAACAAAGCAAGTGTACTCCAAGATGAAGATTGACGGAGCTAGGCATGTCACGTTGTGAAACAAAAGCAATAGACTTGTTGGGGTTTTTACATGATATTATGTCAATTTCATGAGTTTTTAACTTAGAATATAACACATCTAAAGTAAGTGTATTCATGACAATAGATTCACGAATGGATGTAACTTTCATCTCCCAAATTGACATGTCTAATGCACTTAATAATTGCCTAGCATTTTCAGCATCTGAAAAATTAACATTGACGCTACGCAAGTTGCTGAGAATTTTATTAAAGCGAGCAAAGAGATCATCAATTGACTCACCGGGTTGCATCTCGAAGCGCATGTATTCTTTATTGAACATGTCTTGCATTACCTCCTTGATCGTGTTGGATCCTTCGTGGTATTCACATAGTGCTTTCCACACATCGTATGCAGATCAGAGGTGCGCAACACGGTCGAAGTCGCTTTGAGTTAATCCTTGTATGATCAAGTTTCAGGCCCTGTTGTTGTTTTTGACATCTCTCAGATTTGTAGCTGTAACTTGGTCATTTGACGGCACTTCATAAGGCTTGTACACCTTATCCCATATTGCAAAGCCTTGCACCTGTATGAAAACCTCCATGCGTGCCTTCCAAACCTGAAAATCAATACCAGCAAACACACAAGGTTTGGCGGAGTATTTCTCCATGATGATTAGTCAATAACACGTGTGAATCACAATTATTAGAGCATCGTGGCTCTGATACCAATTTTAGGATCGAAGAGCACGTGAAAAGCTACAGAGAGGGATGAATGGTAGATTTAAAAAATCTTACGCGGCGGAAACAATTAAATCCCAACCCCTTCGGCAGAAAAACGTTCCGTTAAAGAAATCGTGTGTGAGACTAATATAAACGTGTTTCACCGGGAAAAAAGTGATATATATCATATAGAATCATGTCACAAAGAAAACACAAGAAGAATCACTAAAATCCGTTGAGAGAAACTCAAATTATGATCGAAAGATCGAACAAAGGTCAATCTGTCCTACGCGAGAAAAACAGTTCTGGAATGCTGCAAAGAAACTCATGTAGATCAGAAACCACGAATCCAATTACCATGAAATTTTGATAGATGATAGATAATCAAGTTTTGAAGACAACCCAAAAAGAATCACGTCAATTGGATCTGTAAAACTCGAGTTATGATAAAACCACCGACGAAAGGTAGTGCTGTCCAGAAACTTGACGAGTAAAACTTGTATGGAACAAGTCGAACGAACAAGGCACAAAAGTTCCTTCAAACTATGAATTTTATTCAATAGAACATAAGAGGAACAGACCCAAAGTCGTGCCCCACGAGCTATGGCCTTCCTTGCTTATATAACCAGCCCTTAGGCCAACCCAATCTCAACTATGACTCTAATCCTACTCAGTTCACGAATCGTAACTTTCCATAACTACTTAGGACTCTTCTATACGCAGATAGAAGCAATCTTAAGACTTCTAAACACCTTAGGAACGTATCCCACATTCCTAAAACAACTCAAATTCGTGACCCACACGAAATCCTATCATAACCAACTCAAATCTTTCCATATTTGAGTCAAACCCGACTCAGCCGTAGCCTGAGTCCATAACCTAGTCGGTTGGACCTTTCCGACCAATTTTTATGTCCACATCTCTTCATCACGCCTCGGAACCATGCAGCCACGTCCATGCACTCCTTGCACACATGCAAACATCTTCCAATGACGTCCACGATACCTTCATATGCATTGTTCTTGATTCAAACATGTTGCGCAACCTCCCGATCAACTCAACCACAATTCCTCCCAAACTTGGTTGTTGAACCTCATCTTCTCCCTAAGAATAGTTCAATGGATCCTGTCACCAGCCATGTCTTGAACTCAAGCAACACATGCACATGAATAAACAACCAATCCGTACGAGCCCAAGTCCGTGACTTGACTCAAGTTAGTTCCAAACACAACACCTTACGTGAGCACCTCACATAAGCATGTTGCAAAGCATATCAAAACGATATCAGCCATATCAACAAAAACGCACCAAAAACTTAGCAAATAAATACTAAGAAATCTTTCTAAGAATATAAAGCAAGTTCAAAACATTGCAAGATAAAAGCAGGAACATTGCGATCAAGATCCGAACCTAGCCAAAGCTAACCGGAGCTTGAGCCGGAGCTTACCAAAGCTAGTACAACCTAGCACCGGAGCTTACCAAAGCTAGTACAACCTAGCGCCGGAGCTTACCAAAACTTGTCGGAACTAGTCATCCCAAAAGTCGGAGCTAGAAAAACATGTCGGAGCTAACCAACATAAGTCGGACCTAGCAAAACATATCGGAGCTTAACAAAGTCATGCTGGAGCTATCAAAGACATGTTGGAGCTAAAGACAAAGCTCACTGGAGCTACCCAAAAACATGTCAGATCTAGACAAAGAAAGTCGTACCTATTATCAGACCTTGCAGAAGCTCAGAGCTAGAGTCGGACCTTGCTAAAAAGATGTTATGGCAACATTCAAAACTTTTATTGTCAAAGCCAATATATTCAGCACACATAGGTCTCACAAAGAACTTCATTGACTTTTGTTCTTCATCACCAATTCACCCTCAACACTCCATCATCAAACCTAGATCGTCAGGATCCAAGTGTTGCACCCCAAATTCTTGATCCTTGAAGTTCTAGACACGTGGTACACCATCTACTTTTCCTTTTCCATGTAAATTCAATCCCTGTTCTCGCAGATCAAGAAAATCCTAAATTCCTGTTCTATCCAGGGCGGACTAGTCCGGCCCCTGGAACCGGACTTGTTCTGCCTCGGAATCTGAATTGTGTTGAATTAATTCTAATTTGATTCAAATCAACTCGAAACCTATCCAAACTTGTTAGAAACTATTGTAAATAGTTAGTAAACATTAATAGCCACTCATTAACTAGTTTTACTTCACAATTACACAAATCATGTATATCATGGCATATCGAGTAATATATGAGCATTTAGTGATTGTAATGTCTATTTTGTGTGTTTGTTGCACGGAATAGAGGGTGTTGCGCTAGAGGATGCTGTCAAGGACTTCCAGTACCAGAACTTTGAAGCTTTTGACCCTAATCAAGCTTAGGAGCAAGGCAAGTGTCCTTGATCATATTGATCCATTTTTTAAATGTTTTGTTTGCGAAACTGCATGCTTGTGTCAAATTGATGGGAATCCCATGATAGGTGTTTACTAGACTTGTTTGACCATCATTGTCGCTTGGAATGTATTGTAGAGAGTCGGGAAGGGCTTTTTCACCTTTTTGCTTCGCTCTAATTAATTGGATGGGAAAACAACCAAATGACTTAATTATGAACTAAAGGATGATGAGCATCATGAATATGGTTAATTGGTAACATGGGACTTGGGAGATCTAAGCAAGCATGGTTTGTGGATTGGGTTGTCGATATGGTGGTTTGCTTGCCTTGGATCTCAGGACCGATTCATGCGAGAATAGGCCAGGACAACCGTGCCACCACAAGGCCAAGCATGGGTGCGGCTTAGCAAATTAATTAGGTGTATTGCCAGCATTGATTCAAATCATTTGGAGGAGCAGTGAATGGGAGTTGGTTGGGTTTGCAATAGTGGCGAGACTGCCCTGGGATCCGAACGGCACAAGAGGGGGCCCTTGGTTGGATGTGTTCAGTTGGAGGCATCACCACCAGTGAAACCTTAGTGGATCTGAATATGTTGGTAGTCCCATTGTAAAGGCTATTTCGTAATCTCTTGGTCATACACCTAAGGTAGTGTACTTGGCATTAGAGAGGTTTCTTTAGTCGTCGATGGGTGACGAAATCATAAACTTGTCGGTAAAGTGGTACAACCTCTATAGAGTGTGTTAAAAACTATCATGATAGCCGTACTCCTGGTCACGAGCACCTAGATGACCTATATGATTAGAGTGAACTTGAGATTTTGGATGGTTGGTTATGGTTATGGTTATGGATTGAGTTATGATAAATGAACATGGATGATGATGATGGTAATAATATGGTATATGTGTGGATAATTGATTATGGTTTAGTATTATGTTAATTATGTGAGATATGATGGGAATACTTCACATAGACATAGTATAATATTTTTTTACACGTTTTAAATGTACTTTTCAGTACTTAGCCATTGTTTATTATCATGCCTTGTTTAAGTTACATGTCATACTTTCCCACAGTTGCTGAGTACGACATGTACTCACCCTTGCAATTCCTCCACCAACAGTTTCAGGTGATGTTTGGGAGTATCCTGAGGATAATACGGAGTACTAGGTTGTGTGCTGTCGTCGACTTGCCTGTGATGTTGCATGGAGCCGTGCTACCCTATTTGCTTAGTTTGCTTAATTAGATTATTTTTGTTGTAGTAGTATTATCCTTAATAATCGTTGGACTTGTAATTTGAGGATTATTGGAATATTGTAATAAAAGTACTTATTTAATAATTTGAGCTTCGATAATTATTTGCTTATCATTTGTGAATCACTTGTGTATGTGTGTTAAACATCCTGGGCACACATATACTACACTTGGTTCATTCTTCAGAACTAGGTGTCACATACAATCCCATGCATAAATGCTTCAAGTGCCTTGAACCAAAATCAGGATGTGTCTACATATCTCGAGACATTGTCTTTGATGAAAAAAAATTCTCTTCTCAAACTTGCATGAAAATGTGGGTGCTATGCTCAGGAAAGAAAATTTTCTTCTACCACAGAATCTATATCCTCACACCAATATCTTGGGGAATGAGTCAAATATTGGTAATATGACTGATTCTACTAACTCTGTCCATGAGGTTACTAAACTGCAGGAAAAAGAACAAGAAGAAGGAGATTTTATTCATATGCCTCAGATGTCTGCTATCGACACAGCAAATACTGAGGAGGCATCCGTAATTGTTCAGACAAGAAACACTGAAAACAGAGAAGATTCGGCACATGATCCAAAGTTGACACAGGGTCCAGGCGCGCAGGCACGGGTGACAGGCGCGTAGGAATTAAATTCTGCCTCCCCGCCACGCAGATCTCCCGCGCGACCGCTTGATGTGACGTGTGATGATGCAAATGCGCAAGGCACGGAAGCGCAACACATGTCAATCTAGGAGGGGCAAGTGTTGAAACCAATGAAGATCTCGTGCAGCTAGTGCTAGCAGAAGTTGCTGGATCAAATGTGGATGTAGACTTTGTTGCTCAACCAGTTCAGCGCATGCAAACTAGACTAAGGTCTGGTATTTCAGTGCCAAAGATTTATACCGATGGAACTGTACACTATACATACTTCACCTCAACTGGTGAACCGCAATGTCTGACAGAAGCACTTGGTAATGAAAAGTGGAAGCATGCCATGGATGTTGAGTATGAGGCATTGAAAGGTAATCAAACTTGGCACTTAGTTCCTTACAAAGATGGGAAAAATATAATCGATTGCAAGTGGGTTTACAAAATAAAACGAAGAGCTGATGGTTCAATTGATTGGTATAAAGCACACCCAGTTGCAAAATGTTTTAAACAAAGATACGAGATAGACTATGAGCACTACAGGAATATCGATCAGTTACGTCGGCCAATTTAATTTACGTCGGCTGGCCGACGTAAGTTAAATAACTTACATCGGCGGCATGGAACCGACATAAGTAACTTAACCTACGTCGGCGGCCGACGTAAGTAATGAGACCGACAACTTTTAATAATTAAACTTTTAATGAGATGGCGCCCAAGGCCCATCTCGCCACTTAACTTACGTCGGCTTCTGAAGACCGACGTAATTAAGGTAACTTACGTCGGTGGCCGACGTAAGTCACCTTAATTACGTCCAAAAGTCTACGTTGGCCGATAGCCGACGTAAGTAAAGGAAAACCGACGTAATTAAGTTACTTACGTCGGTTTATGCCTTACTTACGTCGGCTTTGGCCGATGTAAGTGATCGATATTCCTGTAGTGGAGGAAACATTCAGTCCGGTTGTTAAGGTGGCCACTATTCGACTGGTTTTGTCTATTGCAGTATCAAACAATTGGTGTTTGAGGAAGCTAGATGTACAAAATGCGTTTCTTCATGACATTCTAGAAGAGGAAGTCTATATGAGACAACCTCCTGGCTATGAGGATAAAAAATAGACCTCATGATGTGTGCAAACTGGATAAAGCAATATATGGATTAAAACGGACACCTCGAGCATGGTATTTTAGGCTGAGTGCAAAGCTACAACAATTGGGATTTATTCATTCAAAGGCAGATCATTCTCTATTCGTCTATCAAAAGATAGGTATCATGATCTTTATGTTAATATACGTTGATGATATTATAGTAGCTAGCTCGGTTGAATTAACAGTGAATGATCTCCTTTTGGGATTGAAAAATAGTTTTGCCATAAAAGATCTTGGAGATCTACACTATTTTCTTGGAATAGAAGTCAAGAAAGCTCATGAAGGTCTGATCTTGTCTCAAGAAAAATATGCTTGTGATATTCTCAAGCATGTAAACATGGACAGATGTAAGTAAGCCCCTACACCTATGCCCACGTCTGAAAACCTCTGAATTCTGAGAACAGCAAGAATTATAGAAGTGCCATTGAAGCTCTACAATATTTAACGATTACTAGACCGCATATTGCATATGCTGTGAATAAAGTTTCACAGTTTCTCCATAAGCCCACATCTGAACATTGGAAGGCTGTTAAGAGGATATTTCGTTTTATACAGAGAACTGTCAAACTAGGACTGTATTTCAGGAAGTCAATATCTACCAAGTTCAGTGTGTTCTCAGATGCAGACTGGACAGGAAATATTGATGATTGCAGATCAACAGGTGGTTTTGCAATATTATTTGGTAATAATCTAGTCTCGTGGAGTGCTAAGAAGCAGCCCACTGTCTCGCGATCTTCAACTGAAGCCGAATACAAGGCAATAGCCAATACGACAGCAGAGGTAGTTTGGCTACAATACATTATAAAAGAGCTCGGGGTAAAAAAGAGTGGTGTACCCTGTCTTTGGTATGATAATTTAGACACCACATTTTTAACTGCGAATCCAATCTTTCATGGAAGAGTCAAACATGTGGAGATTGATTACCACTTTGCGAGAAAAAAGGTTGCTAGCAAGCAAATTGAGGTGCAACATATATCTACAAAGGATCAGGTGGCAGATGGATTCACAAAATCTCTATCATTTCATCTACATCAAAAATTTCATAACAATCTTAACTTGATCAAGTTATGATTGAGGGAAGCTGTGAGAATAGAAGGTTCAGATGGAGATAGAGTCCCGGTTAGCTGATTTAACATGCCATACGAGTTGTATTTAGATTAGGAATAGTAGAGATCATGGAGATATTATCAGATTGTAACAGAGTCGGATCTGTACACGTTTTGACCTTTATAAATAAACAACCGCGGACTCCTACAGGATATGTTATCCTGCTTCCTCATATTTTCACAGCATGAACCAAATTGTGCTCTTTGCTACTGCATCCCGGAAACAGCTAACCATCTACTATCACAATGTAACTTTTATGGAGGCTGTTTGGCATAAAGTTGCTCACATTTTACAGATTTCTCCACATCTACACCAGGTAAATATGGAGGGTGCGGTCCAGTGGCTCATGTCCACCAGGAACACAGGTTCAAAGCATAAGAAGAAAGAGCACGCCGGCATCCTCATCTCATTGTGGTGGTAAATTTGGAAAGAGAGAAACCATCGGATATTCCAATTATCTTTCATCCAAGTTGCAGAGTTGACAGTCACTGATATTCACCTTATTCGCTCTGCCTCCTCACTGCAAACGTTCTAGTGAGTGGTTCTTTCGCTGTTGGGCATTCCTAATGGCCATCTTCCTGTTAAGCGCTGTGTTTCTTTTTCTATTTCTGGTGCTTGGTGCATCATTTAGGATGTAATTTGTTCACTTTTATCTTAATGAATGGCAGCGCTCCTGCCTTTTAAAAAAAGTTTAAACATTTCGCATTTGGCTCTTATGCTTGAGTTTAAAAATAAATTTCTAAACACCAAATTTTGTAGCTTGCCGTTCCAAAAACTAATTTAGGATGCCAGGAACCTTCTCTCCAAATCTAGAAATTTTTTTAGATCATTTGCTATATGTTTTTTTTTATTTTTGAATCCTGTCTGTTCAGTGGGGAAAATTCTGGAGTTTGTTTCACTTACAGCCAGACCCCACTAACCCTTTCACTGCAGCTGGGTTCCACATGTCAGTCACTAAAACCTCTCCACTCACCCACCCTGGCCACCTTAAGCAGTGCATGTTTGACACCTTGATTTCCTAGTGCTGAGCTGCTGCAGTTCCTTTTCCCCATAGAGCAAATCGAGTGAGGCAACACCGAAGCCAACAGCTGCTCTCGCACTTGCTAGTGCCACCCTCTGCTGCTCTCGCCGTCGCCGTAGCCCGGGGGCTCCCCGCACCCCTCCAGCAAACGAGCAGAGAGAGCAGCGCCGGTTTGGAGCCCGATGCCGCTGCTCCCTCTCGTCCTCGGCCAGCCCTGGTGCCGCTTCTTCTCAGAACCTGAAGAGCCCTGCGGCGCCCGCCATTCGCTTTTTAGTCAAGTTGTTGCGCTCGGTGAACCTTTGCGGCCGCCCCCACATATTTTCCTTTTAGGCCCTATGTGGCATAGTTAAAACTTGTTACAAAAGCAGCTTGTTTGAAAAGCTGGTAAAAGCAGCTTCTGCTTATATCGTGCTTTTAGTTCATTCTGAGAAGTAACTAGACTAATAAGCTGTTACAGAAGCTTCATGTTTGATGCATCCTCAGCTTATTTTTATGAAGAAGCTGCAGCAGAAGCTGTGCCAAACATGGCCTTAAAATAACCGAGCTCACGCCACTGTTTGGCTAGGTCTTCGTTGATCTCAATATTCGGCGCCTCCCGAAGCTCAAGAGCCCTCTTGACGGACGCGCCGTGCTCTCCTTCATGTCCAGGAGCAACCGTTGTAGAAGTGTGTGATTGACACTTTCTTTAGTACTATTAAGAAGTAGTCTGTGGAGGTCTTTTAGAAGGGGAGTAACTCTAAGAATTCAAGAACATAAGTGACACAAAGATTTTGACGTGGTTCGGACCGCCTGAACATAATACCCTACTTCAAGGGGTGTGTTGTATGCTTGAGTGTGTAATGCTTTGCGTGAGTCTGTAAGACTTTAGATGAGCCTGAGTTCACCTTGCCTATCGTGCAGCGCAGACCTTTTATATGCCAAGGTCTGCCTGTTACAGTGTAGCCCAGTCCCGACAGGTGGTCCCGACACTATTAAACACCATATACATGATCTAGGCGCTTAACAGGGGTTTATTTGAGTAATAACGTGCCTTGATGGTAGCGTTACCACACTTGAAGGTCTTCTGATTATGTGTCATTAATGCAGAATTAATGTCGTGTTAACCAGGTATTGTAACGGCTGATTCATAGCCTCTTGAATATCCGTGCCGTTGAAGATCCCAAGGTCCTTCCATTGGTGAGATAGGTCTGGAGTCCACGTGGCAGGTCCGGAGCCATCCTTATTAGAGAGGCAGGTCTGGCACTGCAAGACACGTGGCAACGCCGGAGCCACTCTTAGGAAGGAGGCAGGTCTAACACTGCGGGACACGTGGTAGCACCGGAGCCACCTTTAGGAGGGAGGAAGATCAGATATTGCAGGACACATGGTAGTGTTGGAGCCACCCTTAGGAAGGAGGCAGGTCCGGCACTGCGAGACACCTGACAGCGCCGGAGCCACCCTTAGGAGGAAGGCAGGTCTGGCATTGCGGGACACGTGACAGCCCTGAAGCTACACTTAGGAGGGAGGCAGGTCCGAGACTGCGGGACACATGTTGGCCTCCGAAGGTCTTCTCTTCTGGAAGATGGAACTCAGCGCTTCTTCGTCTGGTACTCGAGAGTACCTAGTCCGTAGGGTATCGACAGTGGCCCCTAGGCCAACTCGAGGGACGTTTCGATCTTGCAAGTGGAGCCACCATCACTTCCCGCATTGCTACTTCAACTTTCTCTTGGGCAGTTGAAACGATGGCACATTCCATTGCCACCACTATGTGGCCCTTCTTGATTTGGCAGGTTGTACGTGGTGTGCGGATCCAATGTCTTGAAGTGCGCTGATTTTCAATATGACTTTTGTATCAATTACCATCACAATCTTTGTAGTCTTGTTAGACTAGATTCTTTAGGCTCACAACTTCTCATCATAACAATGGTTCACCTGATGTTACTTTTTTGGCAAAGTGGACTCGGGCCCCCTTGTCATAGACGAGGTAACTATGCGGTGCGTAACCGTGCTCTACATGCAGGTTTCATCCAAGTGTTGCAGAGGTTAATAAAAGGAGAAGTTTTGCAGGATGAGAGAACTCTTACGCTTTTATCTTTTTTCTTGCGCATAGAGTCCTCATATTCATCCTCTGCATCGTGCTCTCCGCTTTTGCTGCATTTTGTGGCGATGGAATCTAGCCTTCTCCCCTCCAAGCTTGTGAGCGAGAGGGACATCATGAGAGTTCATAAGCTGATGGACTGGCAAAGACCTTCCTTTGACAACGCGATGCGCTGTAGGAGCCTTCCCTTCACGAAGAAAAGCTCTGGTGACATCATTTTCTTCATGACATATGCTATGGTTGGGTTAGTCCCGCCATCTTCCTCCTTCCTGTTGATGTTGCTGGAGGTATATGTGCTTCAACTCCAACACCTCAGCTGTCACTCAATCCTACTGGTGGCGATCTTCGTCCGCTTGTGCGAGGTGTGGATCTATGTGAGGCCCTGCGTGCCACTGTTCAAGACCTTCTTCACCCTCTGGCCGACTGGGAAAGGTACCAGCCTCATCAGAGCTTACTACTTCGTGAGGCGCAGGAATGCTCCGTACAAGTACATCAGCTCCTCCTCCGGGAAGTGGGAGACCTGGAAAAGCGACTGGATGATGATCCGGATGGGCCAGCATGACCGCTTTGAGCTTCCGACCATACTTCCCACCATCAACACCGACTTTTGGAAGATCATTCTAGACCTATCGACAGAGTACAACCCGATGCTGATGAGGATTTGGCACACGGCTAAAGGAGGCTTGACTTCACAGATGGTACTCGGCGAGTTCTTGTCTCGACGCTGGGCTCCTCTTAAGTAGAGGGAGTTTCATGCTTGGGCTTACAGCGAAGAGATAGACTTTAACAAGATTGAGGTTGGCCTGGGCACTGACATGGACAGAAAGGCTCTAATGTTCAGTCTGGTGAAGTTGTACAATGGTTCCATCTCCAGGGACGACCTCATGCCTCCATCTGATTCTTACTGGTGTTTGTTGTGCTTCGGATAAAGAGATAGATGTTGAAGGAAATGTCGACCCTCGACGACACTGGCATTGTCTTGCAATAGAGGGGTGACACCTCCAGAGTAATTATCACTCTGAAGTTTCGGCCCCCAATCAACAGAAGAGGTTCGACCCAATCCAGAGCAAGGGGAAGGAGCCTGCCAATTCCTCCAGCAAGAAGAGGAAGCTGGAGCGAGCTGATGCAAGCTTCGCCAGGCCAGCTCCGATGAAAGCAGTGTCATCGTGGGTGCCTCGCACAACATTGAAGTCAGTGGTGGTTGTAACTCCCGCGGCTTCAGCTTCGTCCGCAGTGCCCAAGGCAAGAATCGGGTCCGGAAAATATTCATCTTCGGTCCCGATGCCAACGACAGGCACTGGGTCTTGAAAGTCTTCAATAGTACCTCTAGCGACAGGAGGTGGGGCATCTTCCCCGGATGTCCCGACTGCTGTGAAGCTGATGTCTGATTCAAGAACTTCTGAAGCCAGGTCTGGAGCATCTGCATCACCGGCAACGGTGGGATCGGATGACTCCGACCGCCCAAAGAAGAAGTTTCGCGTCGACTGGAGCTGTCGAACCCCCAAGTATAAATTGACATTAGGAACTTAACTTCTTCATTCTCTGCTTCTTGATGATTCCTCTGTTTCCAGAGCTTCGAAGCCAGTTGCTGCTCGGGCGCAACCGTCAGGCCAGGCGAGCGTCATGGCCTGAGAGACTAGACCGATCGAGGCATCAGTTGATGTTGTGGCCCCTCCCTAGGTCACCGAGGATATTGTGATGGTTCCAGAGTCAACTAACGCTGAGATGACTTCGGTGTCGGTATTCGATGATGCCACGGCCATGCCAGACCACGAGGATGAAGTCGTACTAGCGCTAGAGCTGGCTCAGGAGCCGACAGTGATAATGCTGGAGATGTCGGCTAGGACCACAGTAGCACCCCGGCTGATGTTGCGCTAGAGCTTTTGGTTGAAGCCACGATGGAGCCGGAGCTTGCGACCGTTGTTGTGGTGGAGCTGCCAGTTGATGCTATGATGGCGCCAGAGCCAGCGCTGGATACTGCGTCGAAGCTGCCTGGAGCTCCGGCTGCTGCAGCGCCAGAGTTAGCGCCATGATAGGATGAGATCCCGGAGATAGGCTCAGCTTATGATGAAGACATTATTGAGTCCATGCTCGTGCCATGCATTCCAACAATTGTCCCCGATACTGTGGAGGTACCGGCAGACCCAGTAGAAGGTCCGGAGCCGATCCCACTGTCCCTCTAAAAAGAGAATGCCTGCTCGAGTCTTCGCCAAGTCCAACTCGGCTTTGACCATGAGCGCAATGTTTTGGAGGCAGAGCGGGAAACTCTGAGGCGATGACAAAAGCTTCTCAATTTTAAGACGAAGCTGATGCAAAGCCGCCTGGCTAACGAGAGAGACCATCTTGCAGTTATGAAGACAAGACTACATGTATGGATGATCTCCTGGATGGTAGACAAGTTTCCATCGAAGCATTGGAGGAGAAGACTCGTCAAATTTATCACGAAGCGATTAATGCTAATGACTTAGCAAATGATAGCTTCAAGTCTTTGCATAAGACGAAGGAGGAGGTCCTTCGATGCCAAGAGGCGGCTGACAATAAGGAGCGGGAGCTCCAAAGGTGAGACACAAAGATCTTTTAGAAGCTAGAGTGAGGAGAGAAGGATTTACCTCTCCGTGTTCATCTGTTAAAATCTAGCTGCAAAAAGGAGAAGTAGTAGATATGGCAAGCGGGGTAGGAAGTCACAAGGCGGGAGCTTGCTGTTTCTGCCAAAGAGGATGAGTTGAAGGGGGAGGCAAAGAACCTAGCGGCGAAGAAGGATTGCTTAAACCTCCGCGAGAAGCAAATTGCAGACCGGGAAAAGTAGCTGGCCGAGCAGATGTAGCAGCATGCTAAGGAGGTCAAGTATTCACAAAGGGAGGCTTCGTGGAGCTGAAAACCGCAAGGAAGTCTCTAGAGGAGTTGCAGACCACACAAAGAATTGAAGCCCAACAGATTTGGGACTTCTTAGGGCGTGCAGAGAATGCAATGGTGACCCAAGGCTTCAATCCAGTCCGGTCAAGTGATCTGGAGCCTGAAATTGGCCGGGCCCTGACAGCTCTGAACTCCACCGGGAACAAGTTGGGAGTGCTGGAAAATGTCATCAGCGACCAGCTTGAGGCAGAGGGGAGGAACCTGGTCAAGTTAGTAGCATAATATGTACTGACTTGTTTCGCATCCATGACCCCTCTATCCTGCTAGCTCCAGTGCTTGAAGGGCCCGTCGAAGAGACGGAGGAAGCTGCCAATGGTAGTGTGCAGGATGTTGCCCAAAAGGTTGCCACGTGGTTCCATCGCAACTCCAGCGACTAGATAGGACCTCTTCATCCTCTGGATGCCTTTGTATCCTCAATCTTGTAAAAACTTGGAACTTTGAATGAATGAAATTCTGCCGAATTTCATATTTTGTCTTCGTTTTTGTCATTATCGTAGCTTCATTGGCCCCCTGGTAGATGCACTCAATGAGTTGAGGACATGTACCATCAGGTACCTGGCGATGACTTGAAGCTTTTGTGGTAACTCTGAGCTTCGAGATTTTGTGTTAGCTCTCCAAGCTTGATCTCCGATAGCACCGGGATTGGCATTCCGACTGCACCCATCATCAACGAGAAGAATGTTGATGGTGGGCCCCCTATGTGGTGTCGGATCCATATGCTTCCATAGCGCCCACCATCAATGTTAAGAAATGTCGGTGGCAGGCCCGCTGGGAGGTGTCAGAGCCCTCAAAACGATCATGTAATTCATTTGTCCTGCATATGAGAGACAAGAAAAGTAGTAAAATTGTTTCTTCTTGCGTATAGTATAGTTGTCGCTTACTATCCTTCTTTGAACTCTGGGTCCTAAACAATTCATCATGATAATAGTAGTATATTGGTTGTACTTCCATAGGTTCGTGTGCTTCCCGAACCTGCCTTACTTTGACGCAACACCAGAATAGGTAGAGTGGCGTACTTAGGGTGTTGGACCAGGCTAAGGATGTAGCGCACTCCGGACCTGTCATTGGCATTGGTTTTCAGGCGAATAGGTCATTCAGCGAACACTAGATCCCGAAAAAGATCACCAATAATACTTGAATAAAACATCACATGAACTTTTGGAAACCCATTCTCAACAGGATTGCACAGCTTCACTATTAGCAAGAAGGTATAAGTGAAATTAAGAAAGTGCATACACAAAGTAAATGCACGTAGAGTCTGTTTTTATATAATTACATTTTACAATAGGTTCGAATAACAGGGGAGGCGATAACACACTTAAAGTATGGAACCAAATTAAGCATGCTATACATCTTGGACCAACCCAACTCTATTCATAGACACTATGAAATACTATACAAAAATAGACTCACCTCCGTGCTAAGTGTAGAACTTATGGAGGTGCTCTATATCCCACTGGTTGGGAGTGGTGTCCCATCCTCTGTTGCCAAGCAAACGCATCCGGGGCGGGATAATTTTATAACTCAGAAGGGACCCTCCCAGCTTAGGAGAGCTTGTTCGCACCTTCTCGAGAAAGTATGCGTCGCAGCACAGAATCGCCTTCTTCAAGTTGTCGATTGCGTACATGTCTTTCGTGATAACGTCGGAGTGCCTCGCGGTATCGTGCTTTTCGAACAGCTGCTTGGCGTCTTGCCTCATCGGCAACGTCCAGGTCATCACGCCGAAGCTGGTCCTACATGGCTTCGTCGTAGGTCCGGACTCGGAGAGAACCCATGGCATTCTTTGGAGGAAGGACAGCTTCGGCTCCATACACCAGGAAGAAGGGTGTTTCTCCTGTAGCCCGGTTGGGTGTTGTCCATTTTGCCCACAGTGCTGACAAAAGCTCCTCAATCCTGTTGGCACCATGCATTTTCAAGCGATCATAGGTGCGAGTATTGAGTCCCTTGAGTATTGCAACATTTGCTCTCTCTCCGCTTGGCCATTGCTTGCCGGGTGCACTACTGATGCGTAGCTGATGTTGATGTCGAGGTCTTCGCAATATTCTTGGAAAGCTACACTTGTGAATTGGGCCCCATTGTCAGTAATGACTCTATTCGGAACTCCAAATCTGAAGACTATAGACTTCAAAAAAATTGATTACTGATTGTTTGTCGATAGTCACAACTGGAGTTGCTTCTGACCACTTTGAGAACTTGTCGATGGCAACATAGAGGAACCAGTACTCACCAACGACTTTGGGAAATGGTCCCAGAATATACATCCCCCACACAGCGAATGGCCATGAGTGATGAATCATTTGCAGTGATTGCACCAGTTTGTGAATCTGCTTGGCATGAAACTGGCACGCCTCACATTTTTTGACCAGCTCGAGTACATCCTAGAGAGTTGTAGGCCAATAAAAACCATGTTAGAAGGCCTTACCGACCAGCGTGCGGGACGAGGCATGATTCGGACACTCTCCCCCATGAATCTCTGTGAGGAGCTCGCGATCACCTTCCCAGGATATGCACCGCAATAGGATGCCATTGCCGCCATGTCGGTAGAGATCCCTTCTACCAACGTGTATCTCTTAGCCATCCGGACAATCCATTCAGCGACACATTTTCTTCAGTAAGGATGTTGTCTTTTAAGTAGTCCCAGACCTTCGATATCCATGCATCGGGACTAACTTGAGCTTTTGGATCTTGCACGCCTGGTTTCTCAGAGCTTCCTATGGTGCCTACGATCCTTGGTGGGTGACATGGTAGCATGGCCACCAAGACCACCAGCTTTGAGGTGCTGGTCTCT
Organism: Tuctoria greenei; assembly: GCA_036927565.1. Taxonomy (NCBI): domain Eukaryota; kingdom Viridiplantae; phylum Streptophyta; class Magnoliopsida; order Poales; family Poaceae; genus Tuctoria; species Tuctoria greenei. The sequence continues at coordinate 61,654,763 of JAYESD010000001.1, read as the reverse complement.
CCCCCTTCACCCAATTTAGACGGTTGGGTGGAAGGTGCTAATAATCTTCTCACAAAAACTCAATCGGGTGCCAGAGCCACGGTTGAAGCTTTTGTGGAGAGGTCGTCAGCTTCAGCATTGCTGGTATGCTGGACATGGCATAGGTCCAGGACCTGGAAGTCCTTCTGTAGCTTCTCGACTTGAAGAAGATATGATGCTAGTTGAGGATTGTTGCAACAACATTCACCTTTGACTTGTTTGATGATGAGTTGCGAATCTCCTTTGACCAGCAGCTGTTGGATGCCAAAGAATAGCATCGTCTTCAGTCCGAAGATGAGAGCTTTGTATGCCGCCATGTTGTTTGTCACGTTGAAGTAAAGGCAGGCCATGCACTTGACTTGCTCCCCGGTCGGTGCGAAGAGCGGAATTCCAGCTCTGACAACCTGCTTCTCCACGGAGCCGTTGAAGAAGATAGTCTAGTGAGGCTCGATGAAGACCAAGACCTTAGATTCTGGCATTTCGATTTCAAGAGCTCCCAGACCATATGGAGATGGAGTCCACTCTACGACAAAGTCCCCTAGCGCCTGACTCTTGATGGCGTGTCGAGGCAGAAAGTCAAGCTTGAACTCCGCCAGCTCCGCAGCCCACTTGATGATGTTTCTTGTTGAGTTGCGATTATTAAGTTTAGCACGTAGTGGATAAGAGGTTACCACTGAGATCTTGTGAGCTTGGAAGTAGTGGCGTGTTGACAGCTAGTACGTCACAAATGAAAATCCGCAAGGGCACAGAGAACCGCTGTAGCACGTCCCCTTAAAGAGTATTCCTAAGGGCATCGAATCCAAGGAACGTGTGTGCTAATCTTCTAAATGATTCACCCAAGGACACAAAGATTGGTGGTAGGCAAGAGATAAAGTGGATTTCCGAAGAGAAGGGTTTCTAATTTAAAGTAAGTCGATCAATAGTTGCTTGTATTGGGCACAGGCTTACCCTGGTCTCCCAAGCGACTCCACCCAAGAGCCTACGTCATAGCCGAACGTGGAGGATTAAAACGGATGGATAGGGCTATCACAACCTACCGCCTACCTCTACAACCCATGGACTACGAGATAATAAAAGGTAACGTCAAGCTTAGACACCACGTCTATGCTATAGATTACTTCCCTAACCTCTCGCAAAAATACTAGGGCCTCTAAATGAATAGAGCAATGAACGAACAAGCAACTTAGGAATTAGCTTTCTTGAATTAAATAAATGAACTCAATTGGAAATCATGCACCTTACTTGGGATGGGAAGAACTGCCGAGGTACAAAGGTGGAGAGGGTTTGACAAGATCGAACCCTATCCTTAAGTGCAAGAAGCCCGACAAGCCAGAGCCTCCTCCTCCTCCTATTTCTCACTCTCTCCCTATTTTCTAAGCACTTAGGCAGCGCTACGCCTTTGGAGTGGAGTACTAGACTCAAGCTTTTGGTGTGTGGAGTGAGGGAGCCCCCTACCCCCTATTTATACCCTCCAAAAGTCGGTTTGGCGCCAGAAAAAGCGAGGGAATTAGTCACCATCGTGATCTCCAAGCCGTGAGGAGCCAACACGTGGCGGTTGACCGCATTTGGCGCATTTAAGTAGTTGGTCGAACTGGCACTTCGACCGACTTTTATGTGGCTCCAAACGCGGTGTTTTTCTTCTGGGGGGGCTGTTTTGTGGGGCCCATCATGGGTATGGGTGATTCCCCTCATTTTTAGTTGGTTTTCTCTTTCGAGTGGGTCCAAGAATCCTCGTGCTTGCGCCTGATTGGTTGGAAGGTGTGTTTCTTGGATTGGTCCCTATAAATACATCTAATTATAGGCATAATTCACCTACATACACAATTGCACCAACACTTGTGGAGATAGTTAGTAAATAACTCCTACCACTATGTTGTTTGTCCAATCCATAACTTTTATGCAGGGAATTGACGGTCGGATTTGGTAATTAGGTAATGTCAACAAGTGCAGCTTCCATGATGCAATAAGACTATGTATAGCAGCTTATGTATTTCAAGGTATCTATTCTTCGCGTCGTGGAGGACCTCGCTAATAAAGTAGACAGGTTGCTGGACAGTTTGGACCCTCTCAGTGGGGTCCGGTCAATCTTATCCATCCACCCGAACCCTCTCAGAGCGGTCCAGATCTTCTTCTTCATGAGGAGTCGAGACCCTCCCGGAGTGGTCCGACATGTCTTCTTGTAGATGAAGGTCTGGAGGCCTCCGGCCTTCAGGTCCTTCTTCAGTGTCTGGGCATTGAGACCCAGACTTGTCCTGAACATTAACTTCTCCAGATGACTCCGGACCCTCCCTGAGGGGTCCGAACCTTTGTGAGGAAGAATTCGCGGGAGCTTCTGGCCTCTTCGAGACCAGGACTATGTTGAAAACTTCTGTTGTTGCAGCAATGTAAAGCAGAAGAGGCTCACCAGGTTCCAAAGCTACCATGAGGGGTAGTGTACTGAGGGACTTCTTAATCTCCTAGAATGCCTTATATGCTTCTTCAGACCAGTGGAAAGGATCGGACTTCCTCAGAAGCTTAAAGAAGGGAAGAGCCCGCTCGACCAGTATAGAAATAAACCAGCTGGGTGAGGCCAGACATCCCGTACGCTTCTGGACATCCTTGATGCGGGCGGGAAGCCGCATCACTTCAATTTCTTTTATCTTCTCCGGATTTTCTTCAATTCCTTGGTGGGTCACCAGAAATCCAAGAAGCCTTCCGGAGGAAACCCCGAAGACACACTTGTCGGGATTCAACTTCATGTACGTTATGCGCAGCTTGTCGAACACCGACTGAAGATTATCCAACAAAGAATATTTGGTCTTGACTTTGACAATGATGTCATCGACATATACCTCCACAAGGTTCCTGATAAGCTCCCCAAAAGTTTTTTGCATTAATCGCACGAAAGTTGAGAGAGCATTATTGAGACCATAAGGCATAGCAGTAAGCAATATAGATTGTCTACTATAATGAAGGCAGTATGCTCTTCGTCTTCTTAGCCATTGGAATTTGATGAAAACTAGAATATGCATCTAGGAAGCTTAGTAGTTGACAGCCAGAAGTGGAATCCACTATGATCTATTCTTGGTAGTGGAAAAGGGTCTTTTGGACATGCCTTATTAAGAGTGGTGTAGTTGATGCACATCTGAAGCTTCCCACCGACCTTAGGCACGACGATTGGGTTTGCCAGCCACCGTGGATGATGTACCTCCCAGATGAACCCAACATCGAGCAGCTTCTTGATTTATTCTCGTATAAAGTTACGCCGCTCGATGGATTACTTCCAAGGTTTCTGTTGTATTGGCCGTGCGTCGGGGTAGATCTTCAGATGGTGCTCGATCACCTCCCTGGGAATCCCAGGCATCTGTGGCGGTTGCCATGCAAACACGCTAACATTTGCCTAGAGGAAAGTGACGAGCGCGAGTTCCTATTTCTCAACCAGACCTCCTGCTATGCGAGTGGTCTGAGCCGCATCGGAACCGATTTCGACTTTGACAGGAACGTCATTGTCGCTGTTTGACTGCACATGTGGTGCAGAGGTGGAGACGTGGTAGCGCGAGCTCGGAGGTTGTTGAGCAAGTGGCTACTTGCTATAATTAGCCACTTGCATAGCTGCTAGCGCATGAAGCTTCTCCAACGACTTGACTCCGGTAGTACGATCTCCTCAGATCCAGAGGGTGCCTGACGGAGTTGGCATCTTCAACCCCAAGTAGCCGTAGTAAGATACCGCTATGAACTGGTATGAGCCAGTCTGCCGAGGATGGCGTTGAAGGGAAGACTAATCTCCGCCCTGTTCTTGGGGTAGTCAGAGGCATCGAAGGTGGTTGGAGTATCCATCCACTTCCGATGGGGCTCTGCCTTGATGGTGTGAGCTACAACAGCTACTTCCCGACGCAAAGTTTTCACCACGCGCAAAGAAGTAATGTCCCACTACCCTCCATACATCATATAGAGAGTCTTCCTCCGCTCATTGTTGGAGCTGGTGTCGAAGTCGTCGACGTTGTTCTAGACCGCCTTCAACGCCTCCTTGGCATCTTGGAAGCCTGGCTTCTACTCTGATGGAGCTTCGTTGATCTTATGTTTGCCCACCCGCTGGCGGAAAGGCGCGTCTTCTGAATGCTTGTATTGGGCACACTCAGCCAACCTCTTGACTTCGCGGTAGTCCTCAAGACTGTGACTCGACGTTTCATGGATCAAGCATCACATCTCGTTGTCGCTGTCCTCAGAAGATGGTCGTGGACGCTTGTCGGGGTGTGGCCCCCTGCCTCCTAGAACTGTGGTGGCTATAGCTGTTAATGGATTGTTTTTGCCACCTGCCTTCTTATTCTTCCTTTTACCACTACCTCGGGCAGTGGTTCTGACTTTGGAAACAGATTGCAGACCTGCCTTCGTAGCTGGCTTGGACTGTCAACCACGCACTTTAGTAGCTCTAGCACATTTGTCTGCCAGGCTGAAGAGCTCTGTAATGTCGTGGACGTTCTTGGTGGCTAGCTTCTCCAACTTTTTCATGTCTCTAACGCCATGTCGGAATGCAACAACAACGGAGGCATTGGAGATAGAAGGGATAGTGTTCCGTACCTAGGAGAATCGCTGGATGAAGGAGTGCAGTGATTCTCTCAGATTTTGCCGTACGGCAAAGAGATCCAGTTCAGTGCTCGGGCGAGTTTATGAACTCGCGAAGTTGGAGGTGAACTGACAACATAGCTCTCCCCAACTATAGACGGAGTTGGAGGGAAGGCTCACGAACCATGAATGGGCAGTACCGATTAAGGCTACGGGGAAATAATTGGCCATTACAGCCTCATTCCCTCCTGCAGTGAGGATGACGATGGAGTAGATCTGCAGGAATTCGATGGGATTGACAGTCCCATCATACTTCTCCAGCGGGTGAGGTTGGAGCTTGGATGGCCACTCCACCATACGAAGGTGTGGTGCGAGCACCGCACAACCACCTCCCGCTCCCAGAGGAGAAGACTCCTCTAGAAGACGTTGCCTCTTGCGGTTATGCTCGATGGTGACTCTGCCATCTTGCTCCGCGTCACGACAATTATACTCCGCCCTGTAGTCTCCTGTCGAGAGTCTGGACACCGTATGAATTCAGCAAGCCATCGAAGGGATGCGAGACATCGCGTGGTGTGACAACGCATGCCCTCTCTGCGATGGCCTAGGACCAAGTCGTCCTGACAAGGTCGTGTTGCATGTAGGTGTCGGTCTGGGCTCATGCTGCGGCAGATTGTTGAGCGACGTGGCTGTAGTAGCGACCAGATGGTCGACATTATTGTGCCACTATTCCAGCGCTGCTGGAGGTGCGTTCGACGTGGGTGGACGCTGAAGAAGAGGCGGTGCTGCCATCAACGCATTCACTGAGCTTGAGGTCGATTCAGTGATGCTAAGACACCATCCTGCAACTGACCAACAGCGGTTGCTGCTGCAGCAGGTGGTGCTCCGTTGTTTCTAGGCTGTTGTCCTGGAGCTCGACCTTGTGGATCAGTGGCAGGATTGCCATCAGGACGACGAGAGGTGTCACCAACCTCATTGCCTCTTCTAGCCTGTGCATTCGGGCCGATGGAAGCATCAGTGGAGTTCACCATCGTCGATCTTGAAATTCTCGAGAGTCGCCTTCCTGGCACGCCAAATGTCAAAGTGTCCGATCGACACTTCCCCCGCTACTACTAAAAAGTAGTCCGCGAAGGTTCCTTTTTAGGAGGGGTGTAATTCTAAAAACTCAAGAACAGAGGTGACACAGATATTTTTACGTGATTCGGACTGTCTAAGCATAATACCCTACTCTACGGGGTGTGTTGTATGCTTGAGCGTGTAATGCTTTGCGTGAGTCTGTAAGACCTTAGATCAGCATGAGCTCACCTTTCCTGCCATGCAGCGCAAAGCTTTTATATGCCAAAGTCTGGATGTTACAGTGTAGCCCAGGCCTGACAGGTGGCCCCGATGCTATTAAACACCATGTACACGATTTAGGCGCTTAACAGCGGTATATTTGAGTAATAACATGCCTTGATGGTAGCGTTACCACACTTGAAGGTCATCTGATCTTCCTTCATTAATGCAGAATTATTGACTCGTTACGAGATCTTGTAATGGCTGATTTATAGCCTATTGAATGTCTGCGTCATTGGAGATCGCAGGGTCCTTCCGTTGGTGAGATAGGTCTGGAGTCGATGTGGCAATTCCAAATCCACTCTTAGTAGGGAGGCATGTCCGACACTGCGAGACACGTGGCAATGTCGGAGCCACACTTAGGAGGGAGGCAGGTTCGGCACTACTGGACCCGTGGCAGCGCTGAAGCCACCCTAAGGAGGGAGACAGATCCGGTACTGCGGGACAGATGACGTCGTCGAAACCATCATTAGTAAGGAGACAGGTCGGGTACTGTGTGATACGTGGCAGCGCTGAAGCCACCCTTAGGAGGGAGACAAGTCTAGCAGTGCAGAACACGTGACAACACTGGAACCAACCATAGGAGGGAGGCAGGTCCAGCACTGCGAAACACGTATTGGCGAGAATACCTAGTCCGCAGAGTACCGGTAACCATGCCAACTTAGATCTCTTCTCTGGTGGTAATCGAATTTCCCCACCTTTCTCTATTTTTCTCCAATTTTGTGCACAGATCAAATTCGCTCTTGGTAGGAGGCTAATCTGGCAGCATGATGTGTTTTCGAATCGCTCACGACCTTGTCCATCTTCCCCAGGACAAAATCCATCTCAGGAGCTCGATTGGACCAGAAGAACCCATTTTCCCTGCTGCCATCTCTCATCCTCTGGTGAGTCCCCAGTTACGACCCGATTTCTTCCATTCTTGATTCATGGCGTTGATCTCCTTGCTCCCACGAATCCATAGCAATTTACAGCGGGTGATTTAGTGCCCCATGCCACTAGAAATTGGTCGTCGATGTTCCTTGCGCGTTGCCGCCGTAGCTGGGCCATTTCCGGCGGTCTAAGGAAAACATGACCGCGACAATGAATTAGTTGACCCCCAAAACCCCTGCACACTCCCTCTTGGCCAAAGTTCCACCACCGGAACTCAAGATCCGGTTGTTCCGGCAATGCCTTGGCAGCGGCACATGTCCTGACCAGAGCAAGAAGAAACCAGACCAGTGGGCCCCTTTGTCAGCGGCTGCACCTCTTTTTCCTCTGATTTTCGGCCCAAAGATAATTCCAGAAAACTGCTCAACTTCAAAAATCCATAACTGCCTGTAGGATGCTCCAAAAATAGTAAAACAAATATTATTGGATTCACAAGAACTATACCTACCCAGATGTGCAGCTTTCATGATATGTAACCTTCTGGTTTTTCTTAATAAATTATTTACTCATATGACTTAGGGAAACTTTTCAGTTTACACCGCTCATACACAGTGACCTACCAAAAATTCTGATTTTTTTTTTGCGAAATACAATTAAGTGTTAACGTTTAGTTGAGTTATCTAGGCCATTTAGGAGTTTGAAAAAATGTTCAAAAGTTCACCTGTTGCAACCACAGGTACCATACTTTCCAATAAAATCAAATTCCACAGATATATTATTTTGAGAAACTGCAAAAACACAACATTTCTGTTTGGTATGGTTCCAAATTCAGATAGAATCAGAAACATTTCTGTTTCAACTCAGAAATGGTTTTTAATGTAAAACAAAATCACTTTAGAAACCGTTTGGTTAGTTTTCTGGTTTCAGTTTCATTATAGAGAGCATCAAGCATGAATTGACTCAAATACCCTTGTTTGTTTAGCATAGGTGAATTTATTATTTTTTATTCAAACACAGCTCGTGTAGTACAAGATAGATACAGACACAATAGCTATTACCTGTCTATGAGGCGATCATAACAGGATATCCTCATGTTCCCGATGGACTAACAGAGAACAGACATGCTCTATTACAAATCATCATGCAATCAATCTTGAGTTGATCATAGCGAACTCATATCAACTTCTTACACAACTCTAAGCTCAGAGAGAGGAGCACAACCGGCCTTGGTTCTCGATTGAGCTGAAACTTTGGCATATCTTTTCGAGTGCCACTAACTGATTTAGGTACTAATGCAAGTTCCTACAAGTTTTCACATTGACAACCTGATGAACTAATTCGAAGTTGTTTCTCTAGAATAAAACAATGTTCAATCACAACCAACATCATCTACCCACATCACGAACAAAAAAAAAATCATCCACTACTCATCATCATTCATCAACAGACAAATGAGTTGCAATAATACATGGCTACATACATTTACTGCAGTACAGTCACTTCATCTTTCCTCCCGATCTGCCCCTTCTTCTCAATCCATACATGTATTGCAGTACAGTCACTGCTATCTCCGAGAACAAAACAACCTATCAGTGTAGACTGTTTTACGGCCTCATACTCCGAAACGTCTAGCTCCAAATAACATCCCTGAATTGTTAAGCACGTACCCAAAAGCATGGCTCCAGGCAAGAATCAGATGGTCGGTGAGAGCAAAAAAAACCAGGACTTGACGAGACCATATGCACTCGCCTCTTGAGCGCTCGGGAACAGATGCGCGTTGCTGATATTGGCAGACGGAAGCCTTACCAGTTCCTCTCTCTCCTAGTGCGTAGAGATGGTTCTTCCCGGATGCGGTCGCCGGCTAGCCAGAAGAAGCGTCAGGGTTCAGTTTCATCACCACGGACTCAGGCGGCGGCGGCGATCTGTGAAGCTTCGGCGCCGGTGACGAGTTGGCCAGCTCCGGGATTCAGCAATGGGTTGTGTGGATCGGCCAATCCTTTGCACTGTGCATGGAGAAGGCGGTGGCAATTGTCGTAATTTACCAAAAATTGCAGGCAACGTACGATAGGAGGAAGTGTTCCGGCCTGCAGAACACCTTTTTGCCTGTTCCGAGTCCGTAGGCCAATTCCCTGAAGCGTTTCAGATGGATTCCTATAATAACGTTTCACACTTTTTACCGTTTGGTACCGATTCATCAGATTCAGCATAGAAACTGAAACGTTTCTAGTTGCCAAACACCCCCTTATTTCTCGCACAAGCTACGGCGATGCATACTTATTAGCTTTAGCAAAGATGACATCAAATGCCCCGAGAAGCAAACTAGCAATATATACTTCTCATCTCCACAATGATCTTCCTTGATGCAACAATGTCATGCCCGGTTATTGAAAGGATGAACAGACGCTAACCACATGTACGCCAGGATCAGTTAAATCGTACATGCATTGACTAAAGTGAAATACCATTACATAGCCATGTTCGATTACATAATAAGTCTTACAATATGACTCGAAGGTCTACAAATACACACCACTAACCTATTTACATCATCTAAACTATTTACAAAGTCCAAACTACGGCGGAAGAATAGATAGATAGATAGGGCTCCATCTTCACAGGCAGTCGCGCGAAGGATCGCCAGCCAAGATCATGTTCTCTGGGTTGACGAAGAAATCTTCCGGTGCCGCTTCTTCTTCATATTCTGAAGGGGAAGGTAAGCGCATGAGTACATAGAGTACTCAGCAATTGTGGGAAGAGGATGACATGAAAGGCTAGAACAAGGATAGGCCAATTATGGCTTAAGCACTATGCTTAGAAGCTAACCTTAGCTTTCAATTATCAATTTAATAACAGATAAATATTCCAACACATAATGATGATGATAAAGATAACTTGAATCATAAATAACCACCATTTCCCAACCATAAACTAATTATGAACTGGCCCCAAGCCGCTCTTGTCCGTGAGCATGGCTGTCATGACAATTTTCCAAATCTTTGCAGAGAGTGTACCCTTTACATGGTCTTTACAAAGGTACTCCCAACTAGTGCTAGCCCACTGTGGTTTCACCGCTGAGGTATTTCTAGAGTAACCCTCCACCTCAGAAGCCCCCTCTTGAGCCTTGCGGTTCCCAGAGCAGTAGCCCTGCATCATTCCCCGCACCATCCAATTACTAGCATTTTGTCGGGAGAAACCTAATTAATTGACTAAGTCGCCCCATCTCAGTCTCGTGGTGGTACTATAAAGCTTAGTGTCTTCCTCCATAAACTGGTCCTTAGAATCTGGTGGTGCTAAACCCAATCACAGGTCTCGTGCAAACTGCACCATACCAAATCTATCCAACCACCAGATTCCTATCAACTACTATTGTGTTTCCATCATGATTAAAGTAACCATAAAGTATACTATATTTCATATGTATGCAATTTCGTTCTCAAAGTCTAAGCATGGCCAAGCATAATCAAAACCTATCTACTTCCCAACCCAATCCAGGTGACAATGAATTATATGGAACGGGGCATGTAACATGAAATAGGACATCATTTTATTTAGCATGCAACTAACTAACATCCTAAAATTGGTACAATATGGTCAAGGGCACTTTCCTTCTTCGAAGACTTGGTTGTCGTTGAAGACTTGGTCTTGGAGGTTAAAAGCTGGTTCGTAGTACGATTCTAAATATATTGCCAAAGCATGGAAAAAAGAAATAAAAGCTAAATAAGTATATAGCACAATGCATGGCATCACAACATTCACATAAGCATAAAATCCTACACTAATGCATCCCTACAAAGCATTTATTATTTTACATAGCCAAAAATATGCATCTAATGTTTATTTTACATTTTTAGGATTTATTTATGGACTAAAATCATTTTTATTGAATTTTCTATGGCCAAAATATATTTTAAAACATTTTTAATGAATTTTATATGGTCAAAGTATATTTTATGTGCACTCTACAATTTTATCACAGCATAAAAAAGAATTTATACTAATTTTCCTACTGTTTTTATATTTATTTTACCATTTTTATCAATTTCCTACACATTAAATACACCTCTATATATTATTTAGCAATTAAATTGAACATCAGGGGCTAGGTGGTAAATTTTCTATACTAAACAGGGGCTAAAAACATTATTCAATAAAATTTCAAGGGTTAGATTCAATATTTTCTTTGTTTAACCTAATTATAGAGAGTTCAGGGGCTAGATTGCTAAAATAAAGATTAAAACATGATTAACTTAGAATCTAGGGGTAGCTTGTAAATTTTCGAGGGCCTGAGTGCAAAAGCCGCGGCGGGAAAAGAGTTTTAAACGTGGCTGGTCAATTTCAAAATGGACGCACAAGATTTAAATAAATCGAATCGGTACGTGGGATCTAATCTCAGCCGTTCAGTTAAAACCAATGGCCGAGATGCGGCCACATTGGCCTCAGCGACATTGGCCACGCGCGCGCGGCGGCGCTCGGCGCCTGGGGTGGCGGACCTCACTGGCGTTGGCCAATTCGGCCAAAACGCCCCGTATTCTATGCGTCTTCTATGCAAACCGAAAGAGGAGGAGAAAGGGAAAACACCTCGGGTGTTTTCGGGGTTCGAAGAGGGTCGGAAAGGAGTCGGCGACAAGGGGCGGTGAAAGTTGCCTAGAGGGGGGGTGAATAGGCTAATCGACCTGCAAATGACTTAATAAAACGAGATTAAATAACAGGGGGCGGACTAGTCCGGTCAGGGGGCGGACTAGTCCGGTCAGCTTGCGTGAATAACCCTAAAAGGATGTTTCTAGCAAGTTTTAGGGAATTTTTTCTTTGCTACAAGTGAGTATATGTTTAAGTCAAGTTGAGCAACAACCTACACAAGAGCAAGTCAAGTTTCCACAAGTTTGTAGCAATGCGGAGTATGAAACGAGACTACCAACCCTAGAACAAAGTAATCAATAGAATGAATGCGAAGAACACAAGGGGGCAAGGATTTTATCCCGAGGTTCGATTCCACACAAGGAATCTACGTCCCCGTTGAGGAGTCCACAAAAGGACCGGGTCCAACAACCCTTCCCTGACCAAGTTTACTGCACGGGCCTAACTTGGTTCTCCACTAATCACAACGGTGATTACAAAGTTCGTTGGGGCTTCTCACAAACTGAGGCTCCCACACCACAAAGATGATCAACACAATAAAGCAAACTCAATACACAGCCCACAAAGACTCAACGAGTGCAAGAGATCAAACCGGGAGCACAAGCGCGATGTTCTTCCTCTTCTTCACCTCACTAAACCCTAATCCACTCAAGAATTAGTTTTAGAGGGAAAGTAGGCAAGATGGAGGCTTAGGAGTGCTCCAAGTTGGCTGTGGCGGCGCTAGGGTTTGAGTTTTTCCAAGGGTATTCGAAATGAGGCCGGGGGTCCCCTTTTTATAGGGGTCCCAAGCCCAATCTGCTGACTTCAGCAAAAGGGCGGACTAGTCCGGCCACTGGCCCGGACTAGTCCGGCCTAGGGGACCACTGACCTCTTTGTCAGGTCCCGACAGCTGACACACTATCGTCACGCTACCCGCCAAACTTCAAATTCAAACGGTCACTTCCAGAACGGACTAGTCCGGTCAACACCGGACTAGTCCGATCTCACACAGAGCCTTTTGCTCCGTGTGAAAACGGACTAGTCTGAGGACCACGGACTAGTCCGGCCCCTAGGGCGGACTAGTCCGGTCCTCCCAGACTTAGCCACAGAAGCACCTTTTCCTAGCCAACCCGGACTAGTCCGGCCCCACGGGCGGACTAGTCCGTTCTCACTCAGGACCTCTTGGTCCGGTCCAAAACGGACAAGTCCGTGATTTTGGGACTTCATCCCCAAAACCCACTCACAGCTACCCGGACTAGTCCGGCCACAAACGGACTAGTCCGATCTCAGTCAGACCCTTCTGGTCCGGCCAGAAACGGACTTGGCCGGCCAGGAACGGACTAGTCCGGCCACCTGCACGGACTAGTCCAGCCCTACGGCCAGACCACTCATTCACTCATCTCTTTCATAGGTTTGACCTCTAAACCACTTTGAGCTCCCAAACTTGATCTCAATGCACTTTACACACACACCCTCCTATTACTACGGCTAGTCTAACTCAATCACGCTAGAAACCCTAGTTTCTACGCTTTGAGTTGACTCTGTTTCCTTCCTTTTCCTTTTTGAGGGTTTGCGTCTCCGATTGAGTCTTCACCTGTGCTAAGATCACTTGAGCTCATTAGCGACTTAATTGTCGCCATCAATCATCCAAAACCCACGGGGAACCTAGATGCACTTTCAATCTCCCCCTTTTTGGTGATTGATGACAACACATTAAGTCCTTCACAAATAAGAGTATAAAGTTTTGGTTTTCATAACATGTGTGCGTATGAATGACTCCCCCTCAAGGTATGCAACATGTAAAAGAGGTGGAGGAGTTCTTTCATACCCACACACGTTATGGTGGGGTGCCTACGTGATGTGCTCAACAATTGTGACAAGACATAAAGAGCATCAATATAATCAAAAGATTGACAATAATAGCATTATATTGATATTAAGCAACATTAACAGGTCTTGCACAAATGTAAACATCCAAGAGCAAGAATATATTACAAAACAAGTCCACAAATCACAAACACGCCCACAAATGATTAACTCCCCCTTAACTCTCCCCCTTTGGCATCAAGGCACCAAAAAGGAAAAGAAGGGAGGAAACTAAGACCTAAGAACTAGTCCTCGTCTTCGCCACTTCCACTCTCCGTGGCCTCGGAATCTTCGACGTCGTCCTCATGATCCTCGGCATCATCGTCGTCGTCGTCGGAGTTCCTTGCCGAGGGAGCAGCCCGAGAGGAGCTTCCATCCTCTTGGAGCTGGGCGAGCTCATCGGCGGTGAAGTTGGGGAATGGAGTGATCTCCCCATCACTCACCTCCGGAGAGGACATCGGGACCTCCAGCTTGTCGCACACCGCCTTAAGGTATTTTTCTTGACGCTTGTGTGCCCTTTGAGCGCGAATCTCTTGCTTCCGGCAAGAAGTGAAGATCGCCTTGAAGCATTTGAAGAAGGCACTCATTGATTGAGGCGGAGGCGGAGACGGAGGTGCCACGGGGCGAGATGGAGGATCCGCATTCTTGCGACGAGGGGGAACAGGGACATTCGGGGGCTTCTGAGGACGAAGCGGGCGATGCGACACGTCCTTGACAAAGGTCACGCCCGACACCTTCTCAATGAGGCACATGATATAGGGGGCATACCCGCAAGCACGGTTGGGAGTGTGCGAGATGTTGAAGATGTCGTCGAAGATGTAATCGACGAGGTTGAACTTCGCTTCCCCATCGATCAGAAGTAGTAGGTGCCTCAGGTTCCCTTGAATCACCCCAGCATCACCGTCCTTGGGTGCAATGGTCCTCCTAAGTATACGGTTCAGGATGCTGTAGAATGGCTTGATGTTCCGAGCTAGTCCGGCATCAAACGGGAGATGGCTTGGATACATGTAAGCCAGCTCCTCACGATCCACTGCCTTGAGGTTCGAGATAATGATCTCGTGGTCCATGTAAGCCTCAAGACCAAGGATCCTTGCAAACTCAGCATAGGTGACAGAGTATTGTTCACCATGAGTCATCCAAATTATCCTCCTGTCACCTGAGCTTGTGAAATAGATTGTGGAGTAGAATTGGAGAATAACTTCCACATTCCAATCATATTTGAAGCCCATGATCTTCTTGAGATCATGGCGCTCGGCAGCTTCAATCACGGCATCAAAGGCCGAGTGCTCCTTCTTCGCCATATAGTCCCAGTCCACCCACTGAGCCTCTATCACTGGCTTATTCATTTGTTGGTAGACTAGCCTGTAATAGTCACAATGGAAGTCACACCAGAATCTGGGATCTGACGTGCTCCTCTCAAACTTGTAGACCTTTTCTTCCCTTAGCCTCCTGGCCTTTTCAGCCCCTTTGCCATGAAATACATTAGCAGACAATTCCTTCTGTCTGTTGGGATTCCTCTCTGGTGTGTGAACTTCAAGTGGGCCAATGGAGGTGGCTTTCCCTTTCTCTTTGATCACAACACCTCCAGCTGCCTTCTTTGATGACATCTTGACAGCTGGCTTTTTCTTCTTTGGCTCGACAGGAGCCGGAGCCTTTCCCTTCTTCGGGTCACGCTCAACCCGAGGCTCAGCTTCCATTTGAGCTGGCTCCTTGCCCTTCGCCTTCTCGCCAACGGTGACGAGCTTCTTTCTCTTGGGGGCACTGGCCTCAGCAGGCCTGGAGTTGTGTGCCTCCCTGTCCTCTCTTTTCTTCTTTCGCAGCTCATTCAGTGATTCTGCGGTGGCACGGGCAATGGCTTCATCCTCATTGTAGATGCTCGCAGCCACCTTGGATGCTTCGAGTGCCTTGAGCTTTCTTTCCTCCTTGGCCTTCTGCGCCTCCATTAGCGCAGCCTTAGTCCGAGCCTCGGCAATTTGGGCCTTGGTACGCCCCTCGAGGTTGACACGCGGAGGAGAGCGCTCAGAGTTCGACATTCTGTGCAAAGGATGGAGAGAGGAAGATATGAGCCTAGGAAGAAGAAGTATTGCCGAAAAGATCTCGAGAACCAACTAGAAGTAGGGTTTGCCCTGTGCAAACCGGACTTGTCCGCCCCAGGGGCGGACTAGTCCGCCTGCCGGACTTGTCCGCCTGGTGGCCGGACTAGTCCGGGTTACACAGGAAGAACCCTAACCCTAATCGATTCATCGAAAAATTTGTGAACCAATGCGCAATACTCCTAGGCTATGATCGCAAGGGTGTATAGAACAACATTAATGAAGGTGTTCCTATCAAAAACTTGAAGAATCAAGAATGGGGCTAGTTTTTGAGGAACGGTGAAATACCTTCAAAAATCCGCTTGAGTCGTCGAAATCGGCGTGGATCTCGAAGGTGGAGCGTGGGGAAGTGATCCCTCACTCCCAAGGACTTCGATGCGCGGATTGGAGTTGAGTTTTGGTGGTTGGAGCGCAAAATCGCCGATTTGGGGGCGGTTGTGCGCGCGTGGAAGCTTGAGAGTCAAGTGAGAGAGAGAGAGAGGGGTCCGAGCCGCCTGGGGGTTTAAGTCCCCAAGGGCCGGACTAGTCCGGTTGAGGGGCCGGACTAGTCCGGTCTGCGGACCAGACCCAGACTAGTCCGGGTCCGGACTTGTCCGGTGGAAGGCCGGACTAGTCCGGTGTGCGGACTAGCCGCGGACTAGTCTGACCCGGACTTGTCCGGCCATAGGGGCGGACTAGTCCGGTTCAGCTGGGCTGAAAAACAATATATTTGGGTTTTGCCCATAAAGATAAGTCCTTTTGGACAGATATAGCAAGGAAAACATGACAAACAAGATTATGAGTCAATAAAGAACAACTTATGACATTTTCATGAAGAAAATAGATTTCTCAAACAAATTTGAGGAGAAATCAACATAGAGAGGAGTTTTTCGAAATGTGGCTCAAAATATATGAGGAATGTGGTTTAAGCCACGTTCCGAGAATCCAACACGTTGAGCTCACTTCTTAGCTCACAGAAACGCTTCTCGTCAAGAGGCTTTGTAAAGATATCCGCGAGTTGATGTTCCGTCCTCACATGAGAAATCACAATATCTCCCTTCATTGAGTGATCTCGCAAGAAATGGTGTCGAATATCTATGTGTTTGGTTCTAGAGTGCTCCACCGGATTATGGGCTATCTTGATGGCACTCTCGTTGTCACACAAGAGTGGAATGTTGCGCAAGTTAATCCCATAATCCCTAAGAGTTTGTCGCATCCAAAGAAGTTGTGCACAACAACTTCCGGCTGCAACATATTCCGCTTCGGCGGTGGAGAGAGCAATAGAGTTTTGCTTCTTAGAGGACCAAGACACAAGAGATCGACCTAAGAATTGACACGTACCCGATGTGCTCTTCCTATCAACTTTGCACCCCGCATAGTCCGCATCAGAATATCCGATGAGGTTAAACTTGGATCCTTTGGGGTACCAAAGTCCTAGGGTAGGTGTGTGTACAAGATATCTCAAGATCCTTTTAACGGCGGTCAAATGACAAGCCTTGGGTGCTGCTTGAAAGCGTGCACACATACACACACTTAGCATGAAATCGGGCCTAGATGCACAAAGATAGAGAAGTGATCCGATCATAGACCTATATAGCTTTTGATCCACACTTGGACCGTCCTCATTTAGGTCTAGGTGTCCATTTGTCCCCATAGGGGTTTTGATGGGTTTTGCTTTGTCCATGTCAAACTTTTTTAGAATATCTTGAGTATACTTAGTTTGACTTATGAACGTCCCTTCTTTGAGTTGTTTCACTTGAAATCCTAGAAAGAACTTCAACTCACCCATCATGGACATTTCAAACCTCTCCGTCATTATCTTGGAGAACTCGTCACAAAACACCTTATTTGTGGAACCAAATATGATGTCATCCACATATATTTGGCACACAAAAAGATCCTCGTTGAAGTGCTTTGTGAAAAGGGTATAATCCGCTTTTCCTATCCTAAAACCATTTTCAACTAGAAAGTCTCTTAAGCACTCATACCAAGCTCTAGGAGCTTGCTTGAGACCATAAAGAGCCTTTCGCAATTTGTAAACATGGTTAGGATAGTTTTGATCTTCAAACCCTGGAGGTTGCTCTACATAAACTTCTTCCTTGATTGGGCCATTAAGGAATGCACTCTTAACATCCATTTGGTAGAGTTTGAAGTCATGATGAGTAGCAAAGGCTAATAGTATCCGAATTGACTCAAGCCTAGCTACGGGGGCAAATGTCTCATCAAAATCCAATCCTTCAACTTGTGAGTATCCTTTTGCCACAAGTCGTGCCTTGTTCCTAGTTACCACGCCATGCTCATCTTGTTTGTTGCGAAACACCCACTTGGTTCCAACAACGTTAGCTTGAGGGCGCTTGACAAGCTCCCAAACCTTGTTCCTTTCAAAGTTGTTGAGCTCCTCTTGCATGGCAACTACCCAATCCGGATCCCTTAAGGCATCTTCAACCTTATGTGGTTCCAAGGATGAGACAAAAGAGAAATGCTCACAAAAGTTTGCAACATGTGAGCGTGTTGTTACTCCTTTTGTGATATCTCCTAGAATGTTGTCAACGGGATGGTCCCGTTGAACACTTTGATGAACACGAGGATGCGGGGGTTGACCTCTTGAATCACTTGCTTCATCTTCTTCACTTTGGTCTCCCCCTTGATCCATGCCTCCCCCTTGATCTTCATTCTCATTATCACTTTGGGAAGCATCTAGAGGGTCTTCAACTTGTCCAATGGGGTTTTGACCTACTTCATAGAGAGGATGGTCACTTGAACTTTGAGATGGTTCTTATGGGCGAACATCTCCAAGTGCCATTTTCCTTAGAGCTTCTAGTGGAGGTTCCTCTTGATCAAGGGCATGTTGATCAACCTGCTCCACTTGAGAGCCATTGGTCTCGTCAAACACTACGTCACGTGCTACTTCAACAATTCCGGAGGATTTGTTGAACACACGGTACGCATGAGTGTTTGAGTCATATCCAAGCAAGAAACCCTCATCGGACTTTGAAGCAAACTTCGAAGTCCTAGGCTTCTTGTTGAGGATATAGCACTTGCTACCAAAGACCCGAAAGTAAGAAACATTAGGTTTCTTACCAATGAGAAGCTCATAAGGAGTCTTCTTGAGGAGGCGATGAAGGTACAATCGGTTCACGGCATGGCAAGCGGTGTTAACCGCTTCCGCCCAAAACCGGTCCGATGTTTTGTACTCATCTAGCATCGTCCTTGACATCTCAATAAGCGTCCTATTCTTTCTTTCGGCTATGCCATTTTGTTGTGGAGAATAGGGAGCGGAAAACTCATGCTTGATGCCCTCCTCATCTAGGAACTCTTCTACTTGCATGTTTTTAAATTCGGTGCCATTGTCACTTCTTATAGCCTTTATCCTCAAGGTGAACTCATTTTGAGCTCTCCTTAGGAATTTCTTGAGGACACCGGGGGTTTCACTCTTATCATGCAAGAAGAACACCCAAGTATATCTAGAGAAGTCATCAACGATGACTAGACCATACTTGTTGCCACCGATGCTAATGTAAGCAATGGGGCCAAAAAGATCCATATGGAGTAACTCCAAAGGTCTAGTTGTCGTCATGACATTCTTAGAGGGGTGTTGAGCTCCTACTTGCTTTCCCGCTTGGCACGCACCACATGGCCTATCCTTTTCAAATACCACATCCTTTAGGCCACGAACGTGCTCTCCTTTAAGGAGTTTTTGAAGGTTCCTCATCCCAACATGGGCTAGCCTTCTATGCCAAAGCCATCCCATGTTGGCTTTTGCCATTAAGCATGTGTCAAGTTGAGCTTTATCCGTGGTGAAATCCACAAGATAGAGCTTTCCCTTGAGCACTCCCTTAAAGGCTATTGAGTCATTACCCTCTCTCAGAACATTCACACCCTCACTAGAAAAGACACACTTATATCCTTTATCACAAAGCTGTGATATGGATAGGAGATTATAGTATAGGGAATCAACATGCAAAACATTTGATAAAGTATGCAAAGATGAGATAGCAATTTTACCGGAGCCAAGGATTTTCCCTTGGCTATTATCCCCAAAGAAGATTCCTTCACTTGGGTCCTCGTTCTCCTCATACTCTATGAACATGCTCCTCTCTCCGGTCATGTGGTTGGTACATCCGCTATCCAACACCCATTTCGATCCACCGGAGGAGTATGCCTACAAAACAAGTTTATGCCTTCCTTTTAGGTACCCAAGCTGAGTTGGGTCCTTTCACGTTAGTAGTTAGGCATTTGGGCACCCACACGCAAGGCTTGGGGCTCTTGCGGAGTGGCCCAACATATCTAGCAAACACTTTGCCGTGTTTGTTCCTCTTTAGCACATAGGATGCATCAAAATCATGAAATAGAGGATGCAATTCAGATTTAGGCAATTTGTTGCTAGAGGGTGAGTTCTTTTCAATTTTAGTTAGTGATGAACTCCCCTTAACAAAGACAATCATGTCTTTGCCATACTTGGAGGTTTTGGCGTTATGCCTTCCACCTCTAGTATAGCCAAGACCATCCTTGACATGGGGAGGTCTTGTGTTGGTGTATGCACTTCGTGCATACGCCACCTTCTCCTTGTCAAAGATGGCACCCTTAGGTGCTTGTTTGCCTTGCACTAAGTTGAGTTCATCCTTAAGTTTAAGGATTAAGTTAGAGCACTTGCAAGACGGAGTTGCATTGGATGAGGCCTTTGAGAAGGTTGGGCTCTTAGAGGAAGAGGCTACATTTTTCTTGAGAGACTCAACTTGAGTCTCAAGGATTTTGTTAACTTTTGACAAGTTCCCAAGTTCCTCCTTGAGCTCAATTGTCTTCTCCTCAAGAATTGAACACGTTTTATTACTTAGAGCAAGTTCGTGTTCCAATGCCTTGCTCTTCTCTCTTTCGAGCTCAAGGAGCTCATCAAGCTCTCGACACCTCTCCTTCTCAAGGATGAGCATGTCCTCTTGTCTATTGATGAGATCCTCCTTCTCAAAGATCTCATCCATAAGCAATTTCATCCTTCGCAAGGTGCTTTTGCTCATGTCCTTAAACATGTGTTCATTTTCACTAGCACTATCAAATTCATCTTGCGAGGAAGTTGTGGAGGAGGGATGAGATGTTACCTTTCTCCTTCCCTCCTTTGCCATGAGGCAAGTAGGTTTGTAGTCGTCGTTGAGGTTGGGGAAGAGCTTGCTTCCTTTGGAGCTCCTCCCGATGGCTATGGTAGCCATCTTCTCCTCTTCTTCTTCGGAGGAGGATTCATCGTTAGAGTCCCACTCCTTCCCCAAGTGTGCTTGTCCGGAGGGCCTCTTCTTCTTGAAAAATTTCTTGTCTTGAGGCTTGCCCTCCTTCTTCTTCTTCGCTTCTTCATGTGGGCAATCAGCGATGAAGTGCCCATACTCGCCACAATTGTAGCAAGACCTTTTTGATTTGGGCCTTGCTCTTTCCTTCCCTTTGCCCTCATGGTTGTATCCACCTTTCTTCCTCCTCATCATTCTCCTGAACTTGTTGATGAAGAAGGCCTCTTCCTCATCGGTGTCGAGGCTCTCCTCATCACTTTCTTCTTGCTCCTTTGAAGAGGGCGTTGCCTTGAGTGCAACGTTCTTCATCTTGGAGGCGGTGAACTTTTGGAGGTCGTTGTAGAAGAGCGCCTCCTTCTCCATGATTTCATGGTTGATGATCCTCCCAAGGACCTCCTCCGGGGTCATTTGAGTGAACCCCGGGCTTTCCCGAATCATGGAGCACAGAGAGACGTTCCTAGGCATGAATGCCCGGATCATCCTCTTCACCACCTCGTGGTCGGTCCACTTGGTGCAGCCATATGATCGGCTCTTGTTGATAAGCACCTTCAACCGGTTGTACATGTCTTGGGGGGATTCACCATCCAAGATGGCGAATCTCCCAAGCTCTCCTTCGATGAGCTCGATCTTGGCCTCCTTGACCACCCGATTTCCTTCATGCGCCGTCTTGAGGGTGTTCCATATGTCTTTGGCCACTTCAAGACCATCGACACGGTTGAACTCATCTCTAGAGAGAGATGAGATGATCACACCCGCAGCTTGAGCGTTGCAGTGGATGAGGATGGCTTGTTCTTGAGTTATGTTGTCCTCATCCTTTGGAATCTCCACCCCGGTCATGACAATTTGCCACAACGCTGGGTTGAGTGACACGAGGTGGATCTTCATGTTGTGTTTCCACATACCGTAGTCCGTTCCATCGAATTGGGGAGGTTTCCCCAATGGGATGGACAGGTAGTGGTTGTTGGCGGCAAGGCGTTCATAGTTGAACCCTTGCCGGTTGTAGTTGGCTCCGCCACCACCACTTGATTGGTTTGACGGATCAATCTTGGAGATGTTCAACTTCTCCCGGAGCTTCGCCTTGAGTTGGCGAGCCTCCTCATCGTCCGTTGGCTTATCTTGATAAGCCAACGTCTCCTCACGGGTCGCCTCGTAGTTGCTGCTCGATGCATCGTCATTCACCACTCCGGCCATCTCTCCGAGTTGTTAGACTCTTTGTGGAGAGTCCTGCTCTGATACCAATTGAAAGTTGCCTAGAGGGGGGGTGAATAGGCTAATCGACCTGCAAATGACTTAATAAAACGAGATTAAATCACAGGGGGCGGACTAGTCCGGTCAGGGGGCGGACTAGTCCGGTCAGCTTGCGTGAATAACCCTAAAAGGATGTTTCTAGCAAGTTTTAGGCAATTTTTTCTTTGCTACAAGTGAGTATATGTTTAAGTCAAGTTGAGCAACAACCTACACAAGAGCAAGTCAAGTTTCCACAAGTTTGTAGCAATGCGGAGTATGAAACGAGACTACCAACCCTAGAACAAAGTAATCAATAGAATGAATGCGAAGAACACAAGGGGGCAAGGATTTTATCCCGAGGTTTGATTCCACACAAGGAATCTACGTCCCCGTTGAGGAGTCCACAAAAGGACCGGGTCCAACAACCCTTCCCTCACCAAGTTTACCGCACGGGCCTAACTTGGTTCTCCACAAATCACAACGGTGATTACAAAGTTCGTTGGGGCTTCTCACAAACTGAGGCTCCCACACCACAAAGATGATCAACACAATAAAGCAAACTCAATACACAGCCCACAAAGACTCAACGAGTGCAAGAGATCAAACCGGGAGCACAAGCGCGATGTTCTTCCTCTTCTTCACCTCACTAAACCCTAATCCACTCAAGAATTAGTTTTAGACGGAAAGTAGGCAAGATGGAGGCTTAGGAGTGCTCCAAGTTGGCTGTGGCGGCGCTAGGGTTTGAGTTTTTCCAAGGGTATTCGAAATGAGGCCGGGGGTCCCCTTTTTATAGGGGTCCCAAGCCCAATCTGCTGACTTCAGCAAAAGGGCGGACTAGTCCGGCCACTGGCCCGGACTAGTCCGGCCTAGGGGACCACTGACCTCTTTGTCAGGTCCCGACAGCTGACACACTATCGTCACGCTACCCGCCAAACTTCAAATTCAAACGGTCACTTCCAGAACGGACTAGTCCGGTCAACATCGGACTAGTCCGATCTCACACAGAGCCTTTTGCTCCGTGTGAAAACGGACTAGTCTGAGGACCACGGACTAGTCCGGCCCCTAGGGCGGACTAGTCCGGTCCTCCCAGACTTAGCCACAGAAGCACCTTTTCCTAGCCAACCCGGACTAGCCCGGCCCCACGGGCGGACTAGTCCGTTCTCACTCAGGACCTCTTGGTCCGGTCCAAAACGGACAAGTCCGTGATTTTGGGACTTCATCCCCAAAACCCACTCACAGCTACCCGGACTAGTCCGGCCACAAATGGACTAGTCCGATCTCAGTCAGACCCTTCTGGTCCGGCCAGAAACGGACTTGGCCGGCCAGGAACGGACTAGTCCGGCCACCTGCACGGACTAGTCCGGCCCTACGGCCAGACCACTCATTCACTCATCTCTTTCATAGGTTTGACCTCTAAACCACTTTGAGCTCCCAAACTTGATCTCAATGCACTTTACACACACACCCTCCTATTACTACGGCTAGTCTAACTCAATCACGCTAGAAACCCTAGTTTCTACGCTTCGAGTTGACTCCGTTTCCTTCCTTTTCCTTTTTGAGGGTTTGCGTCTCCGATTGAGTCTTCACCTGTGCTAAGATCACTTGAGCTCATTAGCGACTTAATTGTCGTCATCAATCATCCAAAACCCACGGGGAACCTAGATGCACTTTCAGGCGGTGGCAAACAACGTCAGCACCCATCGATTCCGGCAAAACCTCGGCGATCTCTCTGCGAAACTTTGCCCGGTGTGCTCCTGGAGTCACGGCAAAGCGATTAGAGGTAGGAAGGGAGGGAGACAACTGTTGATTAGCTGGAAACAAGTGCGACGGACCATGGTGACAGCGAGGCTAGGGTTAGGTGCGGAGGGGGAGAAAGAGAGGGGTGGGTGGCGATTTTATAGAGGGGAAAGGGGCAGTGTTTGGCGGTGCGTGCGATTGGCGGTTCCTCGGCTTGATTGCACGCGCGGAACGGCGATTGGAAGAGGTGGGGGGGTGGCGCGACACGAGACAGAGGGAGAGCGGCGGTTGCTAGGGGAAGAAGATGACGAGTGGGGCTGGTGGGTCAGATAGAGGAAGAGAGGGAGGGGGGTTGTTGGGCCGCGGTGGGAAAAAAGGAAAATGGGCCCAAGGTAAGGTTATGGCCCAATAGGGGGTTTTATTCCTTTTCTTTTTCTTTTTCCTTTTCTTTAATTTTGATTTGATTTCAAATTTAAATTTCAATGAATTCTACTCGTTTGAATTCAAATTTCACAATTATGCACAAACAAATGCACTTTATTCAATTCATTTTTTTTACAAATTTTTGGATGTTACAACTCTACCCCATTAAAAGGAATCTCGCTCTCAAGATTCGGACGTCCTAAGAGAAAAGATGAGGGAACTCGGCCTTGAGATCTTCTTCTCTTTCCCATGTTGCTTCTGCCTTCGAGTGATGCTTCCATTGAACTTTGCACATGCGAATGACTTTGTTTCTGGTAACCCTTTCTTATGTCTCAAGTATCTTGACAGGTTGTTCTACATAGGACAAATCTTCTTGTACATCTACCGCTTCCATAGGTTATTGTTCCTGAGGCACTCTTAAACACTTTTTAAGTTGCGACACATGGAACACATTATGTACATCTGACAAGTGCGGTGGGAGCTCAAGCTGATAAGCCACTTCACCTCATCATTCTAATATTTTGAACGGACCAATGTAGCGATGTGACAACATGCCTTTTACTTTAAATCTTCTCAACCCTCTCACGGGTGACACTTTTAAATACACATAATCACCAACCTCAAATGTTAGATCACGTCTTCCAGTATCCGCATAACTCTTCTGTCTTGTTTGAGCCGCCCTTAGATTCTTCCGAATTTCTTGTACTTGTCTTTCAACCTCTTTCAATACATCAGACCCAAAAACTTGTCTTTCTCCAGTCTGATTCCAAAACAATGGTGTTCTACATTTCCACCCATACAATGCTTCAAATGGAGACATTTTCAAACTAGCTTGATAACTGTTGTTATAAGAAAACTCGGCATACGGCAGATTCTTGTCCCAATTTTGGCCATTCTTCAAGGCACATGCTCTCAACATATATTCCAGAATCTGGTTGGTGTGTTCCGTCTGACCATCAGTCTGAGGATGGTACGCCGAGCTGAAATTTAAACGGGTATCCATTGATTCATGCAACTTCTGCCAGAATCTTGAGGTAAATTGAGTGCCTCGATCTAAGATTATCTTCTTGGGGACTTCATGTAAACATACAATTCTGGATATGTACAATTCCGCCAACTTGGGACCATTATAGGTTTCCTTCACAGGGATAAAGTGAGCAACTTTGGTCAAACGGTCCACTATAACCCATATAGAGTCATATTCAGAATGAGTCCTTGGTAGTCCCATAATGAAATCTATACTGATTTCTTCCCACTTCCATTCTGGCACTTTAATTGGTTGTAGCAACCCTACTAGTCTTTGATGTTCCGCCTTAATTAGTTGACATGTATCACATAAGGCCACATATTTCGCTACATCTCGTTTCATTCCATGCCACCAATATCGATCTTTAAGATCTTGATACATCTTCGTGCTTCCGGGATGAATGGAGTATGATGAGTCATGAGCTTCTCTTAGTATCAACTCTCTAATCTCTTTTATATCTGGAACACAGATCCTCTTTCCAAGCCATAGGGTTCCTTGTTCATCCTCTCTAAAGTTTGGAGCTTTTCCCTTCTTCATTAATTGCTTGATCTCCTTGACCTTCTCATCATTCTTCTATCCTTCTCGTATATCACGCTCAAGGGTTGAATCCACTTCCATAGCAACTGCTTCAGTGCTAGACATCATGCATAAGTTTAACCTTGCAAACTCTTCATATAACTGGGGTTGAAGAGCTTGTACTGACAATTTGATACATTGTCCCTTTCTACTTAGAGCATCAACGACCACATTAGCTTTTCCTAGATGGTAGTTGATTCTAACATCAAAAATCATTTATTAATTCCAACCAATGACGTTGTCTAAGGTTGAGATCTTACTGGGTGAATATGTACTTCAAGCTCTTGTGATCAGTGTAGATCTCGGTTCTTTTTCCCATTAGATAGTGTCTCCTAATCTTCAGTGTATGAACAACAGCTGCCAACTCTAAATCATGGGTTGGATAATTCCTCTCATGCTTCCGAAGTTGTCTTGAAGCATAGGCTACAACATGTCCTTCTTGCATTAAGACACATCCTAAACCATGACTTGATATATCACAATAAACAACAAACTCCTTCTACATATCAGGCATCACCAGAACTGGCGCACTGGTTAACCTCTTCTTTAATTGCCGAAACTTACTTTACATTCGGGGGTCCACTTGAAAGCAACTCCTTTCTCAAGTATCTCGGTTAGTGGCCGAGAGATCTTTGAAAATCCCTCGATGAATCGACGATAATGACCAGCCATGCCTAAGAATCTTCGCATATCATGTACACTCTCAGGTGTTTCCCATTGGAGAACATCTGCCACTTTGCCCGAATTCGCTGCTATACCTCCTTCTGATATGACATGACCCAAAAATGATACCTCCTTTAACCAAAACTCACACTTACTAAGTTTGGCATATATCTGATGTTGGCGAAGCTTCTGTAGAGTCATCCTGATGTGCTCTTCATGCTCTTCTTTAGTCTTGGAATAGATAAGTATATCATCGATAAACCCCACTACAAACTTGTCCAAGTATTCAATGATACCTTGTTCATCAGATACATAAAATAGGCAGGAGTATTGGTTAATCCAAATGACATAACAATATATTCATAAAGACCATATCGAGAGAGAAATGCAGTCTTGGGGATGTCCGAGGGTTGAATCTTTAATTGGTGATAACCTGAGCGAAGATCAATTTTAGAGAACACACATGCTCCTCGCAACTGATCAAACAAATCTTCATTCCTTGGTAGTGGATACTTATTCTTGATTTTTACTACATTCAAGGCACGGTAATCCACACACAACCTTCGTGTGCCATCCTTCTTTGGTACAAATATAACTGGTGCTCCCCAAGGCGACGAGCTAGGGCGAATATATCCTTTCCCCTATAACTCCTCAATATGGTCCTTTAGTTCAGCTAGTTGTTTAACATCCATTCTATACGACCTCTTATATATTGGGGCCGTTCCAGACACTAACTCAATGATAAACTCAATCTCTTGATCAGGGGGCGTACCTGGTAAGTCATCTGGAAATACATATGGAAACTCACTTACAACCCTGATGCCTTCTGTACTCTCAAGATGGTTGAGTTGAACCACTGCCTCTTACGTCTGATCTGGCCTAAACTCCACTGTTGTGCCATTTGAATGCGTTAAGCAAACTATACTAGTTGCACAATGAATTACTCCTTGATTCTTTATTAGCCACTCTATTCCCAGAATGATGTATAGTCCTTGTGAGTCCAGTACTATTAGGTTGGCCACAAACACTACCCCCCTTATATTTAGACCCATATTAGGGCATACATGCCTTGCTACCATCTCTCCTCTAGGAGAGTTTATTACCATTGCCCAATTCAAGAATGTAACTATCATGCCATGTTTCTTTACGAAATCTTTGGATATGAAAGAATGTGTAGCACCCGAATCAAACAATACAGTGGCGAGGTGTGAATTAGTGGGAAACATACCAATCACCAAGTCAGGTGCTTCTTGAGCTTGCTCCAATGTCACATGATTGACACATCCTGGTGAGTTCTACTGCTTCTTTGGACAATTGTTAGAGTGTGTCCCATTTCTCCACACTTGTAGCACTGAACTCCAGTAGCATTGTTCTGACCCTTGTTACCTCCTGGTTGGTTCCGCTGTGACTGCCCATTGGGACGGTTAGCTGGTGCTATTGGGCGAGGTGGTTGCATCTGCTGGCAAGGGGGTTGCATTGGTTGGCGTGGAGGCTATTGTTGCTGGCACGTCTGTTGGTTGTATGGTGTTGGTGGACTGTAGGTGGGGTTTGGAAACCTCAGTCCTGAGTAGGAGTTCATAGGATGAGTCATGGGTGTTGCAGGTTGAGGGGCGAAGCGAGGGCGTACATGCTACCAGAAGCATGTCCTTGAGTCAACTTCCTCTTTCTGTCATTATCATCTAACTCTTTCTTTGTCCTCTCTACTTCAAAAGCCTTGTCAACCAACTTCTGAAAGCTGCTATAGTCACTAGAAGACATGGCGAACTTCAACTCCTTATCAAGCCCATTCTTGAAATAGAACTGCTTCTTAGAATCAGTGTCCACATCTACTGGTGCATAGCGAGACAACTGTGTGAATGTGTTCAAGTAAGCTCGCACAGTCATACGTCCCTGCTTTAGCATGAGAAATTCCTCACGTCTTGCCTGGACTTGTCCTTCGGGCACAAAGTGGTTGCGGATGTTAGTCCTGAATTCCTCCCATGTGATATTATCTGGGTTATGATGGGCTTCTGTGAAAGCAGTCCACCAGTCGGCTACAAGTCATTGAAGTTGGTGAGAAGCTAGCAGTACCTTCTCCCTTCCTTCACACTGAATAATTCTCAACTTGCTCTCAAGTGCTCTAAGCCAATCGTCAGCATCCATTGGCTCACTAACTGTGGCAAAGGTGGGTGGATGGGTGTTAAGAAAGTCCCTTAGGAACGACCTAAGCTGAAAGGGTGGTGGTGGTGGTGGAGGGTTGTGTGGTGGTGGTGGTGGTGCTTGTTGCATATTGGTCAGTATTTGGGTGAGATTGTTGAGCAGCTGGGTCTAAATGGCCATCATTTGTTGCATCTGTTGTGCTATTGGGGCTCCTCGAGCACCTCTACCCATCCATCCCGGTAAACCTCCAAGTGCATCCTCTTGGGGTGGAACACCCGACCATAACCTCTGCCTCTACCAGCCATCTGTATAGGGAATAACTGAAACTTTAGAACAATAGGCGAGATATAGAAGAATACACTATGGTAAGACGGTCCCAACTACATGCATAAAGGAGGATATATATATATATATATATATATATATATATATATATATATATATATATATATATATATATATATATATATATATATATAAAGCAAATCCATTAATCATCTAGTGCGAATGTGGACAGGATGCCAAATCATTCCACAACTCGCACAACACACAAGAAAACCTATATACAAAAGAGGTGGATGTAGACAGGATGTCAAGGAATTCCACAACTCACATCGCACACACACACACACCATGAAGCATACCACTAATACAATACCATAGATAACATGACTCAAGACTAGAGAGGGCGCAACTACACGCTCCTACATACTACGGGTAGGTGTCCTGAGTCGTCCAACAGGGTAGGGAGTCTACACCTGCTCGTCTGGGTCCTCATCGGAGTCCTCCTCAGTGTCCTCCTCGGGGTCCTCCTCTGAGTCCTTCGGTGAGCACTCGCGGTGGTCGGGCGAGTCTGGGTCCCAACGCTCACCATCTGACAAGTACTGTGGGGAGTCAGGGTCAGTCGCAGTGATCCTCTGGTAGCGCCGAAGAAGCTGCTTGTGACGGTTAGTGAACTTCCTGCAGTCCTGAAGCTCCTGCTAACAACGCTGGAGTCGTGAGGACAACTCCACAACGTCGTCAACAAGCCTCTCACTCTGAGCGAGGTACAGAGGCCCCTCGACATCGCGTCCAGCGAAGTCTGCTAGGCCAGGAGGGCGCTGAAGGGTGAACGTGTGCTCCATGCGCTCCAGACGGAACCTGTGGGCGTGACTCCAATACGTGGTCGCCTCCCACATAGCGTCCTACTCGGCAGCATGCTGAGAGCTCCTCCAAGCCGGAGAGTAATGCACGTGTTGCAGCTCTGAGTCGTAGTACATTGACAGCTGGCTAGTCCACTCCAGTCCACCAGTAGATGGCACTGAGGCCCTAGTAGTGTGGTAGACGAAGCAAACACGGTACTCACGGTACCCCGCTACACGAAGGAGGGAGCGAAGGAAGCTACGCATCCCCGCTGCAGCACATCCAGAAGAGATCAGCACTGTCTCCCTGCTGGGCGCGTGGGGTGCGGAGCGGCTGGCTAGAGCGTGTCGAGGAACACGACCACCAGTCATCTTGTGTGTCGTCTGCTTGGTGCACACCATCAAACATTTGAAAAGGATAGAGTGAGATCAATAACCAATAAATCAAGTTGGAATAAAAATGATAAGTACAGTAAGGTAAGAAGCACATGGATTGAGGTAGGAAACACAAAGTTTTGGAAATACTATTTTATAAGAAAATAGTATAGTCCTTATTTCGACCATTTCTAATTAGACTTGCGTCCTACGGGCAACCTGGCTCTGCTACCACTTTGTCACGCCCGGTCATCGAAAGGACGAACAGACGCTAACCACATGTATGCCAGGATCAATTGAATCGTACATACGTTGACGAAAGTGAAATACCATTACATAGCCATGTTTGATTACATAATAAGTCTTACAATATGACCCGAAGGTCTACAAATACACACCACTAACCTATTTACATCATCTAAACTATTTACAAAGTCCAAACTACAGCGGAAGAATAGATAGATAGACAGGGCCCCATCTTCACACGCAGCCGCCCGAAGGATCGCTAGCCTAGATCATGTCCTCCGGGTTGACGAAGAAATCTTTCGGTTTCGCTTCTTCTTCATATTATGAAGGGGAAGGTAAGTGCATGAGTACATAGAGTACTCAGCAAGTGTGGGAAGAGGATGAAATGAATGGCTAGAACAAGGATAGGCCAATTATAGCTTAAGCACTATGCTTAGCACCTAACCTTAGCTTTCAATTATCAATTTAATAACAGATAAATATTCCAACACATAATTATGATGATAAAGATAACATGAATCATAAATAACCACCATTTCCCAATCATAAACTAATTATGAACTGGCCCCAAGCCGCTCTTGTTCGTGAGCACGGCTGTCATGACAGTTTTCCAAATCTCTGCAGAGAGTTTACCCTTTACCCACAAGAAGTGATTTCATCCTCTATTGCCAGGTGGACTGAGTAAACCTCCATGTAGCCAGTGGTGATCAACCACATTTCACACTTCCGTAGGTGTGTGGCCAGTAGATCACTACATGGTCTTTACAAAGATACTCCCAACTAGTGCTAGCCCACCGAGGTTTAACCGCTGAGGTATCCCTGGAGTAACCCTCCACCTCAGAAGCCCCCTCTTGAGCCTTGTTGTTCCCAGAGCAGTACTGCATCATTCCCCGCACCATACAATTACTAGGATTTCGTCGGGAGAAACCTAATGAATTGACCAAGCCGCCCCATCTCAGTCTCATGGTGGTACTATAAAGATTAGTGGCTTCCTCCATAAACTGGTCCTTAGAATCTAGTGGTGCTAAACCTAATCCCAGGTCTCGTGCAAACTGCACCATACCAAATCTATCCAACCACCATATTCCTATCAACTACTATTGTGTTTCCATCATGATTAAAGTAACCATAAAGTATAGTGTATTTATAGTATGCAGTTCCATTCTCAAAGTCTAAGCATGGCTAAGCATAATCAAAACCTATCTACTTCCCAACCCAATCCAGATGATAAGGAATTATATGGAACAGGGCATGTAACATGAAATAGGACATCATATTATTTAGCATGCAACTAACTAACATCCTAAAATTGGTACAAGAAGGTCAAGGGCACTTGCCTTCTTCGAAGACTTGGTCTTTAAGTTTAAAAGTTGGGTCGTAGTACGATTCTAAATATATTGCCAAAGCATGGCAAAAGAAATAAAAGCTAAATAAGTATATAACATACAATGCATGGAATCACAACATTCACATAAGCATAAAATCCTACACTAATGCGTCCCTACGATGCATTTATTATTTTACATAGCCAAAAATATGCATCTAATATTTATTTTACATTTTAGGATTTATTTGTGGGCTAAAATCATTTTTATTGAATTTTCTATGGCCAAAATATATTTTAAAACATTTTAATGAATTTTTTATGGTCAAAATATATTTTATGTGCACTCTAATATTTTATTACAGCATAAAAAAGAATTTATACTAAATTTCCTACTGTTTTTATATTGATTTACCATTTTAATCAATTTCCTACACATGAAATACACCTCTAAATATTATTTAGCAATTAAAATAAACATCAGGGGCTAGCTAGTAATTTTTCTATACTAAACAGGGGCTAAAACATTATTCAATAAAATTCCAGGGGTTAGATTCAATATCTCCTTTGTTTAACCTAATTCTAAAGAGTTCAAGGGCTAGATTGCTAAAATAAAGATTAAAACATGATTAACTTAGAATCCAGGGGGTAGCTCATAAATTTCTGAGGGTCTGGGCGCAAAAGCGGCGGCAGGAAAAGGGTTTTAAACGTGGGCCGTCGATTTCAAAATGGACGCACGAGATTTAAATAAACTGAATCGGTACGTAGGATCTAATCTCAGCCGTTTGGTTAAAACCAATGGCCGAGATGCGGCCACGTCGCCCTCGGCGACGCTGGCCACGCGCGCACGGTGGCGCTCGGCGCCCGCGGTGGCGAACCTCGCTGGCGTTGGCCAATTCGGCCAAAACGCCCCCTATTCTATGCGTCTTCGATGCGAATCGAACGAGGGGGAGAAGGGGAGCACACCTCAGGTGTTTTCGGGTTCCGAAGAGGGTCGGAAAGGAGTCGGCGAGGAGGGGCGGCGGCAAACGACGTTGGCACCCGTCAATTCCGGCGAAACCTCGGCGATCTCTCCGCGAAACTTTGCTCGGCATGCTCCTGGAGTCACGGCAAAGCGATTAGAGGGAGGAAGGGAGGGAGATAACCGTCGGTTAGCCGGAAACAAGTGCGACGAACCTTGGCGACGGTGAGGCTAGGGTTAGGCGCGGAGGGGGAGAAAGAGAGGGGTGGGCGGCGATTTTATAGAGGGGAAAGGAGCGGCGGTTGGCGGTGCGCGCGATTGGCGGTTCCTCGGCTTGATTCCATGCACGGCATGGTGGTTGAAAGAGGTGGGCGTGCGGCACGACGCAGGACAGAGGGGGAGCGGCGATTGCTAGTTAAGAAGATGACGTGTGGGGCCGGCGGGTCAGAGAGAGAAAGAGAGGAAGGGGGGTTGTTGGACCGAGGTGGGAAAAAAGGAAAATGGGTCGAAGGTAAGGTTATGGCCCAATACTGGGTTTTATTCCTTTTCTTTTTCTTTTTCCTTTTCCTTTTCTTTACCTTTGATTTGATTTCAAATTTAAATTTCAACAAATTTTACTCGTTTGAATTCAAATTTCACACAATTATGCACAAACAAATGCACTTTATTCAATTCAGTTTTTACAAATTTTTGGATGTTACAAACAACGGCCGGTTACTGTACTTTCCGATATCACATTCCACAAAATGGATTATTTTCAGAAACTGCAAATACACAACAGTCATTTCTAGCATGCACAACGAAACATACTTAGCTTAACAAAGACTATGATATCACTTGCCGCTGAGAAGCAAACCAGCAATAGTTCACATCTGCACGATGATCTTCCCCGTCGCATGGCCGCCGATGCTCTTCTCCCAAGCATCAGCTGCCTTCTCCAACGGATGTAGCGAGTCGATGACAGTCTTGAGCTTCCCTTCCTTCATCAACTCCACCAATAACCTCAAATCCCCCTTTCCAAGACTCAGCACCATCGTTGCTATCTTCTTCCTAGAGAACAGTGTCATAACTGACGCCACGTAGTTCTCGCAACAAGGAGCTACGTCAACGACCCTGCCATGGCTGCTCAGGGTCGGCTTGAACACGGACCACCTGCCGTCGTTCGTGATGTTGATGATGTAATCGTACTTTCTGCCGGACTGGTTCTTGAGCGCCGCTCCTTCGGGGGTCGTGTAGTCCAGCACCTCGTCGGCGCCGAGGCTGCGGACGACGTCGAGGTTGCGCGTGCCACAGGTGGCCGTGACATGGTGGTTCCCGAGCTTCACGAGCTGGACGGCGTATGTGCCGATGCCGCCGGAGGCTGCGGTGATCAGGACGTTTGCCCCGGTGCCTGTGCCGTCGAACTTGGTGCCAATGGCCTTAACGGCTTGGAGAGCAGTGAGGCCGGCAACGGGCAACCCTGCGGCGTCTGCTGCAGGTATGCTGGCGGGGCAGACGACAGTGTCGCGTTCTGATACTGCGACGTACTCTGCGAGGCCACCGGCTTTCTGCCATGACGAGTGGTGAATGGAGTCATGGATTGATAGATGCACATTTAGATGCAGTACGCCGCCAAAATTTAAACACACAGTAGCTTTGGTCATAAAACTGAGACCAGACGAAAATTAAACTGATGGCTAGGACGTCAGAACTTACCACGAAGAATATTTTGGACAGGACATAGTCACCAACTTTGAATTCACGTACTGCAGAACCGATCTCAACAATCTCTCCAGCAACATCAGATACTGTTTCACAAGTACAGATAAGAGTGGTTAGGTTGGACCTTAAAACCTATAAATATTTTGGTGAATCTGAATATTTGCATTTAAAGGAGTTCGTTACCTCTAAATAAAAACACAAGAACGGAATAGTATTAGGTGAACAGAGATCATATCGTTGAATTAGTATTGATGATATTATTATTAAAGTGCATCCATTCATACCTGGGATAAACGGAAATCTGGGCAGAAAGGGACGAAGAAGCCCATTCTGAATACGCCAATCAGCAGGGTTGATGCTTACTGCTTGAACTTTTATAAGGACTTCATTTTGCTTCGGTGAAGGGACCGAGACTTGCACATGCTGCGCCAAGTACAAATTTCTTATACTTTTATTTTGGTCTGTTTTCTTGTTCTATGAAATAAAGTACAAACAAAAATGCTTATATATACGCACGCAAGCCCGGCCCCCTCTGAGTGCGAGTATGTACGGCCTACGCTTTTGAATGTGCCCATAATCATGAAATTAAAAGGCTTGAAGTGAGATGGATAGATTTCATAACAAACTGGTAAGCTATGCTTAGTTTGTGATTTGAATAAGCTTCAATTCCGGAAAGGATGGATTGGAAGCGCCCACATTTGCAATTTTAAAAGCACTTTGACATGGCATGATTCAGACTTCTAAAGATATTTGGGGCCTGCAGTTTTTATTTGGAACGATGAGCCCCACTTCCACCTAATCTTGTAAAGTCAAATCCGGATCCCTTTTCCCACAAAGCTCTATCCCTATAACCGGCAACATCTAGATAGTTCTCTAATTAGCGTACAATTTCAAGTCACAAGCAGATCAATATGCAAACACAGAGAGAGAAAGAGAGCGATAGATCTTCTAAAACAGAAATTAAAGGGTATATATGCATGAAACTGCGTGATTTCAACAATGAATTCGCAAAAGATGATCCATACCAATGAAAGCCCTGACATAGGAGTTCGAAAGCAAGCAACAGATCTAACCTTGAGGGCAGCACTGCCGCCACCGTAGCTGCAGTACTGGACAGCGCGCATGGTGGCTGGCCTTCCACCGGCAGCCATGACCTTGACCTGCGCTGGTATAGGCTGTTAGAGGTAATACAGCTGAAGGGCATACATTAGAAGTTGGGCTCGTACATTTATGCATATGAG
Source organism: Tuctoria greenei (assembly GCA_036927565.1). Classification (NCBI taxonomy): domain Eukaryota; kingdom Viridiplantae; phylum Streptophyta; class Magnoliopsida; order Poales; family Poaceae; genus Tuctoria; species Tuctoria greenei. The sequence goes on along the minus strand of JAYESD010000001.1, from coordinate 61,619,421 downwards.
CAGTTGACTTATGCTGGTTATTTAGTTTTCCTAATAGCAGCGTCTCATAAGGTGTAGCTGTAGAGTGTGACCGTCGGAGGTTAAGTTCACATTGATTAGTGTTAGGGAAAAAGGATCTAATGTGGAAACTCCTCCAAAGTGGAGGAAAAATACCACAAGAAAATAGATCTATTATTGTTGGTTGAGGTACAAGTACAAAAACTTATTTATAGATCTACAAAAACTTAGAGTCATACACAACAAATCACCCCTTGACTCTAAATCTATAAAGCTGTTTTTCAAACACCACTGGGGTGCTAAGCTCGACGAATACTAGTCAAATCAAGACAATACTTAAACTTGGTATTAGTACTAGCTAGATAGTGGCTTTATAAGCATGTCTGCAAAATAATATTGAAGGAAAACCTTATCTTCAACAATAATATTGCTTTCTGCAACAACATCACGGTTGAAGTGATACTTGATATCAATGTGATTGGTCTTAAATTGACACATGTCATTCTTGATGAGGGAAATAACATCGTGACTATCACAATGAACTTTAATGACATGATGTTGAACACCAAGTTCAAAAACAAGATCACACATTCATTAACCTCTTCAGTTGCAGCAACATATTCTGCTTTAATAGTGGAGAGAGCAGTATGGAATGAAGGGAAACCTTCCAAATTACTGCAGATCCACATAATGAAAATACATAGCCAGAGATGAAGCATTTTTATCAAGATCACCATCATAATCATAATAAAAAATCCAAAGCATCATTTGTCTTCATCAAATTCTTGTAAAATAATAATTCCAAGTTAGAAGTACCTTTGAAATAATAAAGTTTGCACTTCACTGCATTCCAATATCCTTTGCCTAGATTATGCATAAATCCTCTAATCACACTGACACCATGAGTCAAATCGGAGCTTGTATAGATAATAGCATATATGAGATTTCGAACAACATTATAATACAATATATGAGATATGTACTCCTTATCTTCTTCGTGAAAAGGACATTGCATTAACGATAACTTCAACTGGGAAGCAAATCATTACAGGAATCGCAACAATAGACAGTGGCCAAAAGACGCCGTCTATAAAGACTTTACCAACGTCTATAGCTTATAGACGATGATAAATGCTTATAGACAACGGTTACTGTCGTCTATAATCTTATAGATGACGGTCTCGTCCGACCCTCATCAATTAGTCAACCATGCCACGTGGCAGCAAGGGAGGCTTATATTCGATGGCGAAAAAACTGTCGTCTATAATGAAGCTTATTGACGACGGCAAAAAAACCATCATCTATAAGGAGGCTTATAGACGCCGGCAAAAAAAACTGTCATCTTTAAGATTTACATTAAAAAATAGAAAATAGTGTCCTGGCTTCGAGAACAACTCTGACTCGATGGCCAACTCACACAGACATATGAAAACATAACTGAAAGTTGTCTATGGCAAATAGTAGTGGCATATAGCAAGTGGCAATGGCCTTTAGAACTCAGTGTTTGAAGAATCACATTCTAACAAACCCCAGAGTGACAGCAAACATAACATAATCAGGATGGTATACACAATGAGTGCATAATAATTATGAAACGGAAGATCACAAACGCTCAATCAAGTGTCCTCACTCACACTAAAATACCAAGTGCTTAAATCAGACATTCAGCCACCTGGATTTATACTACTATAAACAGTTACCAATTTGCATCAATATCATGACAAGGTATCAAAGGCCAATAAAAATGTCACTACTACAAAAAGTATTTTCGCAGTCGCTACAAATTTTTTTACTGGCTGACCGTAAAAAACTCTGTCTATGCTGTAAAAAGCTTCATAAACCGCCCGTGATAATTACATATCACAGGCGGTTCGTAACTAAATACCGTCTGTGAAAAAATATAGATTATCACAGGTGGTTGTTTGTACAAATCGCCTGGGATAATAAACAATATCACAGGCGTTTGGTGGTACAATCTGCTTGCGAAAATACTACCGCAGCCCATTCAACATCTCAACCAATCAGCACTCTTCACGCAGATCCACCCATCCACTATTTGTCCGTCTCCCTCCTCGATAATACTCCACCCACCCGTCTCCTTCCGAATCCAACAGAGTCCAAAATCCCCAATCTCTCTCGACTTCAAGGTCTGCCTCCGCCCTATCCTATGTGCGCCTCCCCTCGCCTCAGCCGTACCCAGAATCGCCACTCCTTGTTTCGCTGTTACTAGCGTCAGAGGTAGGCCGCGACGGCGGCGGCAGGGGCATGGAGGTCGCGACATCGGTAAGTACACGTCCTGGCCATTGACGACCTGCGCCCGGCAAACAAGGTGTTGTACATCAAGCCACCGGCCAACACGCTCACGCACAACAACGAGTTGTACCTGTACCCGGACGTCAAACCCTCCGAAGTCTGAGTACACCAGTATTTGGAAACACTTCAAGCTAATCGTAGCAAAGTTGTTGTATATGATGGAATAAGTCTTATAGTCCTTTGGTCTTTGGTCCCATAGTCTCTTGTACCCTTGTCCTTAGTTTGTTGTACCTTAGTCCTTGGTCTTTGGTCTTTGTTGTGCTCATCTTAGACTACAGGACAACATCTTGGACCGCTTTTAGAGCAGCTAGGACAGCAGTTAGCATGGCATCTTGTACTACTTTTAGAGCAGCTACGACAGCAGTTAGGATAGCAGTTAGGACAACACCTAGCATGGCATCTTGGACTATTTTAGAGCAGCTAGGACAACAACACCTTGGCTGGATAGCAGCCTATAAATAATGTATCCCCAACCCCTTGGAGGGCATGGCATTGTGTGAGGAATAGACAAGAAAAATTGCCCCAACCCTCTAGTTCAATGAGAGTAAAAATACAGCTACTAACAGTTGGTATCAGAGCCGTTCTATACTGTAGCCTAAACATCTCCTACACATCTCCTTCTCGCGCCTCTCCTTGTCCACAACCGGCAGCAAGAACACCGGTTGTCCCTGCTCATCCCTCTCCTGCACAGACGAGCAATAGCTCGTCTTTCCCACACACTAGCTCCCCACTAGTGTGTGATGTCCGACGGACAGTCTCAGCGCTCGGTCGCCTCGAGCGCGCGACAGACGAAGGTCGCTGCAGCAGAGGAGCGCAAGTGAGCGGCGCAGAGACTGCAGCGATGGCGCCACTAGCAGCAAGGTTGGCAGCAGCAAAACTGGCAGCAGCGAGGGCGGGAGTGGAAGCAGCAGCAACGACGGCTGTAGCGTGTGCGGCGGCAGTGGAGTTGGAGGCTCTGCGCGTCAGTAGCTCCAGCGGCTCTGTCGACGGCAGCGTCGACGATGAGCTCAGGCTGGCGAGGAAAGCGGCATGAGCACAAGAGGTGCATCGAGCACCCACGCGTCCCCATGGGCACGACAGCCGCAACCTAGATTGGCGCGGACCCGCCGGTGGCGCTCCCGATGGCGACGGCGGAGTCGACGGAGAACACCGCTGTTACAGGCAGCACGGTTCTCCCTCCCCGGATAGGTACCATGGACACCACAGGATCGAGGCCGTTGTCAGGGACGTCGGTCCCGACGGTGGGTGGCCAACCCTCACCAAGACCAACTATGTCGAGTGGGCGCGGTGATGAGGGTACGGCTCCAGGTGCGACACATGTGGGAAGCAGTTTGGTACGGCGATGTCAACTACTACGAGGATCGACGGGCGCTGGATGCCCTCATTGCTACAGTCCCGCCCGAGATGCAGTTCTCGCTTTCCAAAAAGCAGACTGCTAAAGAGGCTTGGGACGCTATCGCTGCAACACGCATCAGCAGCGACCGCGTCCGCAATACCACATTACAGGCGCTTTGCAAGGAGTGGGAGAACCTGGTTTTCAAGCCAGGTGAGGACGTTGATGACTTTGCTCTCCGTCTCAACACTTTGTTGCAGAAGTTGTTGCAGTTCGGTGATGACACCTACGACGAGGAGAGAGCTGTCGATAAGCTCTTTCGTTGCATCCTTGAGAAGTACAAGCATATCGCTTGATCGATTGAGTCTCTGATGGACCTCTCCACGATGTCGATCGAAGAGGCGATAGGTCACCTCAAGGTCGTCGACAGCAACGAACCACAACCTCTCTCGGGGCCTATCACCATTGGAGGGAATCTTCATCTCACTCGCGAGCTGTGGGAGGCTGGCCAGGGTGATCGGAAGAAGGGGGATCCCTCTTCCTTGACAGGCGGCTGCAAGCGCACCAAGTTGCGCAAGGGGCACGGAGGTGCCCAGGCTGAGGCGCAAGGACGTGCCCGCGGAGGCGCCCAGGGCGGTGCCGCCGACGACCACAAGCCGGCACGAGACGACACCAGCCACAACTATGGCAATCTTTGTCATTGGGCTACGGAGTGTCGTCAGCCACGACGTTGCTAGGCCCACGTTGCACAAGTGGAGGAGGCCCATGTCGCATAGGTGGAGGAGGAGCCAGCTTTGCTCATGGCACATGGAAGCATTAAGCCACCTCTAGTGGCATAGATTGCAACGTCTCTCTTTCATCTTGATGAGCCGAGAGCACATGCTTTTCTCAGCGATGGCTCCAACAACGACAAGACTGACGGGTGGTGCCTCGACACCGGTGCCACATGACCGGTCGGCGGGAGTTCTTCGTTGAGCTTGATCCCAATGTTTGAGGCTCTGTCAAGTTTGGTGATGCCTCCGGCGTGGAGATCAAGGGTGTCGGCTCCATCATCCTCACCGCCGAGTCCGGTGAGCACAAGCTACTCGTCGGAGTCTACTACATCCCTGCATTGAGAAAGTCCATCATCAGCTTGGGACAGTTGGATGAGAGCGGTTCGCACGTGGAGATCAAGGACGGAGTCATGAGGATTTGGGATCGCCATTGTCGCCTTCTTGCCAAGGTAACTAGAGGCACCAATCAACTCTATGTCCTTCACGTGCAGGTATCATAGCCTGTCTGTCTTGTCACTCGTCGGGAGGACGAGGTATGGCAGTGGCACGAGCACTTTGGGCATCTTCACTCGGAGGCCCTGAAGAACCTCAGTGCCAAGGAGATGGTGTGAGGCATGCCATGCCTTGACCACGTGGAGCAGCTCTGTGACGTCTGCGTGGTGATGAACCAGAGGCGACTTCCTTTTCCCCAGCAGTTGAGATTTGGAGCAAAAGAGCAGCTCGAGCTCGTTCACGGGGACTTGTGTGGCCTGGTGACAATGACTACACTAGGAGGACGACACTACTGTCTGCTGCTCATCGATGACCTCTCCTGCTACATGTGGGTGGTGGTCCTTGTCAGCAAGGGAGAGATTGCGAACGCCATCAGGCGGGCGCAGGCCACTGCGGAGGCGGAGTGCGGCCGCAAGCTGCGCGCGCTGCGCACTGACAACATCACCGAATTCACGACAGCTGAATTCGCATCGTATTGCACGGATGAGGGTGTTCAGCGCACTACTCCGCGCCCTACAGCCCACAGCAGAATGACGTCGTCAAGCAGCACAACTAGACAGTTGTGGGGATGACCCGGATGCTCCTCAAGCAGAGGGGAATGCCGACTATCTTCTGGGGAGAGTCGATGGTTACAGTCGTCTACATCCTCAACTGTACACCCACCAAGGCTCTCCATGGCAGGACGCCGTATTTGGCTTGGTATGGGTGCAAGTCGGCGGTCCCTCACCTACGGGTCTTCGGCTGACTTGCGTTCGCTGAGGAGCTTGGCCAGATCGGCAAGCTCGACGACAGGAGCACCCCCGTGGTGTTCATCGGCTACGCGAATGCTCGAATACCTACAACATTCTTGACCCAGAGACACAGTGCGTGCGCACGACATGCGACGTTGTGTTCAATGAAGGGTGAGGATTGGCATGGGACACGGCGGTGGACAACAGTTTGACCTCGACGGCCGACAACTTCATTGTCGACTACGTCCACTTCAAGGGAGCTGGGGGAGTAGGCAGGTCTTCTCCACCGAGCGTTTCTACTTCAGCCCCCGAGCGTCCACCTCCACCTCAGCCAGCGACCCCACGCACTCCAACACCGACGTACACCCCTCCGGGCACGTCCACTCTGTTGCCAGCTCATGTCGAGCTCGACCCAGTGGAGTTTGTCACTCTGCTCTCCCACGACGAGGAGCACCTCGACGGGTGTTGTGACAGCGAGTGGTATCATAAGATAGAGAACATACTCGGCGACCAGCTGGTGCCAGAATTGGCCCCTCATGATGTGGATGATCAAGATTCGGAGGCGCAATTGCACCTTGCGTGCGACGACAGCGTGCCTCGGTCTTTCGCAGAGGCCGAGAAACATGCGGCATGGTGTGCCGCGATGCAGTCGGAGATGGACGCGGTTGAGATGAACCGCACTTGGGAGCTTGTTGACCTCCCTCGCGGTCACCGTGCGATCACCCTTAAGTGGGTGTTCAAGCTAAAGAGGGATGAAGCCGGTGCCATCATCAAGCACAAGGCTCGTTTGGTGGCACGCGGCTTCGTGCAGTAGGAGGGGATCGACTTCGACGATGCCTTTGCCCCTGTGGCATGGATGGAATCCGTGCGACTCCTTCTTGCACTGGCTGCCCAAGAAGGCTGGCGTGTCTATCACATGGACGTCAAGTTGGCGTTCCTCAACAACGACTTGAAGGAGGAGGTCTATGTACACCAACCGTCGGGGTTTGCACTCCCTGGCAAGGAGGGCAAGGTGTTGCGCCTGCGCAAGGCCCTCTATGGCTTGCGGCAGGCACCACAAGCGTGGAATGCCAAGGTTGATTCCATGCTCAAGAGGATGGGCTTCGGAAATGCCCGCACGAGGCGGCCATCTACCGGTGGGGTACTGGAGGAAACACCCTACTGGTGGGTGTCTACGTCGATGACTTGGTGATCGCCGGCACTAAGGATGCAGAGGTGGCAACGTTCAAGGAAGAGATGAAAGCCATCTTCCAGATGAGTGACCTGGAATCTCTCTCCTTCTACCTAGGGATTGAGGTGCACCAGGCCGACTTCGGGATCATGCTTCGATAGACCGCCTACGCCAATCGTATTGTTGAGCTAGCTGGGCTAAAAAACTGCAACCCAACCCTCACTCCGATTGAGGAGAGGCTGAAGCTGAGCCGCAATAGCACGACGGATGAGGTGGACGCTACACAGTACCAGCATCTTGTGGGTAGCCTTCACTATCTCGCCCACACACGATCGGACTTGACATTCTCCATTGGCTACGTTAGTCGGTTCCTACATCGACTGACGATGGAGCACCAGCAGGCTGTGAAGACAATCATCCGCTATGTTATGGGGTCTCTCGATCACGGCCTCCACTACCCGAGGTGCCCTGGGGAGGCACACCTTGTCGGGTATAGCGACAACGACCATGCCAGTGACATCGACACCAGTAAGAGAACGAGCAGGATCCTCTTCTTCTTTTTCGGCGAGTGCCTCATTAGCTTGCAGTCGGTCAAGCAGCAGGTGGTGGCCATGTCCAGCTGTGAGGCCGAGTACATAGCGGCCTCCACCACTTCAAAGTAGGCGCTTTGGCTTGTTCGACTGCTTGGTAATCTCCTCGGCAGAGACACTGGAGCGGTGGAACTCAGGGTGGACAACATGTTTGCTCTGGCCCTGGCAAAGAACCCCATTTTCCATGAACGGAGCAAGCACATACGGGCGAGGTACCACTTCATCCGAGGCTGCTTGGAGGAAGACAACATCAAGGCGATCTACATCAACACTAAGGACCAGCTTGCGGACCTGCTCACCAAGCCCCTTGGGAGGCTCAAGTTCATTGAACTTCGCTTCAGGATCGAGATGGTCCAACCCTCCCAAAAGATGACATACAAGACTTAGGGGGGGGGGGGATAATGTAATAAGTCTTGTAGTCCTCTGGTATTTGGTCCCCTAGTCCCTTGTATCCTTGTCCTTAGTTTGTTGTACCTTAGTCTTTGGCCTTTGGTCCTTGTTGTACTTATCTTAGACTAGAGGACAGCATCTTGGACTGCTTTTAGAGCAGCTAGGACAGCAGTTAGCATGTCATCTTGGACTGCTTTTAGAGCAGCTAGGATAGTAGTTAGGACAACACCTAGCATGGCATTTTGGACTGTTCTAGAGCAGCTAGGACAGCAGCACCTTGGCTAGATAGCAGCCTATAAATAATGTATCCCCAACCCCTTGGAGGGCATGACATTGTGTGAGGAATAGACAAGAAAAATTGCCCCAACCCTCTAGTGTCATCCTCTCTTCAATGAGAGTAAAAATTCAGCTACTAACAGCATATACATAGTTGCTTGTTCATACTCCAGCGATTCGAGTCAATAGACGCGTAGGTTCTGCAATGATTTCTACTATGTAATTTTTGATGTGTTTTTTGGAGCATGTGCTGCGTACTTGCAAGATTCAAGTATTTTTTAACTTCCAGATTTGAGGATATAACTATTTTAGAAAGGGAATAACTGGATATTAATTATCTCCTGATTTTTTCCAGCCATGAACACAAAATGCACACAAAATCTTTTGGTCAGCTATCGACTAGAATCCGTCGGCTGTGATTTCCACAATTTTTTTCACAAGCGGTTGGTGGTAATAAACAACTTGTGATAATGCATTATCACAGGCGGTCGATGGTAAAGAACAGCATGTGATAATGCATTTTCACATGCGGGCGGTGGTAACAAACCACCTGAGATAAAACATTTTCACAGGAGGATTTTGCTTCCGCATGTGACAATCGGCTATTTTCACAGGCTCTTCATTTCAGGCGGTTTTAAAATCTGCTTATGATAATATGTTTAAAGTCGTCTGCGATGAAGCTTTTTATAGTAGTGTGTAAACCTACAACGTAGTCAAAGATGCCAAGTTTTTCATTGAAGGCGGTAACATGCAAGTCACATTGTTAGAAGAAATATCCCTGCATACCAAACTGAGATGGTCAATCAATCAAGACATCATTTGGATAAAAACACACACATACAGAAAATGTCGGAGATGATGACACATCTTACAAATTTACAAGTCCAATGTCTGGATCAAAAGCATCTGGTAGTTCTCCACTTAGATGGTTGCCATTGACTGACCTGGGTAAAACAAGGATAATATAATATGAGATTATGGATAAACAACAAAAAATATGCTGAAAAGGAAAACAAAAGAGAAGAAATTTACATGGCTGTAAAATTTTTGAGTTTTGACAGTGAACTTGGGATGCTACCGGTAATCTGATTAGCGGAGAGAAACCAGTACAAAAAATAGGACATATATCATGTCTCCAAAAAGAATAATCATGAAGGCTGAGGGATTGCAACAGTGATCTATAACACTTACAAAATATGCCTAGTAACAAATGAGGCACCAACCAGTTCAAAAATAACGAGGCACCAAGCCATGAACAACATAATATACTAGACAGTGAAAATGTATTCAATCACCAAAAGTATTATTGATCAAGAAGGAAACTACTAACGACCGAGGTTGCCACATTACTGAATATGAACCTAAAAATAGCAGCCTCCTATGATACTGATGTCAGGCTCAATGAGAAAGGAAAACAACAATCAAATGTACGACGGCCGCCATCTCACCTTGGTACCGAAGGGGCCAACGGGAGGATCCATGTCGAACCGCTTCTTCCCCTACGAAAGTCGCAAAAGTCGGCATCTTTGACATGTTATATTAAAAACATTCAGAATATATATGATCTAATGCCAAGTAAAAAACAAATGGGGTTTATCATCAAGGTACCACTATATATACACAAACAAGATACACGATAGTGCAATTCCACAACACAGTCCAGAGGAGATTATTTTAATGGCATTCTGATGTTTTCTTGAATAACAACAGAATATATTTGACTAACAAAAGCAGAAAGCATTGAATTACGCATCTACAGAATTAACCAAACCAAATAGTCCAACCACTTAACAAATCGGAAACCATTAGTACCCCAACCGATTAGATGGGTACTTCTGCAGTTCTGCTAATGACAGACCGGACAAACGTGTCAGTGTAACTGGATCTGGTAAGCAGCAAAAATTACCTGATGTTTGTTGCCGTAGTGGTAGGCACCAGGTGCCCAAATCCCATCGGTCGACACCGGATACACCATCCTAGCCTGCGGTGGCGGGGAGCCGACTGTGGGGAGAAGCGAAGGATGCGTCTGTCCAGGTCCGAGGCCGTGTCTAAGGGGGCACGGCGATAGCGGAGGAGGGAGGCGTCGAACCCAAGGTCCAGCCCACCCGACGAGGAGGTGGAAGATGAGTATCCAGAAGCGGCAACCTCACTCCAAGCCACTGCATTTTGTCCGGACTTCCTCAACAACTTGAAGAAGGGAAGTGCCCGTTCCGCCAGTCTTGATATGAACCGGCTGAGGGCTGCTAGACACCCAGTTAACTTTTGGACGTCTTTGATGCGGGTTGGTGGCCGCATGTCTTCAATGGCTTTTATCTTCGCCGGATTAGCCTCTATGCCCCGGTGACTTACCAGGAAACCAAGAAGTTTTCCGGAGCTAACCCCGAAGACACACTTGTCTGGGTTTAGCTTCATGTGGGTGGCCCGCAGCTTGTCGAAGACAGCCTGTAAGGTGTCCAAGAGGGACTCCTTGTTCTTGACCTTGACCACGATATCATCGACGTACACTTCCACTATGTCTCTGATGAGTTCTTCAAAAGTTTTGTACATAGCTCGTACAAAAGTTGAAGTTGCATTCTTGAGACCAAATGGCATGGCTATGTAACAATACAATCCATCTACTGTGATGAATGAAGTATGCTCTTCATCCTCCTTAGACATCCTGATTTGATGATACCCAGAATATGCGTCTAGGAAACACAGTAACTCACACCCGGAGGTGGAATCCACTATCTGATCTATTCTAGGTAGTGGGAATGGATCTTTTGGACATGCCTTATTCAGTGTGGTGTAGTCGATGCACATCCGAAGCTTCCCGCCGGCCTTGGGCACAACGACTGGGTTCGCCAGCCATTTTAGATGGAAGACTTCTCGGATGAATCCGGCTTCAAGCAACTTCTTCACTTCTTGTCGGATGAAGTTCTGCCGCTCTACGGATTGCTTCCGAGGCTTCTGATGCACAGGCCGAGCATCGGGGTAAATCTTCAGATTGTGCTCAATCACTTCCCTGGGGATCCCAGGCATTTGTGACGGTTGCCAGGCAAATACGTCAACATTAGCCCGGAGGAAAGTGATGAGCGCGAGTTCCTATTTGTCGTTCAATCCTCCCGATATACGGGTGGTTTTAGCGGCATCAGAACCAATTTGGATGACTTTGACGGGAATGTCGGTGTCGCCGCTTGGCTGCACACGGGGTGCAGAGGTTGAGCCTCGTTGATGAATGCTCGGGGGTTTCGGAGCTTGCTCCTGTCTGGAGTCCTCCTCTTGCGCCGTGGTGAGTGCATGGAGCTCCTCCAGAGCAGTTACTCCGGCGGTGCGATCTTGGCGGATCCGGAGAACGCCTACTGGTGTTGGCATCTTCAACACCAGGTATCCATAATGAGCAGCTGCCATAAATTTGTATAGGGTAGGTCTACCCAAGATGGCGTTGAATGGTAAGTTGATTTGAGCGACATCGAAGACCAACTTCTCGGTGCGATACTTCTCCCGTGTCCCGAAGGTAACGGGGAGAGTTATAGCTCCAAGTGGGGTAATGGCCCCCGGACCTACTCCGAAGAAAGGTCAGGAGGGTTGGAGATTCGAAGGTCGGAGCTGAAGCTTGGTAAAAGCTTCAAAGCTTATGAGGTTCAGCCCCGAACCTCCGTCCACCATAACATGATGGAGCTGGATGTTATTGATGGTGGGAGATAGCATCAAAGGTAACTGTCCAGCTCCGACCATGCTTCGAGGACAGTCCGAAGCATCAAAAGTGATGGATGTGTCCATCCACTTTCGATGTGGCTCTGGTCTAGCTGTAGGAGCTACAGCGGCCATATCCCGTCGCATAGTCTTGATGACGCGACGGGAGGTGATGTCCCATGATCCACCGAAAATGGTGTTCATGGTTTTCCGACGCTCGTTGTCAGAGACGTCAGAGTCATCATCGACGGAGGTGTAGACGGCCTTCAAGACCTTTTTGGGGTCCTGAAACCCTAACTCCTCTTCACCCGGAGCTTCGTCGACCTTCTGTTTCCCTTCCCTCTGTCGGAAAGGAGACCCTTCCCGGCGCTTGCTGTAGCGCTCGGCAAGGTTTTGGACCTCCCGGCAGTCTTCCAAACCGTGGCTGCCCGTTTTGTGAATGGGACACCACACTTTGGGTTTGCCACCGTCTTCGGAAGACGGTCGAGGTCGCTTCTCGGGGCGTGGCCCCCGGCCACCAGGAGTTGCAGCAGCTGCAACGTTGGATGTGCCGGCCGACGGCTTCTTCTTGCCGTGGGTCTTCTTTTTCTTCTTTCCACCCCCGGAGGTAGCGGCTTCTTCTTTGGAGGATTTTTTGTGATCCTCCGAGGCTGGTTTGGAGTGCATTTCACGGCCCTCCGCAGCTCTGGCACATTTGTCTGCCAGGCTGAAGAGTTCCGTAACGCTGGTGATCTCTTTGATCGCCAGCTTCTCCAACATCTTCTTGTCCCGTACGCCCTGTCTGAATGCCACAATGACAGAAGCGCTTGAGATAGAAGGGATTGTGTTGCGTACCTGGGAGAACCTTTGGATGAAGGACCGCAAAGATTCTCCCCCTTTTTGCACGACCGCAAAAAGGTCTAGTTCAGTGCCTGGTCGGGTGTATGAACTCCCGAAGTTGGCAGTGAACTGACGGCACAGCTCCTCCCAACTGTTGATAGAGTTGGGTGGAAGGCTCATAAACCAGGACCTGGCGGTCCCGGTCAAGGCCACTGGAAAGTAATTGGCCATTACAGCCTCGTTTCCTCCAGCTGCCAAGATTGCAGTGGAGTATATCTGAAGGAATTCGGCGGGGTTGACAGTCCTGTCGAATTTTTCCGGCAGGTGTGGCCGGAACTTCTGTGGCCATCTAACCATGCGCAGGTGCATGGCTAGGGCTGAACAGCCTCCTCCTACTCCTTCCAGAGTAGAAAGGTCCTGAGCTTCTCGTCTTTCACGAGCTCGCTCAATATGGACACGGCCATCTTGCTGGCGGTATCAGCGATCAAGCTCCGCCCGGAGGTCATGAGTCAAAAGCCTGGATACCGTATGGGTGCGTCGTGCCCCAGAGGGCAATGACGTCACCTGCTGTGACGCAGATCGTCTCCTGTTGTTGGAGACGTGCGGATCAAGTCTTCCAGACAAAGTCCTTCGCTGCAATGGGGCTCGTCCCGAAGGAGGAGGACCCTGGTTGTTGAGGCCTTCGGCCGCTGCTGCGACCAAATGCTCCACATCGGCCCTCCACTGCTCCATTGCATCTCGAGATGCGTCCGGAGGTGGTGTTCGTTGGAGAAGAGCACGCGCTGCATGGAGCGCGTGTTCCGGGTTGTCATGACTTGCCGACGCAGTCAGTGACGCCGGCGCACCATCACGTTGCCCAGCACGATTTGCCGGAGAAGAGGGTGGTGGTGGGAGTGTGGCTCCTGCTGGTGCCGAGGCTCCTGCTGGTTGCTGCCTGTTGGAGGGATTGCCCCCAACAGCCTGAGCAGCAGGTTGGCCATTGGATGATCCAACCTCGGAGTTCACCATTCTCGAAAATCTCAGGCGTCCCTACCTGGTGCGCCAACTGTCGACTGTTGGAGTCGGCAGATCTCCTGACACTGCTAAAGTGTTGAAGGAGTTTATGGTTCGGTGTGGGCGCGCGGAGACCCAAGAAGGTGAATTGCGGTTTAACACAGGAGACACTAGGATTTACGTGGTTTGGGCCGCCTGAGCATAATACCCTACTCCACGGGTGTGTTGGTGTTGTATTAGTTTGTCACGTATGATCTCCACGTCTGTGTCCGCCTGTCCGTGTGTATCATCGGCCTATCCTTTTATAGTACAAGGACATGCCGTTACAAGCTGGCCTGGCCCGAGATGTGGCCCCGGCGGTTACTAGTATTGATACACAATTAATTATTGTTAATAATCCTGTAATGGGCTCTAACAGTGCCGTTACGGGTGTTAAGATTGTCCGTTTAAATGTCATTAATATGGCATTAATGACATTTAATCGGGTCTTGAAGTCCTTGGCTCTTCTTTGAAGATCCGGAGCCGTTACAAGGTCTTCCGGAGGTTAGAGGCTGCCAGCTCCGACGTTTGGACACGTGGCAGCTCCGGAGCTTGCTGTGGGAAGCAGGTAGCTCCGGAGCTATCTGACACGTGTCAGGTCCGGAGCTTCTCTCGGTCAGGGGTTAAGTCCGGAGGTGCCATTTCGGTACTTGGTCCGGAGCTTCCCCCTTGCGGGCGGTAGCTCCGGTTTGGCAGTACATGTGGCGACCTAAGGATTAACCATGTTGGAGAAGCAGGTCCGGTCATGTCTGACAAGTGGGCCTCCGAGGGTCTTCAATCCGTGTAGACGACCTTCCCTCGAAATCTTTGTAACCTCAGGGGGTGTACGGTTTTTAGGGTACCGACACAAATGTAACCACACCAAATCACCCAGTTCAAGTTTTACTTCTTTTCTACCTTTACTACCTGCAATCCGATACTTCTCATTCATCTTTTCAATATTTTTCTTTGTAGTTTCATGCATCTTAAGAATGAATTCAGATCATTGTGTAGCATCCAAATTTATAGTTTAGAAGGAGGCAAAGGTAGTAAATCAATAGGATCACGGGGATTGAAACCATACACTACCTGAAATGGACTTACCTTTGTCGTGGAGTCAGCGGATTTTTTGTAAGCAAATTCTATATGCGGTAGACACTCCTCCCACGACTTCAAATTTCTTTTCAAGATAGCCCGCAATATAGTGGATAAAGTACGATTAACTACCTCGGTTTGTCCATCCGTTTGTGGGTGACATGTAGTTTAAAATAGCAACTTGGTCACCAATTTATACCACAAAGTTCTCTAAAAATGACTTAAAAATTTTGCATCACGATCAGAAACAATGGTATTTGGCATACTGTGTAAACGAACAATTTCCATCATAAATAAATCAGCAATGTGTGAGGCACTATCATTCTTATGACAAGGTATAAAGTGTGCTATTTTGGAGAAACGATCAACAACTACAAAAATACTATCCCTCCACCTCTTAGTCCTAGGCAATCCCAAAACAAAGTCCATAGAAATATCCTTTGAAGGTACACTAGGAACAGGAAGAGGCATATAAAGACCATGTGAGTTAAAGCGAGACTTAGCTTTATTGCAAGTAGTGCATCGTGACACGTAGCGCTCAACATCACGCCTCATCTTCGGCTAAAAGAAGTGTGTGGACAGCACATCTTCAGTTTTTTTCACTCCAAAATGTCTCATCAAACCTCCTCCATGTGCATCCTGCAAAAGTAATAGACGAACGGAGCTAGCTGGAACACATAGCTTGTTAGCACAGTAGAGGAGACCCTCTCGCAACACATATTTATTCCAAGTTCTTCCTTCTCCACAGTTTTCAAAAGCATCTTTGAAGTCCAAATCAGTAGGATATAGTGCTTTTATTGTTTCCAAACCAAAGATTTTATGCTCAAGTTCGGATAGCATGATATAACATCTAGATAATGCATCAGCAATGACATTTTCCTTCCCTTTCTTATGCTTAATGATGTATGGAAACGACTCTATAAACTCAATACATTTAGCATGTCGTTTATTCAGATTGGTTTGACACTTAAGATACTTCAATGATTCATGATCGGAATGTATGACAAACTCCTTAGACCAAAGATAATGTTGTCAAGTTTGTAATACTCGCACTAAGGCATACAATTCCTTATCATAAGTAGAATAATTCAGGAAGGACCATGAAGTTTTTCACTAAAAAAAGCAACGGGTTTAACTCGTTGTATGAGAACGCCTCCAATACCAATGCCGCTTGCATCGCATTCTAGCTCAAAGGTCTTGTCAAAATAAGGAAGTTGTAGCACTGGTGCTTGGGTAAACTTCGATTTGAGAGCATCAAAAGCTTGTTGCTGCTGTTCGCCCCATCGAAACGGCAATCCCTTCTTCATTATCTCATGTAGAGGTGCTGCAATGGTGCTGAAATCCCGCACAAAACGGCGATAAAAACCTACAAGACCAAGAAAACTACAAACCTGCATGACGGTTGTTGGGACTGGCCACCTAGTGATCACTTTAATTTTTGCCTTATCCATCTTAATTCCCTGCGAGGAAACGACATAGCCAAGACACGAGACTCGATTGGTGCAAAAGATGCACTTTTTGAGGTTACCAAACAAACGTGCATCTCTCAAAATAGTAAGAACAGCACGTAAATGATCAAGATGTTCATCATATGACTTGCTGTAAATGAGGATATCATCGAAGTAAACCACAACAAATTGTCCAATGAAAGCACGTAAAACCTCATTCATTAAACGCATAAAGGTGCTAGGTGCATTAGTTAAACCAAAAGGCATGACTAACCACTCATAAAGTCCAAACTTGGTTTTAAATGTTGTTTTCCATTCATCTTCTAGTTCCATTCTAGTTTGATGGTAACCACTACGCAAGTCAATTTTTGTGAAGATGATAGCGCCACTCAATTCATCAAGCATGTCATCTAAGTGAGGAATAGGATAACGATATCGAATGGTGATGTTATTAATTGCTTGACAATCAACACACATGCGCCAACTATCATCTTTCTTAGGAACCAAAAGAACAGGAACGGAACAAGGGCTAAGGCTTTCACGAATGTACCCATGGTCCAAAAGATCTTGGACTTGTCGCTAAATTTCCTTAGTTTCCTCTGGATTCGCCCTGTATGCTGCACGATTTTGCAATTTTCTCCTAGAATCAAATCGATCTTCTGTTCAATGCCTCTCATCAGTGGTAAACCAGGGGGTATCTCAGAAGGAAACACATCCTCAAACTCCTGCAAAAGGTTAGCAACAGCAAGGGGGCAATGCAATAGACAATTCATGAAGTGAAAACATGGCTTCTTTGCATACTAAAGCATAGCACATCCCCTTAGCATCGAATAAATCAGCAAGGTCAGATTTAGTTGCAAGCAACGATGGTGATTTTAACTTAATGACTTGTTGTTTTTCATATTCTAGTTTTGTTGCTTTGCCATCACAAATTTTACTCTTTTCAAAATGCACAATTTCAGCGGTAGTCATGGGGAGCAAAGTGATTTTCTTTCCCTTATGCATGAGAGTATATTTATTAGTTCTACCATGATGAATAGCATCTGTATTAAATTCCCAAGGACGACCCAATAAAAGAGAACAAGCATCCATTGGAACGATATCAAAATCAGCAAAATCATGGTAAGAACCAATTGAAAAATGTATTCTCGCTATTTGTATTACCCGAACCTTACCGCTGTTGTTGAACCATTTAATGTGGTATGGATGAGGGTGTGCTCTTGTTGTCAAACCAAGTTTCTTGACGACGTCCGTGTTCACCAAGTCATTGCAGCTACCTCCATGAATTATAGTGTGTACACGGCAGTCCATGATGACGAGAAACATGTGGAAGAGGTTGTGTCGTTGTAGCTTGTCATCGGTCTCCACTTTGGAGCTCAAGGCACGCTGCACAATGATGCTCCTATAGTTCTCCGTCACTGTTGTACCAAGTACCTATTCTTCGGTGTTTTCGTCATTTGGATCTGTAAAGTTAGTAGCAAAAAAATATTCATCTTCAACATCCAAAGTACTATCATACCCGCCATCATCGCGTGCTATGTATGCTCGTTTGCTCGGGCAATCTCTCATCATATGACCAAGTCCTTGGCAGCGGTGACACTTAATGTCGGAAGTACGACACATAAAAGGAGTGGACGACAAAGGCTTGAATGATGTCGCCTTGCTGCCCCCCGGCACGCTAGAAGGTGGAGCAGCAGGTATAGTTCGTTGGCCACCATTGGATGGTGTAGTCGCTGCACGGGGCGTCGAAGATAGTGCTGTTTTAGATGGTGTGGGCGTCGAACGCGACGTGAAGTTGCTCCTTGTGCGTTGTTGCTGTCGTTGTCGGCCCTGCAATTCTTTTTCTGCCAACATAGCAAGCTGAAACAATCTATTAACATTATCATATTACTTGTAACCAACAATGTCCTGAATTTCACGCCTCAACCCCCCATAAAAATGAGCTATTCTATCATCCATGCCTTTTACTACCCCACAATGCAACATACCCTTTTGTAACTCTTGATAATACTCCTCAACAGACATGTTACTTTGGTCTAAGCGCTGCAATTTTTTGTGAAGGTCCCGCTGAAAAGATGGAGGAACAAATTGAACACGCATAGCTTCCTTTAATCTATCCCATGTTGGAGGATCAGTTCTAGTTTTAACAAGTTCATTCCACCATATGATAGCAAAGTCCTTAAACTCACCAGTGGCTTGACGAACTCTATGTTGTCCAGGAACAAGATGGGCATTAATTTTTTGCTCTACTTTCATCTCCGAATCAAGATAAGCCTCAACATCATAAGCACCAGAAAAAGAGGGTATAGTAAATTTCACTTTAGCAAAAGGATCATCAGAAGGACAATTATAATTGTTATGATTATTACCTCCCATACCTCGACGATAAAGTGGCAGTCTTGACTGATTGTTGTGATCTTCCATATCATCATAAGGATTGTCTTCATGTCTTCCAGCGAGAGGCAACCGAGCCTCAAAAGTATTCATCCGAAGAGCAAGGTTATCAAGTTGGCGAGTCATGTTCGCCAATGACACCTCCGTTGATGTGTTGTATTTAGCGAACATATCTGTCATGGTCTTCATCATATCACGTAACTCGGCATGTTGAACACATTCGTCATCATTGTCTTCTCTTGCCATTGTTAGTAGGACACAAAAGACAACAAAAATTTGTTATCCCTATCAATTACAGTGACAATGTGAAAGGTGGAAAAAAAGAATCTCTCTCGCTCAAGCGTCTTACCAAGCTCATACAAGTGTTCTTACCGTGGACGATGATATGAACAAATGAAGTGTGGGGTGATTGCAAAGGTACCTGTTATGCTCAAGAGAAAGGTGGAGCTTGGATAACACAATATGATGGCTAATAAGCAGAAAATCGTTAACAGGTAAACAAAGTTGAATAAGTATTCAATGTAGGAAACTATTTGTCGGTACCCTAGAAACCGTACACCCCTTGAGGTTACAAAGATCTCAAAGGAAAGTCATCTACTTGGTATGAAGACCCTCAGAGGCCCACATGTCAGACATAATCGGACCCGCTTCTCCAACATGGTTAATCCCTGGGTCGCCACATGTACTACCAAACCGGAGCTACCGCCCGCAAGGGGGAAGCTCCGGGCCATGTACCGAAACGGCACCTCCGGACTTAACCCCAGACCGAGAGAAGCTCCGGACTTGACACGTGTCGGGTAGTCCCGGAGCTACCTGTTTCCCACAGCAAGCTCCAGAGTTGCCACGCGTCCAATCATCGGATCTTCAGCCTCTAACCTCCGGAAGACCCCGCAACGGCTCCGGATCTTCAAAGAGGAATCAAGAACTTCAAGACCTGATTAAGTGTCCTTAATACCATATTAATGACACTTAAACGGACGATCTTAACACCAGTAACGATGATGTCAAATCCCATTACAGGGTCATTAAGAGCAATTAAACGTGTATCAATACTAGTAACCGCCGAGGCCACATGTCGGGCCAGGCTAACCTGTAACGGCCTGCCCTTGTACTATAAAAGGACAGGCCGACGACACGTTCAGGGGGGCTACACACACGTCACAGACGCTCGTCACAAGCTCATACTGCTAATACAACACCAACACACCCGTGGAGTAGGGTATTACGCTCAGGCGGCCCGAACCACGTAAACTCTTGTGTCTCCTGTGTCAATTCCTACTCACCTTCTTGAATCTCCGCGCGCCCACACCGAACATCAAACTCCCCTATCACTTTAGTAGTGTAGGGAGATCTGCCGGTTCCAAATCGCCGACAGTTGGCGCGCCAGGTAGGGGGGCGCCTGAGATTTTGAGAATGGTGAACTCAGCTGCTGGATCATCCAACGGTCAACCTGCTGCTCAGGCTGTTGGGGACAATCCCTCCAATAGGCAGCCACCAGCAGGAGCCTCAGCACCAGCAGGAGTCACACTCCCACCACCACTGTCTCCTCCAGCAAATCGTGCTGGGCAACGTGATGGTGCGCCGGCGTCAATTACTGCGTCGTCAAATCATGACAACCCGGAACACGCGCTCCATGCAGCGCGTGCTCTTCTCCAACGCCCACCACCTCCAGATGCTTCCCGGGATGCACTGGAGCAGTGGAGGGCCGATGTGGAGCATTTGGTTGCAGCAGCAGCCGAACGCCTCAGCAACCAGGGTCCTCCTCCTTCAGGACGAGCCCCGTCGCAGCGGCGGACCTTGTCTGGAAGACTTGGTCCGCACGTCTCCAGTAGCAGGAGACGTGCTGCATCGCAACAAGTGACGTCATTGCCCTCCGGGGCACGACGCACTCACACAGTATCCAGGCTTTCGACTGATGACCTCCGGGCGGATCTTGATTGCCGATACCGCCAGCAGGATGGCCGAGTCCATATTGAGCGTGCCCGTGAAAGACGGGAAGCTCAGGACCTTTCTACTCTTGAAGGAGTAGGAGGAGGCTGTTCAGCCCTGGCCATGCACCTGCGCATGGTTAGATGGCCACAGAAGTTCTGGCCTCACCTGCCGGAAAAATTCGACGGGACTGTCAATCCCGCCGAATTTCTTCAAATATACTCCACTGCAATCTTGACAGCTGGAGGAAATGAGGCCGTGATGGCCAATTATTTTCCAGTGGCCTTAACTGGGACCGCCAGGTCCTGGTTTATGAGCCTTCCACCCAACTCTATCAACAGTTGGGGGGAGCTGTGCCGTCAGTTCACTGCCAACTTCGGGAGTTCATACACCCGACCAGGCACTGAACTAGACCTTTTTGCGGTCGTGCAAAAAGGGGGAGAATCCTTGCGGTCATTCATCCAGAGGTTCTCTCAGGTACGAAACACTATCCCTTCTATCTCTAACGCCTCTGTCATTGTGGCATTCAGACAGGGCGTACGAGACAAGAAGATGTTGGAAAAACTGGCGATCAAGGAGATCACCAGCGTCACGGAACTCTTCAGCTTGGCAGACAAATGTGCCAGAGCTGCGGAGGGCCGTGAAATGCACTCCAAACCAACCTCGGAGGATCACAAGAAATCCTCCAAAGAAGAAGCTGCTACCTCCGGGGGTGGCAAGAAGAAAAAGAAGACCAACGGCATGAAAAAGTCGTCGGCCGGCACATCCAACGTTGCAGCTGATGCAACTCCGGGTGGCCGGGGGCCACGCCCCGAGAAGCGACCCCGACCGTCTTCTGAAGACGGTGGCAAACCCAAAGTGTGGTATCCCATTCACAAAACGAGCAGCCACAGTTTGGAAGACTGCCGGGAGGTCCAAAACCTTGTCGAGCGCTACAACAAGCGCCGGGAAGAATCTCCTTTCCGACAGAGGGAAGGAAAGCAAAAAGTCGACGAAGCTCCGGCTGAAGAGGAATTAGGATTTCAGGATCCCAAAAAGGTCCTGAAGGCTTACACCTCAGTCGACGATGATTCTGACGTCTCTGACAACGAGCGTCGGAAGACCGTGAACACCATTTTTGGTGGATCATGGGATATCACCTCTCGTCGCGTCATCAAGACTATGCGACGGGATATGGCCGTTGTAGCCCCTACAGTCAGGCCAGAACCTCATCGGAAGTGGATGGACACCGCCCTCACTTTTGATGCTTCGGATTTCCCTCGGAGCATGGTTGGAGCAGGTCAGTTACCTTTGATGGTATCTCCTACCATCAATAACATCCAGCTCCACCATGTCATGGTAGACGGAGGTTCGGGGCTTAACCTCATCATCTTCGAAACTTTCACTAAGCTTCAGCTCCGACCTTCGGATCTCCACCCCTCTCGACCTTTCTCCGGAGTAGGTCCGGGGGCCATTACCCCACTCGGAGCTATTACTCTCCCCGTTACCTTCGGGACACGGGAGAAATACCGCATCGAGAAGTTGGTCTTCGACGTCGCTCAAATCAACTTACCATTCAATGCCATCTTGGGTAGACCTGCCCTGTACAAATTCATGGCAGCTGCTCATTATGGTTATCTGGTGTTGAAAATGCCAACACCAGTAGGCGTTCTCCGGATCCGCGGAGACCGTACTACCGGAGTAACTGCTCTGGAAGAACTCCATGCACTCACTACAGCGCAAGAGGAGGACTCTAGGCAGGAGCAAACTCCAAAACCCCCGAGCATTCGTCAACGAGGCTCGACTTCTGCACCTCGTGTGCAGCCAAGCGGCGACACCGACATTCCCGTCAAAGTCGTCCAAATTGGTTCCGATGCCGCTCAGACCACCCGTATATCGGGAGAATTGAACGACAAATAGGAACTCGCGCTCATCACTTTCCTCCGGGCTAACGTTGACGTGTTTGCTTGGCAACCGTCACAAATGCCTTGGATCCCCAGGGAAGTGATTGAGCACAATCTGAAGATCTACCCCGATGCCCGGCCTGTGCATCAGAAGCCTCGGAAGCAATCCGTAGAGCGACTGAACTTCATCCGACAAGAAGTGAAGAAGCTACTCGAAGCCGGATTCATCCGAGAAGTCTTCCATCCAAAATGGCTGGCAAATCCAGTCGTTGTGCCCAAGGCCGGCGGGAAGCTTCGGATGTGCATTGACTACACCACACTAAATAAGGCATGTCCAAAAGATCCATTCCCACTACCTAGAATAGATCAGATAGTGGATTCCACCTCCGGGTGTGAATTACTGTGTTTCCTAGACGCATATTGTGGGTATCATCAAATCAGGATGTCTAGGGAGGATGAAGAGCATACTTCATTCATCACAGTAGATGGATTGTACTGTTACACAGCCATGCCCTTTGGTCTCAAGAATGCATCTTCAACTTTTGTACGAGCTATGTACAAAACTTTTGAAGAACTCATTAGAGACGTAGTGGAAGTGTACGTCGATGACATCGTGGTCAAGGTCAGGAACAAGGAGTCACTCCTTGACACCTTGCAGGCTGTCTTCGACAAGCTGTGGGCCACCCGCACAAAGCTAAACCCAGACAAGTGCGTCTTCGGGGTTAGCTCCGGAAAACTTCTCGGTTTCCTGGTAAGTCACCGGGGCATAGAAGCTAATCCGGCGAAGATTAAAGCCATTGAAGACATGCGGCCACCAACCCATATCAAAGATGTCCAAAAGTTAACTGGATGTCTAGCAGCCCTCAGCCGGTTCATATCAAGACTGGCGGAACGGGCACTCCCCTTCTTCAAGTTATTGAGGAAGTCTGGATCATTCCAATGGTCCGAAGAAGCAGAGAAGGCATTCCAGGAGCTGAAACAGTTCCTCACCACCCTACCAATTCTGGTAGCTCCGAACCCTGGTGAGCCTTTGTTGCTTTATATTTCAGCTACTGATGAAGTCGTCAGTATGGTTCTGGTTGCGGAGAGACCAGAACTACCCCACACTCAGGAATCCAAACCCCTTCGGGAAGGTCCGGAGGTTCCTGAAAGCGAGTCTGGGTCCCAGCTCCCAGATTCGAATCCACAAGAAGTCGCTTCAGGAGACCTAGACCCCTCCAGGAGGGTCCAGGTCATTTCTGAAGAAGCTCCGGGTTCCTCCAGCCAAAACTTGGAGGTCCCCGAAGAAAATCCGGACTCCTCCGAGAGAATCCAGATCAATGAAGAGGAATCTCCGGACCCCTCCGGGAGGGTCCGGACCATTCAACGCCCGGTGTACTTCATTAGTGAAGTATTACATGATGCCAAGACTCGATACCTAGATGTGCATAAGCTGCTCTATGCAGTTCTTATTGCCTCCAGAAAACTTCGTCATTACTTCCAAGCTCACAAAGTCTCGGTGGTGACTTCCTACCCACTACGAGCAATCCTGCATAATCCCAATTCAACTGGGAATATTGCAAAGTGGGCAGTGGAATTGGCTGAATTTGATCTTGAATTTATTTCAAGACAAGCAGTTAAGAGTCAAGCATTGGCAGATTTTGTGGCAGAATGGACTCCCTCTCCATCAAACCGTGGGGGCCCCAGTGAGCAGAAGACGGAGCATCAAGCTCCAACCTTCACCGAGCCTCACTGGACCCTCTACTTCGACGGCTCCATGCAGAAGCAGGGGGCCGGAGCTGGAATCCTTCTCCTTGCACCGACTGGGGAGAAGGTGAAATACATGGTACACCTTGACTTCAAGGCAACCAACAACATGGCAGAGTATGAAGCACTCATCTACGGACTAAAGGTGGCACTGTCATATGGTGTCAAGCAACTGCTGGTCAAGGGAGATTCACAGCTCATCATTAAGCAGGTGAAGGGTGAATGCTCCTGCAATAATTTCCAGCTAGCTGCTTACCTCCTTGAAGTCCAGAGGCTTCAGAAGGATTTCAAAGTCCTAGATCTCCACCATGTTCAGCGTGCCCATAACGCTGAAGCTGACGAACTCTCGACCAAAGCGTCAACCGGAGCTCCGGCTCCCGACGGAATCTTTGTCCGGAGGTTGTCAAAGCCAATAGCTCAGCCTGCCAAACTGAGCGAAGGGGGCGAGATCAGCATCCCGAAGCTGACGGTCCCGATGGCCCTGTTACCATGGCAGCCATCAAGGGTCGTAGGTGCTGCCGGGAGCTCCGAGCAACCCAGCACGCAAGACTCAAAAGCTCAAGCTAGTTCCGATGCATGGATCTCGGAGATCCGGAGCTACTTGAAAGACAACATCCTTCCTGACGATGATGTATCCGCTGACCGGGTAGTCAGATTGGCTAAAAGATACACGCTGGTAGAAGGGGATCTCTACCGGCGCGGTGCCAACGGCATCCTAATGCGGTGCATCACAAGGGAAGAAGACTGCGAACTTCTCGCAGAAATCCAATGAGGCGAGTGTGGGAACCACGTGTCTTCCCGCACGCTGGTCGGTAAAGCCTTTCGGCATGGCTTCTACTGGCCTAAAACGCTCCAGGATGCAACTGAGCTGGTGAAGAAATGTGAACCATGCCAATTTCATGCAAAGCAAATTCACACACCAGCTCAGCCTTTACAAATGATACCTCCTACATGGCCATTCGCTGTGTGGGGGATGGACATCTTGGTACCTTTCCCAAGAGCCGTCGGAGGTTACAAGTTCCTGTATGTCGCCATTGACAAGTTCACCAAGTGGTCGGAAGCAACTCCAGTTGTGACAATCAACAAGCAATCTGCTATCCACTTTTTGCAGTACATTGTATGCAGATTTGGAGTCCCAAACAAAATCATCACTGATAATGGGACCTCACAAGCTCAGCATTCCAAGGATATTGCGAAGACCTCGGCATACAAGTTTGCTATGCCTCCGTAGCTCACCCAACCAGCAATGGCCAAGCCGAGAGAGCAAATGCTGAAATCCTTAAAGGACTCAAAACGTGCACCTATGAGCGCTTGAAAAAACATGGAGCCAACTGGATCGAAGAGCTTCCGCCCACTTTATGGGCCAACAGGACATCTCAAAACTGGTCAACTGGAGAGACACCCTTCTTTCTGGTGTACGGAGCTGAAGCAATCCTTCCTCCGGAAATCATCTTGGGTTCATTCCGGGTCCGGACCTTCGACAAAGCCGCGCAGGACCAGCTCCGGCGTGAAGACCTAGACCTCCTTGAGGAGGGAAGGTGCCAAGCAGCTGTTCGGAATGCCCGATATCGCCAAGCCCTACGGCGTTATCACCAGCGGCATGTACACAACCGACAGCTCGAGGAAGGCGATCTGGTGCTACGGAGAATACAATCCAGAGAAGGGTTAAACAAACTCTCCCCCGACTGGGAGGGGCCCTTCCGAGTGATTAAAGTATCCCGTCCCAGAAGCGTTCGCTTGGCTACTGAGGATGGGACACCTCTCCCAAATCCTTGGAACATCGAGCACCTTCGTAAGTTCTACACTTAATACCACGGAGGTGAGTCTTGAGTAACTTGAGGTGTATGTTATAGAGTCACTGTACAGAGTCGGGTAGTTCCTCCGGGAGAGCAGCCGGACCTTTCCCAAAAGGTCCGCAAAGTTCATGCAACACTTGTCACAGTCTCAGGACTAAAAGTGCGGCTAACTACCCTGGGTCAAACAATAAATGAAACACACTTAGCCTGGTTCCGTACCCTAAGAGTGTACTTGTTTCCCCTGTATCCCGGACCTATAATGAAAGACATCTTCATGTGAAATAGACTCCACGTGCATTTATTTTGTACAGGCTCAACATTTTTATTTTTCTCTTTCTTGTCTATAAGAAAGACGTGCAATTCTTAAGAAATTTTAGTTCAACCGGTTTATATACGATTCGAGTTGTATTTTCAATTCTTTTGGATTCAAATATTGTTCATGGCCAACTCGCTTGAAAGCCGCCAAGCCAACCTAGGGCTGGAGTGTGTTATCGACTTAGCCTGGTCAAGCACCCTAAGTACGCCACTCTACCTACACCCCGGCAGGCCGAAGTAAGGCGGGTGCATGTACAGTTGGATCTGGAAGAAAAGACAACGCATTCGGTTGTATTTAGAATCGCGTTCGACTTAAAATCTTCTTGAGAGTCGTAAGCCGCAACGAAATTATAGACAAGAAATGAATTTTACTATTTTTCTTGGCTTAAGTGTGCAGGAAAAATAAAATCTACGTTGATGGAGAAAAGCCGGAGCTAACTAAGCTCCAACTCCCCTAGCGAGGGCCAGCCGTCGACGCTAAATAAAAGATGGTGAGAATACCCCGTAAATGGAGTCTATTGCCAACAAACTGAGTGTTGGCAAAGGTCACTGCCGGAGCTACTAGGCTCCGACACCCCGGAGGACTAACTATCGATGCTCTATGCATTGATAGAGACTATTGCCGGAGCTATCAAGCTCCAACGATGGTCAATGCCGGAGCTTCTAAGCTCCGACGACCTCAGGGGGCCTTCACTATCGAAGACTTCAGACCTAAATTCAACAAGTTCGAAGCAAATGAGTCTTCAACAAAACACAATATCCTCTTGGTACATGTTCACAATCAAATTGTGCACATCTTCCAGGGGGCCAAGTGAAGATAAAAGTGTTGAAGACAAAAAGTGAAATTCACAAAAATTTGGGGATTTCATTTATCTGGAGACAAGGGATTACATCTGGAGACAAGGGATTACAAAATTGAGGAAGAAGAAGAGAAAATACAAGTGAGAACTATAGAGATGGTCCTAGACCCTATGGAAGAATTGGGCGACCTTCTGGGCAACCTCCGATACGCTGGCTCGGGTAGCTTCGCCTTCTCCTTCGACGGGGCCTTCAAGCACCGGGTCCAGAGGAAATTGGGAGTTCCAGCTGGTGTAGCACGTCAGCACATACTCTACGACGTTCTTCGCCAGGGATTGCCCCTCAACCTCCAGTTGGTCCGCGATGACATCGCCCACCTTGGAGAGCTTGCTACCTGCTGCGCTCAACGCCTGCAGCGCTAGGTCCGGCTCCGGCTCCGGATCATCCGGGCGCACGGGGCTGAAACCCATCGGTGTCAGCGCGTCGTTGGCCTTGCCCGGAACTCCCAAATCTGTAGGGAGTCCGCAGTCCTCAAGCCCTTCATTTCTTCCAAGGATCTCCTGGCCGCCATCAGTTCGGAATTCTCACAGGCGAGGCGCTCAACTTCTTTGGAGTTCTGTTGAATCTTCTCAGCAACCCGCTTTTCGAGTTTTCTGAGCTCCTCCTCCCGGAGGTGGATCTTGTTCCGGTGGTCGTCCAGGTCCTTCTCTCTACCCCTCACTTTCTTCTCCCTGGCAGTAAGGGCACACTCTTGTTCGTAGAGTTCCTGCCCTCGCACCCAGGCTTTCTCCTCTTCCTCATGGCAGCGCTCTTCCAATTTCTTGGCGCGCTCCTCGAGGCCCTTGTCAGCCAGAGCCACCTTCTCGGCGAGCTCCTCCTCCCTCCTCAGGACATCATCCCGCAGCTCTAGGAGTTTCTGCTCTTCGTCTTCGAGCCGTTTCTCCCTCTCTTCAAGTGCCTCTCGGCGCTTGATGAGCGTAGTGTTAATGGCCTCAAGCCTTACATGGCGTTCCTCGGCCGCACTATTGGCTGCTTTGGCCTGATTGTAGATCTCCTGGGATTGAGCGTCGAGGGCGCGAGTCATACTCTCCCTGTCATCCAGCAACTTGCCCCAGTACTCCAGGCGGATCTTCTCCCGTTTGATCCACTCTTTGTCATCTGCTAGCCTCGATTGCGCCAACTTGGTCTCGAAGTAGAGCCGATTACGCCACCGCCTAAGGGTTTGGCGCTCCTCTTCAAGAGCCTTGCTATCGTGGAAGAAGGCCAGTTGGACTTGACGCAGACTGGAACATGCGTTGTCAATAGACAGTGACAACGGGATAGGTTCCGGACCTGCTGGAGTCTCCTCCGCTGGTTCCAGCGGGTCTTCAGATACAAAAATTGGGTCCCACTCCACAAGAGTAGACTACTGAGTCTCCATGGCACTAGGGCCGTCCTCCGGGATGGCCTCAGTCGCCATCGAGGAAGGCCCCGCCACCAAGTCTTCGTTCACCCCCTCAGGCAGGGGGCCAGCGACTTCGCCTGGGCACTCCGGCTCGGCCGCAGGTACCTCCGACGTCGTCGGTTCCGGAGCAGGAGCCGCTACTGGCTCCAGTATGGGCACCTCTCCCAATGGGGGCTCAAGCTCTGTCACCTCTTCAACAACTGGCTCAGGAGACGGAAGATCTTCAACATCGTCCGACCCTGTGGCCGGAGCTCCAACAATAACCGGCTCAATGGCCGGTGCTTCGGAGGTAGTCGGGCCAACTGCCGGAACTACCTCAGTTTCTGGCGCGCACGCCGGAGCTTCAGTCACTTCCGGCTCAACCGCCGGGGCTTCGAAAAATTCCGACTCAGAGGCCGGAATTACTACTTCCTCCGGCTCAACAGCCGGAGCTTCCATCATCGCAGCACCAGAACCCGGAGCTTCAACCTCCAGGATAGGTGCCGCTGGCGCATCTTCACTCCCGTGGTCCGGCACTACCACGGGAACTTCTGGGGATGAGTCGAGGTCCATGACCACGACAGCCGGCGCCGGAGCTGTCGCGGCTTCAGCCACCACTGGGGGCGGCACCGGAACAGGAGCAGAAGCCCCCACCCTCACAGTTTCAGCCACTATGGCTGAGGGTGGAGCTTCACCCCCCCTTCTTGGGGACGCTGCAGATGAGGAACGAAGAAAATTAAAAAACAGTTGCTACAATTAAAACAACTATCCAAGGTAGAAATTAAAAATTACCTTGGGAGGCTCCCGCACTAGCTTGCGCGGAACCTTTTTCCCGGGCGTTCTGGGCTGGTCATAGCCGGCGTGGAAGCTCCAGAAGGCCCCCCGGAACTTGTCGCGGCCACGGGTGTTTCCCGAGTCGAGGCTCTCCTCGATCGGGAAGAACCCCCGGACCTGGAGGCCTCTACTGGCCCAGGTGCTGGAGTCGCGCGCCCGGAGCTAACATCCCGGGAGGACCCCACTGCGGGAACAAACGCGCTCCGGGAGGACCCCACTGCGGGAACAGTCGCGTTCCAGGAGGACCCCATTACGGGAACAGTCGCCACGGTTGTGGAAGACCTTCCCCTCCGGGGAGAAGGAGCCGAGGCGGAAGTAGCGGGCCTGACGGACCTTCCGTCGGCATGCTGTAGCTTCCTCTTCCGGCTCTCGGGTTCGTCCGCCAGCTCCTTGCCCTTGCCGACGGCCTCGACCCTCGGCTTTGGGGCAGGGACAAAGCCATCTTCGGGCATCCCGGGGATCGCCACCCGGGTGGTTGATCTTCTCTCGACGACACCAAGGTCGTCAAGTACGGGCATCTTTCGCCGGAGCTCCCTGCTGAACTCCACTTCTACGTTCAGAGGGAGAAAGGCCGACGGGGGAGTCAAGTCATCACCGTCGACGTCGATGCTGTGCTGGAACTTCTTGAGGTGGAACTCCAAGGTTTTCCCCACCATGTTGGACTTCAACCCGGTCTCAACCCGGCCGTCGTCCATCACGTTGTTGAGGGCCCAAGCGAGTTTCTCCCTCCTCTTCAGCGGCGCCCACCTGTTGACCAAGAAATTGCAAAATACCGCCTGATGAGTCAATCCTCCCTCCACGCATTGGCGGATCCTGGTCAAAGCAGGGTTGAAAGCTTCCGCCAGCACCGGAGCTTCACTCCAGATCGTCGTGTCGATGCCGGGCAGACCATCGGGCAGCTCCAGCCTCTCGTGCTCCTCCACCCTAACGACTATCCAGTCTTTCTTCCAGTCATCCCACTTCCCAGAGGGAAACGACCAGAGGTACTTGAATGGGCACTTCTTGCGCTTCACGAAGTAGTAGAAGCCAAGGTACTCATTGCTCCGGCCGGTGGTGTGGACGGTGAAGAAGGTCCCGAAGAGTTCAATGCAGGGGGGATGCCCACCCACATCTCACAGAAGTGGACGAAGATAGACACGAGGAGAATGGAGTGAGGTCCAAGGTGGTATAACTGCAGACCATAGAAGTCTAGCAGCATCAAGAAAAAGGAAGAAAAAGACGGAATCAACCCCACCATGGCGTACGAGGAGAAGTACACCATTTCGCCGGCATGCTCCTTCTCGAATGGGAGCTCTCCGCCGGCATGGACCGAGCGGTTGAAGAAGTCCGGGGACCACCCCATGAGGGCCCGGACCTTCTTCAAATCGCCGTCGGTCTTCAAGCGACTCTCGCGGAGACCCAACTCCATCGCGACACGCCTAGGCAAGAGAAGAAGAGCGAAGCACGAGTTGGGAGTTTGAGCGCAAGATCATATGGGAGGCATAAAGAACTCCCGACGGTGCGCGCTTTCCTTCTTAAGTAAGCCCTCGCAACGTTTGGATGGAAACCACAAGGAAGTCGAAGATACCATTCAAAATTCCACCCAGCCGATGACAAGAGGGCCCGGGACCACCCCGAAGATCAAGTCGAGGTTCTTACCCAGGCGAACGGTTGTCATCATGAAGCGGGAAACCCAAAGGCGGTGGCCTGACAAGGTGCGATGAACCGATATGGTTTTCGTATCGGGAACCAGCGACCTTCAATTGCGTGAGATCCGCACGCCAAAGATCTCACCTGCCGCACGCGGGATGCGCCACGCGGCGGGGGTCTAACTCTAAATCCTCGCCAACGGCACCCTCAAAGACCCTTGAAGACTCAGTTCAAGAGTCGCGAGGATTGACCCACCTCCGGCGGAATGACTTCATCCCAGTGATCTTCCCCGGAGGTAGGTCCAGGGGGCCACTGTCGGTACCCTAGAAACCGTACACCCCTTGAGGTTACAAAGATCTCAAAGGAAAGTCATCTACTTGGTATGAAGACCCTCGGAGGCCCACATGTCAGACATAACCGGACCCGCTTCTCCAACATGGTTAATCCCTGGGTCGCCACGTGTACTACCAAACCGAAGCTACCGCCCGCAAGGGGGAAGCTCCAGGCCGTGTACCGAAACGGCACCTCCGGACTTAACCCCAGATCGAGAGAAGCTCCGGACCTGACACGTGTCGGGTAGCCCCGGAGCTACCTGTTTCCCACAGCAAGCTCCGGAGCTGCCACGCGTCCAATCATCGGATCTTCAGCCTCTAACCTCCGGAAGACCCCGCAACGGCTCCGGATCTTCAAAGAGGAATCAAGGACTTCAAGACCCGATTAAGTGTCCTTAATACCATATTAATGACACTTAAACGGACGATCTTAACACCAGTAACGGTGCTGTCAAAGCACGTTACAGGGTCATTAAGAGCAATTAAACGTGTATCAATACTAGTAACCGCCGAGGCCACATGTCGGGCCAGGCTAACCTGTAACGGCCTGCCCTTGTACTATAAAAGGACAGGCCGACGACACGTTCAGGGGGGCTACACACGCGCCACAGACGCTCGTCACAAGCTCATACTGCTAATACAACACCAACACACCCGTGGAGTAGGGTATTACGCTCAGGCGGCCCGAACCACGTAAACTCTTGTGTCTCCTGTGTCAATTCCTACTCACCTTCTTGAATCTCCGCGCGCCCACACCGAACATCAAACTCCCCTATCACTTTAGTAGTGTAAGGAGATCTGCCGGTTCCAAACTGCCGACACTATTGCTGGTCAACCAAGTGCTCTAGGGCCTAGCACAACACAAGGAAGTAGTAAGGCAAACGAAAGACAAAATGATATAACCAACAAAACAACACCAAGTGGTATAGGCCAATTGCTTTAATATGCATGCTCTTCACTATTTTTTTCTTTTTTATAATATGTTTTGATATTTTTTCTTTACTCAGGAGCACGAAGATAGGAAGCACACAAATTTGCAGCTCAATTGGATGTAATATGCGGCCTATAGAAAATCAAGAAGATTCTTTAAAATTCGTTCTGAAACTTTGGAGGCCGGATAACCTATCTTCCGAGTGGAATTTGAGCAATCTAATTATACTGAACGTGGCTACGCGGCAGAAAATCAGATGTGAAATTTCGTGTAGATGAATTTGAAAAAAAATCGCCTGATTTAGAGTTCATATGTGAAAGTTATGGCCGTTTTAAGGTAGGTTGTCCGAGTTACGATTTTTGGATTTTGATTCCAACTCGGTTTGAGAACAGAACTCGCAATCGAATATGAAAACAATTGGGAATTTGAACAGCAACTAATGGGGTGGTGTGTGATGATTCAAGGATGAGTGGCACAAAGGTTTGCCACCTAATCTAGGGCTGGCGATGCGAGAGTTCACGCAAGACAGCTAGCTAGGGCAAACCGATGAATGTGGTGGATCGGTTTCTTATTTAGGGATTGTGGAATAGGTGTCGAAGGCAAGAAAACAAGGATGAAACACGATAACTAGGACCCAAAACACAAAGCTAAACCAGCAATAAGACTCGACCACACTAATGCAAACTCAACAATGCAAACTGAAAAACAAAACTTCAAGCACTATAGTCTAGGAAGCGGTAAAAACAATCTAATTTTTTTGTGGCTTTTCTGTGGACTCTAGGTACGAAACAAAAACGATCTAATGGAAGGAAAACAAACATACCTCACGGGCAACCTGGAACTCTGATACCAATTGATGAGTAGGTTTATGCCCGATCTTCTGAAAGGTAAGTCGATTGGGGTGGAGAACTCGACGTTGATGATCCACGGAGCTCGAGCAGTTCGAATACCCCTGCAATCACTACATCACTGCTCCGTTGGTTATCAACCGTGCGGCACACGCTTGACCTCGCTAAGAAGGCTAATCTCTGCAAGTGAACCGAGAACACAAGCAAGAACGTAGAAGACACGATCTGAAATTAAGAAGTTGGGGTCTCACAAACCGTAAAATGGCAAAATTGTTATTCTAAGCAAAACCTACCAAATATGACTGGCGGCTGCAGTATTTAGAGGCTAGGGTTTGCCCAAAACATGATTAGACGCATCCCTAATGGACTCATACGGGATACAAGGCTCAAAGGCACGATTCGGTGGCGCAGCACCGGACAAAAATCTGGACTCTACTTGTTTTGATGATTCCCAATGACTCCGTAGGAATTTTGAGGCGGGACCAAAGCCATTGGAAATTTTATCTTCTCCTCTTTCTGTGCATATGTAGAACGTCGAAAACGGAGTTTGTATGCATCTTGGGCATCCATTTTAAGGTGGACTACTCCTGGACTCCGAGTTGAACTCGAGTCCAAGTTGTAAACTGCTTCCATCAACTTGTGGACATCCCAGCTGGTTCTCCACACTCCCAAGGCCTCTTTACTTCACTTGTTGATCTTCTCAATTATTCCTAGTAACAATTAAATCATCACATAGCAATCTATTTTCAAACACACATACAAAAGAAGTTAGGAGCGAGTTCACCTGCTGATTTATTAACCGTGCTCGTGCTCTTGTGATTGGTCCTTGCATTTCAATGTGCGCCTCTGCTGTTGTGATGTTCTAATCAGAAGTTTTATCTCCTCACTCCAAGAACTTGGCTCAAGCGACGTGGACCAATCAAGAAGTGACGAAGATGAAGATGATATGGCAAACTTGTGCTCCATGGTGGGCAAATCAAGATCAAGTATGTAGGATGCAGAACACAACAGGGACAATAAAGAGGTATGTCCTACTTGCAAAGAAATGTGTGATGCTATTTCTCATGCCACTGTTATAGTTAATAAAAAGGACAAAACTTAGGGACAATTCTGTTAAAATTGAGTCACTAGAATCTGAAATTAATCATTTGAAATCCTTGATTCGTATTGATGATTCTTGTTCCTCATGTCATTTAATATATGAACAATTGTCCTCATTAAAAAGTGCGCACACCTCCACACTTGATAAATTTGAGTTAGAAATTGAAAAGAATAGAGAGCTTGCTGCACTTAATGATAAAAACTTGAAAGATGCTAGCTGTTCTACAATTGATTTGTATTGTTCTACTTGTAATGATCTTGATAAGAAACTACAAGATGCTATGAATGAAATTTCTATATTAAACAATGCTTTATGATCTCATGAAGTTAAATATTGTTCCTATTGCAAATTAAAAGGAAAACTTCATGTGAAAATTGACTTGATCTGTCTAATAAACTTGATGACGTGCATAGGATATTAGATCGGTTTTGTAATGGGAATAAGAACCTAAACTTGCTGCTGAATTCTTCCAAGAATTGTAATGATAAAACTAGTTTAGGTTTTGATTCTCATGCTCATGCTAAGTCACATCCACTTAAAATTGTAAAGTCATTAGGAAGTGGTTTGATTCAAACAGTTCCTAAACAAAAAGAAGTGGTTTTCAAATCTGCAGGAGTGTTGTCTCATTCAAATAAAAATGTTGCTTGCTCATCTAGACATGAACACACAGTTAAATTTCATTTACCTATTGTGGTAGAGATGGTCATGTCATAGATTTTTGTTATAGGCTAGCTAAAAAATAGAAAAAGGAAAGAATGATTGCTAGATCTCATAACTTTTATGCAAATTTGCTGTACTTGCTAAACTGAATGATAGGAACATGCAATCTGCTGTAATGGGTCAAAAACATGCAAAGTTTGCTTCCAAACCTACTGTTTTTCGTGCTACACATGTAACATCTCGTAGGACAGTAGTTGGGTACAAAAATCCTCAAATTTTAGCTCATAAACCTGCTGTTTTATCTCAGCTTTTGCGTGTTTTCCTACTGCACGTCGCGTGACTCAGTACTGTGTTCCTACATGTCTTTTGACTAACCCCAGTATTGAGTCATCGACGTATTGTCCTTCTATGTAGGTTACACACTTGAGGAAGGAGAACATTTGGATTGTGGATTCAGGTTGCTCACGCCACATGACCGATAACAAAGAATGGTTCTCCTCCCTCTCTTTTGTGTCACATGTAGAGAATGTTACTTTTGCCGATAATCCTACTACTCCTATAAATGCTAAGGGTTCAGTTAGCATAAATGATCACTACACTTTGAAGGATGTGACACTTGTTAAAATTTTGAAATACAACTAGCTTTCTATTTCACAACTGCTAGATGAAAATCTAGAAATTATTTTCACTAAAAATTGCTGCAAAGTTGTAAATTCAAATAGTGAGCTTATTTTTAACATGTGACGGTTCGGAAGAGTTTTTAAAACTAATTTTGATTTGTCTATCTCTAAGCATAGGTTTCTAGTTTCTAATTATTCAAAGGACTTATATTTTTGGCATCGTAGACTTGGTCACGTAGGCTTTGATCAGCTAACGCGTGTTAGTGCTCTCGATCGCATACGTGGGCTGCCTAAGCTTAAAGGGGGCAAAGAAATTGTGTGCTCTTCTTGTAGACATGCTAAGATGGTTGCTGGTTCACATACTCCTCTCACAATGATCATGACAACTGAACCGGGTCAACCATATGAACTCCGGTTTGGACATAGGCCTAGTGTTACACATTCCTGGGTCTTTGGTTGCAAATGCTTTGTTAAGAAACATGGTAATCTTGATAAATTTGAACCTAGATCCATTGATGGCATGTTTCTTTGTTATCCATCTCATACTAGAGGCTACCGTGTGCTTTTACTTGACACTAACAAAATTGTGGCGACTTGTGAAGTGTCTTTTGATGAATCTAGCATAGGTACTAGCTCAAACATTGCAGGTCCGGATCCATATCTGCAGGGGGAGAGCATTGTTGTTGAAGATCAGGAAGAAGTGGTGTTGCTGCTCGATAATTCAGCAGCTAATGACATTGTTCCAGCTCCTGATTTTGATTCACAACCAGCATCGACGACCATCATTGTTGGTCCAGATCCTCCTCAAGTCACAAACTCATCGATTTGTGATGAACATGAAGAAGAAGAAGCTTGTGAAGTGTCCACTCTCCTCCAGGTTCTCAAAAGTCATCCCGCACAACAAATTATTGGGAGCTTGCACGAACAAGTCACACGGTCCAGGTTTTGCGATCCAAACTCTCACGCTCATTCTGCTTTTGTTGCTTCTTTTGAACCCAAAGATATATCACACACACTCACTAATGAATCTTGGATTATTGCCATGCAAGAAGAGTTAGAAAATTTTGAAAGAAATAATATTTGAAAACTTGTACCTCCACCTCAAGGTCACACTTTAATTGGAACTAAATGGGTTTTAAAAATAAACAAAGTGAGAATGGGGTTGTTGTTAGGAATAAGGCTAGGTTGGTTGCTCAAGGTTTCACTCAAGTTGAAGATCTAGATTTTGATGAAACTCTTGCTCCTGTTGCTAGATTAGAAGCCATAAGAATTTTGTTAGGTTTTGCTGCATCTAAAGGTTTTAAGCTATATGAAATGGATGTTAAAAGTACATTTCTTAATGACTACATAGATGAGAAAGTTTATGTCAAACAACCACCGGTTTTTGAAAATCCAGATTTTCCTAATCATGTTTACAAACTGTCCAAAGCCTTGTACGATCTAAAACAAGCCCCTAGAGCATGGTATGATAGGTTAAAAACGTTCTTACTTGAAAAAGGGTTTACCATGGGCAAGGTTGATAAAACTCTTTTTGTGCTTAAGCATGGCAATAACTCATTATTCGTTCAAGTGTATGTGGATGATATTATCTTTGGTTGTGCTTCTCATGATCTTGTGTCCAAGTTTTCAGCTATGATGAGTTCAGAATTTGAGATGAGTATGATGGGAGAACTCACGTAGTTTTTGGGGCTGCAAATCAAGCAAATCAAGGAGGGTACCTGTGTGCATCAAACGAAGTATACAAAAGACCTCCTAAGGCAATTCAACATGGACAAAAGCAAGCCTCTTCGGACACCAATGGCAACAGCGACAACACTTGAACTTGATGAAGATGGTGAACTCGTGGATCAAAAAGAATATAGAAACATGATCTGATCGCTTTTGTACCTCAAGGCATCAAGACCGGACATACAATTCAGCGTATGTCTTTGTGCATGGTTTCAAGCCTCCCCACGTGCTTCACATCGTCAAGCCCTCAAAAGGATTCTCAGGTACTTATATGGAACTCAAGAATTTTGCATTTTTCTTTCTTCTTCCTCAACCATTACTTTAAAAGCTTTTTCGGATGCTGATTTTGGGGGTTGTAGGATTGATAGAAAAAGTTCCGGCACTAGGTCCTGCTAGCTTTGGTCAGCTCCAATTTAAGGTTTGGTTAGCTTTGGCAAGGTTCGGAGCTTAATTGCAATGGTTCTGCTTTTACTTTGAAATATTTCGAACTTGTTTTACACTTATGGAAAGTTTGCTTAGTACTCTTTTACTAAGTTTTTGGTGTGTTTTGGTGGTTATGGTTGATATCATTTTGCTATAATTTACAACATGCTTATGTGAGGTGCTCACGTAAGATGTTGTAGTTTCAGAACTAACAAGAGTCAAGTTGATGACTTGTGCTTGGAAGTATTGGTTATTTATTCATGTACAGGTGTTGCTTGAATTCTAGACATGGCTGGTGATGGGATCTATTGAACTAGTCTTAGAGAGAAGATGAGGCTCAACAACCAAGTTTGGGAGGAATTGTGGTTGACTTGATCGGGAGGTCGCGCAGTATGCATCAATCAAGAACAATGCATATGAATGTATCGTGGACATCGTTGGAAAATGTTTGCATGTATGCACAGACTGCAGGGACGTGGCTACATGGTTCCGAGGTGTGATGAACAGATGTGGACGTAAAGAATTGGTCAGAAAGGTCCAACCGACTAGGTTATGGACTCAGGCTGCGACTGAGTCGGTTTTGACTCAAATATGGAAAGATTTGAGTTGGTTATGTTAGGATTTTGTGTGGGTCACGAATTTGGATTGTTTTAGTAATGTGGGATACATTCCTAAGATGTTTGGAAGTCTTAAGATTGTTTCTATCTGCGTATAGAAGAGTCCTAAGCAGTTATGGAAAGTTACGATTCATGAATTGAGTAGGATTAGAGTCCTAGTTAGGTTTGGTTTGGCCTAAGGGCTGGTTATATAAGCAAGGGAGGCCAGAGTTCGTGGTGCACGACTTTGGGATTGTTCCTCTTTAGTTCTATTGAGTAAGGATTGTAGTTTAAATGAACTTTTGTGCTTGTTCATCCGACTTATTTCTGTCAAGTCTTTCTCGTCGAGTTTCTGCACACCACTACCTTGGTTTGGTGGTTTTATCATAACTCGAGTTTTACAAATCCGATTGACGTGATTCTTTTTGGGTTATCTTCAGAACTTAATTTTCTATCATCTGTCAAGATTTCATAGTCAATTGGATTTGTGGTTTATGATCTACACGAGTTTCTTTGCAGTGTTCCAGAACTGTTTTTACTCGGTAGAATAGATTGACCTTTGTTCAATCTTTTGATCATAACTTGAGTTTCTCTCGACTTGATTCTCTCTGATATCTATGACTTTTGTCATGGTGAAACACGTTTATATTAGTCTCACACACGATTTCTTTAATAGTCGTTTTTCTGCCGAGGGGTTTTTATTGCTTCCGCTGAAAAAGTTTTAAATCTACCATTCACCCCCTGGTAGCTTTTCACATGCTCTTTGATCCTACATATAATGTCTGTGCGAAGTCGCCGATGGAGCAGTTGGTTTCCTACACATTGATGGAACCTTGGGACGCATTGATACCACCTCGAGGAAACAAAAGGTCGCGCATACCAGTCGCACGCGTCTCTGCACCATCGATGCTGAAATTAAGTTCTCCGCAATACTCATGCCATGCGTCTCTCTTTAAACAATGGAAGACGTGCTTCCATATAGCGCGCATCTCGCTTTAAGCTCTCTTGTGTCTTGCTTTAGTATCACTCGTCTCGCGTTTATCTCACTCGTCTCTTCGCCTATGTTGCTCCTTTACTAAGACCAACGCTCCTTTACTAATCGACCAACTCCCGTGCGATCGCCACCTCTGTTCGCCATCATCGTCGTCATCGCTGTCCTCATCATTGTCGTCACTGTTCATGGCTGGGTTAGATATTGGCTTAGCGCTTAGCTGACTGAAGGAGGAGCTCTTGGTACCTCCAAAATGCGCCTTTTCATGTGGTTTCCTCCACCCAAATGTTCATCGATCAGGAGCACTCTACATTGGGATTCTTGATCAATAGACTGTAAGATAGACTAATTTTGCTCATTTAATTAGTAATTGTTACCAAACTTATTTGAACTGGTTTGTTATGTTGCTTAAATTGATATTTTGTAGGGGTGGTGGCCTGGTTTTACAATCAAAACTATACTACTTGAAGTTCAGCGTTTGCTTCATTAGCCAAATGGGCCCGATGTTGAAGATGATTGCTATGATCTACTTATCAAGATTAGACACTTTGTGTTAGTGACCAACGTAGGTTATTCATTCCTCATTCGATATTTGTTAATTTAAAGAATGTCAATATTTTTAGGATCCAGAGGAATATAAGAGACGTGTTCGGGAGCAAGCTGGACGGTACAATTTAGATTGATCGATGGGAGCTTTAATAATATGTTTAGATTCGACGGTACAATTTAGATTGATCGATAGGAGCTTTAATAATATGTTTAGATTCGAAATTAGTTTAGAGGGAACACAATGTGTATGAACTATGAAATTCATTGAGTTGCAAATTATCTCTGAATTGCAATGTCATTGCATTTGTTTATCCCTGAATTCTAGTTATATCCATTAATCGCAATGTCATTGCGTTTGTTTATACCTGCAACGGGCGCTCACGATAACATGCGAGTGGCAACGGACGCTCACGATGTCGTGCGAGTGGCAATAAGAGACGAGTGCATGAGAGACGCACTTTAACAAGGCTCGCCTCCGACTTTTGAGATCCAGCAAAAGGGAGACGCGCCTTACCTGAGTGCGTATCCAATTCATGCCGAAGATCTTTTATCCCACCTCAAAAATTTGAGCTCGTTGCAACGATCATATAAGTCATTACGTATAGTTTCCAGTTGAACAAGTCCGCATGCGAAAGCTTTTGTTCGCGGGAACAACAGCTTTTGCATGCGGCTTGCCCATTCGGCCACAAAATAATGTGAGACATGTGTTATATATGAATGGCTACGAATTTTGACCTATTTTAAGATCTCTCGCGCTCTCTGGCGAAAATTTTCGTGCAAAACTTACTCGCGCTCTCTCGACCAAAGGGAGAGCTGAAATGAGAGAAGCGTGTCAGAGAGGACCATCTCTGAGTTTTGCTATTTTTATCTCTCGTGCGCTCTCTCCCAACACTTGGCAAAAAAATTTAGCTCTTGCGTGCTCTCTCAACCTAGAAACCGCAGCTCCTGAGCATGCCGCTACTGTCCCTCTTCCTCAAGTCGCTCTTCGTCATTGTCGTGCTACCGCCGTCGACCCCGACCACGCCATCGACCCCGACCTTTGTCATAAGAGAGTTGAGCATGCTGGAGCACGCCGCCTCGTCCCCTGTCCCTAGAGCACGCCACCGCCTCGACTCGAAACTCGGTAATCGGTATGAGCACGCCGCCGCCTTCACATAAGTGAAAATGTTCCCCATGTCCCCGGAGCACGCCGGCCTACTATCATCAGAGAGTTTAGGAACCGTCGCTTCGGCGCCTCCGCCAGCTCGTCCTGGAGCACTCTGCCGCCTTGTCCCCTATCCTCGGGGCACGCCGCCACCTCGACCCTGCCCTCAGAGTGTGCATTTCAGTGGATTTATTGAACTTGAGGATGTCCAATGAAGTCTCATCGTTAATGAAGTCATTGATCCAAAGGGAGAATTTTCATTACACTATACACTCATTTTCCTTGTTTATGTCCAATGCAGAAGTAATGTTGTATATAATGAATTCTGATTCGCAAACCTTTGAAACTGCAGGAACTGTAGTTGACACTAGCATTTGTCATCCCAGTGAGTTTGATTTCTATCTCTGCAGCCATGCTGGAGTCAAGGTACCTATGCGATAATTGATGCTTCTCTCACGAGTTTTTTTATATCATACTATTAATGCATCAGTGGAATATAAATTGTTTGTTTTCTCAGGGGACAAGCACACCAGCTCACTACCGTGTCCTTTATGATGAGAACAATTTCTGTAATGATACTTTGTAGATGCTCACCAACTGTCTGTGTTACAAGTAAGCTCGGTTCTCTATTTACTAATTGTTCCTGTGTCTATTACAATTGTATACCTATTTGTTCCTAAGCCTTCGGATATTTGCTCCCTTATATGTCTGTTTAAGCAAATATGACTGCAATTTGATAATGTTTTATATGATTTCAGTGATTTTATTGAATTTGAAGATGTCTCAGTTGGAGCATTAGAGGCTA
Organism: Tuctoria greenei; assembly: GCA_036927565.1. Lineage (NCBI taxonomy): Eukaryota > Viridiplantae > Streptophyta > Magnoliopsida > Poales > Poaceae > Tuctoria > Tuctoria greenei. The sequence goes on along the minus strand of JAYESD010000001.1, from coordinate 61,577,831 downwards.
TGAAGGCTCATTGTTAATGAAGTTATTGATCGGAAGAATTTTCATTACAGTATACAACATTAGATGATGACAGTTATGATGTGTGTAATTAGTTATTTTGTAATCAGAATGAACAATGTATTTGATTGGTCAATATAATTTAAGGTGTCATCTTTTTAGCTATACATATGTTCATTTATGTGTATGTTGCTGACATTGACAATGCGGCTGCCAAATCCTGGCTAGCTCTAGGATGCAGCCAGCAACCAGAATAATCAGGGGTGGGGGCACCTAATAGGAGACATTGCCTGTAAACAGTCTGCGACGAGCTGTAACAGAGAACGTTTCGGATTACTAAATAAAGGAGACAAGCTCCCTAAAGCTCATCTCATATCAGTAAATAAATCTATGACGCACTTCAATAAAGAGCATCTCGGATTAGTCAATAAACCTACGACACGTTATGTTAGTGCTTGTCTCGCATGTATGCTGATGGGCGACGCGCAAAAATCACATCTCCAATGATATCGTAAAGATCGTCTGTTATGACTCAAAGAAAGAAGACACGCTACCTTTGAGCATATTGCACTTTGGCTGATTGGCGACGCGCTTGCCGTGCGTCTCTGATGACAACATAATACGAGACGCGACGACGAAAATGCACAGTTTATTCGTCTCTCTTCTTCGTTCGAGCACGTCTCAGATGAGCTTTTCTTACGTAGTGATCTTATCTAAATATCCATGGAGAAAGATAGTTTTGACATCAATTTTCTCGAACTTCAAATCGAGCAAAACAATTGCAATCATAACTCGAATAAAAGAGTGATGAACAATAGGAGAGAACATCTCATTAAAATCATCACCTAATCTTTGTTTGAAACCTCTCAGAACCACACGAGTTTTCCATCTTGCGAGCTCAACTCCAGGTATACCTTTGTTCTTGTTATAATTCTACTTGCACTTTAAAGGTCTTTTACCTGCAGGAAGCTCGACCAAGTCCATGTATAATTCTTTTTAAGGCTCTCAAATTTATCATTCATAGCACCTAAACATTTTGAATTATCACATGTTATAGCTTCCTAATAAGAAGAAGGTTCAAATGTATCTTTAGTATCTTGAGCAATAATGAAAGCATAATGAGCCCTATTATTAATGTTGCGATATCGATATGGTAGATATTCCTTCTAGGTCTATCTTTTACAATGGAGTGATTGTTGATAACAACTAGTGCAAAAAAAAATTAACATGTACATCTACTTAAGATTACGAACAATAATTTCAGGTGTAGACATGGATGAAGCACCACTAATGTGACGGTCGGCCACTCGAAAGCAACCAACACATACACCTCAGGACCTTTCTTGGGTCGGAGCCACGCGTTGCGGCACCACATTACATATTACAAGTGACATAGCTTGAAAATATACAAACATGTTCATTATTGTATGTTAATGTGAGATTTGGTAAAATAAACATAAGCAACAGAAAATACGATTACGTTATTACAACTATCAACGGACATATAATGCAAAAGTGAAGTACTTAGCCCACAAGCACTTCACACTAGCTCCACAATACAATCAACTGCGACATATTACAATTTGCTCTACTCTTAGTACCTGAAAAAGATTAATCAACAAGCTGTGAGTCCTAATGACTCGGTAAGACTTACCATATAAAATAAATCACTAGACACCTATCCAACATACAACGGTACATCCACATAATAGGAGGTTGATTGGCATGAAAAGCACTAAGTGTGGGTCCTTAATTTTGTATTTTAGCAACAAGTTAATGGTTCATGAAAATATAAACTTTAGTTAGCACTATGTATAAACATAGAAGGTTGCAAACAATAATTTAAAACACGAGTAGCTGATCACATTTTATAATATGACAAGTTCTTACTACGTGCCGACTCAGTGAACAACCGGACTCATTTTAACCGCGAGTGAACGGCAATTCAAACTGATTTTTAACCCTGCAGGGAGAAACCCATGTGCACGACACGTACACCCGTTTGGAAGTGGCGTACGACACACTTCACTCAACGTCGTACGCATCAACCTTTCCAAAGCCACCCAGCCGAAAGAATAGCTATCGTTCCGAACAGTAGGTCCTCTACGTGAGAGGTACATTACTCATTAGAGGATTTACACCCAAGCTGTCCTCCTCAGCGCCAATGTGGACGGCGGCAAAGACGTTTTACTTAAGTGTTATGGTACATCGGTTTACTAGGTCCCGTAAACTAGCATACACACGATACTCTTCAATACTTGCCCAAAGGGTCGACTACAGCGCGGTCCTTAATCGACACGGACACGCCTATGCACACAAGATCATGTCTTGTTTCTTCCTACACACCTGCCCGGTCCCCAATTTCATCATGTGTGATCCAATATTTTTCCATTCATCTCTCACATTTTCCCACAAGAACCTACTATCTCACGAGCAGATTCCAACCACTCGACTTCTACCGATGACCTATAATTAGCAAGCGTCTAACAACATAGGTGATAATTCTTTCCCATGGCCAAAAGGGTTCTTTGGATATGCAAGTGGAGTTTCCAACCAAATTCTAGACCTAATGCACATAAAACAATAAACATACACTAATTATGTATAAAGAATTTTAAAACAGCTTATGATCCAACCGGAGCTTGCCTTGCTCTATGTTAGTTATCAAGTTAGATGATTTTGTTGTTCCTCCTCCTCGTGCGTCGTCTCCATAACCACGCTATCCTATTTCATGTCATGAGGATGCACGAAAATAAGCAAGTGATAATATGGTTAGGTATGTATGCATAATTACAACACAGAGGAGCATGAGATAAGTAGATGACAAATTAAAGCATTTGGTAGACCTATGGTCATTAGTGAGTGCGAGTAACACGGTTGAGCAGCATGAAGATGCACAACACTGCAGTCCACCTATTCATACCTAGCACGAACCATTCGATAATTTGGTTATGGCTATTTGATCATACTGACCTACTAATCAGTGTAGGCTGTTTGGGTAAAATGTGAATTTTAGTTCTTGATCTTTCCATTCTTAAATCTTTATTCGGAAACCGAGAGACTAGTCAATATTTTCATCACTTCATTAATGCCTCCAGCAGTAGTAGCAATTTTTATAGAGGACATTTTAGGCATTCCCATGTTATGATATTATTTGGCAAGCAATATGAGATAATTTGTTCCTTTATTATGCAAGACAATTCTGACATGCACTCGCTCCCATGATTGCTAGAGGGGATTAAGTTGACCAAGTTTTAGAATTTTCTACAGCATAAATTGTCCACAATTAATTCCTAAGGTTGATAATTAAATACCTTATTAAGAAAATCCAGAAAGTTTTCCAAATGGTAGTTCATATCGCATGAGACTGAATATGTGGTCGGCGATGAGGGATTACGGACACCAAGGTTTGGTGAGTCATAAGCTTGCTATGAAGGTCGGGGAGGCTCACCATTGAGTCGTGCACACCGGCACATAGTCGATTGTAGCTCGGAATTGCTGGGAACAAGCTCGCATTGGTTAAGGAAGGTTTGTCCATCAGAAACAGCGATAAAGCTTCAAACCCCGCTCTATAGATGATTCGATGGCCAACCCAACACCTGAGACACATGCACACAGAAGTGAGGACGCTACCTACAAAAAGGAATGGAGGATTCTTGCACCGTTAGCTGCGAATTTTACCGGCAGAGGATTAAAGGTCTGAAAGTCGCCCTTTTTAGGAAAAATCATGGACCTGCTCAAACAGAGACGCTGGCCTGCTCTGAAGAATGGTGGTGACGGCGCTGCTCTCCTCTCCAGCCCAGCAATACCGTTACTTTCTGGTGCACAAAACCTGCAAGGACGGCGGCAGTTGGAGGGACACGATTCAATAACATAGAGATGGACTTGCAACGAGGAATGGTGGAGGACTTACGCCAGCCTGAAGCAAGGGCGTGACCAATTCCTCCCCGCCCTTGGTGAGATTGAAAAGGGGAGCAAGGGGATGTGGTCCTGGCAGGCAGAAACGGTAGCAGGCAGGAGCAGCCTCCCATGAAGTCTTGGCCAGGGGAACCAGAGTGAGATGGAGTGAGGAGAAGGCAGCTCGGTGCCTCTTTACTCCACTGCAGTTAATTGGTTGCGGTGGCCGGTAGATATCGTGGAAGCAGCCTCTGCATCTCGGTGGCAGCAGAGAGAGATGGCAAAGAAGCAAAGAGGAAGGGAGGCTGATAGGTAGGATCGTAGGTCTATTTTCTTTTTCTTGATTTCTCAAAAATTATGTTTTAGTAAATTCAAGGATAAATATCTAGAGGTTTCCAAAAATTGCAAAAAAATTACATGTTAGTTCTACTTAATGCAAACTTCATTTTGGCGAAGTCAGTTTTATGTTTACCTTGAAATTAATTTAATTATGATATTTCTTCATTTCTTCATTTTTTAATTAAACAAGCACAAGAACACTATAATTATTCAGATCCAATTCATTTATGTCCTTCTAATAGACATTATGCCATAAGATAAATTTTATTTTCAATTTTTGTTGGCTTAGAATTTGGAAATTATGCTCATCCTGGTTGAAGGGAGTTCTGTTCAATTTTTTTTACATTGAATTCCTATGGAAATATGATTCAAGATTGATACAAATATGAACGTCGAGACACAGAGTGTTACAACTCTCAACGGACATATAATGCAAAAGTAAAGTAAATAGTCCACAAGAACTTCACACTAGCTCCAAACAACAATCAACCGTGACATATTGCAATTTGCTCTACTCTTAGTACCTAAAAAAGATTAATCAACAAACTGTTTGTCCTAATAACTCAGCAAGATTTACCCACAGAATAAAACACTAGACACCTATCTAACATGCAAGTGTACATCCACATAATAGGAGATTGATTTCCATGAAAAGCACTAAGTGTGGGTCCTTAATTTCATATTCTAGCAACAAGTTAATGGTTCATGAAAATATAAACTTTAGTTAGCATTGTGTCTAAACATACAAGGTTGCAAACAGTAATTTAAAATACAAGTAGCCGATAACATTTCATAATATGAAAAGTTCTTACTATGTGCCGACTCAGTGAACAAGCAAACTCATTTTAACCGCGAGTGAACGGCGATTCGGACCAATTTTTAACCCTGCAGAGAGAAATTCAAGTACACGACACATACGCCGTTTGGAAGTGGCGTACGACACATTTCACTCCACGTCGTAAGCGACAACCTTTCCCAAGCCATCCCAACCGAAAGAATAGCTATCGTCCCGAACAGTGGGTCCTCTACGTGAGAGGTACATTACTCACTAGAGGATTTACACCCAAGATGTCCTCCTCAACACCAACGGGGACGACGGCAAAGACGTTCGACTTAAGTGTTATGGTACATCAGTTTACTAGATCCCATAAATTAGAATGCACACGATACTGTTCAATACTTTCCCAAGGGGCCAACTACGGTGCGGTCTTTAGTCGACACGGACAGGCCTATGCACATATTACCATTTCTTGTTGCTTCCTACCCACCTGCCCGGTCCCCAATTTCATCATGTGTGATCCAATATTTTTCCATTCATCTCCCACATTTTCCCACAAGAACCTACTATCTCGCGAGCGAATTCCAACCACTCGACTTCTACCGATGACCTGCAATTAGCAAGCGTCTAACAACGTATGTGATAATTCTTTCCCATGCCCAAAAGGGTTCTTTGGCTATGCAAGTGGAGTTTTCAACCAAATCCTAGACCTAATGCACATAAAACAATAAACATACACTAATTGTGTATAAAGAATTTTAAAACGGCTTATGATCAAACCGGCGCTTGCCTTGCTCTATGTTAGTGATCAAGTTAGATGATTTTGTTGTTCCTCCTCCTCATGCGTCATCTCCATAACCACACTATCCTATTTCATGTCATGAGGATGCACGAAAATGAGCAAGTGATAATATGGTTAGGTATGTATGCATAATTACAACATAGAGGAGCATGATGTAACTAGAAGACAAATTAAAGCATTTGGTTGACCTATGGTCATTAGTGAGTGCGAGTAACACGGGTGAGCAGCATGAAGATGCACAACACTGCAGTCCACCTATTCATACCTAGCACGAACTATTCGATAATTTGGTTATGGCTATTTGACCATACTGACCTACTAATCAGTGTAGGCTGTTTAGATTCTGGGGACAAGCACTTGGTAAAATGTGAATTTTTGTTCCTAATCTTTCCGTTCTTAAATCTTTATTCGGAAACTGAGAGACTAGTCAATATTTTCATCACTTCATTAATGCCTCCAGCACTAGTAGCAATTTTTATAGAGGAAATTTTAGGCTTTCCCATGTTATGATATTATTTGGCAAGCAATATGATATAATATGTTCCTTTATTGCAAGACAATTCTGACATGCACTCGCTCCCATGATTTCTAGAGGGGATTAAGTTGACCAAGTTTTAGAATTTTCTACCGCATAAATTGTCCACAATTAAGTCCTAAGGTAGATAATTAAATACCTTATTAAGAAAATCCAAAAAGTTTTCCAATGCTAGTTCATCGCATAAGAATGAGTATGTGGTCGGCGATGAGGGATTACGGACACCAAGGTTTGGTGAGTCACAAGCTTGCTAGGAAGGTCTGAAAGGGTTGGCGAAAGGTCGGGGAGGCTCACCATTGAGTCGTGCACACCGGCATGCAGTCGATTCTAGCTCGGAACCGCTGGGAACAAGCTTGCATTGGGGAAGGACGGTTTGGCCATCAGAAACAGCGATAGAGCTTCAATCTCCTCTCTATAGATGATTCGATGGCCAACCCAACACCTGAGACACATGCACACAGGAGTGAGGACGCTACCTACAAAAAGGAATGGAGCATTCTTGCACCGTGAGCTGCGAATTTTACCGGCAAAGGCTTAAAGGTCTGTAAGTCGCCCTTTTCAGGAAAAAAATCATGGATCTGCTCAAACAGAGACGCTGGCCTGCTCTAAAGAATGGTGGTGACGGTGCTGCTCTCCTCTCCAGCCCAGCAATAGCGTGACTACCTGGTGCACAAAACCTGCAAGGACACCGGCAGTTGGAGTGACACGATTCAATAACATAGAGATGGCTTGCAACGAGGAATGGTGGAGGACTTACGCCAGCCTGAAGCAAGGGCGTCACCAATTCCTCCCTGCGCTTGGTGAGATTGAAAAGGGGAGCAAGGGGGATGTGGTGCTGGCAGGCGGAAATGGCAGGAGACAGGAGCAGTCTCCCTTGAAGTCTCGGCCAGGGGAACCGGAGTGAGATGGAGTGAGAAGGCAACTCGGTGCCTCTTTACTCCACTGCAGTTAATTAGTTGGGGTGGCCGGTAGGTATCGTGGAATCGACCTCTGCATGTCGGTGGCAGTAGAAAGACAGTAGAGAGAGACAGCAAAGAAGCAAGAGGAAAGGAGGCTGACAGGTACGATCGCCGGTCTCTTTTCTTTTTTCTTAATTTCTCAAAAATTTATGTTTTAGTAAATTCAAGGATAAATATCTAGAGGTTTTCAAAAATAGCGAAAATTTACATGCTGGTTCTACTTAATGCAAACTTCGTTTTGTCAAAGTCGGTTTTATGTTTACCTTAAAATTAATTTAATTATGATATTTCTTCATTTATTCATTGTTTTAATTAAGCAAGCACAAGAACAATATAATTATTCAGATCCAATTCATTTATGTCCTCCTAATAGACATTATGCCATAAGATAAATTTTATTTCCAATTTTTGTTGGCTTAGAATTTGGAAATTATGCTCATCCTGGTTGAAGGGAGTTATGTTCAATTTTTTTTTACTTTAAGTTCCTATGGAAATATGATTCAAGATTGATACAAATACGAACATCGAGACAGAGTGTTACAGCCCTCCCCCCTTATGAAAATCTTGTCCCAAGATTTTGAAGAAGAGAGTGTTTCTCAGAGAAGGGGAGGAGATGATTACTGGTTCAATATGAGCTCAATAAGTATGGATGATGAGATGTAGATAATATTCTTGTTTGCATATCGACTTCCCCCATGGCAAGGTGACCTTATTGGCTTCTATAATACTTAAGAGTACTACTATCTTAGTGTCTTGTTCCTTCTTGTTGATGATTTAGATAGGACACTTAATGTAGGCAAGATTAAGTTGCAGTGCTTCCATGTTGTTCACGCAAACTTCCCTTAGTGCCTTGTTTAGATTTTGCCAAGGCTATAATAATTTTTTTGCATAGGTCTTTTCCACTTTTATGGTTTGAGAAAGCATGGTTTTTAGGTTCTATTTGGGTTGCTATTTGGGTTGCTGCCGATGTATGCCATACCAAATTTTGGTCGTTCAGCGTGAAGAGAGTGTGTATTTGAATTGAAGCCAAAATCTGGTAAGCTACTGGAATCATGTGTTGAGCTAGTTCATTTTTGTTGCCAACAGTGGCCAAATCTTAGGTGACCAAATCTTACATCAAAGTTTGCTAATACTAAATTCTGGAAAGTTAAACAATGACAATCATTCAAACAGCCCTTTGTGTGGGGTGTAATAGAAACAGGTATAGTACCTGTAACCGTAGATCACTGCAAACAATAGAGGTTATTTATACAATTAGGCTTTAAAACAACATGGTCGCCTTGCGAGACCTTAAGAACACTATTATCAACAAAAAATTTGAGTCCAATTGCTTCTAAGTTTCTCAAAGAAATAAGATTTCTCGTGATTCAGGAACATAATGAACATTGGCAAGGGTGTTAAAGTGTCATCATGGATTTTAATTTAATAGAACCAATTCCAACAATTTTAATTAGATATTTATCACCAATTGTAATATCACCAATATGAACATGAGAGTAATTAGAAAATCACTCTTTATGTGAGCAGATGTTGATAGAACAAGCTGAATCAAGAACCCAAGACATGTGCTTTTTCAACATTAGTGACTGTCGGTACTCTAAAAACCGTACACCCCCTGAGGTTACAAAGATTTTGAGGGAAGGCCGTCTACTCGGATTGAAGACCCTCGGAGGCCCACTTGTCAGACATGACCGGACCTGCTTCTCCAACATGGTTAATCCCTAGGTCGCCATGTGTACTGCCAAACCGGAGCTACCGCCCACAAGGGGGAAGCTCCGGACCAAGTACCGAAATGGCACCTCCGGACTTAACCCCTGACCGAGAGAAGCTCCGGACCTGACACGTGTCAGATAGCTCCGAAGCTACCTGCTTTCCACAGCAAGCTCCGGAGCTGCCACGTGTCCAAACGTCGGAGCTGGCAACCTCTAACCTCCGGAAGACCTTGTAACGGCTCCGGATCTTCACAGGAGAGCCAAGGACTTCAAGACCCGATTAAATGTCATTAATCCCATATTAGTGACACTTAAACGGACAATCTTAATACCCGTAACGGCACTGTCGGAGCCCGTTACAGGATTATTAACAACAATTAATCGTGTATCAATACTAGTAACCGCCGGGGCCACATGTCGGGCCAGGCCAGCTTGTAACGGCCTGTCCTTGTACTATAAAAGGACAGGCCGACAATACACACGGGGACACACGTACACAGACGTGGACATCATACGTGACAAACTAATACAACACCAACACACCCGTGGAGTAGGGTATTACGCTCAGGCGGCCCGAACCACGTAAATCCTAGTGTCTCCTGTGTTAAATCGTAATTCACCTTCTTGAGTCTCCGCGCGCCCACACCGAACCACAAACTCCTTCAACACTTTAGCAGTGTCAGGAGATCTGCCTACTCCAACAGTCGACAGTTGGCGCGCCGGGTAGGGGGCGCCTGAGATTTTCGAGAATGGTGAACTCCGCGGCTGGATCATCCAACAGTCAACCTGCTGCTCAGGCTGTTGGGGGCAATCCCTCCAACAGGCAGCCACCAGCAGGAGCCTCAGCACCAGCAGGAGCCACACTCCCACCACCACCATCTTCTCCGGCAAATCGTGCTGGGCAACGTGATGGTGCGCCGGCGTCACTTACTGCGTCGGCAAGTCATGACAACCCAGAACACGCGCTCCATGCAGCGCGTGCTCTTCTCCAACGACCACCACCTCCGGACGCATCTCGAGATGCAATGGAGCAGTGGAGAGCCGATGTGGAGCATTTGGTCACAGCAGCGGCCGAACGCCTCAACAACCAGGGTCCTCCTCCTTCGGGACGAGCCCCGTCGCAGCGACGGACTTTGTCTGGAAGACTTGGTCCGCACGTCTCCAACAAAAGGAGACGATCTGCGTCACAGCAGGTGACGTCGTTGCCCTCTGGGGCACGACGCACCCATACGGTATCCAGGCTTTCGACTCATGACCTCCGGGCGGAGCTTGATCGCCGATACCGCCAACAGGATGGCTGTGTCCATATCGAGTGTGCTCGTGAAAGACGAGAAGCTCAGGACCTTTCTACTATGGAAGGAGTAGGAGGAGGCTTTTCAGCCCTAGCCATGCACCTGCGCATGGTTAGATGGCCACAGAAGTTCTGGCCACACCTGTCGGAAAAATTCGACGGGACTATCAACCCCGCCGAATTCCTTCAGATATACTCCACTGCAATCTTGGCAGCTGGAGGAAACGAGGCTGTAATGGCCAATTACTTTCCAGTGGCCTTGACCGGGACCGCCATGTCCTGGTTTATGAGCCTTCCACCCAACTCTATCAACAGTTGGGAGGAGCTGTGCCGTCAGTTCACTGCCAACTTCGGGAGTTCATACACCCGACCAGGCACTGAACTAGACCTTTTTGCAGTCGTGCAAAAAGGGGGAGAATCTTTGCGGTCCTTCATCCAGAGGTTCCCCAGGTACGCAACACAATCCCTTCTATCTCAAGCGCTTCTGTCATTGTGGCATTCAGACAGGACGTACAGGACAAGAAGATATTGGAGAAGCTGGCGATCAAAGAGATCACTAGTGTCACGGAACTCTTCAGCCTGGCAGACAAATGTGCCAGAGCTGCGGAGGGCCGTGAAATGCACTCCAAACCAGCCTCGGAGGATCACAAGAAATCCTCCAAAAAAGAAGCCGCTACCTCCGGGGGTGGCAAGAAGAAAAAGAAGACCCACGGCAAGAAGAAGCCGTCGGCTGGAACATCCAACGTTGCAGCTGCTGCAACTCCTGGTGGCCGGGGGCCACGCCCCGAGAAGCGACCTCGACCGTCTTCCGAAAACGGTGGCAAACCCAAAGTGTGGTGTCCCATTCACAAAACGGGCAGCCACGGTTTGGAAGACTGTCGGGAGGTCCAAAACCTTGTCGAGCGCTACATCAAGCGCCGGGAAGGGTCTCCTTTCTGACAGAGGGAAGGAAAAGAGAAGGTCGACGAAGCTCCGGCTGAAGAGGAGTTAGGGTTTCAGGATCCCAAAAAGGTCTTGAAGGCCGTCTACACCTCCGTCGACGATGACTCTGACGTCTCTGACAACGAGCGTCGGAAAACCATGAACACCATTTTTGGTGGATCATGGGACATCACCTCCCGTCGCGTCATCAAGACTATGCTGCGGGATATGGCCGCTGTAGCTCCTACAGCTAGACCGGAGCCACATCGAAAGTGGATGGACACATCCATCACTTTTGATGCTTCGGACTGTCCTCGAAGCATGGTCGGAGCTGGACAGTTACCTTTGATGGTATCTCCCACCATCAATAACATCCAGCTCCATCATGTTATGGTGGACGGAGGTTCGGGGCTGAACCTCATAGGCTTTGAAGCTTTTACCAAGCTTCAGCTCCAACCTTCGGATCTACGGCCCTCTTGACCTTTCTCCGGAGTAGGTCCGGGGGCCATTACCCTACTCGGAGCTATAACTCTCCCCGTTACCTTCGGGACACGGGAGAAGTATCGCACCGAGAAGTTGGTCTTCGACGTCGCTCAGATCAACTTACCATTCAACGCCATCTTGGGTAGACCTGCCCTATACAAATTTATGGCAGCTGCTCATTATGGATACCTGGTGTTGAAGATGCCAACACCAGTAGGCGTTCTCCGGATCCGCGGAGATCGCACCACCGGACTAACTGCTCTGGAGGAGCTCCATGCACTCACCACGGCGCAAGAGGAGGACTCCAGACAGGAGCAAGCTCTGAAACCCCCGAGCATTCGTCAACGAGGCTCAACCTCTGCACCCCGTGTGCAGCCAAGCGGCGACACCGATATTCCCATCAAAGTCGTCCAAATTGGTTCCGATGCCACTCAAACCACCCGTATATCGGGAGGGTTGAACGACAAATAGGAACTCGCGCTCATCACTTTCCTTTGGGCTAATGTTGACGTATTTGCCTGGCAACCGTCACAAATGCCTGGGATCCCCAGGGAAGTGATTGAGCACAATCTGAAGATTTACCCCGATGCTCGGCCTGTGCATCAGAAGCCTTGGAAGCAATCCGTAGAGCGGCAAAACTTCATCCGACAAGAAGTGAAGAAGTTGCTCGAAGCTGGATTCATCCGAGAAGTCTTCCATCCAAAATGGCTGGCGAACCCAGTCGTTGTGCCCAAGGCTGGCGGGAAGCTTCGGATGTGCATCGACTACACCACACTGAATAAGGCATGTCCAAAATATCCATTCCCACTACCTAGAATAGATCAGATAGTGGATTCCACCTCCGGGTGTGAGTTACTGTGTTTCCTAGACACATATTCTGGGTATCATCAAATCAGGATGTCTAAGGAGGATGAAGAGCATACTTCATTCATCACAATAGATGGATTGTATTGTTACACAGCCATGCCATTTGGTCTCAAGAATGCAGCTTCCACTTTTGTACGAGCTATGTACAAAACTTTTGAATAACTCATCAGAGACATAGTGGAAGTGTACGTCGATGACATTGTGGTCAAGGTCAAGAACAAGGAGTCCCTCTTGGACACCTTGCAGGCTGTCTTCGACAAGCTGCGGGCCACCCGCACGAAGCTAAACCCAAACAAGTGTGTCTTCGGGGTTAGCTCCGGAAAACTTCTTGGTTTCCTGGTAAGTCACCGGGGCATAGAGGCTAATCCGGCGAAGATAAAAGCCATTGAAGACATGCGGCCACCAACCCGCATCAAAGACATCCAAAAGTTAACTGGGTGTCTAGCAGCCCTCAGCCGGTTCATATCAAGACTGGCGGAACGAGCACTTCCCTTCTTCAAGTTGTTGAGGAAGTCCGGACCATTCCAATGGTCCGAAGAAGCAGAGAAGGCATTCCAGGAGCTGAAACAGTTCCTCACCACCCTACCAATTCTGGTAGCTCCAAACCCTGGTGAGCCTTTGTTGCTTTACATTTCAGCTACTGACGAAGTTGTCAATATGGTTCTGGTTGCGGAGAGACCAGAACTACCCCATACTCAGGAATCCAGACCCCTTCAGGAGGGTCCGGAGGTCCCTGAAAGCGAGTCTGGGTCCCAGCTCCTAGACTCAAATCCACAAGAAGTCACTTCAGAAGACCCAGACCCCTCTGAGAGGGTCCAGGTCATTTCTGAAGAAGCTTCGGGTTCCTCCAGCCAGAACTCGGAGGTCCCCGAAGAGAATCTGGACTCCTCCGACAGGGTCCGAATCAATAGAGAGGAAGCTCCGGACTCCACCGGGAGGGTCTGGACCATTCAACGCCCGGTATATTTCATCAGTGAAGTATTACATGATGCCAAGACTCGATACCTAGAGGTGCATAAGCTGCTTTATGCAGTTCTTATTGCCTCCAGGAAGCTTCGACACTACTTCCAAGCGCACAAAGTCTCGGTGGTGACCTCCTATCCACTTCGAGCGATCTTGCATAATCCCAATTCAACTGGGAATATTGCAATGTGGGCAGCGGAATTGGCTGAGTTCAATCTCTAATTCATTTCGAGACAAGCAATCAAGAGTCAAGCATTGGCAGATTTCGTGGCGGAATGGACTCCCTCTCCATCAAACCCTGGGGGCCCCAGCGAGCAGAAGACGGAGCATCAAGTTCCAACCTTCACCGAGCCTCACTGGACCCTTTACTTTGATGGCTCCATGCAGAAGCAGGGGGCCGGAGCTGGAATCCTTCTCCTTGCACCAACTGGGGAGAAGGTAAAATACATGGTACACCTTGACTTCAAGGCAACCAACAACATGGCGGAGTATGAAGCACTCATCTACGGACTAAAGGTGGCACTGTCATACGGTGTCAAGCAACTGCTGGTCAAAGGAGATTCACAGCTCATCATCAAGCAGGTGAAGGGTGAATGCTCCTGCAATAATCTCCAGCTAGCTGCTTACCTCCTTGAAGTCCAGAGGCTTTAGAAGGACTTTGAAGTCCTAGACCTCCACCATGTTCACCGTGCCCACAACGCTGAAGCTGACGAACTCTCAACCAAAGCGTCAACCGGAGCTCCGGCTCCTGACGGAATCTTTGTCCGGAGGTTGTCAAAACCCACAGTTCAGCCCGCCGAACTGAACGAAGGGGGCGAGATCAGCATCCCGAAGCTGACGGTCCCGATGGCCCTGTTACCATGGCAGCCATCAAGGGTCGTAGGTGCTGCCGGAAGCTCCGAGCAACCCAGCACGCAAGACTCAAATGCTCAAGTCAGTTCCGATGCATGGATCTCGGAGATCTGGAACTACTTGAAAGACAACATCCTTCCTGACGATGATGTATCCACTGACCGGGTAGTCAGATTGGCTAAAAGATACACGCTAGTAGAAGGGGATCTCTACCGGCGCGGTGCCAACGGCATCCTAATGCGGTGCATCACAAGGGAAGAAGGCTGCGAGCTCCTCGCAGAAATCCATGGAGGCGAGTGTGGGAACCACGCATCTTCCCGCACGTTGGTCGGAAAAGCCTTTCGGCATGGCTTCTACTGGCCTACAGCGCTCCAGGATGCCACTGAGCTGGTGAAGAAATGCGAAGCATGCCAATTTCATGCAAAGCAAATTCATACACCTGCTCAGCCCTTACAAATGATACCTCCTACATGGCCCTTTGCTGTGTGGGGGATGGACATCTTGGGACCCTTCCCAAGAGCCGTCGGAGGTTACAAGTTTCTGTACGTCGCTATTGACAAGTTCACCAAGTGGCCGGAAGCAACTCCAGTTGTAACGATCAACAAGCAATCTGCTATCAACTTTCTGCAATCCATTGTAAGCAGATTCGGAGTCCCAAACAAGATCATCACTGATAATGGGACTCAATTCACAAGCTCCGCATTCCAAGGATATTGCAAAGACCTCGGCATACAGGTTTTCTATGCTTCCGTAGCTCATCTCGCCAGCAATGGCCAAGCCGAGAGAGCAAATGCAGAAATCCTTAAAGGACTCAAAATGCGCACCTATGAGCGCTTGAAAAAGCACGGAGCCAATTGGATCGAAGAGCTTCCGCCCACTCTATGGGCCAACAGGACTTCTCCAAACCGGTCAACCGGAGAAACACCCTTCTTTCTGGTGTATGGAGCTGAAGCAATCCTTCCTCCGGAAATCACCTTGGGTTCGCTCCGGGTCCGGACCTTCGACGAAGCCGTGCAGGACCAGCTCCGGCGTGAAGACCTAGACCTCCTTGAGGAGGGAAGGTGCCAAGCAGCTGTTCGGAATGCCCGATATCGCCAAGCTCTACGGCGTTATCACCAGCGGCATGTACACAACCGACAGCTCGAGGAAGGCTATCTGGTGCTACGGAGAATACTATCCAGAGAAGGGTTAAACAAACTCTCCCCCGGCTGGGAGGGGCCCTTTCGAGTGATCAAAGTATCCCGTCCCGGAAGCGTTCGCTTGGCTACCGAGGATGGGACACCTCTCCCAAATCCTTGGAACATCGAGCACCTCCGTAAGTTCTACACTTAATTCCACGGAGGTGAGTCTTAAGTAACTTGAAATGTATGTTATAGAGTCATTGTACAGAGTCGGGTAGTTCCTCCGGGAGAGCAGCCGAACCTTTCCTGAAAGGTATGCAAAGCTCATGCAACACTTGTCATAGTCTCCGGACTAAAAGTGTGGCTAACTACCCTGGGTCAAACGAGAAACCAAGCACACTTAGCCTGGTTCCGTACCCTAAGAGTGTACTTGTTTCCCCTGTACCCCGGACCTATAATGAAAGACATCTTCATGTGAAATAGACTCTACGTGCATTTATTTTGTGCAGGCTCGACATTTTTATTTTTCTCTTTCTTGTCTATAACAGAGACGTGCAATTCTTAAGAAATTTTAGTTTGATCGGTTTATATACGATTTGAGTTGAATTGTCAGATCTTTTGGATTTAAATATCGTTTATGGCCAACTCGCCTGAAAGCCGCCAAGCCAATCCAGGGCCGGAGTGCGCTATCGACTTAGCCTGGTCAAGCACCCTAAGTACGCCACTCTACCTACACCCCGGCAGGCCGAAGTAAGGCGGGTTCATGGACAGTTGGATCTAAGAGAAAAGACAACGCAACCAGTTGTATTTAAAATCGCGCTCAACTTAAAATTTTCTTGAGAATCGTAAGCCGCGACGAAATTATAGACAAGGAACGAATTTTACTATTTTTCTTGGCTTAAGTGTGCAGGAAAAATAAACTCTACGTTGATGGAGAAAAGCCGGAGCTAACCAAGCTCCGACTCCTCAAGGGGGTCAACCGTCGGCGCTGAGTAAAAAATGGTGAGAAGACCCCGTAAATGGAGTCTGCTGCCAACAAACCAAGTGTTGGTAAAGGTCACTGCTGGAGCTACTAAGCTCCGACACCTTGGAGGACTAACTATCGACGCTCTACGTGTTGATAGAGGCTATTGCCGGAGCTACAAAGCTCCAGCGATGGATAGTGCCGGAGCTTCTAAGCTCCGACAAATTCAGGGGACTTTCACTATCAAAGACTTCGGAGCTAAATTCTACAAGTTCGAAGCAAATTCGTCTTCAACAAAACTCAATATCCTTTTGGTACATGTTCACAATCAAATTGTGTACATCTACCAGGGGGCCAAGTGAAGACAAAGATGTTGAAGACAAAAAATGAAATTCGCAAAAATTTGGGGATTTCATTCATCTGGAGACAGGAGATTACATCTGGAGACAAGGGATTACAAAATTAAAGAAGAAGAAGAGAAAATACAAGTGAGAGCTAAAGAGATGGTCCTAGACCCTATGGAAGAACTCGGCGACCTTCTGGGCGACCTCCGATACGCTGGCTCGGGTAGCTTCGCCTTCTCCTTCGACGGGGCCTTCAAGCACCGGGTCCAGAGGAAATTGATGGTTCCGGCTGGTGTAGCACGTCAGCACATATTCTGTGACGTTCCTCGCCAAGGATTGCCCCTCGACCTCCAGTTGGTCCACGATGACGTCGCCCATCTTGGAGAGCTTGCTGCCTGCTGCGCTCAACGCTTGCAGCGCAAGGTCCGGCTCCAGCTCCGGATCATCCGGGCGCACGGGGTTGAAACCCATCAGCGTCAGCGCATCATTGGCCTTGCCTAGGAACTCCCAAATCTGCAGGGAGTCCGCCGTCCTCAGGCTCTTCACCTCTTCCAAGGATCTCTTGGCCGCCGTCAGTTCGGAATTCTCACAGGCGAGGCGCTCAACTTCCTTAGCGTTTTGCTGAATCTTTGCAGCAACCCGCCTCTCCAGTCTTCCGAGCTCCTCCTCCTGGAGGTGGATCTTGTTCCGACGATCGACCAGGTCCTTCTCCCTAGCCTCCACTTTCTTCTCCCGGGCAACAAGGGCACACTCGTATTCGTAGAGTTCTTGCCCTCGCACCCAGGTCTTCTCCTCTTCCTCGAGGCAGCGCTCTTCCAACTTCTTAGTGCGCTCCTCAAGGCCCTTGTCAGCCAGAGCTACTTTCTTGGCGAGCTCCTCTTCCCTTCTCAGGACGTCATCCCGCAGCTCCAGGAGTTTTTGCTCTTCGTCCTCGAGCCGTCTCTCCCTCCCTTCAAGTGCCTCTCGGCGCTTGATGAGTGCGGCGTTGATGGCCTCAAGCTGCTCGTACCGAGCATTGGCCGCGTCGTTGGCAGCCTTGGCCTGATCGTGGATCTCCCGGGATTGAGCGTCGAGGGCATGGGTCATGCTCTCCCTCTCATCCAGCAGCTTGTCCCAGTACTCCAGGCGGATCTTCTCCCGCTTGATCCACTCCTTGTCGTCCGCTAGCCTCGACTGCGCCAGCTTAGTCTCAAAGTGGAGCCGATTACGCCACCGCCTAAGGGTTTGGCGCTCCTCTTCAAGAGCCTTGCTGTCGTGGAAGAAGGCCAGTTGGACCTGACGTAGACTGGAGCAGGCGTTGTCGATAGACATCGACAGCGGGATGGGCTCCGGACCTGCTGGGGTCTCCTCCGCTGGTTCCAGCGGGTCTTCACATACAAAAACTGGGTCCCACTCTACGAGAGCGGAACCCTGAGCTTCCAAGGCGCTAGGGCCGTCCTCCGGGATGGCCTCAGTCGCCATCGAAGAAGGCCCCGCCGCCAAGTCTTCATTCGCCCCCTCAGGAAGGGGGCCAGCGACTTCGCTTAGGCACTCTGGCTCGGCCACAGGTACCATCGACGTCGTCGCCTCCGGAGCAGGAGCTTCTACTGGCTCCGACCGGGACACCTCTTCCGAGGGAGGCTCAAGCTCCCTCGCCTCTTCAATCACCGGCTCTGTGACCGGCGCTCCAACAATAACCGGCTCAGCGACCGGTACTTCGGAGGTAACCAGCTCCACTGCCGGAACTACCTCGACTTCCGGCTCGCATGCCGGAGCTTCAGTCACCTCCGGTTCAATCGCCGGGGCTTCGACAAGTTCCGGCTCCGAGGCCGGGACTACTACTTCTTCCGGCCCTACGGCCGGAGCTTCCACTACTGCAGCACCGGGACCCGGAGCTTCAACCCCCGAGACAAGTGCCGCTGGCGTGTCTTCACTCCCGTGGTCCGGCGCTACCACGGGAAGTTCCGGGGACGAGTCGAGGTTCATGACCACGACAGCCGGTGCCAGAGCTGTTGCAGCCTCAGCCACCACCTGGGGCGGAACTTGGATAGGAGCAGAAGCTCCCACGGCCTCAGAAAGCGTGGCCGAGGGTGGAGCTTCACTCCCCTTCTTGGGGACGCTGCAGAGGATGGATAAAGAAAATTAACAAGCAATCGCTACAACTAAAAAGTTAACCAAGGTAAAAATAAAAAATTACCTTGGAAGGCTTCCGCACCAGCTTGTGCGGAACCTTTTTCCCGGACGTTCCGGGCTGGCCATGGTCGGCGTAGGAGCTCCGGGAGGCCCCCCAGAACTTGTCGCAGCCACTGGCGATTCCCGGGTCGAGGCTCTCCTCTATCGGAAGGAATCCCTGGACCTGGAGGCTCCCACCGCCCCAGGTGCCGGAGTCGTGCACTCGGAGCTAGCACCCCCGGAGGGCTCCACCACGGGGACAGACGCACTTCGGGAGGATCCCACTGCAGGAACAGTCTCGTTCCGGGAGGACCCCACCACGGGGACAGTCGCCACGGCGACAGAAGATCTTCCCCCTTGGGGAGAAGGAACCAAGGTGGAAGTAGCGGGCCTGACGGACCTTCCGTCGGCATGTCGTAGCTTCCTCTTCCGACTCTCCGGCTCCTCCGCCAGCTCCTTGCCCTTGCCGATGACCTCGACCCTCGGCTGTGGTGCAGGGACCAAGCCGTCTTCAGGCACCCCGGGGATTGCCACCCGTGTGGTTGGTCTTCTCTCGACGACACCAAGGTCGTCAAGCGCGGGCATCGTCCGTCGGAGCTCTCTGCTGAACTCCACTTCCACGTTCAGAGGGAGAAAGGCCGATGGCGGAGTCAAGTAATCTCCGTCGACGTCGATGCCGTGCTGGAATTTCTTGAGGTGGAACTCCAAGGTCTTCCCCACCATGTTGGACTTCAACCCGGTCTCAACCCGGTCCTAGTCCATCACGTTGTTGAGGGCCCAGGCGAGCTTCTCCCTCCTCTTCAGCGGCGCCCACCTGTTGGTCAGGAAGTTGCAGAACACCGCCTGGGGAGTCAATCCTCACTCCACACATCGGCGGATCCTGGTCAGGACAGGGTCGAAAGCTTCCGCCAGCACCGGAACTTCACTCCATATCGACGTGTCGATGCCGGGCAGACCGTCTGGCAGCTCCAACCGCTCATGCTCCTCCACCCTGACGACTATCCAATCTTTCTTCCAGTCATCCCACTTCCCGGAAGGGAACGACCGGAGGTACTTGAATGGGCACTTCTTGCGCTTCACGAAGTAGTAGAAGCCAAGGTACTCATTGCTCCGGCCGGTGGTGTGAACGGTGAAGAAGGTCCGGAAGAGCTCGACGCAGGGAGGGATGCCCACCCACATCTCGCAGAAGTGGACAAAGATGGACACGAGGAGAATGGAGTGAGGGACAAGGTGGTATAGCTGCAGACCATAGAAATCTAGCAGCATCAAGAAGAAAGAAGAAAATGGTGGGATCAGCCCTACCATGGCGTACGAAGAAAAGTACACCATCTCGCCAGCGCGCTCCTTCTCAAAGGGGAGCTCCCCGCCGGCACGGACCAAGCGGTTGAAAAAGTCCGAGGACCACCCCATGAGGGCCCGGACCTTCTTCAAATCGTTGTCGGTCTTCAGGCGACTCTCGCGCAGACCCAACTCCATCGCGGCACAGCTAGGCAAGAGAAGAGGAGCAAAGTACGAGTCGGGAGTTTGAGCGCTAGATCAGATGAGAGGCGTAAAGAACTCCCGGTGGTGCGCGCTTTCCTTCTTAAGTAAGCCCTCGCAACGCTTGGATGGAAACTGCAGGGAAGTCGAAGATACTACTCAAGAATTCAACCCAGCTGATGACAAGAGGGCCCGGGACCACCCCGACGATCAAGTCGAGGCTCTTACCCAGGCGAACGGTTGTCATCACGAGGCGGGAAACCCAAAGGCGGCGGCCTGACAGGGCGCGCGGAACTGATACGGTTTTCGTATCGGGAACCGGCGACCTTCAATTGCGTGAGATCCGCATGTCAAAGATCTCATCTGCCGCCTGAGGTGCGCCACGCGTCGGGATCTAACTGTAAAACCCTGCCAACGGCACCTCCAAAGACCCTTGAAGACCCAGTTCAAGAGTCGCAAGGATGGACCCACCTCCAACGGAACGACTTCACCCCAGTGACCTTCCTCGGAGGTAGGTCCAGGGGGCCACTGTCGGTACCCTAAAAATCGTACACCCCCTGAGGTTACAAAGATTTCGAGGGAAGGCCGTCTACTCGGATTGAAGACCCTCGGAGGCCCACTTGTCAGACATGACCGAACCTGCTTCTCCAACATGGTTAATCCCTAGGTCGCCACGTGTACTGCCAAACCGGAGCTACCGCCCACAAGGGGGAAGCTCCGGACCAAGTACCGAAATGGCACCTCCGGACTTAACCCCTGACCAAGAGAAGCTCCGGACCTGACACGTGTCAGATAGCTCCGGAGCTACCTGCTTCCCACAGCAAGCTCCGGAGCTACCACGTGTCCAAACGTCGGAGCTGGCAGCCTCTAACCTCCGGAAGACCTTGTAACGGCTCCGGATCTTCACAGGAGAGACAAGGACTTCAAGACCCGATTAAATGTCATTAATCCCATATTAATGACACTTAAACGGACAATCTTAACACCCGTAACGGCACTGTCGAAGCCCGTTACAGGATTATTAACAACAATTAATCGTGTATCAATACTAGTAACCGCCGGGGCCACATGTCGGGCCAGGCCAGCTTGTAACGGCCTGTCCTTGTACTATAAAAGGACAGGCCGACGATACACACGGAGACACACGTACACAGACGTGGACATCATACGTGACAAACTAATACAACACCAACACACCCGTGGAGTAGGGTATTACGCTCAGGCTGCCCGAACCACGTAAATCCTAGTGTCTCCTGTGTTAAATCGCAATTCACCTTCTTGAGTCTCCGCGCGCCCACACCGAACCACAAACTCCTTCAACACTTTAGCAGTGTCAGGAGATCTGCCGACTCCAACAGTCGACAGTGACCATAAGTCATTATACACTATCAAAAATCCTCAGAAAAATAGCCTCAACGAAAGATTTATCTATTTCTTTTTTCATATTTCTTCCTTATTTTTTAGCTTGAAATATTGGGTGATCTACCTCACTATTACTAGCTTTCCAATAACAACAAAAAGTGTTGGATTTACGATTTCTAGATTTATACCTTGATTTTGACCTACTAGAAATGTTCACTTCTTAAATTCAACTTGAAACAATTTAACACTCATCCTTAGGTTCAGAACAAGAATCAATATCAAATTTCTCCTTAGACAACGAATTTGGCATAACATTCTCAAAAGGTGAGTATGGTATTGTTGTGGTAAAGCATGATTTCCTTATAATGCTTAAATGAAGCGCTAAAGAAACTATCAACAAAATTGTGTTATCTTCATCATCAATTGCCACATCTAGACTTGCAAGATCAACTCGAATTGAATTAAATTCAGCAAGAGGCGACTGAATAGATGTACCTATAATATCCTGAGTATTTAGTAAAGAAAATGACACACCAAAAACAATAAACGGTTGACCAACTTTGACTCACTGAACTGTTGCTCCGATGGACGTTCGGAGACCATACATGCGTTGAGCTCGTCGAAACTATTTCAGAAAAATTAACTTCGTGGCGAGAAGCACTAGAGGATTGACTGAAGTTTAACTCCTTAAATCTTTGATCTCATGGACGATTGGAGACCGTAAATGCGTAGAGCTTGTAGAGACGATTTCATTTCACTACTCATATGCTTAAATCGGAAAACGGATAAATCAGTTCTGAGTCATTTTATTCTAGCTGTTAGATGCCTTGCTGTTAGGTTAAGTACGATATACAACAGATCATGTAGCCCGAGCGCCGCAAGACCTTTGTTTGCCCTGCTGATTCCCAGTGCCGCTGCTCATTGGGCTTTGTCTGCTCCATGACCCTTTTCGGCTGCCATCCAGGAGTCCGTGCCGCCCGCTGCTGCCGCTGCAAGTATTGCCCAGTGCTACTGCTTGAAGTCTGGAGCGGTGGTCCAATGCTACTACTGGTAAGTACCCCGGTGCAGCAGTTGCCATACGCTACTGCCATCACCACTGCTTATTTACCTTACCTCTGATTTGCCACTGCTTCTGCCACATGATTTACTTGCTGTTTGTCTTTGCCTGTTGACTTGTTCTCTGCTGCTGAATAAACAAAATAGCAAGGAAATACAAACAAGCCTTGTCGTCTCGCCTATTGCTGTTGGCTGCTTGCGCTCTGTTTCGCTTACCTGCTGCCTTGAGGCCTGCCGTTGATTAGCTGCTATTGCTTGATAGTGTTGCTGCCGCTTGCTCATTTGCATCGTTTTGCCTCTGAGTCGATTTACTTTCTGCTGCACGGTGCTATTTGTTGTTGCAGTTTAATTATTATCCATTTTAGATTTTTAAGCTGTATTAGATAAGTAATTGTATTGTTTAATGGAACCAAAGATTTAGTAATTATTAGCTAGATGATGCAACTACTTTGCCATTAGATTTGCTGCTGTTGCCGCTAATTAATTTGCTTACTGCTGTCATTACAAGATATAGCCTTGATCTGATTTCAATTGTTTGATATGCGGCCGTCTTGCTAATGGTTGGATGTGCGCCACTTGGTAAACCCAGGCTTGGAGGGTTCCGATATTGAAAAGGATGTCTTCTGATACTCGTCAAGGTTAATGCAAGTGCATGATGAGTTGTTTCATGATATGTGTGATTTACTCCTATTAATTTCCTTCATGTTGTTTAATTATTATTTGAGTTTTCAAGGATCAATTGCTTTATGACTCTTCTCTTCGAACTTCAAGATTCAAGTTGTTCATTTGATTATCATTCAAGTACCGGTTAAGTCCGAAGTCGTTCTTATGTTCAAGTTCCTATGATTAAGTGTTGATCACACTTGCTCGGCTTTACCGGTAAATGCTAAGGAGAATTCAAGTGTCGTCCGTTTCAAATAGAAACTACTATTTCATTGTTCTTCAATTCGAGTTCAAGTATCACTATGTTTCATTCGATTTGATTATATTATTCTTCAAGCTCTAAGTGTACGTGCTGAGTGTTTTTACTCACTCTCTTATTTATTTGGTTTTTAGGAACCCATTGGTCAAAGCATGCATGGAAAGGGTGTAACATCCACACGTTGAGCACAAACTCTATATATTAGACCTAGCTTATTGAATATCCTAATTGATTGCACTATTTTGTGTTGTTAAGAGCTTTAGCGTGGTCGTTTTAGTATTTGGTTCTATTATAAAGCTTCGTTGATGTTGGTTACTATCTCTATATACTATCTTGTCTGTTGTTGTGTATGGTTTGCCCGCGGTTGACAAATTTTTTAAAGGAGACCCTACCAAAATTTTTATAATTTTGTACTTAGTATGAAAAATTTAGATGTTAGTAGTAGCATCCAGAGGAGTTTAGACCCGGGGTGTTACAGTTGATATCAGAGCTTATGTTTTATAATTTAATTATAGATTTTAATAACTAGCAAGTATAAAAACAAATTGACATAGATCTACAATTAAAATTGACACTTATGCATAATAGGATAGGTTTCATGGGCATACCTTGAATTCTATTTACCGCTGCATATTTTCTCTCTTGTTTATTTTGTTATGATGATATATTGTTAATTGTACTTTTGTTGCATTTCAAACTATTACAGTTATGCCCCCGAGGAGGAGTGCGCATGCTATCACGCGAGATAGAGGTCGCAGTGGAGCGATTCTAGTGACATTGTGTAGGATCGAAGAGCACGTGTAAAGCTACCATAGGGGAGATGAATGGTAGATTAAAACTTTTCAGCGGAAGCAACGAAACACCCCCTCGGGAGAAAACCGATTTGTTAAAGAAACCATGTGTGTGACTAATCTAAACATGTTCAACTGGGACAAAACTAGTATAGATTGTATTGAATTAGGTCATGAAGATATCACAACAAGAATCACAAAAATCTGTCAAGATAAACTCAAGTTACGATCAAAAGATCGAACAAAGATCAATTTGTTCTACTCGAGAAAAAACAGTTATGGAACACTGCAAAGAAACTCGTGTAGATCAGAAACCACAAATCCAGTGACTGTGAAATTTTCACAAATGATATAAAATCAAGTTTTGATAGAAAAAAAGAATCACGACAATCGGATCTATAAAACTTGAGTAATTATAAAACCACCGAAGTAAGGTAGTGCAGTGCAGAAACTCGACGAGAAAGACTTGAAGAAAACAAGTCGGACGAACAGGGCACAAAAGCTACTTTAGACTACAAATTTTATTGATCAAAACTTACAAGAAACAGCCCCAAAGTTGTGTTGAACGAGCTCTGGCCTCCCTTGCTTATATAACTAGCCCTTAGGCCAACCCAAACCTAACTAGGACTCTAATCCTACTCAATTCACGAATCAAAACTTTCCATAACTGCTCAAGACTCTTCTATATGCAGATAGAAGCAATCTTAAGACTTCCAAACACCTTAGGAACGTATACCACATTCCGAAAACAACTCAAATTCGTGACCCACAAGAAATCCTATCATAACCAATTCAAAACTTTCCAAATTTGAGTCAAACACGACTCAACCGTAGCCTGAGTCCATAACCTAGTCGGTTGGACCTTTCTGACCAATTCTTTACGTCTACATCTCTTCATCACTCCTTGGAACCATGTAGCCCACGTCCAAGCACTCCTTGCACACGTGCAAACATCTTCCAACAACATCCACGATACCTTCATATGCATTGTCCTTTATTCAAACATGTTGTGCAACCTCCCGATCAACTCAACCACAATTCCTCCCGAACTTTGTTGTTGAACCTCATCTTCTCCCTAAGACTAGTTCAATGGATCCCATCACCAGCCATGTCTTGAACTCAAGCAACACCTGCACATGAATAAACAACCAATACTTCTGAGCACAAGTCCACGACTTGACTCTCGTTAGTTCCGAAACCACAACACCTTACGTGAGCACCTCACATAAGCTTGTTGCAAACCATAACAAATTGATAACCGCAATAACCACCAAAACACACCAAAAACTTAGTAAAAGAATACTAAGCAAAATTTCCATAGATATAAAACAAGTTCGAAATATTTCAATGTAAAAGCAGAACCATTGCAATCTAGCTCCAGACCTTGCCAAAACTAACCGGACCTCGGAGCTTACCAAAGCTAGCAGGACCTGGCACTGGAGCTTACCAAATCTAGTCGGACCTAGTGCTGGAGCTGACCAAAGCTAGTCGGACCAAGCGCTGGAGCTTACGAAAGCTAGTCGGACCTAGCGTCGGAGCTAACCAAAGCTAGTCGGACCTAGCGCCGGAGCTAACCAAAGCTAGTCGGACCTTGCAGGAGCTCTGATCCAAAGTCGGACCTTGTTAAAAAGGCGTTTTGGTAGTATTCAAAACTTTTATCGTCAAAGCCAATGTATTCAACACACATATGTCTCACACATTGTTCTCTTTGTGCTTAACATTGGAAGTGGTGACTGTGAGAAGCTTAGAATGTCTTGTAGGACTTAATGATCGATATAGGGAGGTGATAGAGAGAAATTCTCCCACCCCATACATCACGATAGCTAAGGAGGCTAGGAGTATGGAGATCCAATTTCAGGATACAGTCCTAAGGTAAATAGGTAGCAGGAATGTAAGTAACCCATGAGGTGATCACAAGCAAGCCCCCTCATGATAGTTTGAACAAAAGGACCTTTCTGCATTTAGTCAATAAAAGGCTATAAGTGCATTGCATTCTCTGTTCAATTTAATTTTGCTATACAAAGTTTGTCCAAAAATGGCCCAACTTTGCAGGTAGACAAAATAAAATGTGTAGAATCCAATTCTAAACTCCAATTTGAGAATTGACAAAGTTTGAATCAGATTCAAATTTGAATTTGAATTCAAATGTATTTCAATGATTTCATTTAATTAAATAGCAAATGTGCTCTAACATTTATCAAATTTGACACAGGGGCACTGTTTAAATTAGAGGAACTCATAGGTGAACTCAAATTTGAGATTTGACTTGGTTTGAACAGGAGCTAAGTTTCAAAATTTTGAATCTCTCCTTCTAGAATTAATTAAATTTTATTTTCTTTGGTTCCTCTAATTTGTTTTTTCTTCTCATTTTTTATCTCTACTGCGAGAGCAAACCAACTAAATGAACTACATAGTCATCAATTTTCAGAAGCGGCTCTTAAGTGAACCACTGCCGGAGATAGTATCTTTTCGCACGCGGGTTTTAAGTGAACCACCGCCTGAGATAATTTATGTTCATAGGCTGGCTTTAGTAAAAACCGCATGTGAAATAGGCGCCTATATAATGCCTCTTGGTCTCCTCGCAAAATCCTAACCCCAGAGATTTCACATAGATGTGGTCAGGCTGCCAAAATTTTCATTTGCCGCCAAAGACCTCATCGCCGAGCGCTGATGCCTCACCTTGCCACCGGGAGTCATCCTTGCTGCTGACAGTCTTCCTTGCCATCCTCGCCCTCGTCGCCGTCGATGTCTCCATCTCTGTATGCCTCCCTCCTCCCATCCCTGTCCCCCTCCAACATCGTCTTTGCCGCACCCTCGCGCCTTCATCCTCCCTGCGCCGCCTCCCTCCTCCCCGAGTGCTGCCGCTGCCTCCCTCCTCCTTGCGTGCTGCTGCCACCTCCGTCCTCCCCTCGCGCTGCTGCCGCCTCCCTTCCCCTTGCGCTAACATATTCTGAATTCTATCTTTGGTCTCCCATGTACAATGTTCTAAATAATATCCATATCCTGTAAAAACTCAAGTCTTGGTTTAGATCTTGTAGTTTGTATCCATTCACAATGCCATTGACCAAGTGTTGTAGTTTTGCTATGTCTTATCAAGTAGTTATCTAATCAGATTGACTGAATGATTGCTTCTTACCCAATCCTCTGCATTTAGTTTGTTTGGATGCTAAGTATTGTATTTCACAGTAATTTAGTTTTTTGAGTTATATCATTCTGCATTTTAGCCTGCATAAGATGATGACACCGTTAGAGCATATATTCTTTTACCTTACATTAAAGTGGGACACATTTTTGGTCTTTCAGTACTAACATGGAAAGCCCTAAGAAAACCGTCCTGCAAGGTGATAGTGCTGGTAGTAACAATCAACTCCCCAATATCGAGTTTAGTGACTCCAGTAGTTCAGGCTCATATCACAGTCTATCAGATCCTTTTGCAAATATAAAAACTAAAAAGACTTCATAGGATCTTGACCTAGAATATGATCCCGCTGGTGAGGTATGGATAGCAAATCTTAAATCCGACAGTTTAAGTTAATGTTAGTTGTCAAGTATTTGAAGTCTTTTAATTCTTTTCTACTTATCTTAATTGCAAAGAGAACGAGGTGACTTCGGCTCCGAAAATCGCAGAAGGTTCTCCAATGGTTGAATCCTTGGGTTCACTATAGCGAAAAAAAGAGCAACAAGATCCTAATAAGGGTCCACTCAACCGCATCATATACATAAACAAGTGTCAGTTCATGTGGGCTCCCCGAAGAACTACTTGATTCTATTACAAAGTACCAAAATGCATGCGATTGTCTTGTTAGAGACCTCGTGCCAATCACAACAGAGAATTGGAGAAAATTCACTGAGGCGGGCAAGAATGAGTTGTGGGAGAAGTTGAAGAAACAATTCAGATTCCCAAAAGGCACAGAAGAAGTTGTAAACAAAGTAACATTGATCTCTTGCGGCAAGAAGTTTCATGGCTGGAAAAGTGACATGAATTCTTATGTTAAGGACAACAAGTTATCTAGCCCAAAAAAGATGGGAAAAATCAGGCAAGCTCAGTGACAAGAATTTGTTTGTCAAAAGACCACACCTGAGGCTAAAGCCCTAAGTCAATCTAGGTCCAAGCTTGCAAAAAATAACCTATACCATCATCGCTTGGGGTCTACCGAATATGCCCCCAAAGTTGAGAAATGGAATAAATATTAGAGAAAATTGTCAGCACAGACAATCCTATCCCGCTACAAGGCTGCGATGAACGAACTAAGCGGTGGGTAATAGCTCGGTCAGGTTTGACCAATGAGGGCAAACTTGCAAAGCCCGACTCTCTAAACTGAGTAGAGCAAAGAATGAAAGAAGTAATTGAAAAGCAAGAGAAGGGTCTCTTCAAGCCGATGAGGGGGAATGACCAACTTACTGTTCTCCTAGGCAACTATGAACATGGTGGACGGGTTCGAGCAATCTCGTCTCAGATATCCTGAAAAGATGGTTTCTCAAAAGATAAAGAGTTATATAGAAGATGTGACAACTTCAAGAAGACACTCGAAGATACGGTTGAACAAAAGGTTAAGGCGTCTGTTAAACAAATATTGTATGAACTTAGAAAATCGGGGCAATTACCGTATGAGAATAAAGAGTTGGTTCACCTGGCAAATGACCAATTTTTATCTCCAACTGCCTATCCTAGCAGTGTAGGTTATGTGTCAGGCTCAGGATCAAGCCTTAAATTCCCTATCGATGATATCGTTACGAACACGTCTTGTCATCTTCTTGTGCCAATCGGCAGAGCAGGGAACAAAACAAAACAGGTTGCTACTAATACAATGAAACTGAATCGTGTCTTCAGCGGCAATTCACTTCCGTTGTATTAAGTTGTGGTGCAAGTTCTGTAGATCATTGACAATGATTATGAAGATTATGAAGTAGATCACATCACTCTTGAGGGGATCACGACTCTGGGGCAGGCGTCAACCAGTTAATCCTTTAGCATCAACGCGACATCGTGTTGGACGATGAGCCAATTTCTAGCCCGATTGTAGCTTGAAAGACTGCAACCCTATCTTCCTCGCTGAATGTTCAGAAAGATCCACTCCTGCTATGTCCTAGCAAGGATGATAGTAAAGATAACCAAGAGCAAACAGTTAAACAACAGCTTGGAGTAGTATGAGAGCAAGCTGATAGTAAAGAGCAACCAGTTGAACAACAGCTTGAAGCAGTACGAGAGAAAGTTGATAGTAAAGAGCAACCAGTTGAACAACAGGTTCAACAACAGGCTAATGTCCAACTTGCCATGACTACTCCTCCGTTAGTGCCTCTGAAAGTTAGCTCATACGAAACAAAAGAACCTTCTAAAGAAGTGGCAAAATATTTGGAAGGATTGAAGAAAATAAATACAAAATCTCATGCATCTCATGCTTCATATGAGCCAGCATTAGAAAATATTGAGGAGTGGGAAGAAAACAGGAAAAAATATACTTGAGAGATGGCTTTAGCTAAACCAGGAGTTTCTGTATACAAGATTTCGGACGTGCCTCCTAAATTTGTGAATGGGAAGTCCTTCATGACATTTGCACAGTTGAGCAAACAACATTTCCCGCTGAGAAGAATACACGAGTGGTACACCGCCAGCACTAAATATGAACTTGATTGTGTCACATTTTGTGTGCCGAAAAAAAGCATTCTATGGCGGAGGAGAACTTAAACGAGTCTTTCTCTTTGAAGATCTGTGGAGCCTATTCTATCGAGACAAGCTTGAAATCAACCTGTTACTCATCTGGTGCTTGTAAGTGTCTCTAATATTTTGTACTTACTTTTCTCACTACACACATACATGTCATGAGATTATAACGATTTCGGACTTATTCTTTGATATGATGCAATACATGGATAATGAAAAACTGAAGTCCAAGACGGGTACCCTTGACCCTACAATTATTGCAAAGTCGAATTTCACTTTCGAGTGACTCGAGACTCAGAACAGTACATGCACATGTCACATAAAGAATTTGAAAAATCAATTGCAAACCAAAAGAAGGATAAAAATATAAAGGTGACACTCTACATAGCACACGCCATGTTTAACTTTGTCAAAGATGGCAAGTACCTCATAGAGGCTCTGTACCACTTCAAGTAATTTTGACATATGGTATAGAAATAGCAATTTATTGCTAACTATTAATTTAACACGTGTGTTCGTACGCGTGCAGTAAACACTACATAATGATCTTCATTAGGCCAACGCAGGGTTTGGCAACGGCCTTGGACTCAGCCGATTACTCATCAAATACTTACAGAGATTTCCTTGCCATTTTGAGAAGGTACAGATATTTGATACTTTTAATATACATGCATATATAGGTTGGTAATTCTTATATGTCATTCCTTGTATGACAACGCTTGGCGGTTTTACTGGAAGGAACTTGGCGGTGAGCGACCTGCTAATAAGGATGCAATGAATATATCAACATACTTTCCTTGTCTCAAGCAACCCCCTAGTAGTGTCTTATGCGGGTATTATGTATGCGAGCATCTTTGGACCACCTGAGAATATAGAGTGAATTATGAGGATGTAAGTTATCCCTAATGTCGATATTGTATTTTCATACTTTTGAGATATATTTTCATTGTCACTAGCGTATTTTAATATCTATATTATATTTTCATTGGCACCAACACATTTTAAACCTTATCATGTGTTTTATTGCAGCACAATAATGTGATTCAAGAATGGCCGGTTTCTAGAGATATGTCAGGTGCAAGAGTCAAAAAGATCATGAGTGAACTGTGTACTTTCATGCATCGCGAAGTTTTTCACCGAAAAGGGTTGTTCTTCGACAACACAATTCTACTTGTTGATGTGCCAAAACTTAGCCAGTATGAACATCAAAACGGTTTTTAGTGATGAAATATGTAAACTATAAGTTGAGATGTATTTACTATACAATACTTGCATTTTATGTATATGAGATGACTTATATTTCATGATGTGTGTCAATGTTGCAAAATATATTGTTTGTATTGTATGTGAATGTGTATTTGGATTTGAGCTGGAAATTAGAAATAACAGGATACAATACTGGAAAGGCTATATATTTTTTCACAGGCAGATCCTCGTAGCTAATGAAACGCCCGTGATAAGATATTTTCATAGGCGGATCCTCGTAGCTGAAGAACCGTCTGTGATAATTAATCTTTACAGGTGGATCCTCATAGGTACAGAACCGCCTGTGATAATTAATCTTCACGTAGATGCTTGAAGGTAAAGAACCCCCTACAAAAAATTGTTTTATCACAGACGGTCTTTTAACGATATGAACCGCCTATAATAATTAATCTTCACAGGCAGATGCTTGAATGTAATGTCTGCCTGTGATAAAGTTTTTCATAGCCAGGTATTTTTCTCCGCTTGTGAAAATAGCCAATTTTCACAGACTCTTCATTTCAGACGGTTTTGAAATCCGCTTGAGATAATATGTTTAGAGCCGCCTGAAATAAACTTTTTGTAGTAGTGTAAGCAGCCCCAATACCCAGTATTATCCATCTCAGATTAATATAAAATCATAGTAGGCTCTCCCTGCTGTTCCTTCCGAAAAAATGATGGAAATGGACATACAAACGCCCAATTGGAAGGCTGGATGAGGACACGGAAACCTTTGAAAAATGCTCATAGCCTGCAAAATCAGAAGTTCCAGTTTTCTATACTGAAAGTTCCGATTATTGTAGATTTCTACTATAACAAAACTGGATGTTCCTGACCGGAGGTCCTGTTTTTTGTTTGTCCGACATAAAAATTATAGTTTAAGTTGAAATTTGTAAGACACTTAATGAAATAAGACCACCCTCAGATAAGGCTGACTCCAACGGAGTAGCCAAAGGAAGACCTGAATTTGGGTTGTCAAAGCCACATTAACATCTCCAATCGGATACCGATACTAGAAAAGAATTTTCTGTAGCTACGCACGGAAGACCCAAATATCAGTCTTGGCATGCGGCGACGGAACGATGTTCATGAGCGCGTGGAGTATTTTCTGGTGCAGCATTTTGGCATGTTGGCTCGGGAGTGTGGTTTTCACTACAGGAAACGAGCAATAGGTCGTCGCGGTTTCTATAAACGTCGGTGCCGTCGACTCTAAATGAAGCAACGCTTTCGGTTTATTAGACCCGGCAACTATAGATTAAAACCGTCGGTCAGATGCATAAAACCGACATACACAAGTTAAAGCCATTGGCCGGACGCATTCAACCGACAGCCATAGTAATACTGTCGGCCTTCCATAAGGACCGATGCATATACATAGCATCGGCTCCCCCTCCTAGGACCGACGGCTCTAATATTCGCACACTTCCCAGGCAGCACCGGCCCCCATGGTCCCACTTGCGAATCCACACCACCCACCCCCACTTGTGACTCTCCCTCTTTTTGTATTGACGGTACCACCGCCCACACCCACACCCAAAACCAAAACCCTAGCCGCCTCTGCTAAAACCAAAACCAAAACCCACCATGTGCGCAACCCTTGCCGCTACAGCCTCTGCCACCGGCGCGGGCTCCGGTGACGCCTCCCATGGCCGCCGCCCCCACGCCCGCCCTGGCGAATCCCGTTCCGGCACCCACCTTCGAGGTCTCTGTTCTGGCGACAACCGCTGCAGCAACGCTTGTTCGGGCGACAACGTTCCGGCGGAACCCCGAGTATAGCGCGGCCCAGTAGAAGAGTGTGAGTGCGAGGTCCGGGTCCGGCTCGGCAGAGATAGCCACGGCCAAGTCGGATGCGGTGAAGCCCAGGCTGAGCCGCGCTGGCCAAGTCTGACAGAAGCTTCTGCACCGGGCACCACGGAGGCGAATGATCAAGACGGATTGCGGTCCTCGTCCTCTTCTCTTGCTTCAGCTTGTACTCGGCGCAGCCGCGAGCCGGCAGGATGGGCGAGGTGAATCGTGAGCAGCTGAGAGATCTCGTCGATAAACAGCCGTGCCTTTTGTTTCATATGTTTGAGCAGATACTGAGGTTTTTTAGCAGATCTGGAGCTCATATCTTCAAGCTCATAGTGAGATTTTGTGCTTTTGTTCATCTTTTTGGTACTAAGATATGGAGCTCATATGTTTGTGCTTGTGTTCATCTTGTTCATCTCTTTATTCTAAGATTGATACTATGGAATCCAAATGCACACTGGTAGCTCCAAAGCTTGATAAGCCGTCAGTAAGAAGGGAGGGTGTACAGTCTAAAAGGTGTAAAAGCCTTTGATGGTGTAAAAAAAGAATTAAAGCCAGCAAAAGCCGTCAGTTTTATGCACTCACCGGCGGCTCTAAGTCAATAAATGCATCGGTATTTAGGCTGACAGCTTTATGCCAATAAAGACGTGAGGCACTGAAATCGACGGCTTTACTCATTAAATGCAACGCTATCGATGACTTTAGTACTTAAAATTGTTGAAAGAAGGACGTTGGCTAAAGTTGACGATACACTGACGATTATAAAATATGGACGTCGGTTTTAGTAGTCAACCGACGGCTATAATGACGACACTCTTTTACTCATTTTCTGTAGTGGTTTTGGCGTGCGATTTGGCGCGTTGGAGCATTTTGGCGCATTGGCCCAGGAGCATGGCGAGCCTTGGTGCTTAGACCTTCTGCGCTCGTTTCCTCTAAAACATACTCTATCTTCTATACTTCCTCTATACTTTCCAGTATATCCTCTATACTTCTAGCATGTTCACTCTGAACACCTACACTATACTTTTAGTAGTGTACTCTATATTTACAATCCAGTAAACTTTACAGTGAACCACTGCGGATGGTCTTACATTTGGAGAGGACCACTTTAATTTGCATGGCGCGTGGACACTCTGGACAACACCCGTACGATGGAATCGGTCCTACTCATCGTTGGAGTCAACCTGAGGGGATCACAACTGATTGAGGCGACCCAACAACAACAAAAAAACAATTTATATTCTTATTTATTTTTATCTCGAAATCATAATCCATTTTAAACCTTAATTGATCTTATTCCTTCATCCCAACGACGATTGAAGGCATCCCAACTGGTCTGGTGATCATATTAAGTCATCTTTTAAATTTGTTAATTGAGTTGTATTTCTTGTACCTTTATAATGCTTACATTTTTGTCTCTTTTGTAGGAAGCTTTTATGAGGCTCAAGAAGGTTGATCGACGAAGGTACGATCAGATATGCTTGTCTCCTGATGATTGGATAAAAGCAAACACATTGTGTCATGCCTTGAGGAGATTTAATGAGTTAATTGAACTTGCATCCGATACTTTATATCGAACTGCCAACTTGTTTTACAAAAGCTTTTGTGAGATTAAAAGTATGCTTGCCGAGTGGTGACATGAAGATGTAACTATTCGTGAAATGTCCATTCCTATGGGCAAGAAGTTTGATAAATATTGGCAGAAATCACTACAGGAAACGCGATCATTTGCGATGGCTGCATTTATTTGCAACGGCCAGCCGTCACAAATAGCGTAATTTGCGACGGCTTGTCGTCCGCCGTTGCAAATAAAAAAGCCATCGCAAATACCACTTAATTGCGACGGCCAACCCTAGGGCCATCGCAAATAACCACTTATTTTCGACGGCCAACCCTAGCGCCGTCGCAAATAAGGAGACCATCGCAAATAAGAGGTTAGTTGCGACGGCTTCAAAAAATGCCGTCGCAAATAAACATAATTGCGACGGTCGTAGTCCGAGGCCGTCACAATTAAGGAAGCAGTCGCAAATAAGGGCTTTAATTGCAGGGATC
Organism: Tuctoria greenei; assembly: GCA_036927565.1. NCBI lineage: Eukaryota > Viridiplantae > Streptophyta > Magnoliopsida > Poales > Poaceae > Tuctoria > Tuctoria greenei. The sequence continues at coordinate 61,542,501 of JAYESD010000001.1, read as the reverse complement.
CGCGACGGCTGCACAAACGCCGTCGCCGTCGCTACCGCCGCCTGGAATGAGGCGCGACGACGACTTCGACTTCGGAGGTGGCTCCGGAGGTGGCTACGGAGGTCAGATGGGCGAGTGAGCCCTTGTTTGCTTTGTTGATGACGATGTGAGATGTATCGGAACTTATTAGTTTGTGATTGTGATGATGTTTGTGTGTTATATAGTGTGTGATATATTGTATCTGTTCTGTGATTCTGGCCATCGAGCCAGGTAGTATTTTCTGTTTTTTAAAAAATAAAAAACCTTATTTGCGACGGCTTTTTATACAGTACCGTCGTAAATAAGGATCAAGGCTGTCGCAATTAAGCCACTGCTATTTGCGACGGCCGAGCTGTCGCAAATAAGCATTATTTGCGACGGCCTGGCCGTCACAAATAGAGGTGTGGGTCCAGGAGGAGGACACGTTGGCCCTGCCCACTGAACTTATTTGCGATGGTCGGGCCATCGCAAATAGAGGCCCTTAATTGCGACCGCCTGGCCGTCGCAAATAAGCTTTAATTGCGACGGCCCGACCATCGGAAATACTGTGGCGGGGCCCACCGGCCCGCGGCAATAACTTGCGACAACCACTGTTAGCCGTCGCAATTAAGCTTATTTGCGACGGTGGCCGTCGCAAATAAGTTTAATTGCGGCGCCTTATTTGCGACGGCCAAAAACCGTCGCAAATAAGAAAAGCCGTCGCAAATTGCTTATTTGCGACGGCATTTAGCTTATTTGCGAAGGCCCTGGCCATCACAAATTGTCGGGTTTCCTGTAGTGAATCAAATGTGGCTCTTGCAGTGGCAAATTTCCTTGATCCAAGGTACATTACGTTTATGTTACCATCATTTGCTATGCTATTAGAGTTTCAAATTGCTTGTTGAAATGACATGTCTCTTCCTATATTCTAAGGTACAAGAGAAAAGTAATAGAGTTCTATGCAAGAAAGTTGTATGGTGATGTGCTATATCATTCTATGATTGAAGAATTTATTACTATAGTGAGGCGCATGTATATTTTATGTTGCACAAAAACTTCCTTCAGAAGCACCAGATACTAACAAAAAACAGGTATCTAATTCCTTTATGGATGCTGAAGCTGAAGAGTTAGAAAGATTTCTAAACAAGTCATATATTGAAGCTGAAGAATGCTCAAATGATCTAGAAAAATATATTGCTGCATCACTAAATAAGCATAGTGGATCTTATTCATTTGACATTTTATCATGGTGGAAGCAACAAGGAAATGGGTACCCGATTCTTTCCCAAATGTCTCAAGATGTGTTAGCCATACAAGTGTCCATAGTTGCTTCAGAATCGGCTTTTAGTGCCGGTGGACGTGTGATTGATCCACACCATAATCGTCTCTATCCTAAAATTGTATAAGCTTTGATTTGCATCAAGAGTTGTGTTGCTGCAGCGAGAAAAGATAATAAGTTTGTTGAGGTCTTAGCTTAATGTTTCGTATTTCTGACGGTTCATACTTTCTTATATCAATTTTATCTATTTCAGACTGTAAGAGTATTCCTACTATGGTTAATGATTTTCTCGAGAAGAAGGGTATCAATAAAATTCAGGTTTGTTTATTATAATAAAATTATTAGCATCATTTTTCCTAGCATCATTTTACCTATCGCTTCATTATTTCATAGGACGAGGACATAGAAAGTGATCCGGATGAGATGACGGATGTTGCTGATTTTATCATCTAGCGGTGATGAAGGTTCAATATTATTACAATGTTGTTGTTGATGTGTGAAAATGAATTGAGTGACTTAACTTTGTATACTTGCTGTTTTTTTTGCAGGGTGGAGGGTGCTGCAATGTTGCTGTTTTGGCGTGCTGCTGTGCTGCTGTTTTGTTGTTTTTTTCTTGCTGTTTTTTTGCTGCATCCTGTATGTGTGCTGTTTTGTGGTTGGAGGCCTACAAGGCGGTGCATGTTGGAGAGTGGAGGGTGCAGGGGTGCTGCTGCTGCTGTTTTGTTGGTGCACATGTGCTGTAATGTGTATGAACTACGACAAACTATATATTTGTGTGTTTGAACTATATATGCACTATATATAAACTATTTGTGTATTTCATGTATGAACCATGTATGCATTTGATGCGGACGTGCTATGGATTATGTGTATGAACTATGAATTACATGTTATTTGTGAATTGTTTTATCCAAAATAAATATCCAAATCCGTCCATATCGATAATTTTCCGATCCGATGAATCCATTTTCGATACATCCAACATATTTGATACCATATCTGTTTACATCCGATCTAAATCCGTTTCCGAAATTATTGTGTGAATATAAATATAAAAGAGTATTTTATCCGTCCATATCCGTCTATTTTCATCAGGACAACATAAGAGAGTGCGTCTGACCCGATGCATGCACGAGTCCCTTCCACACTACTACAAAAAACATTTTCGCAGGTGTCTCGATTTTTTAAACACAGGCGGTCCGTACAAAAATACGATTGTGATGACGAATGATACAATAACCACCTGTGATAATTGAACACACAGGCAAATTTTAAATACAACCACATGGGTAAATACATTATTTTCTCAGGCGGCTATTAATTAAGAACTGCATGTACCGTAACAAACTTCACAGATGTTTTTCAATTAATCACCACCTGGGTAAATACATGATTTTCACAGACGGTCATTGTTTAAGAACCGCATGTACTGGTTCAAACATCACAAGCGGTTTTTATTGAAGAACCGTCTGGGCAAAGTCATTGTTTTCACAGGCTGCTTATTAATTAAGAACCGCATGTGATGGTGATAAGCTCCTGTCAAGCTAATCCCTTCACAGCAAGCACTGGTAGATTCAAGTAACACCCGTGACTCATCATTTTGATTGTTGAAAGCCTCAATTGAAGCCTGACGATACTTTAGAAGAATTTTTCCATCCATTTGAAGGATTTCTTTCCCTCTTGTTCACTTGAAAAACGTATGAAGATGCTCCTTTATCAGTTTTAATGCTTGAATATATTGACTAAAAATTAGTACCTTCTCTCTTAGTGCTTCACACAAGCGATGAAGCGAACAACTTTAATTACAAATCTTGTTTTCACCCTTTTATAGGGATTTGACCTTAATCTTTCAAGCATAGATTTATAAATAAGTGAAGATTCCTTATTAGACATGTTAATGGCAGTTATAAGCAAAGGGTGTGTCGAAGCTAACGAAATCTGAATTAGACTGAAGACAAAGAGATCCTGTATATAAGTGACAATGTCCAAGTTAGACAGTATGAAACTATGATTGCAGCCTTTAACAACATGAAAAGTGATGCTAAGGTTATGCTTGTATCAACCAAGACATGTTGTGAGGGCATAACACTTGTTGGGGCAAGAATAACCGTGATGCCCCAACAAGTGTTATGCCCTCATAACATGCCTTGGTTGATGCAAGAATAATCTTGGCATCACTTTTCATGTTGTTGAAGGATGCCATCATAGCTTCATGCTGTCTAACCTGTACATTGTCACTCATATGCAGGATCTCTTTGTCTTCAGTCCTGTTGAGATTTCGTTAGCTTCGACACACCCTTCGCTTGTAATTGCCATTAACATGCCTGTTGAAGAAGCTTCACTTATTGATAAATCTATGCTTGAAAGATTAAGGTCAAATTCCTATGAAAAGAGTAAAAACAAGATTTGTGATTGAAGTTGTTTGCTTCGCCGCTTGTGTGAAGTACTAAGAGAGCTGGTACTGATTTTTAGTCAATATATTCAGCCATTAGAACTGATAAAGTAGCATCTTCGTAAGTTTTTGAAATGGAGAGAAGAGAAAGAAATCCTTCAGGGCTTGTTTGAGTGTACTCAATCTAATTGGATTGATGTGGATTAGAGTGGAAAATGAACTAATTTTCAATCCACCTCTATCCACTAACATTGAAGTAGATCCACTCCTATCCAAACAAGACTTCAAACGGATGGGAAAATCCTTCCAAGGTATCGTCAGATTTCAATTGAAGCTTTTAACAATCTAAATAATGAGTCTCGGGTGTTACTTGCATCTACAAGAGCTTGCTATGAAGGGATTAGCTTGATAGGAGCTTCAAGAGTTGTGCTTCTAATGTTGTTTGGAACCCAGCTGTTGGAAGGCAAGCCATCAACATCATAGGTCAGAAGAAATTTATATACACATACAATTTGATACTTAGGAACAGGTGAAGATAATAAATATGATAGAAAAGCCGAAAATGATCACATGTCCAAATTAGTCTTCTCTATAGAAGATGAATTTAATAATGTTTGAAACATGTTATCTAAAGCTGAAATGGAGCATTGCTCTAAGTTGATTTCAGAGGATACAAATATATACAATATATATCATTCATCTTTATAACCTTTGAAATTTGTTGGAACCTGCAACACTTAACCACCAGATCAAAACTTGAGATATCGGACTAGTCCGGTAAAGTGCGGACTAGTCCGGTGGGTACCAACTAGGTTTATTAAGTTTGATCAATTAATTTGATTTTACGATGTATGCAGCGGAAATATACAATTAATTAAAGTGTTGCAAGATTATGGACTAGAATATATCACAATTCAATCTTATACTTAATGATTTAATGTAAAGTAAGTAATATTGATTCAAACCTTAGGTTGTTGTAATGAATAAGAACAATGAACACAAAGCAAGACACAAATGATTTATCCCGTGATTCGGCTCCCACAGAGGCAACCTACATCCACGTTGAGGAGTCCACAAAAGGACCAGGTCTTCTCCAACCTTACCCTCGTCGGATCGCCACAAAGGTCAATCCTCTTCCACTTATCACAAAGGGGTGAATAACCAAATTCAAGGGACCTTCTCACACGTTCAGGGCTTTCCTAGATTACAATGACAAATCCACCAAGAACACACTCAAAAGATTACAATGAAAATCACAGGAGTGTGTTAGAGAATCAAACCAAGAGCTCAATGAGTGTTGAACGTGTCTCTCCAATGATCTAGATTGTATCCTCAAAGGATTGATCTTTGTTGCACTTAATTTTGTTGAGAGAGATGTGTTTTTGAGGCTCTTGGGAGGTGTGACGGCGCTAGGGTTCGAGAGTTTTTAAAGTTGGGTCGTGCACCTCTATTTATATGGGGTTTCTAAAAGTGACTGATAGGGTTTAGAAAGATCGAACTAGTCCGTGCTGGACACCGGACTAGTCCGGTGTGCTATGTGTAGCAAACCCTAAGTGTCCCAAAATATCAAACTAGTCCGGCTAGGAGCGGACTTGTCCAATTTCGCTTCTGGAAATCTTCGGACTAGCCCGATAGTCATCGGACTTGTCCGGACCGTAAAACCCTAAGTGGTTATGAGGACAAGTCCGCACTTGGAGGACTTGTCCGATTTAGGTCAGAGAGATTTTCGGACTAGTCCGTGCCAATATCGGACTTGTCCGATTGACATCAGAAAGATATCGGACTAGTCCGGTGTGAGTCGGACTAGTCCGATCCTGTATAACTTTGTGCAATGTGTGTGTTTATTTGTGATTGAGCTCTTGGGGTGTGTTTCCTTAACACACTCCATACACAATGATCTACTATTCTTCTTCCTTGAGCTCATTTCCACTTTGCTCCTCATTCTCCCTTCTTTTTGGCACTTCGCTTATTTTGCTATTAAAACTTGTGCTCATCTCAACAAAGAGGTTAGGATCTCATTTGCTTGTCATAAATCATCCAGAACCCACAAGGGATTCCTATATGCACTTTCAATCTCCCCCCTTTTGGTGATTGATGACAACCAATTGAGATTTCACAAATATGATAAAATTTGAGATTTTCATAAAGTATGCACATATGAGTCTAAAATACATCAAGCAATGAAAGCATAATCCATATGTGCATTCTTTATGGTGGGATGCATGACTAAGTACATTGAAACAATGAGAATGACATAATTGACATTAATCAACCAAAACCATGCATATATGTCATTCTGGGAGCAACAACACAGTTTTCAACAATTACTTCTCAAGTAGATCAAAATAATGCATCACATGACCATAATCATCATAAGAACATAGTAAAAGCTTTACAACCCATAAAATAGTCAAAAAAGCATAAAAGAGAGCTCTCTCCTCGCATCTTACAGCTAAGACTAAGACTCCCCCTCAATCTCTCCCCCTTTGGCATCAAGACACCAAAAAGAAGGAGAGGAGGGTCCTAAAGTCTTCACTCCTCACTGTCAGTCCTCTCATCGTCTTCATCGTCGTCTTCGGGTTGATGAGGAGGAGGAGGAGGTGTGGAGCCACTCGAGCCCCCAATGCCAAAGTAGGCAAGCTCGGAGGGGGTCAAAGGCCCGAGCTCAGTGATGTTAGGGTCAGAGTCCTCAGAAATCACTGGAGATCCAATGGGGTCGATCTCCAGCTTCTATCAAATCTACTTCACATTTGCCTTGACATACTTCATGTCTTCCTTTCTCTTCTTGTTTAGCTTGTGGGCCCTCACTTCGGCCTTTTTGCAGGAAGAAAATATAGTAGCCAAGTACTTGAAGATCCCACTTGCAGATCCCCTTTGAGGAGCTACCCTAGTAGCGGGGGCAGCCCTTGCATCTTCATTTCTTCTCGCCAGAGCTTCAGGACTGGAGGCTGGAGATGGAGCAGCCTGTATACTTGGCTTCTGAGGCATCTGGGGCCTCAATGGAAGGTGCTCCACATCTTCCGCAAACTCTATGTCAGTGACTTTATCAATCATAAACATAAGATAGGGAGCATATCCACATGACCTGTTGGGTGTGCAGGAAATGTTCACCATGTCATTCCAAATGTAGTCAGCCACATCAAACTGACGGTCCTTGCTTATCACTCTCATCAGGGTCCGAAGATAACCCTGCACACTCCTAGCATCTCCATCCTTGGGAGCAATCGTCTTCCTCAAGACTCTGTTCAGGACCACAAAGAAAGGCTTCATGTTCTTTGTAGAGGGAGGGTTGAACTTTGAGTTTGGCTCATATAGGAACTTCATTCTATCCTTCTCAATGACACCTATGTTGTGGATGATCAAGCAGTCAGGTCTTGAGGTGTCAAGGTGAAGCTGGCTTGCAAAATCTTCTTGAGTTATACTGTACTTGGATCCGTGAGTCATCCAAGTAACACTTTCTTCATCTTCACTTGAGAAGTGGCATGTCGCAAAGAATTGCGCTATGACCTCATCATTCCAATAGTTTCTGAAGGAAAAAAGGTCCTTCAGTCCATGCCTCTCAATTGCTTCCCCCACTTCAACGAACGAGGAGCAGCCCTTTTTCTCAAAATGTGCCCAATCAATCCATTAACTGCGCACTACCGGTGTCTTCATTGGGAGGTACACATATTTGTAGAAATCTGCATGGAAATTGCTCCAAAATCTGGCATCGGCAGCTTGATTCGGACGGCCATACCAATCAATGCTTCGGAAGTTTGCCGTCGAGTCACTGCCTTTTCCATTGAATCTGTCTTCAGTGGGGTCCCTGACCCCTTCCCTTGGAGCATGCAGCCTCAGGGGGCCAACCGGGCCCGTTGCTATTCCCTTGCCCTTGCCCTTAGCTTGGAGAGGGCCACTTGTTGCTGCAGTTGCCTTGGAGGCTGGCTTCTTGGCAAGCACTTTCCTCCGAGCCTGAGGAGGAGATGGAGCTGGCTCAGAAGGTCGATCTTGGTGTTTCTTTCCAAGGCTCGTCGAGGGCCGAGGTGCCACCTCGTGGTCCATCTCGGCCTCGAAATCGGAAATCTCATCATTTGTGCTCGACAAGTCTGAGGAATTCGTTTGATTCTTGAAGAAGGAGGTGTTGAAGTCTGTACTTGTCCGAGAACTTCAATCTTCCATCAAGGAAGCTTGATTTCCACCCAAATGCGAAGCTTTTTTGTGGAGGGGATGCAAAATCGCCTCGGGAGCTCGAGTTTGAGAGAGAGAACGTGTGAGGCAAGAGTGGAGGTGAGGGGATTAGGGTTTGGCGGCAGCTAGGGTTAAGGACACGAAAATTTAGACATGTCCGGAGGAGACCAAACTAGTCCTAACTTTTCCAGAGGCTATATCGGACTAGTCCGTGGTCTACCGGACTAGTCCGGCCTAACCGGCACTCTACGGACTAGTCTGCACGGGCGGACTAGTCCGGGTAACCACGGACTAGTCCGTGCTCACCAGGCAAGAAATTCTTAGCCCATTCATATATATTAGAAGGTTCATATCAAGAAAATAGGGAGGCAAATCAAATCAAATAATCTTGATGAATATGATCAGTAAGCATACAACAATCAAGCAATGACCATGATTCACCAAGATCTAATAATTGACATAGTTTTCGGGAGAAAATTGAGATAGATGATTTTCACAATCCAATCTACATGTTTTGAAGAATTCATACAGGTATGCAACATTTCAAGCCACACTCCGAGCATCAAGGATATTTAGTTCATTTCGGAGTTCACAAAAGCGCTTTTCATCAAGTGGCTTGGTGAATATGTCGGCCAATTGCTTTTGGGTGTTGACATGGGAAATGGCTACATCTCCTTTCATGGAGTGATCTCTCAAGAAGTGATTCCTTATGTCTATGTGTTTGGTTCTAGAGTGCTCAACGGGATTATGGGCAATTTTAATGGCACTCTCATTATCACAAAGGAGTGGAATACGATTCATATTTTTACCGTAATCCCTTAGAGTTTATCGCATCCAAAGGAGTTGTGCACAACAACTCCCGGCTGCAACATACTCCGCTTCGTCCATGGATAAGGCAATGGAATTTTGTTTCTTAGAGGACCAAGAATCTAGAGATCTCCCTAGGAACTGGCATGTACCGGAGGTACTTTTTCTATCTACCTTGCATCCGGCATAATCTGCATCTGAGTAGCCAATGAGGTTGAATTTGGAGCCTTTAGGATACCAAAGACCAAGATTGGGTGTATGAATTAAATATCTCAAGATCCTTTTGACACCTGTCAGGTGACACTCCTTAGGATTGGCTTGAAATCTTGCACACAAACATACACTCAACATAATGTCTGGCCTAGATGCACATAAATAGAGTAGAGATCCAATCATGGAGTGATATACCTTTTGGTCGACGCTAGGTCCATCTTCATTGAGATCCAAGTGGCCATTTGTTTCCATGGGAGTCTTTATAGGCTTCGCCTTGTCCATTCCAAACTTCTTGAGTATGTCTTGTGTGTACTTGGTTTGCCTTATGAGCGTCCCTTCCTTTTGTTGTCGCACTTGGAATCCCAAGAAGTACTTTAGCTCTCCCATCATGTACATATCAAACCTTTTTGTCATAATTTTACTAAATTCCTCACAAAAAATCGGTTAGTTTAACCAAAGATTATATCATCAACATAGATTTGACAAACAAAAAGATCATTGTCAAAATTCTTTGTAAACAGTGTATAATCTACTTTGCCAATCTTAAAGCCATTTTCAATTAAGAAATCTCTAAGACACTCATACCAAGCTCTAGGAGCTTGTTTGAGGCTGTAGAGAGCCTTACGCAATTTAAACACGTGGTCGGGAAACTCTTCGTCTTCAAACACGGGGGTTTCTCCACATACACCTCTTCCTTGATTGGTCCGTTGAGGAAGGCACTTTTCACATCCATTTGATAGAGCTTGAAATCATGGTGAGTATCATATGCAAGTAATATTCTAATAGGTTCAAGTCTAGCTACGGGAGCAAAGGTCTCAAACCTTTGACTTGTGAATACCCTTTGGCCACAAGTCGTGCCTTGTTCCTTGTCACCACCCTGTGTTCATCTTGTTTGTTGCGGAAGACCCACTTGGTGCCGACGATGTTCGCATTGGGTCTTGTCACGAGTTCCCACACCTTGTTCCGCATGAAGTTGTTCAATTCTTCTTGCATTGCCACCACCCAGTCCGGATCATTCAATGCATCCTCAACCCTGCATGGTTCCAAAAAGGATACAAACGAATAGTGCTCACAAAAGTTAGCTATGCGAGATGTAGTGGTTACTCCCTTTTGGATGTCACCGATGATATTGTCGATTGGGTGATCCCTTTGGACGCATTGGTGTACTCTTGGGTGTGGCACATGGTATCTTGAATCTTCATGATCATCTGCTTCTACCCCTAAATGATTGTTTCGTTGACTTGTTGATCATCTTCACTTTCTTGAGTTTGATCTTATATGGAAGTTCCCCCTTGATCATTGGTCTCCTCTTGTGGTTCATTTTCCTCATGGATATGTAGAGGTGGCTCTTGTGGTCGAACTTCGCCTAACGCCATTCTTCTCAATGCTTGGCAAGGAGCTTCTTCTTTATCTGGCACACATGGATCAGTTTGCTCCTTTTGGGAGCCATTAGTTTCATCGGACACAACGTCACGTGCTACTTCAACAAGTCCGGAGGTCTTGTTGAAAACACGATAGGCGTAAGTGTTCGAATCGTAACCAAGCAAACCTTCATTGGACTTCGAAGCGAACTTTGAAGTCCTAGGCTTCTTGTTCAAGATATAACATGGAGAACCGAAAACTCGAAAATATGAAATATTAGGCTTGTTATCGGTAAGTAGCTCATAGGATGTCTTCTTGAGTAGTTGATGAAGGTAAAGTCGATTTATGGCGTGGCAAGCGGTGTTGACCACTTCTGCCCAAAATCAATCTGAGGTCTTGTATTCATCGAGCATTGTTCTTGCCATATCTATGAGAGTTCGGTTCTTTCTTTTGGCAACTCCGTTTTGTTGTGGGGAGTACGAAGCTGAAAACTCGTGCTTTATGCCTTCTTCATCTAGGTACTCCTCCACTTGTGTGTTCTTGAACTCCGTGCTGCTGTCGCTTTGAATGTTCTTGATTGTCAATGAGAATTCATTTTGAGCTCGCTTGAAGAACTTCTTGAGTATTCCTTGTGTTTCTGACTTGTCATGCAAAAATAAAACCCAAGTGAAGCGAGAAAAATCATCAACAACTACTAAACCATATTTGTTACCGCCGATGCTTATGTAGGCAATTGGACCAAATAAGTCCATGTGGAGTAGCTCGAGTGGTCTTGTTGTTGTCATGACGTTCTTGGCGGGGTGGGGTGCTCCAACTTGCTTCCCGGCTTGGCACACGCTACACAGCCTGTCTTTCTCAAAAACAACATCCTTCAAACCTCGGATGTTATTTGAAGGTTCCTCATACCAACATGCGCTAGCTGTCTATGCCACAGCCAACCCATGTTGGTTTCTGCAATCAAGCATGTGTCAAGTTCAACTTTATTCTTGTTGAAGTCAACAAGATAGAGCTTTCCCTTTAACATACCCTTGAATGCAATGGAACCATCACTCCTCCTAGAAACTGTCACACCCTCATTAGTGAACAAGCAATTATAACCCTTGTCACATAATTGAGATATGGACAGTAGGTTATAATCCAAGGAATCAACATGTAATACATGAGAAAGTGTGTGCTTAGATGATATGGCAATTTTACCGGTACCGAGCACCTTCCCTTGACTATTATCTCCAAAATACATGCCCTCATTTGGATCCTCATTCTCTTCATATTCAACAAACATTCTTCTTTCTCTGGTCCTATGGTTGGTGCAACCACTGTCTAACACCCATTTGGATCCACCGAAGGAATAGGCCTGCAAAAACAATTTATGCCTTGGTTTTAGGTACCCAATATTGCTTGGGTCCTCGGAGGTTAGTCACAAGAGATTTGGGCACCCACACATGAGGATTGGTGTTCTCATGGCGTGGCCCAACATAATGAGCATAAACCTTTTCAAAATTATTTCTCATTAGGACATACGATGCATCGAAAGTACTGAAAAGTAACTTTTGTTGTTTATATACAGGACTAGTCTGGGAGGTTGGACTTGTCCGGAGCACCGTACTTGTCCGGACCCTCACTGGACTAGTCCGGTGGTCATGCGTTTTGTACTTATTAATTTTTGATTTTCCAGTTTGGAAGGTTCCTCCCTTTACAAAGACATTGCTATCCCTGTTATTCTTATGGCTTCTAGCTTGTTGCTTTTCACCATGAGAGTAACCAATGCCATATTTGACATTTGGAGGTCTTGTGAACAAGTATGCACTACGTGCATATTTGATCTTCTCCTTGTCAAATATGCCACTTTGGGCAGGATGCTTATCCTTTGTAGAGGTTGGCTTGTCTTTCAAACCGGTGTCAACTTTATTACATGTACAAGGAGAAGCAACTTCAGTTTCAATGGGTTGAGAAGGTGAACTTGAGGAGGATGAAGGGTCACCTTGCTTGAGTGACTCAACTTGCACTTCAGGGATCTTGTTAACCTTGATTAGGTTAGCAAGTTCTTCCTTGATTGCAGCATTTGAGTCGTTTAACTCCAAGTAAGCTTCCTTGCTTGAAGCTAACTCAACCTCTAGTGACTTGCTTCGCTCCTTTTCAAGCTCTAGAAGTTTGTCAAGTTCGACATGTTCCTCCTTTTGGAAGATAATCATGTCCTCTTGATGATGTATCAAACTCTCCTTCTCAACAAGTTAATCAAGTAAAAATTTCATTTTTGTGGCAGTTTTCCTATCTAATCCAATAAGCATGTCCTCATTATCACTATTGATTTCATCATCGCTAGAATAGGAATGCATGGAAGGGGGTTTGGTGTTTACCTTGCGTTTACCTTCCTTTGCCCTAAGGGAAGTGTCATTTCCCTTCCATGCGCCGAGTGTAGGGAAGAGAGTAGACTTCTTGGATGTCTTCTCGATGGCTATGCTAGCCATCTCTTCTTCTTCGGATGATGAGGACTCATCATTTGAGTCCCACTCTTTCCCTATGTGCGCTTGTTCGGCTTGTTTCTTCTTCTTGAAGAATTTCTTGGGTTGAGGCTTGGCTTCTTTGGTCTTCTTCTTGTTCTCTTCATATGGGCAATCAACTATAAAGTGGCTATACTCACCGCAATTATAGCATGCCCGCCTAAACTTTGGCTTTGTTCTTTCCTTGTACTTTCCTTCGCTTGATTTAGTACCTTGTCTCTTCTTCATTATTCTCTTGAATTTCTTCATGAACAGTATCATGTCTTCTTCATCTAATTCACTGCTCTCATCATCACCGTATTCTTCTAGCTGAGTTTCTCGAGCTTCTTTAGATAGGGGCTTGAGGGTGGACTTCAAAGCAACCCCTTTCTTCTTTGCCGAGGTGAGGTCGGCAATTTCCTTGACATGCTTGGCTTATTTCTCCATCATCTTGAAATTGATGATTTTTCCAAGTAATTCATCCGGAGTCATTTTCTTGTATCTATGGCTTTCTCTAATCATTGAGCATAAGGTGACGTTGCGAGGCATGAAAGCTCTAAGGATGAGCTTCACCACCTCGTGGTCATTCCACTTTTTGCTTCCGTATGATCGAACCTTGTTGACGAGTGTCTTTAATCGGTTGTACATATCTTGAGGTGACTCGTCTTCTTCGATAGCGAATCTACCTAATTCGCTTTCGATCTTTGCTTCACGCACATGTCGGTCACCTTCATGTGCAGTTTGCAGTGTGTCCTATATCTCCTTAGCAATCTTGAGTCCATCCACCTTGGTGAATTTGTCCCGACTGAGCGAAGAGGTAATTACTGTCGCGACTTGAGCATTTCGATGAATAGCCTGCTCTTGGCTTGGTGTGAGCTCTTTGTCGTCGTCCAGGATATCTATTCCTGTGCACACAATATGCCATAAACTTGGATTGAGAGAGATTAGATGCATTTTCATATTTTGCCTCCACATTGAGTAATCACTTCCATCAAAATGTGGGGCTTTTCCAAGTGGGATAGACAAATAATGATTATTGTTGGAATTGAGACGATCATAGTTGAAAGAATATTGGGAGTAGTTTTTGTGACTACTCCCCTTCTTCTTTTCTTCAATCTTCACTTTCCCTTTTGAAAGTGTCTTCTTTCTTAGGAGCACCTTTAGTTCTAGAGTCTCCTCATCGTCGTCCTCAAAGTCTTGAATGGCTTCGAGGAGCTTCTCCACCTTTAGGTTCTTATCATCATCAACCTTTTCTTGGTTGTTGCTCTTGTGGATGTCCATCATGTCCGACATGATCTTCTTCGAGCGATTAGTCTCTTTCTTGATGAACCTGCTCTGATACCAATTGAATGTGGCCTAGAGGGGGGGGTGAATAGGCCTTTTTGAAATTTGTCAGAATCTGCAACACTTAACCACCAGATCAAAACTTGAGATATCGGACTAGTCCGGTAAAGTGTGGACTAGTCCGGTGGGTACCGTCTAGGTTGATTAAGTTCGATCGATTAATTTGATTTTACGATGTATGCAGCGGAAATATACAGTTAATTAAAGTGTTGCAAGATTATGGACTAGGATATGTCACAATTCAATCTAATACTTAATGATTCAATGTAAAGTAAGTAATATTGATTCAAACCCTAGATTGTTGTAATGAATAAGAGCAATGAACACAAAGTAAGACACAAATGATTTATCCCGTGATTCAGCTCCCACAGAGGCAACCTACATCCACGTTGAGGAGTCCACTAAAGGACCGGGTCTTCTCCAAACCTACCCTCGTCGGATCGCCACGAAGGCCAATCCTCTTCCACTTATCACAAAGGGGTGAATAACCAAATTCAAGGGGCCTTCTCACACGTTGAGGGCTCCCCTAGATTACAATGACAAATCCACCAAGAACACACTCAAAAGATTATAATGAAAATCACAGGAGTGTGTTAGAGAATCAAACCAAGAGCTCAATGAGTGTTGAACGTGTCTCTCCAATGATCTAGAGTGTATCCTCAAAGTATTGATCTTTGTCGCACTTAATTTCGTGGAGAGATGTGTTTTTGAGGCTCTTGGGAGGTGTGACGGCGCTAGGGTTCGAGAGTTTTTAAAGTTGGGCCGTGCACCTCTATTTATATGGGGTTTCTAAAAGTGACCGTTAGGGTTTAGAAAGATCGGACTAGTCTGTGGTGGACACCGGACTAGTCCGGTGTGCTATGTGTAGCAAACCCTAAGTATCCCAAAATATCGGACTAGTCCGGCTAGGAGCGGACTTGTCTGATTTCGCTTCTGGAAATCTTCGGACTAGTCCGATAGCCATCGGACTTGTCCGGACAGTGAAACCCTAAGTGGTTATGATGACAAGTCCGCACTTGGAGGACTTGTCCGATTTAGGTCAGAGAGATTTTCGGACTAGTCCGTGCCAATATCGGACTTTTACGATTGACATCAGAAAGATATCGGACTAGTCTGGTGTGAGTCGGACTAGTCCGGTCCTGTATAACTTTGTGCAATGTGTGTGTGTTTATTTGTGATTGAGCTCTTGGGGTGTGTTTCCTTAACACACTCCATACACAATGATCTACTATTCTTCTTCCTTGAGCTCATTTCCACTTTGCTCCTCATTCTCCCTTCTTTTTGGCACTTTGCTTATTTTGCTATTAAAACCTATGCTCATCTCAACAAAGAGTTTAGGATCTCATTTGCTTGTCATAAATCATTTAAAACCCACAAGGGATTTCTAGATGCACTTTCATAACCAACTTTTTTTAAGTCTACCAATGCAGTCCGTAGTTTTCCACTTTCACACCATCAGGATGTTTTACCCATTGGCACTTAAATACGAACATTACCGTTCTTTTGCCATAATCGAGTTCCCATATTTCCTCTATGAACTCGAAGTATGTGGTCTTCTGCCCTTGTGGATCATAAGCCTCTATACGAACACCACCATTTTGTACAGCGCTCTTACCGTCTTTTTCCTTAGTGCAAAATGTGTAACTATTGATGGCATATGCTTGCCATGATGTCACCAAAGCAGATGGGCCAGAAGCTAACTTCTTCATTGTTGCCTCTTCTATAGAGTTTTCGTATGGTATATTTTTGTCCATTAATCATTCAGTGAAACATCTTCTGTGCTCTTTCATGATCCAGTCCTTTGTGTCGTCTTGGTTTTGTCGCGAAGCTCAAATTGGTGTTCCTTGATGTACGACTCAACTATTGTGAACTGTTGTAGTACACCAAAATGTGCATGATGTACATTATTGTATCTTGAACGATAAAAGTTTTCTTACCCACTTTGCCTCTCCCACGTAGTCTACTCTCATGTACTGGTATAGGCACACCTATTGGTTTTCCATCTTTGATGTAATTAGCGCAACCCTCAATCACTTCTTCAGTGGTGTATCCTTCCATAATTGAACCCTCTGGATGAGCACGGTTCCGCACATAACCTTTTAATACTCCTAAATTTCTCTCCAACAGAAACATATGATGTAAATATAGTGGCCCCAATGTACTTGCATATCAAAAAAGGATGGTGGGAAACACATCTCAAGCTTGCACATAGTCTCGACGATGTACGTTGTCAAATAGTCAAAATCTTCACGTTCCATCACCTTTTGTGATACTGCATTGAAGAAGTAACACAAACGTGTGATGACAACTTTTATATGCTCAAGTTTGATGACCCTTATTGCAATGGCAAGGAACAGTGTCATCATCATGTGACAGTCGTTAGAATTATAGCCAAATAAAGACAAGTCTTTCATCGAGACTAGTTTGTTGATATTGTCTGAGAAACTCGTGGGCACTTTGATCCCATGCAAACATTCGCAAATTGTCCTTTTCTCTTGTAGTGTCAAGTTGTAGATGGTTGGGAGAAGGTAATGCTTCCAGTTCGCCTTTTCTACTAGGTGAAGCTCTGGTCTCATATCAAGATTTACTAGGTCCATACGCGATTTTAATCCGTCCTTTGTTTTCCTCTTCATGTCCAGCAAGGTCCCAATGATGCTGTCAAATACATTCTTTGTAACATGCATCAAATCAATACTATGGCAAAATTCCAGGTTCTTCCAATACTGAAGATACTTGAAAAAATTGATTGTTTCTTGAAATACATGTCAATTGTATCACCAGAAGATGTACTTTTCTTTCTCTTTATTCCTTTACACTTTTTGCCCTTACCGAAAGCAATATGAATGTTCTTGATCATTTTGAATACGAGTTTTCCACTGTAAAGTTTTGGTGCAGTATCTTTTTCGATTTTGTTATTAAATTGTTCTTTCATCTTTCTATACTTGTGTGTATCTGTCAAGAACCTCCGGTGTCTCATGTACACCGTCTTTCTGGATGAAGTGAGGTATAGAAATCAAATTCTATCCACGCACCTTACACAACCTTTCTTCCCTTTCATTTGTCCTGATAATGTGAACAGTCTGGGATAATCATGCATGATAACGAATATCATCACTCTTAACGTGAAATACTCCCGCTTGTACTCATCTTATGTACGTACCCCTTCATTCCACGATTTTGCCATATCTTCTATTAAAGGTTCCAAGAACACAACAATTTCGAAGCCGGATTGTTTCAGACATTGGATAAGAACAGATAACAAAATATATTTCCTTTTGTGACACAACCACGTCGGTAGGTTGTACATCGTTAAGACCACGGGTCATGTGTTATGTATGCTCCTTTTTCACAAACAGATGCATTCCGTCTGTATTCAAGGAAAACCTTACATTTCTGATTTCCTCTGCAAATTCTGGATACTGAATATAAAAAATTTTCCACTGGGTTGCATCACTAGGGTGTCGAATATTTTTTCATTCTTCTTGTGCTCCTTGGAATGCCAACGCATAAGTTTAACCTGCCTAGGGTTTGAGAACCAACGCTTCAAGCGATCAATTACTGGAAGGTGCCACATCACCAAGGTAGGAATTTTTCTCTTATTCTTCCCAACATCGTCAGAAGTATCGTCATCATCACCTACAAGACCAATAATAAACTTCTTATTCTTTTGAGACTTTTTCATGTTGGTAATATACTGGTGATTGTAGTCCATCTTGTATCTACTGACACCACAGATGGCATCTAGTTGCGAGTTCATGCTCTTTGCGATACAGAATACAATGGTTCACACAAGTGTGTACTTTTGTCACACCTAGTGCCATCGGGCAAAGAAGTTTCTTCGCTTTATAAGTGCTTCTGGGCAGTTTATTTGGATTTGGAAGAATTTCTACCAAAAGATTCAAAAGATCAGAGAAACTACAATCAGACCATCCGTGTGTAGCTTTTAGCTTTAGTAGTTCTAGGACTGCATGCAATGTAGTAAACTCTTTATCACAACCGTTTGATTCATTATATAAAAGCTCCGTCGCCGCACTCTGCAATGTCTCCATTTTACTTAAACTTTTACTTGCTCCCATAAAAGTCAATACATATGGTCCAATGTGATGCAACATCTCCTCACAATCGAACTCATCATAATCATCACCATCTTGATTGTCACTACCATCATCGATATGAACATTATCGTCATCTGAACCTCTCTCATCATCTTTATCCACTTCATGTGTATCTAACTCACCATGCTCTGTCCATATTGTGTAGTTTTCTGTGAAACCTTTTTTCACCAAATGAGATTGGATTACTATAGTATCTATTCAAGCAATCTTATTTTTGAAGTCGATACATGGACATAATATGTCATCTATATTTTGCATATTCACATGTCTTTTGGATGCTTCAATAAAATTTGTAGCATTTTGCATGTACATAGGATCGGGTCTTGGTATGGTATACATCCACGCTTGACGGTCCAAGCTTCAATAACAAAATTTTTGTAAGATTTACAATATTTGGCCACAAATATTCCCTAAAAGTCTTCTTTAAAATGAATTTACAGAGACATAAGCAGTCTGTATCATATGAGTGAATACTGGTATCATGTAGGTATGTTCATAAGAGTTCCAATAAAATTTGTTTCTTAATTTTCTCAGCTTCCTAGTGGCCATAATGGATTTTTAAAGTTGGGATTATTCATTGAAACATTTCAGCGAACAGGTGATGTGCTTGTATTCATCTTCAACCTTTAATCCTTTAAATCTACTTCTTTTTCTACAAAACTCATCAATGAGCTCGAGGGGAGACTCAACTACATCTTTCAACCTTTAATTCTTCAAATCTACTTCTCAAATACATAAAGTGGAGGGGGGGCTGGAGCCATGCAAGCTCAACAAAATGAAACAGAAAACAAGACAACAAACTGAAAATGTGACAGTGAAGAAGATGTCTATTCTAACCTTTTCTCCGTTCGAAGCTTGATCAACTGATGAATAAAGCACCGGCGCACGCATGCTTGAAAATTTTGGCAGCCTGGCGGCATCGATGGAAAATCTCCCGGGTTAGGTTTTCTGCGTTGTCTGAGGGGGCCACTATATAGGCGTACGTTTTCACAGGCGGATTTTAATGAAAAAACCGTTTGTGAGAAAAATTAATTAGTTCAGTACAAGCGGCTGTTGCTAAACGACCGCTTGTGATAATGGCCCAAGCCAGTTCTTCAGTTTTCTTTTCCATTGCTTTTTTATTTAGATTCCAATATAAATAATCGAACATGTATAGATTCTGCAAATTGAGTCCATATTCGATGATTCTTTTTTCTATATTCTTCAAAAATTAATACCTACCACCTGGACCAAATATTTTAAAACTTGTATAGCTAACATTGTAATGTTTTGGTAAATATCAAATTAATTTATACCCACATATTATTCACATTTCTGTATATCCTAAAAAAAGGATCCTTAACTAAAATTGGTTTGTATGAACATATTTGTCTTATTTATACATGTATGAATTTTGTTAATTTTTTAAAGCGTTCCAACATGTCAAAACTCGAATTATCCATCATCCTAATCAAATGCTCATATACATATGAGGCATTCATCAAATTTTGAACACACATTGATTAAAAAAAATAAAAAATCTGACAAAAATCATAGAGGTTGGTATGATGACTAAAAAGTTCCATTGAAAAACTAAATGAAAAAATCATTATATTCATAAGATAGAAAAATGATACATAACCAGTGTTATTTGTTTTTTATGTTTTAACCAATTTCAAAGGCTTTCCCAAGTGAAATTTAATGAAACCTTTAATACTCAAGCATATTACAAGAAAGTGGAATTTGGGCTTTTAAAAGACTTATTTTAATCAAGAATATAAATAAAGCCTATACTCAATACATTTTTTTCAAGCGGTTTTTAACTGCTAAACAACCGCCTGTGATAATGACACGGGCCTGTTTTTCTGTTTTCTTTTCCCTTGCTTCTTTTTTATCTAGATTCCAATATAAATACTCAAACATGTATAGATTCTACAAATTGTGTCCAAATTCGATGATTCTTTTTACTATATTCTTCAAAAATTAATATCTACCACCTGGACCAAATATTTTAAAACTTGTATAGCTAACATTGTAATATTTAGATAAATATAAAATTAATTTATACTCACATATTATTCACATTTCGGTATCTTTTTTAAAAAAAGGGATGATTCACTGAAATTGGTTTGTATGAACATATTTGTCTTGTTTATACATGTATGAATTTTGTTAATTTTTCTAAAGCATTCCAACATGTCAAAATTCAAATTATCAATCATTCTAATAAATGCTCATATACATATGAGACACTCTTCAAATTTTGAACACACATTGATTCAAAAAAGTTATAAAAATATGAAAAAATCATAGATTTTGGTATGATGACAAAAATGTTCTATTGAAAAATTCAATGAAAAAAACAGTATATTCATCAAGATAGAAAAATAAAAAATAACCAGTGTTATTTGTTTTTTATGTTCTGACCAATTTCAAAGATTTTCCCAAGTGAAATTTAATGGAAACCTTTAATACTCAAACATATTACAAGAAAGTGGAATTTAGGCTTTTAAAAGACCCTTTATTTTAATCAATAATATTAATAAATTCTAAACTCAGTATATTTTTTTCAGATGGTTTTTAACTGTTAAACAAGCAGTTGTTGCTAAACAACCGCATGTGATAATGGTCCGAGCCTGTTCTTTAGTTTTTCTCCTTGCTTCTTTTTTATTTAGATTCCAATATAAATACTCAAACATGTATAGATTCCGCAAATTGAGTCCAAATTCGATGATTCTTTTTTCTATATTCTTCATAAATTAATATCTACCACCTGGATCAAATATTTTAAAACTTGTATAGCTAACATTGTAATATTTTGGTAAATATAAAATTAATTTATACTCACATATTATTCACATTTCTATATCTCCTAAAAAAGGGATCCTTCACTGAAATTGGTTTGTATGAACATATTTGTCTTATTTATACATGTATGAATTTTGTTAATTTTTTTAAAGCGTTCCAACATGTCAAAATTCAAATTATCCATCATTCTAATCAAATGCTCATATACATATGAGGGATTCTTCAAATTTTGAACACACGTTGATGCAAAAAAATTTATAAAAATCTAAAAAAATCATAGATGTTGGTATGATGACAAAAAAGTTCTATTGAAAAATCAATGAAAAATCATTATATTCATCACGATAGAAAAATGACAAATAACCAGTGTTATTTGTTTTTTTATGTTCTGACCCATTTCAAAGGTTTTCCCAAGTGAAATTTATGGGAACCTTGAATACTCAAGCATATTACAAGAAAGTGGAATTTGGGCTTTTAAAAGGCCCCTCATTTTAAACAATAATACTAATTGAGCCTACATAAAGATCTTTTCAGGTGATTGGTTATGAATAACCGCTTGAGAGAAGTATCTATCTCAGGCGGTTATTACGTACTATCCGCCTGAGATAAAGACATCTTCTCAGGCGGTTGGTAATTAATAATCGCCTGAGAGAAGTCCTCTGCTCAGGTGGTTGGTACTTAATAACCGCCTGAGAAGATAGGCGTCTATATATGGCGCTCAACTTCCTTGGAAAAACCTAACCCAGGCAAAATCACTTAGACGCTGTCAGGTTGCCAAAATTTTGTTTGCGCCAAGTCTTCGCCGCCCTCGTCGTCGAGCTTCGCCGTCGTCGCCAAGCTTTGATCTCGCGGCTAAGCTTCACCCTCGCCGCTTCCTTCCGTTCCGTCTAGGTACGTTGAGCTTTGCCCCGCCATCGAGCTTCGACCTTGTCGCTAGGTACGCACTGCCGCTTCCTTCCCTCCTCCGTCCCTGTGTCGCCTCCCTCCTCGCCCTCGCCGCCAGCCGAGTTATGTCCTCGCTGCCGCACCTGGCAACTTGTGTCAGTTCGGGGGACTTTTATTTTAGATTGTATCTTGGTTTACTTGCTAGTTGTTGCCACTGTCATTACAAATTGTATTAGGTCACCCTTATGATTTGAATGACTTGCTGATGGTTCTATGTATTATTATGTATGATTTGAAATTGCATTAGGTCACACTTAAGAACATGCAGTTAAGATTGTTTTTTGAAAAAAATTTAAATCTTAAACTTTCCCCTATTTGTAAGAATACCAATATTTGTACCCATTTTACATTTGCAATACCAATACCTAACTCGGCCGAGTCATGTCCTCGCTGCTGCCGCACCCTAGATTTTCTTATCGGCCTTTGATACAAGCAATACGTATTCCTAGATAATGCCTTGGTCAGTCGCCTCAAACCCTAGAATGGAACTTGGTCAGTTGCCTTAATCAATCACCTTAAACCCTAGAATGCCTTATCAAACATAGAATGCTTCCATCTTTTTCTTTCATGCAACACTTCATATACAGTTAATATGCCATTCATGCAACACTTCATGCAGAGTTCATGTAGACTGAACCATTTGAATATGCCATTCAAAAATAAGTTTAAACTTTTGAGAGCATTTATTTTTGTAGCTTTTTTTTTGAAGTGGGACATTTTTTGTCTTAATAGTTCTAGCATCTAAAGCCCTAAGAAGATTGTTGCTGGTAGTAACAATGAAGAAGGCAATATGAAGTTAGTGACTCCAGCAGTTCAGGCTCCTTTCACAGTCCATCAGATCCTTTTCCAAATATAAAAATTAAAAAGACTTCAGATGATCTCGACCCAGAATATGATCCTACCGATGACATATGGATCACAAATCTTAACTCCAGCGGTTCAAGTTAATGTTGGTTGTCAAGTATATGAAGTCTTATAATTCTTTTCTACCTAGCTTAATCGCGAAGACGACGAGGTGACTTCGGCTCCTAAAACCACAGAAGGTTCTCCAATGGATGAATCCTCAGGTTCACTAAAGCGAAAGCGATGGCAATGAGGTCCCAATAAGGGTCCATTGAACCACATCATATATATAACAAGGGTCGGTCCAGGTGGGCTTCCCCAAGAACCACTGGATTCAGTTACAAAGTACCAAAATGCATGCGGTTGTCTTTATAGAGAGATCGTGTCGATCACAACCGAGAATTGGAGAAAATTACCTGAGGAGAACAAGAATGAGTTGTGGGAGAGGATAAAGAAACAATTCAAGTTCCTGAAAGGCACAGAAGAAGCTGTGAAGAAAGCAACATTGGTCTCTTATGGCAAGAAGTTTCGTGGCTGGAAGAGTGAAATGAATGCTTATGTTAAGGCTGATAAGGTCCCTAGCCTGAGGAAGATAAAAATCACACAAGCTCAATGGAAAGAATTTGTTCGTCAAAAGACCACACCTGATGCTAAAACCCTAAGTGCAACTAGGTCAGAGCTTGCCAAAAAGAACAAATATAATCATCGCTTGGCGTCTGCCGGATCTGCCCCAAAGTTCAGAAATTGAATAAGATATTAGAGAAATTACTAGTAAGGACAATCCTCACCCATTAGAAGGTTGCGATGAGAGAACTCAACGGTGGGTCTTCACTCGGTCAGGTTTGACCAGCGAGGGCAAACTTGAAAAGCCCGACTCTGTGAACGAAGTAGAGCAAAAAATGAAAAATGTGAGACATATGTGTGCTGAATACATTGGCTTGTAATGAATACATTGGCTTTGTCAATAAAAGTTTTGAATGTTGCGGTAACATCTTTTTAGCAAGGTGTGACTCTAGCTCCAAGCTTCTGCAAGGTCCGACTTAAGGTCCGACTTGCTTTGTCTAGGTCCAACATGTTTTTGGTTAGCTCAGATGAGCTTTGTCTTTAGATCCGGCATGTCTTTGATAGCTCCGGCATGTCTTTGTTAAGCTCCGATATGTTTTGCTAGGTCCGACTTATGTTGGTTAGCTCCGACATGTTTTTCTAGCTCTGACTTTTGGGATGACTAGTTCCGACTAGTTTTGGTTAGCTCCGGCGCTAGGTCCGACTAGCTTTGGTTAGCTCTGGCACTAAGGTTCGACTAGCTTTTGTAAGCTCCAGCGCTAGGTTGTACTAGCTTTGGTAAGCTCCAGCTCAAGCTCCTGTTAGCTTTGGCAAGGTTCGGAGCTTGATCGTAATGTTCCAAATTTTCATGTGAAATGTTTTGAACTTTCTTTACACTTATAGAAAGATTGCTTAGTATTCATTTGCTAAGTTTTTGGTGTGTTTTGGTTGATATGGATGATATCATTTTGTTGTGCTTTGCAACATGCTTATGTGAGGTGCTCACGTAAGGTGTTGTGTTCGGAACTGACTTGAGTCAAGTCGCGGACTTGGGCTCGTACGGATTGATTGTTTGTTCATGTGCAGGTGTTGCTTGAGTTCAAGTCATGGCTGGTGACAGGATCCTTTGGACTAGTCTAAGGGGAGAGATGAGGTTCGAACAACAAAATTCAGGAGGAATTGTGGTTGAGCGGGTCAGGAGGTCGCGCAAGATGATTGAATCAAGGGCAGTGCATATGAAGGTTACTGGATGTCGAAGGAAGGTTTTTGCACATATGCATGCGGTGCATGACGTGGAAACATGGTTTCGAATATGATTATGGATGGGAAGATCTGGTTGGAAGGATCGGGTCGTATCGGTTGATGACTTTGGCTACGGCGGAGTCGGTTATGGCTCGGGATGGAAAATATCGAGTTGGTTATGATAGGATTTCGTGTGGGTCACGAATTTGAGTTGTTTCAGGAATGTGGGATACATTCCTAAGGTGTTTGGAAGTCTTAAGATTGCTTCTATCTGCATATAGAAGAGTCCTAAGCAGTTATAGAAAGTTTCGATTCGTGATCGCAGTAGGATTGGAGTCCTAGTTGAGTTTGGGTTGGCCTAAGGGCTGGTTATATAAGCAATGGAGGCCAAAGATCGTGGGAGATTACATTGGGGCTGTTACTCTTGTGTTCTATTGAATAAAATTCGTATTTTTATGGAACTTTTGTGCCTTGTTCGTCCGACTTGTTCCAGACAAGTTTTACTCGTCGAGTTTCTGGACAGCACTACCTTTTGTTGGTGGTTTTATCATAACTCGAGTTTTACAGATCCAATTGACGTGATTCTTTTTGGATTGTATTCACAACTTGATTATCTATCATCTGTCAAAATTTCACGATCATTGGATTTGTGGTTTCTGATCTACATGAGTTTCTTGACAGATTGACCCTTGTTTGATCTTTCAATCATAACTTGAGTTTCTCTCGACGGATTTGAGTGATTCTTCTTGTGTTTTCTTCGTGACTTGATTCTCTCTGAGACATATCACTTTTGTCATGGAAAAACACGTTTAGATTAGTTTCACACACGATTTCTTTAACTGATCGTTTTTCTGCCGAAGGGGTTGGGATTTAGTTGTTTCCGCTGCGTATGATTTTTAAATCTACCATTCACCCCCCTCCGGTAGCTTTTCACGTGCTCTTCGATCCTACAAAAAAATTATTGAAAAGAAATAATTTTGTGTCTCTTCAAGCCGAAGAGGGAGAATGACCAACTTACCGCTATTCTAGGAAACCCTAACCACAATGGACGGGTTTGAGCAATCTCTTTCTCAAATGTCTTGGCTAGATGGTTTCCTGAAAGATAAAGAGACATATAGAAGACACGAGAACTTCAAGAAGACACTTGATGAAACGATTGCTCAAAAGGTCAAGAAAAATATGCAAGAAATAATAGAAGAACTTAGACAATCGAGACAATTAGTGGCGCTGAGTACAGGGATGGTTCCCGTGCCAAAGGAGCATTTGGTATCTCCAACTTTCTAGCCTAGCAGCGTAGGTTTTGTGTCAGGCTCAGGGTCAACCCATAATTCACTATCGATGATATTGTTAAGGACGAATCTTGTAGTCTTCTTGTCCCGATTGGTAGAGCAGGGAACAAAACCAAACAGGTTGCCACTGCTATGGCAAAGTTTGATCATGACTTCAATGACAATTCACTTCTATTGTATTATGCTGTGGCGCAAGTTCTTCAAATCATTGATAATGATTATGAAGTTATGAAATAGACCGTATCACACATGAGGGGATCATGACTCTGAGGCAGGCTGTCAACTAATTAATCATTTGGCACCGACGCGATATCGTGTTGCATGATGAGCCGATTTCTAGCCTTGTTGCATCTCAAAATACTACAACCCCATCTTCTAAGGCGAAAGTACAGGAAGATCTGCTCCTAGTCCAGGAAGATCCACTCCCGCTATGTCTCAGCAAGCATGATAGTAACCTTGCTAGTAAAGATAACCAAGATCAACCAGTTAAACAACAACTTGAAGTAGTACCAGAGCAAGCTGTTGTTAGTAAAGAGGAACCAGTTGAGAAATAGCTTGAAGTAGTACTAGAGCAAGCTGCTTGTAGTGAAGAGCAATTGGTTGAACAATAGGTTCAACAACAAGCTAGTGTTACACTTCCAACGACTACTCCTCAGTCATCAGTGGCTATGAAAGTTAGCTTATAGAAAAATAAGAAACCTTCTAAAGAAGTGTCAAAATATTTGAAAAATCTGAAGGAAAATATTGAAAAATCAAGTGCATCTCGTTCTTCACATGAGCCAGCATTAGAAGATATTGAGGAGTGGGAAGAAGACGGTGTCATGTATAATCAGCGGACGACTTTAGTTAAACCAGGAGTTCCAATATACAAGATTCAAGATGTTCCTCTTGAATATAAGAATGGGAAGTCGTTCATGACATCAATACAACTTAGCAAACAACCTGTCCCACTCAAAAGAATGCACGGGTGGTACATCACTGCCAGCACAAAATATGATCTTTTTTATGTCACATTTCGTGTGCCAAAAAAACATTCTGGAGCACTGGAGCAGATAAACGAGCCCTTTTCTTTAAAGATCTACATAGCCTTTTCCATCAAGGCATGCTTGAAATAAACCTACTATTCATTTGGTGCTTGTAAGTGACTCTAATATTTTGTATTTGCTTTTCTTACTACACGCATACACATTTCATGAGATTATAAAAATTCTAGACTTTTTCAATAGGATGCAATACATGGTTAATGAAAAGATGAAATGCAAGACAGGTATCCTTAACCTTACATAGGTTGCAAAGACGCTATTCGACGTTCAGGTGGATCGAGACTCATAACAGTACAAGCACATGAAAAAAAAAGAATTTGATAAATTAATAGCAAAATGAAAGAAGGATAAAAGGACAGAGGTTGCAGCTTACGTAGGACATGCCATGTTTAACTTTTTCAGAGATGGCAAGGACCTCGTAAAGGCTCCGTACCAGTTAGAGTAAGTTCGACATGTGTGTTTGTACATGTGCAGTAAACACTACATAATAATCTTCATCAAGCCAACACAGGATTTTGCAACAGTCGTGGACTCAACCGATTACCCACCAGATCATTATAAAGATTTTCTTTCCATTTTAAAATTGTACGTTTATTCGATACTTTTAATTTACACACATTTAAAATGTGTTGACAAGTTTTATATGTCATTTCTTGTATTACAGCGCTTGGCGATTTTACGCGGAACAGCTTGGCGGTCAGAGACCTTCTGATACGAATGCATTAGACATTAAAACATATTTTCCTTGTCCCAATCAGCTTGTTGGGAGTGTTTTATTCGGGTATTATGTATGCGAGCATCTTCGGACCGCCAGCGAATATAGAGTGAATCGTGAGGATGTAAGTTATCCTTAATGTCGATATCTTATTTTCTTACTTTCGAGTTTCATTTTCATTGTAACTAGCGTGTTTTAATACTTATATTCTCTGTTGTTCAATATTACCAGAAACATTATTTTCAAATTTGGATTCCAACTTCAAAATTCAATTGCTCATAGTACAACTGCTCCAAAAATATCAAATAAATTCCTGTATAGTCACTTTGATCTATACTTTGAGATTGTTTAAACCAACACATTCTAAATCTTGTTATGTGTTTCATTGGAGCACACGGAGAATGTGTACCAAGAATGGCCGGTTTCTAGAAGTATGACTGGTGGAGGAGCCGACAAGATTGCTAGTGAACTGTGTCAATTCATGCGTCACAAAATTTTACATCGAAGAGGGGTGTTCTTTGATGAGGATGGTCTGCGATTATGACAATAGAACCGTTTTTAGTGAAACTTGTTAACTATTAGATGACTTGTATGTGTAACTTGTACGTATGTATATTGTTTTAGTGAAATTGACTTATGTGAGATGACTTCTATGATTATAATATTTACTTCTGTGATTATATTGTTGACTTCTGTGATTATATTGAATTGACATGGAAATTAGAAATAACCAACAATTAGTACTGCATAGAGTATACTTTATCACATGCGGTTCTTTACCTACGGCTAGACCTGCTTGTAAAATTATATTATCACAGACGGTTAGTCATAGGTAAGGAACCACTTGTGATAACTCCATTATCACAGGCGGTTACTATTACGGTACAAACTGGCTGCGATAAATTTTCTTCACAGGCAGCTTGTCATAGGTAAAGATTCGCTTATGATAACACCATTATCATAAGTAGTTACTTATACTGTACAAACCGTCTGCGTGATAATGTTTCTTCACAGGTGGCTAGTCATAAGTAAAAAACCGCTTGTGATAAATTATTTCACAGACGGTTTCATTTTCCGCTTGTAAAATTGCAGATTATCACAGACTCTTCGTTTTAGGTGGTTTTAGAAACCGCGTGTGATAATACGTCTGGAGCCGCTTAAGATAGGAGACTTATTGTAGTAGTGCCAGACTGTAGTGCAAACCCGTGAAAATCAAAAGTTTACCAAACATAAAGTTTTGATTTTCGTATCTAGACTGAACGCGAAGTGTGTGGTTGTTAGCTGCAGAAGGGCATGCTCGTATTTAAGGGGGTGTTTTCGCGTCAACACTTTCATCCCTATCTAGTTAACAGAGAAAAGGATGTTTTCTTTACCGTCCATTGTAGAGGTGGCAATTGGGCCGGGCCCATTTCGGGCGGCACGAAGCACATGATTACGGCCCGAGGGTAGGCACGGCCCGACACGAAATTTTTTTGGGCCGTGCCGGGCCTGACTTTTGGGCACGGTGGGCGGCACGGCCCGGCACGAAAAATGGGCCGGGCCCGGGCCGGCACGGCACGAAACCAGCCCGACAGGCCGAAACGGCCCGAAATAATTTTTTCAACCACAATGCTACGTTATAACATCCAAACCATCCAATTTATAAGCAGGCCTCGCCTCCCAATCGTCACAAAATAGCAATGTGGGACAAAAAACGGAGAATTGGCGTGCTGAGCGCAGCTGCGCACGCGGGCGACGTCGCTGCGCGGTGGGACCGGACCAGCGGACGCGTGCAAGGAGCAGGCGGGAAAAAAATTCGGAGCGGGAGGGCGGGAGCGGGGTGAAAAAATTCGGTGGAGGGCGGGCAGGCAGGCCGCAAGCGGGCGGGCAGGCCGCAAGCGTGTGCTGGCGCCGGGCGATGCCGCGCCCCGGCTGACAGGGGGGCCGGTCGCGTCGCGTGCCAGCGGGAGGGCGCGGGGCGCCGTTGCTGGGCCGACGGCCTGCTCGGCGAGGCTGTCTTTTTTATTTTCAGTTTTTTTTATTTTTTATTCCAATTCAAATATTCATATTTGTATAAATTCCGCGAATTAACTCCCAATTCGAAGATTATTTTTTCTATATTCTTAAAAAAACATTATCTACCACCTGAATCAATTATTAACAAACTAATAAATGTAACTTTTGTATGTTTTAGTAAACTTCAAAGTAATTCATACGCACATGTTGTTCTCATATATATATATATATATATATATATATATATATATATATATATATATATATATATATATATATATCTTCAAAATAAATGTATCTTGAACTCAAATTTGGCATGTGTGTTCATAGTATCTATTTATACTTGTATGAATTCTGTATTTATTTACAGATTTCTGTTTTTTTAATCAAACTAAGCTTTGTGGGCCGTGCTTGGGCCGACCCGGCGTGCTTTGGGCCGTGCCTGGGCCTCAGTTTTCGGCAATCGGCCCGGCTGGCCCGGCACGAGGCGGCCCGAGGCACGAACGGGCCGCGTGCCGTTTCGGCCCGAGGCACGAACGGGCCGTGCCGTGCCGGCCCAGCACGGCCCGATTGCCACCTCTAGTCCATTGTAACAACCCACAAAACTTTTAGAGGTTCCAGCTCCTATATATATGATGTATGTGCGCCGCACGACAGTTCGTTCATGATAAGTCCACCAACCGGCCAGTCGCTTTTCCTTGTTGCAACAACCACAGGTACCATACTTTATGCAAACACATTAAAAATGTAATTCTTCTGTTCTAATTTTTTTTCATTTTGTAATAAAAAATAAATTACAAAATGATAAATTTTTTTTTGAAGTAGGAAGTATTACATTGAGAAACTGCAAACACGCACCTTTGATTTCCGCGCAAGCTACTGGGAGGTATAATAAATTTAGCAAAGACCACATCAAATACCCTGAAGCAAACTAGCAATATATACTCCACATCTCCACAATGATCTTCCTTGTTGCACGGGTACTGTACTTTTCGAAACCACACATTCCACAAATGGATTATTTTAAGAAACTGCAAATACACAACAGTACGTCATTTCTAGCATGCACAACGAAGTACTTAGCTTAACAAAGATTATGATATATATCACTTGCGCCTGAAGCAAACCAGCAATAGTTCACATCTCCGCGATGATCTTCCCCGTCGCATGGCCGCCCATGCTCTTCTCCCAAGCATCGGCTGCCTTCTCCCACGGATGTCGCGAGTCGATAACAGTCCTGATCTTTCCTTCCTTCATTAACTCCACCAATAACCTCAAATCCTCCTTTCCAAGAGTCAACAGCATCGTTGCTATCTTCTTCCTAGAGAACAGTGTCATAACTGACGCCACGTAGTTCTCGCAACAAGGAGCTACGTCAACGACCCTGCCATGGCTGCTCAGGGTCGCCTTGAACACGGACCACCTGCCGTCGTTCGTGATGTTGATGATGTAATCGTGCTTTCTGCCGGACTGGTTCTTGAGCGCCGCTCCTTCGGGGGTCGTGTAGTCCAGAAGACCTCGTCGGCGCCGAGGCTGCGGACGACGTCGAGGTTGCGCGTGCCACAGGTGGTCGTGACAAGGTGGTTCCCGAGCTTCGCGAGCTGGACGGCGTATGTGCCGATATCGATGCCGCCGGAGGCTGCGGTGATCAGGACGTTTGCCTCGGTGCCTGTGCCGTCTATTAGGAGTGGAGGTGGTTACCGGAGAACAGAGGATGAGCAATCAGTTTGTGAGCGTCCAAAAAACAGAACTCTTTTCATTGATTGATACTTAAAGCTTAAACAGCAAATTCATCAAAGTGTTTTAACTACTGACTAGAGACTTCACGTCGTGGTGACCCACGATCCACTAAAACCGGACTCTAACCGTGCATTACGTCGCACGTTATTGACTGGGCACGTCGCACTAACAGAACGCTGAATGCTTCCCCGACGCGCTTCTAACTAACAGAAGACCAACGGACCTGTCAGAAGATCAGCCTTCTGTTCTGCAGATCACACAAACAACATTGAGATTTTTTCTTCTTGAACACACTCAGTATGAAATGATATTTAGTACGGATGTGTTTACTTCGCCCATGAAAAACTGCACTCTTCATCAAAGCAATGGCTGAGCGATTGTCAACCAGCAGCTTCACTGTCTTTGCCTCCTTATCTGTTAGTTCTTCCACCAAACGTCTCAGCCACAGAGCTTGGCATGCCGCCATTGTTGCTGCTATAAACTCTGCCTCGCATGATGAAAGTGCAACTGTTCGTTGCTTTTGTCAGTTCCATGACACAAGGTTGTCATCGATATAAAAGGTCATACCACCAGTGCTTCTGCTATCATCTGCGTCTCATGCCAGATCGCTATCAGAGCAACCAACAATTTATAGCTCTTTTGTTCCTCTAGAATACCACAAACCATACTCTAAAGTTCCCTTCAGGTAACGCATAATGTGCTTGACTGCTTTCAGGTGTGTCACTGTTGGCCTTTCCATGTACCTGCTTGTTACACCAACTGCAAAGGACAAATCAGGTTGGGTATGAAGTAGATACCTCAAACAACCAATTATCCTTCGGTACTCAATAGGATTAACTGGTGTTCCTTCAGCATCCTTGTGTAGTTTCAGTTTGGATTCCATGGGGGCTTTCACTGATTTGCAGTCTCCTATCCCAAACTGATCCAGCACTTTCTTGGCATAAGCTGTTTGCTTGATGAAAATGCCCTGCTCCTGCTGATTTACTTCTATTCCCAAATAGAAGTTGAGTAACCCAAGATCACTCATATCAAATTCAGACTTCATTGTGTGCTTGAATTCTTCAATGATTTCTTGACTAGCTCCAGTCACTATTAAATCATCAACATACACACCTATGAGAATGGCAGTCTGACCTTCCCCTCTTTTATATACTGCATTTTCTTGTGCACTACAGGAATCGGACAAAGAAGTGTCGGTTATATAGCTGTCGGTAAGCAAGTGTGACCGACGGCTCTATATTATGATTGTCGGTGAACTGACAGCCTTAGCCGACGAATGGTTTTTAACTTTTATAGCCATCGGTTCCGACGTTTTTACGAGTTATAACCGTTGGTGTGAGGTGCCCGACGTCTTTATTAAAATAAGGTGTCCGACACCTTTATTAAAATAAGCCGGTCGACTACGCAACCGACGGCTTTATTAAAATAAACTTGTTGGCTGTCCAACCCCGACACTTATAGTTCTTTTTTTATTCTTATTTACACTCAACCTTTTACACACTAGTTGCTTTATAATTATTTTTAGTTCATACAGACACAACACCGGCAAACGAATCTCAGCATAATACCGGCAACGACATCAAACAAATCAACAGATTTTAGTCTCAGCAAAACTGATTACAATCTCACTATGAACACAAAACGGATTACAATATCAACATGAACACAAAACCAGGGGCGGACCCAGGGGGTATGCCGGGTGGGCCCCGGCATACCCTGGGCCAGCCAAGGCTGTGACAAATGTTGCGATTCCCCTTAAGGTCATCGGCCTCGACGATTATAGTTTTTCCCGACACTTCTTCAACAAATTCTTGTAGTGGTGGGCATTTTCTGAAACCGAGGCCTCTCAAACTCTTGACGAGTTTTTGATTCCAAGCCCTCGGAGCCTGCTTCAACCCGTATAGGGCCTTGTTCAATTTTAGAACCAAATGTTCCTTGTTCTTCACTATGAAACCTTCTGGCTGGTCGATGTACACCTCTTCTTCTAAATCACCGTGGAGGAAAGTTGATTTTACGTCTAAATGGTGTATATGCCATCTTCTATTTGCTGCTAGTGCTAGAATGACTCTCACATTATCTAGCTTGGCTACAGGAGCAGAAACTTCTTCATAGTCAATACCTGATTGTTTAACATATCCCTTGGCCACTAATATGGCCTTGTGCTTGACAATCTCTCCTGCTGAGTCCCTTTAATTTGTAGACCCACTTCACTCCTATAAGTTTATGGCCTACTGAAAGTTCAGTAAGTGACCAAGTTGCATTTTTCTCAATGGACTCTATCTCTCTTCTCATTGCTTCCTCCCATTCAGGTTGTCCTGCAGCTTCATAGAAATTTTCAGGCTCTTCAACTTCTGCCAATAAAGCTTCATCATCAGAATCTCCATATAATAGTTCCACCATTGGAGCTTTTTCCATTATTTCTGACACAGGCTTATATCTCACTGGCCCACTGAATGTCGCTTCTTCTGCCGAAGAGGATGTTGCTGCTACATCTGGTGTGGCTGATCGCCTATCTTCCAAATGTGCGTTGGATGTTCCTCTGTTTGACAGCACCATCTCTGCTCCTCTGCTTCCTACACTTCCTGATGGTGTAACAGAGAGTGGTGGTGCTCGGCTACTGTTACAGCCTGCACCAGGTGGGGTGTGAGGTGAAAGTGCAGAGCTTACCAGGGAATGTGGTTGATGATCATGATTGTCTTTAGGGGCTTGAACGTGTTCCTGGCATTGCCTCCAGTTGTCCTTGGAGTTCCTCCTAGACGACAAAATCATCCAACTCCTCATCTCCTGTGTTCCATGCCCATTCAAGATTTTCTTCAAAAATGACATCTCGACTTATCACTAGCTTATTGCGTCGTGGATCAAACATGCGGTGTGCTTTGCATCCCTCTTCTACACCAAGATAGAGCATTAGTTGGCTCCTGTCATCCAATTTCTTTAGGTGTGGCACCACTATTTTAACATGACTGATACATCCGAACACTTGCACATGTCCAATGCTTGGCTTCCTCCCATTCCACGCCTCAAATGGAGTGCGTGCTTCCAACGACTTGGTGGGAAGTCAATTCAAAAGATATACAACATGCCTCACAGCTTCCCCACAGAACATCCCTGACATCTTCATACTTTTTAGCAATGACCTTGCCATGCCCATGACAGTGTGGTTCCGACGTTCCACTATGCCGTTCTGTTGTGGAGTATACGGTGCGGTGAGGTGTCTTTCAATTCCTGCTGTTTCACAGACTTGGGCGAACTTGTTTGATAGGTATTCGCCACCACGATCGGTCCTCAAGACTTTGATTCACCGTCCAGAGGTGTTCTCCACCTGTGTCTTGAACTTCTCAAACACCGAGCATGCCTCATCTTTTGATTTGATCAGATATGCCCACATCCACCTCAAACGATCATCGACTATGAGCATAAAGTATTTGTTACCAGCAATTGTTGGTGGATTGATTGGCCCGCACAGATCCATGTGCAATAGCTCCAGCATTTTCTCAGCTCGGTACTGCCCCATGACTGGGAACGGACGACGCACCTGTTTTGCCACCAGGCAAGCATGACAGTTGCTATGGATGTTCAATCAGTGGCACTCCGGTTACCATCTTCTTCCCAGCGAGCATCTTCAGAGCCTTGAAGTTTACATGTCCCAAACGTGCATGCCATTGCCATGCTGGATTCTCGAGACACACGCCGACTCAGCCTGCAGTAGCCTGATCCGCTATAGGCGATTAGTTGAATGCTTTACCCTCATGATCAGGCGCGAAGACTCCTTGTCGAACATCTTTAGTGTATAATCCTCCATTACCACCTTGTGACCCAACTCTGTGAGCTGCCCCAGACTCACCAGGTTGTTCTCCAGTTTTGGAATGAAGTACACTCCCTGCAATAGCCACTGATCACCGTTTCTGCATGAAAAAAGAATTGACCCTTTTCCCATGATTTCCACGGTGGAGCTGTCATCAAACCTAATCAATCCAGTGACACCCTCATCAAGTTCTTGAAACTTTGTCTTGTCGCCCGTCATATGACTGCTTGCGCCATTGTCGAGATACCATATATCCCCTGTGACCGTATCTCCTCCTGTGATCTGAGATTCAGACCATACAGACTGTTCATTCAGAAAAACAACCTTACCCGTTTCTTCTGCTGTGGCTAGCGACACCTCTTCTGACACCGCAAGCATCAGTGCAGGTTCTTCTTCTCATTCTTTTGCAAGATTCGCCTCCTCCTTCTTTTACGATCTGCATTCACTTGCATAATGCCCATACTTCTCACAACTAAAGCATTGTATGTGACTCTTATCATGCGATTTGCCGCGCGAGTTCACGCCACCACCCTTGGATGCAGAGTCGCCGCACCCTCCATTTCCTCGGCCCCTGTCACGCCCGCGACCGCCGCGACCACGCCCGCTGCCGTCAGCATTTTTTCCTTTGCCTGACGATTCTCTAGCCTCTTTCCTGTGTCGAGCTTCCCATTCGGCACGTGTGAGGAGTAACTGGCCATCGCCACTGCCTCCTGCAGATGTCCAACCAACACGTTCCTCATAGGCCTTCAGGCGGCCGAGAACTTCTCCGAACGTACTCGTCTTCATGTCGCAGAATTGCTCCATGCCAGCGATGCAGTGGATGAAGCGCTCAGGCACCGAATCAAGTAACTGCTTCACTTGCGCTGCATTCTCTAGTGAACCACCCAGGTTGGTGTATCGGATCGACATCGCAGAAATCCTTCCAACGAGTTGATCCAGGGTTCTCCCTCCTTCATCTGCAGGGCATCGAATTCACCCTTCATAGTCTGCAACCTTGCATCTTTGACTCGATCCGCCCCGACGAATTGCACCTTGAGACAATTCCAGACCTCCCTGGCCGACTTGTATTTTGCATCCTGCAAGATCAAGCCTTCAGGAAGGCATGCAGAAGGCACGCCCGCGCTCTCTTGTCCATCTTGGTGTCGACGTCGTTGGGATCAGCCGGTTCAACCGCCTCCCAAACCTCCTCCGCTTCCAGTGCCACCTGCACTCGGATCACTCAGGTATGCTGGCAGGGCAACAGTGTCGCGTTCTGATACTGTGACATACTCTGCGAAGCCACCGGCTTTCTGCCATGACGAGTGGTGAATAGAGCCATGGATTGATAGATGCACATTTAGATGCAATATGCCGCCAAAATTAAACACACAGTAGCCTTGGTCATAAAATTGAGACCAGACGAAAATTAACACTACTACAAAAAGCATTTTTATAGGCGCCTCAATTTTTCAAACACAGACGGTTCTTAAAAATATGCGACTGTGATGACGAATGATATAATAACCGCCTGTGATGAAAGAACAACACAGGTGGACTTTAAAAAACAACCACCTGGGTAAATACTCGATCTTCTCAGGCAGTTGTTACTTAAGAACCGCCTGCAATAAAATAATATCACAGGCGGATTTTAAGAAACAATCGCCTGGGTAAATATATGATCTTCACAGGTGGTTCTTAATTAATAACCGTATGTAATGTAATAAACTTCACAAACGGTTCTTCATTAACAACGGCCTGAGAAGATCATGTATTTTCACCGGCGGTCATTGTTTAAGAACCGTATGTAGTTGTTCAATTATCACAAGCGGTTTTCATTGAAATTACAGGGATGCAGTCGTTGCAATTATCACAACCGTATGTAGTCATTGCAAGGAAAATTGTATCAGGAAAAATCACAGATGAGCGGATACTAGTACACTAATGCATTATAGGAAATGCTCGATCACCAGTGAGGCTGGCTTATTGTATAATACACCATTAGAGGCTTTACAATTGTTCAAAGATAACATCTTTACACACTGAGCACAAGTTTAAGTGAGCCTCTCTCTGTAACAGCTGCAAACAACGACGATGAAGCGCACTGTCAAGTAGAAAACAAAAATCATGCTACATTCATTGTAGATCGACGATGAAGCTCCCATCGATCAATCTAAATTGTACCGTCCTGCTTGCTCCCGAACACGTCTCTTATATTCCGCTGGATTCTGAAAATATTGGCATTATTTAAATTAACAAATGTCGAAGGAGGAATGAATAACTTACATTGGTCACTAAGTCAAAGTGTCATCTAACCTTGATAAGTAGATTATAGCAATCATTTTCAACATCGGGCACATTTGGTTGATGCAGCAAACGCTGAACTTCAAGTAATATAGTTTTGATTGTAAAAGCACTGCACCACCCCTACGAAATATAATTTAAGCAATATAAGAAACCAGTTCAAATAAGTTTGACAACAATTAAGTATTAATTATATGAGCAAAATAGGTCTATCTTACAGTCTCTTGATCAAGAATCCCAATGCAGAGTGCTCCCGAACGATGGACATTTGGGTGGAAGAACCCACTTGGAAAGGCGCATCTTGGAGGCACCAAGAGATAGTCCTCAGAGAAGGAGATTGTCAGGGGGTAGTAATCATCTTCCCATTCAGTCTGCAAAAGAAATTTATTAATAGGAGAACGATGGTTAAACTCATATTGTGCTTGTTCTTCATGACTTACCCCTTCTTTACCGGGGACGATGCACTGCCACTTCAATAAATCTCCCAATTCAGGCTTCACAGAGAAACCCTACGCAGAGAAACTGAAAATACCAAAAATAAACAAGACGGAAAAACAAACTACAGTTAAGTTCATCAGTCCATTACAGATACATATGTATATACATCCATGCGACCGGTGTGCCATATGTACATACATGGGGATGGTTCTTGCGCCACGCCAAGCGATCCTCCTTCAATTGGCTACACACCCGAGACATCAATATCTAAAAGACCAAACTTCCAAATTATTGAGTCCAAACGCATATGTACACAAATGCAAAAGGACACAATCTATATACCAACACACAAAACTGGCAGCTTATGAAAATATACAAAGAAAAAGGTAGCATGCAATGCATAGTAAGGAAACTATGAGAATTTACTTAGGTACCTCATGGCACGATGTGGGACTGGGCAGAGGCGTGCCTCCGCGGGGTCTTTATATAGGCGTTAGTTTTTCATAGGCGGTTTTTAAATTTTTCACAGGCGGTTGGTACTTAATAACCGCCTGAGAAGATGTTTATCTCAGGCGGGTTTTACTTACCAACCGCCTCTGATGCTGCTAAGCTCCTTTCAAGCTAATCCCTGCACAGCGAGCTATTGTAGATGCAAGTAACGCCCGTGGCTCATCATTTGAATTGTTGAAAGCATCAATTTGAAGCCTGACGATCCTTGGAAGGATTTTCCCATCCATTTGAACAATTTCTTTCCCTCCTGTCCATTTGAAAACTTAGGAAGATGCTCCTTTCTCAGTTTTAATGCCTAAATATATTGACTAAAAATCAGTACCCACTTTCTTAGTGCTTCACACAAGCGAGGAAGCGAACAACTTCAATCACAAATCTTGTTTTTACACTTTCATAGGGATTTAACCTTAATCTTTCAAGCATAGATTTATCAAATAAGTGAAGCTTTCTTATCACATATGTTAATGGCAGTTATAAGTGAAGGATGTGTCGAAGCTAACGAAATCTAAATCGGACTGAAGATAAAGAGATCCTGCATATGAGTGGCAATGTCTAGGTTAAACAACATGAAGGCTGTCATCATAGCTTCATGTTGTCTAACCTGGACATTGTCAATCATATGCAACATCTCTTTGTCTTCAGTCCTGTTGAGATTTCGGTAGCTTCGACACACCCTTCTCTTATAACTACCATTAACATGTCTGATGAGGAAGATTCAATTATTAATAAATCTATGCTTGAAAGATTAAGGTCAAATTCCTATGAAAATGGTAAAAACAAGATTTGTGATTGAAGTTGTACGTTTCGTTGCTTGTGTAAAGCACTAAGAGAGATGGTACTGATTTGTAGTCAATATATTCAGCCATTAGAACTGATAAAGTAGCATCTTCGTAAGTTATCAAAATGGAGAGAAGAGAAAGAAATCTTGCAGGGCTTGTTTTGGTGTACTCCTATCCAAACAAGCCCTCAAATGGACGGGAAGTATCGTCAGACTTCAATTGAAGCTTTTAACAATCCAAATGATGAGTCTCGGGTGTTACTTGCATCTACAAGAGCTTGCTGTGAAAGCTCCGTTTGATTCATCATATAAAAGCTCCATCGCCGCATTCTACAATGTCTCCATTTTACTTAAACCTTTGCTTGCTCCCATAGAAGTCAATACATATGGTTCAATTTGATGCAACATCTCCTCACAATCAAACTCATCATCATCATCATCACCAGCTTGATTGTCACTACCATCATCGATATGAACATTATCATCATCTGAACCTCTCTCATCATCTTTATCCAAATCATGTGTATCTAACTCACCATACTCTGTCCATATTGTGTAGTTTTTTTTTGAAACCTCTTTTCACCAAATTAGATTGGATTACTATAGTATCCATCTAATCAGTCTTATTTTCGCAGTTGATACATGGACATAATATGTCATCTATCTTTTGCAACATCTCATGTCTCTTGGATGCTTCAATAAAATTTGCAACATTATGAATGTACATAGGATTGGGTCTTGGCATGTTATACATCCACGCTCGACGTTCCATGCTTCAATAATAGAATTTTTGTCAGATTTACAAAATTTGGCCACAAATATTCTCTAAAGGTCTTCTATAAAATGAATTTACAGAGACATAACAAGTATGATTAGGGCGACTAATGTAGGAGACGGGTGACGTCTTGAGGCGGACGGAGTCGAAGGCGTCGGGAGCAGCAAGCGGGGGTGAAGGATTGAAGTCGTGGGGCAAATAGGACCAGTGGCATGGGCTAGGTCTGGGTGGGATCTAGGGATGACAATTATACCCGCGGGTACGGGTACCCGACGGGTATTGCACCCGACGGGTGCAGGTACGGGTGGATTTTTTTTACCCGTGGGTACAACCCGTACCCAATCCAATGTGTTGCGGGTATGGGTGCGGGTATTATTTCCTACCCGCGGGTACCCGTCGGGTACCCAAAATACTGTTATGATTTAGATGTGGCCCATAAAAAAGCTCAACCCAGAATAGTTAAAAATTCACAGCCCACAAGGCCAGGTAACTAGCTATTCACGGTATTCAGACGTCAATACGGGAAACCCAAAGCTCTTGTACCAACCGACAGCTTGGCTACATGCAGTCATAGGTGTAGACTTGTTCTATTGAGTCATGCATGCATTGATTTAGTTTAGACGTGGTGACTGGTGTCACTTGTGCTTGTGCCCTAGAAAGCTAACCCTAACCACTCCTTCAAAATATATGCAAGCAGGAGGTACGCACACACAAGTAGCATATTGAAAACGAAAACACATAAAACTACAATTACAAGTTCGGGTAAACTTCATGCATCTTATATATATATATATATATATATATATATATATATATATATATATATATATATATATATATATATATATATTACAATAGCATCTGCTAATTAACCATCATATTCATGTCACATAATAGGTACAAACTACAATAAGCTTATTACAATATAGTTCATACATCAATATATAAAAGACCAAACTAGCAGAACACACAAAAAGGAAACAATCCATATAGTCCATACATCAATATACCAGAACATAATCCATACAATCCTTACACATGCAAAAGGACAGAATACATATACCAGAACACACAAAACTAACAACTTATCAACTAATGAAAATATACAAAGAAAAAGTAAGGAAACTACATTTACCCTGCAGAGGCATCATCACGGTGGGGAGGCGTCAGCACGGTGGGCCGACTGGGTGGAGAAGTGGCGGTTCGGGGTTGAGCGGCGGTGCGGCAGTATGGGCTGGGCGGCCAAGCGGCGGCGCGGCGCATGGGAAATTCAGCAGCCTTGCGGCGTCGACATAAATCTCTAGGGTTACGTTTTGACTGTGGTGAGGGGTCCTTATATAGGCGTCGGTTTTTCACAGGCAGTTTTTAACTTTTTCTCAGGCGGTTGGTGCTTAATAACCGCCTAAGAAAATGATTATCTCAGGTGGGTTTTACTTACCAACCGTCTGAGAAGATATTTAATCAAGAATATTAATTAAGAAGAAGTAAATATCTTCACAGGCGGTTGGTACTTAACAACCGCCCGAGAAGATGTTTATCTCAGACAGGTATTACTTAACAACCGCCTGAGATAATGCCCGATACTATTCTTCAGTTTCCTTATCCCTTGCTTCTTTTTTGTTTAGATTCTAATATAAATACTCAAACATGTTTAGATTCTGTAAATTGTGTTCAAATTCGATGATTCTTTCTTCTACATTTGTATAAAATTAACATCTACCATCTGAACAAAATATTTTAAAACTTGTATAGCTGATATTGTAATGTTTTGGTAACTATCAAATTAATTTCTACTCACATATTATTCACATTTGTGTATCTCATAAAAAAGATCATTCACTTAATTTTGTTTGTATGAACATAATTGTATCATTTATACATGTATGAATTTTGCTAATTTTTTTAAAAGCATTCCAACATGTCAAACTTCAAATTATCCGTCATTCTAACTAAATGCTCATATACATATGAGGCATTCATCAAATTATGAACACACATTGATTCAAAAAAAATTAAAAAAAAACTGAAAAAATTCACAGAGGTTGGTATGATGAGTAAAAATGTCCACTGAAAAAATAAATGAAAAAAGCATTATATTCATCAAGATAGAAAAATGAAAAATAGCATTTGTTGTATGTTTTTTTATGTTCTGACCAATTTAAAATGATTTATGAAGTGAAATTTAATGGTAACCTTTACTTATCAATAATAGTACAAGAAAGTGGAATTTTGCCTTTTTAAAGGACCCACATTTAATCAAGAATATTAATTAAGAAGAAGTAAATATCTTCACAGGCGGTTGGTACTTAATAACCGCCTACGAAGATGTTTATCTCAGGTAGGTATTACTTACCAACCACGTGAGATAATGTCCGATACTGTTCTTCAGTTTCCTTATCCCTTGCTTTTTTTATTTAGATTCCAATATAAATACTCAAACATATTTAGATTCTGCAAATTGTGTCCAAATTCGATGATTCTTTCTTCTACATTTGTATAAAATTAACATCTACCACATGAATAAAATATTTTAAAACTTGTATAGCTGACATTGTAATGTTTTGATAAATATCAACTTAATTTCTACTCACATATTATTCACATTTGTGTATCTCATAAAAAAAATGATTCACTTAATTTTGTTTGTATGAACATAATTGTATCATTTAAACATGTATGAATTTTGTTAATTTTTTAAAAGCATTCCAACATGTCAAACTTCAAATTATCCATCATTCTAACTAAATGCTCATATACATATGAGGCATTCATCAAATTATGAACACACATTGATTCAAAAAAATTAAAAAAATCTTAAAAAATTCACAGAGGTTGGTATGATGAGTAAAAATGTCCACTAAAAAAATAAATGAAAAAAACTTATATTCATAAAGATAGAAAAATGAAAAATAGCATTTGTTGTATGTTTTTTTTTGTTCTGACCAATTTCAAAGGATTTATGAAGTGAAATTTAATGGTAACCTTTACTTATCAATAATATTACAAGAAAGTGGAATTTTTCCTTTTTAAAGGACCCACATTTAATCAAGAATATTAATTAAGAAGAAGTAAATATCTTCACAGGCGGTTGGTACTTAATAACCGCCTGAGAAGATGTTTATCTCAGGCGGGTATTACTTACCAACCGCCTGAGATAATTGTATCTTCTCAGGCGGTCGGTAAGTAAAATTCGCCTGAGGTAACCATCTTCTCAGGCGATCGGTACTTAAAATCCGCCTGAGAAAATGGGAGTCTATATATACCCCTCGAACGCGTTGGAAAAACCTAACCCGGGCGAAACACTTAGACGCCGTTAGGCTGCCAAAATTTTGTTTGCCGCCAAGTGTTCGCCGCTGTCACCGCCGAGCTTCGCCGTCGCTGCCGAGCTTCGCCGTCATCGCCGAGCTTCGCCATCGTCACTGCCAGGTATGCCGAGCAAAGCCATTGCCATCGCCGCCGAGCTTCAAGGTAAACCCTAAACCCTTCAACCTTCCATCCTCCTTCGCCGTGCCGCCTCCCTCCCCGCCCTCGCCGCCGCCTTGCATATCCTTGGTTAGGGTC
Source organism: Tuctoria greenei (assembly GCA_036927565.1). Lineage (NCBI taxonomy): Eukaryota > Viridiplantae > Streptophyta > Magnoliopsida > Poales > Poaceae > Tuctoria > Tuctoria greenei. Next base: position 61,499,056 of record JAYESD010000001.1, on the reverse strand, counting down.
CGAGAATTAGAAAATGGTAGGCATTCTTGGTTAGGGTTCGGTGGAATTCGAAAAACTTTCAAGTTCGATGGCATCTTTGGTTAGGGTTCGGTGGGTGAAAGCATCTAGGCCCCCATGAGGTATGGTTTTGGTGATTAATGACAACCATTGGATTTTACTAATGAATTTGTGAATGCAAGGTCCCCATAATCACTCAATCAAATGAAATCAATATGTCATTGGAGACCCATACACAATCAATTTATGAGATCAAATCAATCATATGAAGACAAGAAGTGAAAGCTCTTGTGTCAAAATCATTCAACTTTAAATTGACAACATTCAATGCTTGAAGATCATCAGAAATGCCTTTGCAACAAATATCAAAGAGGTCAATCGAGCAAGATACAAAATCACTTAGAAACAACTCGAAGCAAACAAAATCAACTCACCGGATCAACCGATGGTTCTAGAAATATACACATCGGTCGAGTTGGTTCAACTGAAGAAGAAGACCTCAGAACAAAGCACTCACCGGATCATCCGATGTGAATGGCTCATCTGCATCGGTCCATCAGTACAGTTTTCAATATCATTGGACCAAGTGTAGCACCGGATCATCCGATGTACATAAATATACACATCGGTCAATCATTCCAGTAAGCATCAAGTTTGAGTCAATTCTGGAGGAAGAGCCACCGGATCATCCGATGAGAAGACATGAGCAACATCGGTCTAACAACGGTCATATCTGACACACTGACGTCAGCTAAAGTAAACTTGACCGATGATAACTAAAGGGGAGACATCGGATCATCCGATGTTCGCAGAAAAGTTCTGTCAGCCTACTTTTCCAATGGCTATTTTGGGGAGGCTGGCTATAAATACCCCCTAAACCAGTCATTTCGACAAGTCTTGATCACCAGACACTATCAACACATCCACAAGCGTTCAAGACCAAGAGCAATCACTTCCACACCATTTCGATCACCTATACACCAAGAGTTAGGCTAGAAATAGCTAGAGAGAGAGAGCTTGTGTGCCTCCATTCTGGGTGAGTGGACTCTCTAGGATAGTGAGAGCCTCAAGGGAGTGCCCTTGGTGTTTGTAACTGTGAGGAGACTTGCGGAGCTTGCCAAGGCATTTGTGGAAGCCTGGAGGGTCGAAGTTGTACAAGGCTTGAGCTCCACCTTGCCGAAGTTGGCAAACAGAGAGGAATAGTGAAGATCCCTCGTCTCGGTGACTTGGGTGTGGCAAAACCCTTTGGTGGGTGCCACAACGTGGATGTAGGAAGATCTTGACGATCTTGCCGAACCACGGGATAAATCCTCGTGTCTCCTCGGAGTTTGCATCCTCCTCCTTTCCTTTTACATTTATGCATTTTACATTCCGCAAAGTTCCTATTTACTTGAATGCATAGATAGTTTGCGTAGGGAATTGGGCTTTTAGGAATTAAGTTTTATTGCTTAGATTTTTTAAAGAAGCCCAATTCACCCCCCCTCTTGGGCATTCAATCCTTACAATTGGTATCAGAGCAAGGTTACTCATTGGATCATTCTAGCTTCACCGCTAGAGAGCTAAAATGGCCAAGGTTGGGGGTTCGGTTCCTATCTTCGAGGGCAAGAACTTTGCCTATTGGAAAGCACGCATGCGCGCTTATCTAGAGGCTATTGCTCCTGAAGTATGGGAAGCGACCCACGCGGGGTTTGGAGTACATAATTATGTTGGTGATCAAATTAAATGGGATGCTAAAGCTAGGAATGCAATCTATGAATGTATTAGTCAAGATGTGTTTGCTAGGATTGCTAGTAAAGAAAAAGCTTGTGAAATTTGGGCTTGCTTAATAGAGATTCATGAGGGCTCTTCTCGAGTCAAGGAACTTAAATATCACATGCTTAAAGCAAAATATGATGAATTTAAGATGCTACTCCATGAAAATGTTAATGAGATGTTCTCTCGCTTGAATATGCTTATTGAAGAAATTAATGCTCTTGACATTGCTTCTCTTGACAAGGGACTCATCAACCGCAAGATCCTCATGCTCCTTCCCAAGCCAAAGTACAACATCATCAACTCCATGCTCCAAAAAGAGTCTCTTGACCACATTGAGGTTTCAGAGCTCATTGGAGAAATTCACGCTCATGAGATGAGTGTACTTGGGATGATGGAGCAATCATCTTCAAAAACAATTGCTCTAAAGGCCTCCACCAAGAAAACAAGCCTCAAGAAGAAGAAGGTGGTTGAGCCTAGCTCAAGTGAAGAAGAGCAAGCATCAAGTGAAGATGATGATGTTGAGCTTGCATTGATGATGAGGAAGTTCTCACGCTTGAACTCCAAGATTACCAAGAAGGGATACACCTTTGATCCCAAGAAGAAAGCGTTTCTACCAAGGAGAGATGATCACAAGACTTGTTACAATTATGGTGATCGAGGCCACATCTCCTATGATTGTCCAAAACCGGACAAAAGAAGAGAGAACCACAAGAGCAAGCATCGCAAGCTTGAAGAAAGTGATGATGATGAAGAAGAGGCCAAACCCAAACCAAGAGCCTTTGGGAAGAAGAAACATGACAAGGGAAAGAAGGCAAGACTCTTCCCAAAGAAGAGAAATGGGTCACAAAAGGTGTTCATGTGTGAGGCAAATGAATGGGTCATCGACGAAGAAACAAGTGATGAAGAGAGTGAAGCGGAAGAAGAAAGCTTGGCCGGCCTCGCCATTGCCAACAATGATGACTCACCTCTTCATCCACCGCCCATCTGCCTCATGGCGAAAGGTAACACCAAGGTATGTGACAACTCTAGCGATGATGATCTTTCCTCCGATGATTTAACTTCTTTAATAAATGAATATCACACTATCATTAAGAGGTAAAAGAGTAAGGTTAAGGCTCTTGAAGGAACTCGTGATAAGCTTGAGAGTGCTAACCTTGATTTGCTTGACAAGTATGAAAGCATACTCAAAGAGCATGACACGCTCAAATCCCATGTCAAGCAAGTTGAGGAGGATAAGGCTCAAATCAAGCTAGATCATCATGAGCTTGACTTAGCCCACCAATCACTCTTGGGAAAGCACAATGAGTTAATCCAAGAGCATCAAACACTTAACCTTGCTTATGAAGTGCTTGATCAAGAGTTAAAAACTATGAAGAAACAAACTCTTAATGATAAGATATCCATCACTTCTCATGCCACTAATGTCTTGCACAAGTCTTTGCCTTTGAAAGAAAGTGCTAGGGAGAAGGACTTGTTGGAAGAAATTGAGAGTCTCCGCACTAGTGTGGCTAGACTTTCAAAAGGAGAAGTCAAGCACAAGGAAATCCTCTTCCAACAAGCAAAGGCCTTCAATAAGAGAGGACTTGGATCCTTCCCGGTGCCTAACAAAGGAAAGGTGCCCTCACCGGAGCTAAGAACAAGCTTCATCAAGGAAGTTGGTTCTTATTGCCAACATTGTGAGGTCACCGGTCACCACACAAGGGAGTGTCCTCTTCCTAATCGACCTTCTTCAAAATTGCCTACTAACTACAAGTCTACTTTCAATGATCACTATTATCTCTTAAGTAAAGTAGATGTCAAGGTGAAGGCAAGGTTCATCGGCAAGGACATAAAGGGCATGAAGGGGAAGCTCCCCAAGCAACTTTGGGTCCCAAAGACACTTGTATAACACATACAAGGACCTAAGTTGGCTTGGGTGCCTAAAGTCAAAAATTGAATTCATGTGTGTAGGTGAACTACAAAGTCAGAGGAAAGCATTGGGTACTCGATAGCGGGTGCACTCAACATATGACCGGCAATGATGGTATGTTCACCACCATAGAAAACCCCGGCAATCATGAACAAGTCACCTTTGGTGATAACTCTAAGGGAAAGGTAATTGGGTTAGGTAAAATTGCTATTTCAAATGACTTATCCATTTCCAATGTTTTGTATGTTAAGTCACTTAGCTTTAATTTACATTCTATTGCACAACTATGTGATCTTGGACTAACATGCACATTTAGCAAAAATGATGTTGTTGTGAGTAGTGAAACAAGCCAAGAAATAGTATTCAAAGGATTTTGGCATGGACATCTCTACCTAGTAGACTTCTCCAACAAGAATGCTAGCTTGACCACTTGTCTCTTCACTAAGACAAGCTTGGGTTGGCTATGGCACCGACGCATAGCGCACATAGGGATGAGCAAACTCAAGAAGTCATTCAAGCTTGGGATGGTGACCGGCGTGAAGAATGTCACGTTTGAGAAGAACAAGCTTTGTAGCGCTTGTCAAGCCGGGAAGCAAGTTGCTTCACACCACCCAATGAAGACAATGGTGTCAACCTCCAAGCCACTTGAACTACTTCACATGGACCTCTTCGGACGGTCCACATATCAAAGTCTTGGCGATAACCTCTATTGTCTTGTTATTGTTGATGACTACTCTCGCTATGCTTGGACCTTGTTTTTAGGTGACAAGAGTGAAACTCCGGAAGTGTTCAAGACCTTCGCTAACCGCGCTCAAAGGGAATTTCAACTTCCCATCATCAAGGTCCGGAGTGACAATGGCACCGAATTCAAGAACTACAACATTGGGGAGTGGTGTGACCGTGAAGGAGTAAAACATGAGTTTTTGGCCACATACACTCCTCAACAAAATGGTGTAGTTGAAAGGAAGAACAAGACGCTCATCACTCTTGCACGAGCAATGCTTGATGACTACGACACGTCGGAGAAGTTTTGGGCCGAAGCAATCAACACAGCGTGCCATGCCGCAAATAGGGTCTATCTACATCGACTACTTCAAAAGACACCGTACGAGCTTCTCATTGGGAGAAAGCCCAACATCTCCTACTTTCGAGTCTTTGGGTGCAAGTGCTACATCTACCGCAAGAAAAGGCTCGATAAGTTTGAAATAAGATGTGATGTTGGTATATTTCTTGGTTATGCATCAAACTCAAAAGCATATCGAGTATTCAACCAAACCTCCGGTTTAGTTGAGGAAAGTTGTGATGTTGAGTTTGATGAATCTAATGGCTCCCAAGAGGAGAGTTTTGGTCATGATGAAATAGATGATGAGCCTCTACGAGAAGCCATGAAGAACATGACCATTGGAGACATGAAGCCCGAAGTTAAGGAGAGCCATGATCAAGGGGGAGCTTCAAGTTCCAACATCAACACCTCCATGGTGCCTCAAGTTGACGAAGAAGAGAAGGATGATCCATTGCCGACTCAAGACTCACAAGCCCAACAACATCAAGAAGAAGAAGAAGTCCATGATCAAGTCCAACCACAAGAGGAGCAACACGCATCACCATCGCCAAGTGCTTCACAACCACTTATGAGGCATGGACGCATCTCCAGGGCGCATCCGATGGACCAAATCATTGGAAGTCCGTCAAGGGGTGTAAGTACACGTTCTCGCCATTTCGCTTCATTTTGTGAGCACTACTCGTTTGTTTCATGTGTAGAGCCCACTCATATTAAGGAAGCACTCCAAGACCCAAATTGGGTGATGGCCATGCTAGAAGAACTCAACAACTTCATAAGCAATGAAGTTTGGGTGTTGGAGGAGCGACCCAAGGACAAGAATGTCATCGGAACAAAGTGGGTGTACCGCAACAAACGAGACAAGAATGGCGTTGTGGTCCGCAACATGGAAAGAATTGTGGCCAAAGGGTTCTCGCAAGTTGAAGGACTAGACTTTGGGGAGACATTTGCCCCGGTCGCCCGGCTAGAAGCCATCCGTATACTCCTTGCTTTTGCTTCACATCGTAATATTAGACTTTATCAAATGGATGTGAAAAGTGTCTTTCTTAATGGTTACATTAACGAGCTTGTTTATGTTGAACAACCTCCCGGGTTTGAAGATTCGAGGAATCCTAATCATGTGTATAGGTTGCACAAGGCGCTCTACAGGCTCAAGCAAGCACCTAGGGCGTGGTATGAACGACTACGGGATTTCTTGATCATGCAAGGATTCAAGATCGGGAGGGTGGACACCACACTCTTCACCAAAGACATCAACGGAGATTTGTTTATTTGTCAAATTTATGTTGATGATATTATTTTTGGTTCAACTAACGAAGCTCTTAGCCATGAGTTTGACAAAATGATGTCTAGGGAATTCGAGATGTCAATGATTGGAGAGCTCAACTTCTTCCTTAGATTCCAAATCAAGCAACTTCAAGAGGGGACCTTTGTCTATCAAGAGAAGTACACCAAGGACCTCTTGAAGAAATTTGAAATGGGAGATTGTAGCTCAAGAAGCACCCCAATGGCAACAAATTGTCATCTCGACGCGGATAAGGACGGTAAACCTATTGATCAATCTAACTACCGTTCTATGATTGGTTCATTGCTTTATCTTACCGCATCTAGGCCCGATATCATGTTTAGTGTATGCTTGTGTGCTTGCTTCAAGCGGCACCTAAAGAATCGCATCGAAAGGCAGTCTTTAGGATACTTCGGTATCCTAAGCATACCCCTAGTGTGGGCTTGTGGTACCCTAAAGGTGCAAAATTCCATCTCTTGGGATACTTGGATTCGGACTTTGCCGGATGCCGCGTGGATCACAAGAGTACCTCCGGTGGGTGCCACTTGCTTGGGCGTTCCCTAGTTTCTTGGTCTAGCAAGAAGCAAAATTCCGTCGCCTTGTCCACGGCGGAAGCGGAATATATAGCGGCCGGTGCATGTTGTGCCCAAATTCTTTATATGAAGCAAACCCTTTTGGACTTTGGTATTAAACTTGATTGTGTGCCTCTCCTTTGTGACACTGAAAGTGCGGTTAAGATAGCTAAAAACTCCGTTCAACACTCCCGCACTAAGCACATTGATATTCGCCATCATTTCTTAAGGGACCATGAAGCTAAGGGAGACATCTCATTGCGAGGTGTTAGGTCTGAAGAACAATTGGCGGATATCTTCATTAAACCACTTGATAAGAAAACGTTTTCTAGGCTAAGAAGTGAATTAAATGTGCTAGATGCATAAAACGTCATGTAAGTTGCCATGATCATGTAAGAATGCATATCATATAGGTCTTTTCTAACTTTCAAAGGATAGGGGTGAGCAAGGGTTAGCTTGGGATGGAGGTTCTTTTGGGTTTCCCCAAGGTTTGGAGAGTGGCTCTCCCTGAAGAAGCCTTTGAAAGGTTCAAACTTGGCAAGATAGATTTATTTTATGTCTTGCATGATGCCTGCCATATAGACTTGAAATTTCTTGCATTATAAAATGTTTGACATTGCATACGGTAGATTGTCACAAAGGGGAACCCACCCTCATGAGAAAGAGACTTGTTTGAAATGCAATATCTCAACTCATATAAGGTGGAAAGAGCAAAATGTTAGGTGCGTTAATGCCTAGAGGAACATGCTTTAAAGAGATAGAAGTCTTCATACTCTAGCTCACAAAGCATGGGTCTTACATTTTATTTGGATAATTTCCTCCTATTTTTCTCGGTGTTCCATTTGCTTTAAGGCCTAGCCAAGTTATTGGCATATTAGTATCTTTGAGGGGTAAGGGGTTGCCCAAAAAGTCCTAAGACATGTGTTTCTTATTGTTTGTTTGATTTGGTCAAAGGACATATATGGGATGTTGCTGTTTAGTAGTCATCGGATTATCCAATGCCTAGGTCAGACCATCATCGGATTAGTTGGTGTTCAAAAGCCAAGGGCCAGTTCAGTCAGTATCTCAAATGATCCGACGAGTTCATTCTTAAAAACATCGGTCCATCCGATGCGTACAATTCTGGAACTTTGATGAATTCCACCAATGATATTCTCTTTCCACGTCGGACCATCCGGTGTCAACGACATCTTTTTGAATACCCTTACTGTGCCATTCGACCGATGCTTCTATCGTCTATATATCGGTCCATCCGGTGTTAAAATTTCGGCTAGGGTTTGGGACTCACTATTTAAACGGTCGCTCGTCTCCCTCTTCTCTCTCCCTGATCCCGTCTTCCCTCTGCCGCCGTTCCACTCACCCGCGCCACCACCAAGCCGTCGTCGCCGCCCCACCGCAGCCGCCGCCGTCGCCGCTTCACCCAGCCACCGCCGCGCCTCCACCCAAGCGACGCTGCCGCCTCCTCCCGTGCACCACCAGCCGCCCCACGCGCACACCTCGCCGTCGTGGTGCCTCCACAGTCGCCGTTTCTTCATCGCTAGGGTTGCCGACCGTGATCCTTCTTCATTATCGTGCATCACCCGATCGCAATGGCTCGCGACAAGAATAACAAGGGCAAGGCCATTGCGGAGCCAGCCGCGAAGAAGCAGAAGCTCTCGAAGGAGGAAAATAAGGCGTTGATGGCCGCTCGCACCACCGAGGAGCGAGAGCGTGGCCGAGGAGGATCTTTGAGGATCTGCGAGGCTCGTCTGAGGTAGCCTCCCGTGATCGATGAGTCCGAGGCCGAAGAAGAGCCGGAAGAGCCACTCGTCCGCCGACGCTCAGCCCGGACCCGTGGGGGTCCTCCCGTGGCAGCACCACGTCCGAGACCGGCGGCTGCCGATCGTCGTGAGAATAGGGAGGCCCAGAGAGCCATCTACGAGATGGACACCACCGTCCGTGTTGGTGAAGGTGTCCGTTTGGCTGACTACCGGAAGATGAAGGCCAAGCAGCTCCGAAGACTCAGATGGAGTGTGTTGCTTGAGGAGTGGTACCCGCAGCCCAGAGAGGCTCTTGTGGACAGTCATTTCTGGACTGTGACACAGGCGTCACAATACGAGACCTACAGATGCCGCGGCCACAAGCTATTCCAGCACAACGTTCTGGATTGGCATCAACTTGCCCTAGCAGTAGAGACAGAGATTCGCCCCTACTTTGAGAGGTACAGAGGACTTGTGCACCTGATGTCCTATGAGAGGAGTGCTTACGTGGAGGACTGGGTCCGTGTCTTCTACACTACCCTATACGTCTCTGAGGGCCGCAGGTCCATTGACTTCATGTTCATGGGCCAGCACTATCACTTGACGAGGCAGACACTGGCACAGCTGCTAGGAGTGGACATGCACGACACTTGCGTGCATGAGAGAGTGTATGGTCAGGCAGACCCACCGAGGAGGCCGATCACTGGAGGAGTGGCACTAGCACTGGAGGAGATACGTTCTTTGTTTTGCCCGACCTTCTCTCCAGACCAGCCGAGGGTACCGGCTCTGTTGACCCCAGCTGCGCGCACAGTGCACCTCGCCTTGCACCGCACGCTCTTGCCGAGGTCAGGTTATCTAGAGGGGTTCACCAGCCTACAGCAGACTCCCCTGTTCTACATCATGAATGGGATGGAGTTCGACATAGTGGACGTCCTCATATGCGAGATGGAGTACGTGATCATAGATGGAGTGGGGATGATGAGGCAGCTTGTATATGGACACTGGATCAGTTACCTGCTCCCCATGATGGTACCTGAGGAGTCCGCCGTGCGTGACCGTCTCACTGACGAGAGTGTCACCCGGTTCAGTCACTACCGAGCTCCATCTCCTGGAGACCACCGCCTTGGCCGTCCAGTCGAGCGTCAGGTCAGGGCTCGTCTTTCTGAGGAGGACTGGTCAGATCTGGAGAAGGAGGATGAGAGGCTAGCCGAGGCAGAGGCACAGGGTGAGGACTTGCAGCACATCTGGTCCGAGAGCGACACCGACGACAGTGTCGAGGAGTACTTTCCACCTCCACCCTCACCCAGGCAGCACGACGCGGAGGCTGGAGGCTCTACAGTGCCACCACCTACTCCACCTCCTGTCACTGAGGCACAGGTCACTCAGCCGTGAGAGCTCACTTCGCTCCTGCAGCAGATGGTTGAGCAGCAGCGCCTGGATCGGCTTGCAGCTGAGCAGGCCCGAGCGGAGCAGGCCGCACGACTTCTGGAGCTCCAGCAGCAGCAGCAGGAGATGCAGCGCCAGATCGCCCATGAGAGGCGTGAGGACACTGACCGGCTGACTGGGCTCATAGACCAGATGCACCAGTGCTCCTTCGACCAGCAGCAGCAGACGCAGCAGGCGATGATGGGCATCCTGGGGTTGATCACAAACCTCTACACCCGGACTGGGATTGCCCTCCCATCGCAGCTGCCAGGAGTTGCTCCACCACCACCAGTCCTGGCTCCAGCTGCGGCTCCGGTGCCGACTACGCCGATCCCCTCCATCAGCATGTCTCCACTACTCACTCCTGGCGCACCGATTCACTCCCCGCTGCTGGCTACGGCCCTGTTCCAGCAGACGCCAACATCCGTCGTCAGTGCCCCGCTTCCAGCAGCTACTCCACAGCAAGCACCGACGGTGGCTCCTACGGCTCCGGCAGCTCCTTCCACCGCTACTCCAGGCAGCAGCTCCGACGATAGCGATGGTGACTAGTTCATCATCGCGCCTAGTACTCAGGGGTCTTAGGCACTCGGATCCCTTTTTGGTGTCTTGATGCCAAAGGGGGAGAAGAGTTAGAGGAGTCAGGGGGAGGATAGCTCAGTCTCAGGGGGAGTGTCCTAGCCTTAGGGGGAGTTTTCCTGTATCTTTTTTGTAATTCGATATTATCATCTTTTGTAATTCGATACTTTTGCTACTCATTTGGTGTTTATTGAGTACTCTTAAGTTTTTAATCAATTGAGCTTATTTGGTGCCTATCTTATGATCACTTATTCACTTGAGTTATTCTTTGATTGAGCTTTCAAATTTTAAGTGTAATAATCTTGTATTCATTACATATCCTCTTAAGCTTCGTACTAGCAAATTCATTACTATTGTGCTTTAAATTGTTGTGTTGTCATCAATCACCAAAAAGGGGGAGATTGAAAGCATCTAGGCCCCCATGAGGTATGGTTTCGGTGATTAATGACAACCGTTGGATTTTACTAATGAATTTGTGAATGCAAGGTCCCCATAATCACTCAATCAAATGAAATCAATATGTCATTGGAGACCCATATACAATCAATTTATGAGATCAAATAAATCATATGAAGACAAGAAGTGAAAGCTCTTATGTCAAAATCATTCAACTTTAAATTGACAACATTCAATGCTTGAAGATCATCAGAAATGCCTCTGCAACAAATATCAAAGAGGTCAATCGAGCAAGATACAAAATCACTTAGAAACAACTCGAAGCAAACAAAATCAACTCACCGGATCAACCGATGGTTCCAGAAATATACACATCGGTCGAGTTGGATCAACTGAAGAAGAAGACCTCAGAACAAAGCACTCACCGGATCATCCGATGTGAATGGCTCATCTGCATCGGTCCATCAGTACAGTTTGCAATATCATTGGACCAAGTGTAGCACCGGATCATCCGATGTACAAAAATATACACATCGACTCCAGTAAGCATCAAGTTTGAGTCAATTCTGGAGGAAGAGCCACCGGATCATCCGATGAGAAGACAGGAGCAACATCAGTCTAACAACGGTCATATCTGACACACTGACGTCATCTAAAGTAAACTTGACCGATGATAACTAAAGGGGAGATATCGGATCATCCGATGTTCGCAGAAAAGTTCTGTCAGCCTACTTTTCCAACGGCTATTTTGGGGAGGCTGGCTATAAATACCCCCTAAACCGATCATTTCGACAAGTCTTGATCACCAGACACTATCAACACATCCACAAGCGTTCAAGACCAAGAGAAATCACTTCCACACCATTTCGATCACCTATACATCAAGAGTTAGGCCAGAACTAGCTAGAGAGAAACCTTGTGTGCCTCCATTCTGGGTGAGTGGACTCTCTAGGATAGTGAGAGCCTCAAGGGAGTGCCCTTGGTGTTTGTAACTGTGAGGAGACTTCCGGAGCTTGCCAAGGCGTTTGTGGAAGCCCGGAGGGTCGAAGTTGTACAAGGCCTGAGCTCCACCTTGCCGAAGTTGGCAAACGGAGAGGAATAGTGAAGATCCCTCGTCTCGGTGACTTAGGTGTGGCAAAACCCTTTGGTGGGTGCCACAACATGGATGTAGGAAGATCTTGACGATCTTGCCGAACCACGGGATAAATCCTCGTGTCTCCTCGGGAGTTTGCATCCTCCTCCTTTCCTTTTACGTTTATGCATTTTACATTCTGCAAAGTTCCTAGTTACTTGAATGCATAGATAGTTTGCGTAGGGAATTGGGCTTTTAGGAATTAAGTTTTATTGCTTAGATTTTTTTAAAGAAGCCCAATTCACCCCCCCTCTTGGGCATTCGATCCTTATAGTGGGTCCATCTTCTAGCGGTGCTGGATGCCAAACATATGATGTGTCACTCAAATACGTAGGATTGTGATGATAATGGCCATATTGGCACAATTGAACGAAATTAGTGGCTACGATTTGCATTTTTTAGTACAATGGTCAAATTGAAATACATGAACACGTACAATAAACATATATGTATCTTATCCTTTGGAGAATGATATATTACTATGTTGAATCATTCTTGCTGATAGTGTAGCTGTTATATGACTATGAGTTTGTTTATTGAATAGCTTATTCAATCATGATGATGTGAAGAATTACAGAAAGATTGCATGCGTTAAAAGAATTATGTATCCCATTATTGAACTCAGCTTAATATTAAGGCATTTTACAGGAAAAAAGTTTATGTACCCATTTATGATTTGTTAGCACCATTTGTATCAAACTAGATATATTGGGACTTCATTTTGTTGGATGATCTGGGTATCTAGTGCACCCAGTAGAGGAGTCGAACTTGGAGTTTGGACAAAGGTGCGGAAACACCAGTCTAGGGGTATATGATTGTTCTAGATAAAGCATATTTCGTCCTTAACGATATTAGTAGAGTCCTACTCTGAATAGAGTTAGGAGTCAGATTCAGTTTAGGAACAAGTCCTAGTCCTAGTACGAATTGAGTTACAATCCATATAGGATTTGGAGTCACATGAAGGGGGATTTCAAAAATAAGCCCCCAATCCCTCGACCTGGTTAATCCCATCGTATCAGAAATATTCCACCAAAGGTTTCATATGCCCAGACTTGATCAAGTCACCTAAACCTCGTGAACCTCTAGAACTCACCAAGTTTATCACTATAGGAGGCACCGACTTCCCTGTCCTGTTTTCTGAACAGCCAGGACAATTGACCATCCCAGAAATCCTTGGTGCCATCATATGTGGGGTACGTAATGCCTTTCATGATGGCTGAACCTGCTGCCATGATGAGCCCATTTGGTGCGGTCGGGCACACCGAGATTAGATTTTGGTGAATGTTTCCGAATTCCTGATTCGTTTGAGAATGTGGGTCTTTTATCTCTTTTTACCGTGCAAATCCCACGGTTGTAGAGTTGATAACTGAAAAAGAGTGTCTCTTCTCGCCTGCAGCTACCTCGCCTCGTCTCACCTCACCATCCAAATCCAAGTGCCACACTTTGCGATTCTTGATACTATAAAAAGGCTGGAGGATTTGCTTTTTGTCCCTTGTTTGATCAGTTATAGGTCTGGAGCTAGGCGCCGCCTAGTAAACCTCAAGAACGTGGTCGCCACTCTGAACGAAGCTAGCCTATTTAGAATAAGAAGATAAAATTGCCATTGCTGGTGAGCAACTTTAACATGCTTGTCACCCTCGCAATGTATAGGAACATTTTGGTCAGTTGCCTTAAACCCTAGAATGCCTTATCAAATCCTATAATGCTTCCATCTTTTTCTTCATGCAACACTTCATGTAGAGTTAATATGCCATTTATTAGATTTTTTATCTTATTAGTTCTAGCATGGAAAGCCCTAAGAAGACTGGTCCTGGTAGTAACAATAAAGAAGACAATATGGAGTTTACTGACTCCAGCAGTTCAGGCTCCTATCACAGTCCATCGGATCCTTTTCTGAATATAAAAATTAAAAAAGACTTCAGATGATCTAGACCCAGAATATGATTCTGTCGATGAGGTATGGATCACGAATCTTAACTTCAGCAGTTCAAGTTAATGTCGGTTGTAAAGTATATGAAGTCTTATAATTCTTTTCTACCTAGATTAATCGCGAAGACAATGAGGTGACATTGGCTCCTAAAACCGCAGAAGGTTCTCCAATGGATGAATCCTCAGCTTCACTCAAGCGGAAACGAGGGCAACGAGGTCCCAATAAGGGTCCATTGGACCGCATCATGTACATAACAAGGGTCGGTCTAGGTGGGCTTCCCCAAGAACCACTGGATTCAGTTACCAAGTACCGTAATGCATGCGGTTTTCTTGTTAGGGAGGTTGTGCCGATCACAATCGAGAATTGGAGGAAATTACCCGAGCAGACCAAGAATGAGTTGTGGGAAAGGATAAAGAAACAATTCAAGTTCCCGAAAGGCACAGAAGAAGCTGTAAAGAAAGCAACATTGGTCTCTTGCAGCAAGAAGTTTTGTGGTTGGAAGAGTGAAAGGAATGCTTATGTTAAGGCCGCTAAGGTCCCTAGCCCGAGGAAGATGGGAAAAATCACACAAGCTCAGTGGCAAGAGTTTGTTCGTCAAAAGAGCACACCTGATGCTAAAGCTCTAAGTGCAACTAGGTCAGAGCTTGCAAAAAAGAACAAATACCATCATCACTTGGGGTCAGCTGGATATGCCCCCAAAGTCCAGAAATGGAATAAGATATTAGACGAAATTACCAGTAAGGGCAATCCTCACCCATTAGAAGGGTGCGATGAGCAAACTCAACGATGGGTCTTTGCTCGGTCAGGTTTGACCAACGAGGGCCAACATGAAAAGCCCGACTCTGTGAATGAAGTAGAGGATAAAACGAAAGAAGTAATTTAAAAGCAACATAAGGGTCTCTTAAAGCCGAAGAGGGAGAATGACCAACTTACTACTATCTTGGGAAACCTTGAACACAGCGGACAGGTTCGAGCGGTCTCTTCTCAAATGTCTTGGCTAGATGGTTTCCCTAAAGATAAAGACACATATAGAAGACGTGAGAAGTTTAAGAAAACACTTGATGAAATGATTGCTCAAAAGGTCAAAGAAAATATGCAAGAAATAATGGAACAACTTAGACAATCGGGACAATTAGTGGCACCGAGTACAATGATGGTTCCAGTGCAAAAGGAGCAATTAGTATCTCCAACTGCCTACCCTAGCAGCGTTGGTTCTGTGCCAGGCTCGGGGTCAACCCATAAGTTCCCTGTCGATGATATTGCTAACGACAAATCTTGTCGTCTTCTTGCCCCGATAGGCAGAGCAAGGAACAAAACCAAACAGGTTGCCACTGCTATGGCAAAGCCTGATCGTGACTTCAACGGGAATTCACTTCCGTTGTATTATGCTGTGGTGCAAGTTCTTCAGATCATTGATAATGATTATGAAGATTATGAAATAGACCACATCACACCTGAGGGGATCGCGACTCTGGGGCAGGCTGTCAACCAATTAATCCTTTGGCACCGACGTGATATCGTGTTGGATGATAAGCCAATTTCTACCCCCGTCGCATCTCCAAATACTACAACCCGATCTTCTAAGGCGAAAGTGCATGAAGATCCACTCCCCCTATGTCTCAGCAAGGATGATAGTAACCTTGCTAGTAAAGATATCCAAGAGCAACAAGTTGGACAACAGCTTCAAGCAGTACCAGAGCAAGCTGTTGCTAGTAAAGAGCAACCAGTTGAGCAACAGCTTGAAGTAGTACTAGAGCCAGCTACTGGAAGTAAAGAGCAATCAGTTGAACAACGGGTTCAACAAGCCAGTGTCCAACTTCCGACGACTACTCCTCGATCATTAGTGCCTATCAAAGTTAGCCCATACAAAAATAAGAAACCTTCATCAGAAGTGTCAAAGTATTTGGAAACTATGAAGGAAAATATTATCGAGTGCATCTCGTTCTTCTCATGAGCTAGAATTAGGAAATATTGAGGAGTGGGAAGAAGACAGTGTCATGTATAATCGGCGGACGGCTTTAGTTAAACCAGGAGTTCCAATATACAAGCTTGAGGATGTTCCTCCTAAATTTGAGAATGGGAAGCCGTTCATGACATCCGTACAACTTAGCAAACAACCCGTCCCGCTCAGAAGAATGCATGAGTGGTACATCCTTGCCAGCACAAGATATGGTCTTAATTGCGTCACATTTCGTATTCCAAAAGAAACATTCTGGAGCACTGGAGAAGATAGACGAGTCATTTTATTTGAAGAGTTGCATCCCCTTTTGCATCGGGGCATGCTCAAAATCAACCCGCTGCTCGTCTGGTGCTTGTAAGTGCTCTAATATTTTGTATTTGCTTTTCTTACTACACGCATACGCATTTCATGATATTATAACAATTCTGGACTTCTTCAATAGGATGCAATACATGGATAATGAAAAGTTGGCGCGCAAGACAGGTATCCTTGACCCCTACTAGGATTGGAAAGGCGCTATTCGACGTCCAGGTGGATCGAAACTCAGCATAGTTTCAAGCACATGAAAAAAAAGATTTTGAAAAAGCAATCGCAAAACTTAAGAAGGATAAAAGGACAGAAGTTACAGCTTACATAGGACATGCAATGTTTAACTTTGTTAGAGACGGCAAGGACCTCGTAAAGGCTCCGTACAACTTCGATTAAGTTCGACACATGACATTGAAAGAGCAGTTATTGATAATTGTTAACACGTGTGTTTGTGTATTTGCAGTGATCACTACATAATGATCTTCATCAAGGGAAAGGCAACCGTCTTGGACTCGGCCGATTTCCCACCAGATCGTTACAAAGATTTCCTTTCCATTTTGAAACTGTACGTTTATTCAATAATTTTAATTTACACACATTTAGAATGTGTTGACAAGTTTTATATGACATTTCTTGTATTACAGCGCTTGGCGGTTTTACGCGGAACAACTTGGCAGTAAGAGACCTTCCAATATGAATGCATTGGACATTAAAACATATTATGCTTGTCCAAAGCAGCCTGCTGGGAGTGTCTTATGCGGGTATTATGTATGCGAGCATCTTCGGACTGCTGCCATATATAGAGTGAATCGTGAGGATGTAAGTTATCCTTAATGTCGATACCTTATTTTCTTTGAGTTTCATTTTTATTGTAACTAGCATAGCTTAATACTTATATTCTCTGCTGTTCAATATTACCAGAAACATTATTTTCATATTTTGATTCCCACTTCAAAATTCAATTGCTCATAGTACAACCGCTCCAAAAATACCAACTAAATTCCTGTATACTCTCACTTTGATCTATACTTTGAGATTGTTCAAACCAACACATTCTAAACCTTGCTATGTGTTATAATGCAGCACACGAAGAATCTGAACGAAGAATGACCGGTTTGTAGAAGTATTCCTGATGGAGGAGCCGATAGGATTGCTTCTGAACTCTGCCAGTTCATTCGTCGCGAAATTTTGCACAAAAAAGGGAAGTTCTTTGATGAGAATGGTACAACAGCTGATGTGCCAGAACTTTGCGACTATGCCAATAGAAACAGTTTTTAGTGAAAACTTGTAAACTATGAGATGAATTGTATGTGTAACTTGTACATATGTATATTGTTTTAGTGAAATTGACTTCTGTGATGATAATATTGTTGACTTTTGTTTTGTGATGATATTGTTGATTTTTGTTCTGTTATTATATTGAATTGACCTGGAAATTAGAAATAACAGCAGTAGTACTACATAGGTTATACCTTATCACAGGCGGTTATTAACCAACGGCTAGGTATGCCTGTGAAAAACAATTATCACAGGGGGCTAGATACAGGTAAAGAACCATATGTGATAACCTAATTATCACAGGCGATTACTGGTACGATAGAAGCCGGCTGCGGTAAAAGGTCTTCACAGGCGGCTTGATGTAGGTGAACATCCGCCTGTGATAACACCATTATCACAGGCGGTTAGTTATGCTGCAAGACCCGCCTGTGATAAGACAATTATCACAGGCGGATATATATGCTGCACCACCTGCCCGTGATATCTTCACAGACGGCTAGCATAAGTAAAAACCGTCTGTGATAATGTTTCTTCGCAGGCGGTATCACTTCTCCGCCTGTGAAATTGCGGATTATCATAGGCACTTCGTTCCAGGCGGTTTAAGAACCGCGTGTGATAATAGGTTTGAAGCCGCCTGCGATAAGGCTTATTGTAGTAGTGTAACTGATGGCTAGGACGTCAGAACTTACCACGAAGAATATTTTGGACAGGACATAGTCACCAACTTTGAATTCACGTACTGCAGAACCGATCTCAACAATCTCTCCAGCAACATAAGATACTGTTTCACAAGTACAGATAAGAGTGGTTAGGTTGGACCTTAACGGTAGCAAAAACCTATAAATATTTTGGTGAATCTGAATATTTGCATTTAAAGGAGTTCGTTACCTCTAAATAAAAGCACAAGAACGGAATAGAATTAGGTGAACAGAGATCATATCGTTGAATTAGTACAGATGATACTATTATTAAAGTGCATCCATCCATACCTGGGGTAAACGGAAATCTGGGAAGAAAGGGACGAAGAAGCCCATTCTGAATACGCCAATCATCAGGGTTGATTCTTACTGCTTGAACTTTTATAAGGAATTCATTTTGCTTCAGTGAAGGGACCGAGACTTGCACATGCTGCGCCAAGTACAAATTTCTTATACTTTTATTTTGGTCTGTTTTTCTTGTTCTATGAAATAAAGTACACACGGAAATGCTTATATATATGCACGCAAGCCCGGCCCCCTCTGAGTGCGAGTATGTACGGCCTACGCTTATGAATCTGCCCATCATCATGAAATTCAAAGGCTTGAATTGAGGGACACGGCTTCCATACCCCGTTCGGTGCTCCCATGCGTACTCCCGCTGACGTGTTACAATTTTATTGGTCTTTTCATTAATGGTTATATTAATTACTATACCTTCACAATGAATGAGAATGTGACACATCAGCGGCAGTACGCATGGGAGTATAAATGAAAGTATGGAAGCCTCATCCTGAATTGAGATGGATAGATTTCATGACGAGGATCATAAAAACTGGTAAGCTATGCTTAGTTTGCGATTTGAATAAGCTTCAAATCTGGAAAGGATGGATTGGAAGCGCCCACATTTGCAATTTTAAATGCACCTTGACATGGCATGATTTAGACTCCTAAAGATATTTGGGGCCTGCAGTTTTTATATGGAACGATGAGCCCCACTTCCACCTAATATTGTAAAGTCAAATCCGGATCCCTTTCCGCACAAGGCTCTTTCCCTATAACTGTCAACATCTAGATAGTTCTCTATTCAGCGTACAATTTCAAGTCACAAGCAGATCAATATGCAAACACACAGAGAGAGAAAGATAGCGATAGATCTTCTGAAATAGAAATTAAAGGGCATATATGCATGAAACTGCATGATTTCAACAATGAACTCGTAAAAGATGATCCATACCAATGAAAGCCCTGACATAGGAGTTCAAAAGCAAGCAACGAATCTAACCCTGGGGGCAGCACTGTCGCCACGGTAACTGCGGTCACTACTAGAAAACCACTTATTACAGGCGTCTCGTTTTTCAAACACAGGCGACCATTTAAAAATACGATTTTGGTGACGAATGATACAAAAATCGCCCTGATGACTAAACATTACAGACAAATTTTAATAAACAACCGCCTGGGTAAATACATGATTTTCTCAGGCGGCTATTAATTAAGAACTGTCTGGACTGTTACAAATTTCACAGGTGTTTTTTAATAAGCCACCGCTTGGGTAAATACATGATTTTCACGAGCGGTCATTAATAAAGAACCCTATGTATTGGTTCAAACATCACAATCAGTTTTTAATGAAGAACCATCTGGGCAAAGTTATTATTTTCACAGGCTGCTATTAATTAAGAACCGTCTGTGATGCTGATAAGCTCCTGTCAAGCTAATCCCTTCGCAGCAAGCTCTTGAAGATGCAAGTAACACCCGGAACTCATCATTTGTATTGTTGAAAGCTTCAATTGAAGGCTGACGATACCTTGGAAGAATTTTTGCATCCATTTAAAGGATTTATTTCCCCTATCCATTTGAAAAACTTATGAAGATGCACCTTTATTAGTTTTAATAGTTGAATACATTGACTAAAAATTAGTACTCTCTCTCTTAGTGTTTCACACAAGCGATGAAGCGAGCAACTTCAATCACAAATCTTGTTTTTACCCTTTCATAGGGATTTGACCTTATCTTTCATATATAGATTTATCAATAAGTGAAGCTTCCTTATCAAACATGTTAATGGCAGTTACAAGCGAAGGGTGTGTTGAAGCTAACGAAATCTGAATTGAACTGAGGACAAAGAAATCCTACATATGAGTGGTAATGTCTAGGTTAGACGTGAAGCTATGATGACAATATTCAACAACATGAAAAGTGAGGCTAAGGTTATGCTTGCATCGACCAAGGTATATTTTGTGAGGGCATAACGCTTATTGGGGCATCACGATTATGCCCCAACAAGCATAACCGTGATGCCCCAACAAGTGTTCTACCTGTGAGACCTATGTGTGCTGAATACATTGGCTTTGACAATAAAAGTTTTGAATGCCGCCATAACATCTTTTTAGCAAGGTCTGACTTTAGCTCCGGGATGTCTTTGGTAAGCTCCATTGCTAGGTTGTACTAGCTTTGGTATGCTCCGGTTAGCTTTGGCAAGGTTCGGAGCTTGATCGCAATGTTTCTGCTTTTATTGTGAAATGATTTGAACTTGCTTTACATTGTTAGAAAGATTGCTTAGTATTCACATGCTAAGTTTTTGGTGTGTCCTGGTGGTTATGGTTGATATCATTTTGCTATGTTATGCAACATGCTTATGTGAGGTGCTCACGTAAGATGTTGTAGTTTCAGAACTAACGAGAGTCAAGCCGAGGACTTGTGCTCGGAAGTATTGATTGTTTATTCATGTGCAGGTGTTGCTTGAGTTCAAGACATGGCTGGTGACAGGATCCATTGAACTAGTCTTAGGGAGAAGATGAGGTTCAACAACCAAGTTTGGGAGGAATTGTGGTTGAGTTGATCGGGAGGTTGCACAACATGTTTGAATCAAGAACAATGCATATGAAGGTACATTGGACGTCGTTGGAAGATGTTTGCACATATGCAAGGAGTGCATGGACATGGCTACATGGTTCCGAGGCGTGATGAAGAGATGTGGACGTAAATAATTAGACGGAAAGGTCCAACCGACTAGGTTATGGACTCAAGCTGCGGCTGAGTCGTGTTTGACTCAAGTATGGAAAGATTTGAGTTTGTTATGATAGGATTTCGTGTGCGTCACAAATTTGAGTTGTTTTAGGAATGTGGGATACATTCCTAAGGTGTTTGAAAGTCTTAAGATTGCTTCTATCTGCGTATAGAAGAGTCCTAAGCAGTTATGAAAAGTTTTGATTCGTGATTTGAGTAGGATTAGAGTCCTAGTTGAGATTGGGTTGGCCTAAGGGCTGATTATATAAGCAAGGGAGGCTGGAGCTCGTGTAAAACGACTTTGGGGTTGTTCCTATTGTGTTCTATTGAATAAAGATTATAGTTTAAAGGAACTTTCGTTCCTTGTTTGTCCGACTTGTTCCAGACAAGTTTTTCTCGTCGAGTTTTCTGCACAGCACTACCTTTCTTTGGTGGTTTTATCATAACCCGAGTTTTACAGATCCAATTGACGTGATTCTTTTTGGTTTGTCTTCACGACTTGATTATCTATCATCTGTCAAAATTTCGCAGTCATTGGATTTGTTATTTTTGATCTACACGAGTTTCTTTGCAGTATTACAGATCTGTTTTATTCTCGAGTAGGACAGATTGACCTTTGTTCGATCTTTCGATCGTAACTTGAGTTTTTCTCAACGGATTTGAGTGATTCTTGTTGTGTCGTCTTCGTGACTTGATTCTCTCTGATATCTATCACTTTTGTCACGGTGAAACAAGTTTATATTAGTCTCACACACGATTTCTTTAACAGATTGTTTTTCTGATGAAGGGGTTGGGATTTAATTATTTCCGCTGTGTAAGATTTTTTAATCTAACGTTCACCCCCCTCTGGTAGCTTTTAACGTGCTCTTCGATCCTACAATTGGTATCAGAGCCACGGTGCTCTAATATTTGTGATTTGCACGTGTTTTTGACTAATCATCATGGAGAAATACTCCACCAAACCTTCTGTCTTTAGTGGTATTGATTTTCAGGTTTGGAAGGCACGTACGGAAGCCTTCATAGGCTCAAGGCTTCGCAATATGGGAGAAGGTATACAAGCCTTACGAAGTGTCGTCAAATGATCAAGCTATAACTACAAATCTGAGAGATGTCGACAATAAAAACAAGGCTTGGACCTTGATCATACAAGGATTAACTTAAAGCGACTTCGACAGTGTGGCACACTTCCGATCTGCATACGATGTGTGGAAAGAAATTTGTGACTACCACGAAGGATCCAACACGATCAAGGAGGTAAGTCAAGACATTTTCAAGAAAGAATACATGCGCTTCGAGATGCAACCCGATGAGTCTATTGATGACCTTTTTGCTCGCTTTAATAAAATTCTTAGCAACTTGCGTAGTGTCAATGTTAATTTTACAGATGCTGAAAATGCTAGGCAATTGTTAAGTACATTAGATATGTCAATTTGGGAGATGAAAGTCACATCTATTCGTGAATCTACTGTCATGAGTACACTTACTTTAGATGTGCTATACTCCAAGTTAAAACTCATGAAATTGACATAATATTACGTAAGAACCCCAAGAAGTCTATTGCTTTTGTTTCTCAACGTGATATGCCTAGCTCCGGCCAATCTTCATCTTGTGGTACACTTGCTTTGTTGTCCTATATAACCCTTGAACAGATTGAGGAGTTTCCAGAGGAGAAGCTAGTACTTCTCTCTATTAGGTTCTCAAAAGCATTGCAAAATGTGAGAACTAGAAGGAGAGGAAGCTCCCGACCTCAATGATGTTTCAAATGTGGTAAGACAGGACATTTTCGTTCAGATTGCCTTAACTTTCAGGTCCTACTTCCCGGGATGAAAAGCAAACAAGGATGAAGCACTCCTCTGCAAAAGATACAAAGAAAAAGAAGGGTTTTACAGGACGTCGATTGGTGAGCAGTTTTATTTCCGCACTTCAAGAACTTGGTTCAAGCGATGTGGACATTGGAAGTGATGAAGATGAAGATGATTTGGCAAACTTGTGCTTCATGGCGGGCAAATCAAGATCAAGTATGGAGGATGCAGAACACAACAGCGACAATGAAGAGGTATGTCCTACTTGCGAAGAAATGTGTGATGCTATTTCTCGTGCCACTATTATAGTTAAGAAAAAGGACAAAAAGCTTAGGGATAGTGCTGCTAAAATTGAATCACTAGAATATGAAATCAGCCATTTAAAAACTTTGATTCCTAGTGATGATGCATGTCCCTCATGTGATTTAATATATGAGCAATTGTCCTCATTAAGAAGTGCGCACACCTCCACACTTGATAAACTTGAGTTAGAAATTGAAAAGAATAAAGAGCTTGCTGCACTTAATGATAAAAACTTGAAAGATGCTAGCTGTTCTACAATTGATTTGCATTGTTCTACTTGTGATGATCTTGATAAGAAACTACAAGATGTTGTGGATGAAATTTCTATTTGAACAATGCTTTACGTTCTCATGAAGTTAAATATTGTTCCAATTGCAAATTAAAAGGAAAAAAATCATGTGAAAATTGCCTTCTGTCCAATAAACTTGATAACATGCATACGACATTAGATTGGTTTTGTAATGGGAATAAGGTACCAAGACCGGTCATGTGGTGGGCATTAGAGAAACACAAAGTCCCAACAAAGTACATTAACCTTATCAAGGATATGTATGATAATGTGGTGACAAGTGTGCACGTAAGAGATTGTGAGACCGACACTTTTCCTATCACAATAGGGTTACACCAAGGATCAACCTTAAGTCCTTACATCTTTTCCTTAGTGATGGATGAGGTGACGAAGGATATACAAGGGGATATCCCTTGGCATATGCTCTTTGCTGATGATGTAGTGTTGGTAGATGAAACTAGGGATGGTGTTGATTGAAAATTGGAGCTATGGAGGCAGACCTTAGAGTCTAAGGGGTTCAGACTTAGTAGAAGCAAGACCGAGTATATGAGATGCGACTTTAGTGATGTTGGGTTCGAGGATGGTAATGTTAGTTTACAAGGACAAGTAGTACCTAGGAGAGACACATTTCAATATTTAGGATCAATGTTACAAAGCAATGGTGATATTGACGAAGATGTTTGCCACAGGATCAAGATCGGGTGGATGAAGTGGCGACAAGCATCTGGAATCTTATGTGATAAGAAAGTTCCACCAAAATTGAAAGTAAAATTATATAGGATGGTGATTAGACCTGCGATGTTGTATGGAGCAGAATGTTGGCCAACTAAAAGGCAACATGTCCAACAAATGAGTGTTGCGGAGATGCGCATGCTATGGTGGATGTGCGGTCACACAAGAAGAGACAAAATTAGGAACGAGGTGATATGTGATAGGGTAGGGGTGGCACCAATTGAGGAGAAGCTAGTCCAACATCGCCTACGGTGGTTTGGGCATATCCAGCAGAGACCTCCAGAAGCACTGGTTAACAGTGGGATTATAAAGAGTAGAGAAAATTTTAGGAAGGGTAGAGGTCGACCAAGGTTGACATGGCAGCAGGGGGTGAAACGAGACTTAAAGGAATGGGACATACCTAGAGATTTGGCTCATGATAGGACTGCATGGAAATTAGAAATTCATGTGCCAGAATCTTAGTTTATTCGTAATTTGTTACTCTTATCTTCTTTCTTATTAACCAATTTCTAAAATAAATAAAATGTAAAATCTTATTTTAGTTGTATTTTATTATTATTATTATTATTATTTTTTTTCTTTCATCTTATTTTCATTTACTTTTCTTCAAAATTGTTGGGTTTCATTTCTAGCCGACCCCAACTTGTTTGAGACAAAGGCTTGATTATTATTGTTGTTGTTGTTGTAATAAGAACCTAAACTTGCTGCTAAATTCTTCCAAGTCTTGCAATGATAAAACTGGTTCAGGTTTTGATTATCATGTTCATGCTAAGGCACATCCACCTAAAATTGTAGAGTCATTAGGAAGTGATTTGATTCAAACAATTCCTAAACAAAAAGAAGTGGTTTTCAAATCTGCAGGAGTGCTGTCTCATTCGGTTTCAAATAAAAATGTTGTTTGCTCATCTAGACATGAACACAAAGTTAAATTTCATTGTACCTACTGTGGTAGAGATGGTCATGTCATAGATTTTTGTTATAGACTAGCTAAACAATAGAAAAAAGAAAGAATGATTGCTAGATCTCATAACTTTCATGCAAAATTTGATGCACATGTTAAACCGAATGATAGGAACATGCAACCTGTTGTAATGAGTCGAAAACATGCAAAGGTTGCTCCCAAACCTACAATTTTTTGCGCTACACATGTAACATCTCGTAGGACAGTAGTTGGGTACAAAAATCCTAAAGCTTTGGCTCATAAACCTACTGTTTTATCTCAGCTTTCATGTGTTATTCCTGCTGGACGTCGTGTGACTCAGTACTGGATTCCTAAATGCCTTTTGACTAACCCCAGTATTGAGTCATCGACGTATTGTTCTTCTATGTAGGTTACATGCTTGAGGAAGGAGAACATTTGGATTGTGGATTCAGGCTGCTCACGCCACATGACCGGTAACAAAGAATGGTTTTCCTCTCTCTCTTTTGTGTCACGTGTAGAGAATGTTACTTTTGCCGATAATTCTTCAACTCCTATAATTGCTAAGCGTTCGGTTAGAGTAAATAATCACTGCACTTTGAAGGATGTGGCACTTGTTAAAAATTTGAAATACAACTTGCTTTCTGTTTCACAACTGCTAGATGAAAATCTGGAAATTATTTGCACTAAAAATTGCTGCAAAGTTGTAAATTCAAACAGTGAGCTTATTTTTAACATGTCACGGTTTGGAAGAGTTTTTAAAGCTGATTTTTATATGTCTTCCTCTAAGCATAGGTGTCTAGTTGCTAATGATTCTAAGGACTTATATTTTTGGCATCGTAGACTTGGTCACGTAGGCTTTGATCATCTAACACGTGTTAGTGCTCTTGATTGCATACGTGGGCTGCCTAAGCTTAAAGGGGACAAAGAAATTGTGTGCTTTTCTTGTAGACATGCTAAGATGGTTGCAGGTTCACATACTCCTCTCACAATGATCATGACAACTGAATCGGGTCAACTTTTGCACCTTGACACCGTAGGACCTTCACGTGTTCAAATCCTTCGGAGGTAAATGGTATGTTCTTGTTATTGTTGATGATTATTCTAGATAGTCTCGGGTTTACTTTATGGCATCTAGGAATGAAGCTTTTAGTCACTTTAGAACTTTATTTCTTAGATTATCAATTGATCACCCAGGATCTTTAAAAGCAATTAGAAGTGATAACGGAACCCAATTTAAAAATCAATCTTTTGATCACTTTTGTGCTGAAAATGGAATAGATCATCAATTTTCTTCACCATATGTACCTCAACAAAACGGTTGTAGAAAGAAAGAACAAAACCTTAGTTGAGATGGCCAGGACTATGCTTGATGAATATCAAACTCCTAGGAAATTTTGGGCTGATGCGATTGCAACCGCCTGTTATGTCTCAAATCGTGTTTTCTTGCGCGCTAAGCTAGGTGAAACACCATATGAGCTCAACTACATAAAGTGGAGGGGGGGGGCTGGAGCCAAACTCAACAAAACAAAACTGAAAACTGGACAACAAACTCAAAACATGATAGTGAAGAAGAAGCCTCTTCTAACATCTTCTCTATTAAAAGCTTGATCAACTTATGAATAAAGGACCGGCGCGCGCATGCTGGAAAATTTTAGCAGTCTAGCGGCGTCGATGGAAAATCTCTCGAGTTAGATTTTTTGTAGTGCCTGATGGGCCCTTTATATAGTCGTCCATTTTCACAGGCGGATTTTAATGAAAAACCGCCCGTGATAAGAATTTTTTAGGCAGTTATTTTTAAAGAACCGCTTGTGATAAAGGGCCGAGCCTGTTCTTCAGTTTTCTTTTCTCTTGCTTATTTTTTATTTAGATTCCAATATAAATACTCAAACATGTATAGATTCTGCAAATTAAGTCCAAATTTGATGATTATTTGTTCTCTTTTCTTCAAAAATTAATATCTACCACCTGGACCAAATTTTTTAAAACATGTAAAGCTAACATTGTAATGTTTTGGTAAATATCAAATTAATTTATACTCACATATTTTTCACATTTTTGTATCTCCTAAAAAAAGGATCCTTCACTAAAAATTGTTTGTATGAATATATTTGTCTTATTTATACATGTATGAATTTTGTTAATTTTTTTAAAGCATTCCAACATGTCAAAATTCAAGTTATCCATCATTCTAATCAAATGCTTATATAAACATGAGGCATTCTTCAAATTTTGAATACACATTGATTCAAAAAAATTTATAAAAATCTGAAAAAAATCATAGAGGTTGGTATGATGACTAAAAATTTCTATTGAAAAATTCAATGAAAAAATCATTATATTCATCAAGATAGAAAAATGACAAATAACTAATGTTTGTTTTTTAAGTTTTGACCAATTTCAAAGGTTTTTTCAAGTGAAATTTAATGGGAACCTTTAATACTAAGCATGTTACAAGAAAGTGGAATTTGGGCTTTTAAAATGCCTCTTATTTTAATCAAAAATATTAATTTAACCCAGACTTAGTACACTTTTTTACAGGCGGTTTTTAACTATTGCAGAGGGGGTTGTTTATAAAGAATCGCCTGTTCTTCAGCTTTCTTTTCCCTTGCTTCTTTTTTATTTAGATTACAAGATAAATATTCAAACATGTATAGATTTTGGAAATTGAGTCCAAATTTGATGGTTATTTTTTTTGTATTCTTCAAAAATTAATATCTACCACCTGGACCAAGTATTTTAAAACTTGTATAGCTAACATTGTAGTGTTTTGGTAAATATCAAATTTATTTATATTCACATATTATTCACATTTTTGTATCTCCTAAAAAAGGGATCATTCACTAAAATTGGTTTGTATGAACATATTTGTCTTATTTATACATGTAAGAATTTTGTTAATTTTTTTTAAAGCATTCCAACATGTCAAAATTCAAATTATTCATCATTCTAATCAAATACCCATATACATATGAGGCATTCTTCAAATTTTGAACACACATCGATTCAAAAAACATTAAAAAAATCTGAAAAAAATCATAGAGGTTGGTATGATGACTAAAAAGATCTATTGAAAAATACAATGAAAAAATCATTATATTCATCAAGATAGAAAAATGATAAATAACTAGTGTTATTTGTTTTTTATGTTCTGACCAATTTCAAAGGTTTACCCAAGTGAAATTTAATGGGAACCTTTAATACTCAAGCATGTCATAAGAAAGTGGAATTGGTCTTTTAAAAGGCCCCTAATTTTAATTAAGAGTATTAATTAATCTTACATAAAGATCTTTGCAGGCGGCCGGTTCTAAATAACCGCTTGAGGAAAGTCCTCTTCTCAAGTGGTTAGAACTAAACAACCACCTGAAATAAAAACATCTTCTCAGGTGGTTGTTACTATATAACCGTTTGAGAAAAGTCCCCTTCGTAACCACCTGAATTCTTTTGGCATCTTCAACTTTTGGAAGTAAGGTGGTCACCCCATAATTAAACCTTTTGATATCTAGCTTCCCTTCATAAAAATCATGACCTTCTTGATTATAACCCCAAGTTTTTAAGAAATTTTTAATTTTTCTTAATCAGAACATTAATCTACTCAAAGCCTCTCTATCTTTGCTTGGTTGAGACCTCTTCCACCTTTTTGAGAAATTCAGGATTTTTTAGCCAGTATAATTTAAAATGAAATTTAAACTTTTGCGAGCATTTATTTTTGTAGCTTTCATTAAGTGGGACATATTTTTTGTCTTATTAGTTCTAGAATGGAAAGCCCTAAGAAGACTATTGCTGGCAGTAACAATGAAGAACACAATATA
This sequence comes from Tuctoria greenei, assembly GCA_036927565.1. Taxonomy (NCBI): domain Eukaryota; kingdom Viridiplantae; phylum Streptophyta; class Magnoliopsida; order Poales; family Poaceae; genus Tuctoria; species Tuctoria greenei. Next base: position 61,470,169 of record JAYESD010000001.1, on the reverse strand, counting down.
GAGTTTAGTGACTTCAGCAGTTCAGGCTCCTTTCACAGTCCATCGGATCCTTTTCCAAATACAATAATTAAAAAGACTTTAGAGGAACTGGACACGGAATATGATCCTGCCGATGAGGTATGGATCATGAATCTTAACTCCAGCAGTTCAAGTTAATGTTGGTGTTCAAGTATATGAAGTCTTATAATTCTTTTCTACCTAGCTTAATCGTGAAGACAACGAGGTGACTTCGGCTCCTAAAATCACATAAGGTTCTCTAATGGTTGAATCCCAAGGTTCACTCAAGCAAAGACGAGGGCAACGAGGTCCCAATAAGGGTCGATTGGACCGCATCGTATACATAACAAGTGTCGATCCAGGTGGACTTCCCCAAGAACCACTGGATTCAGTTACAAAGTAACGAAATACTTGTGTTTGTCTCGTTAGAAAGCTCATGCCGATCACAACCAAGAATTGGAGAAAATTACCTGAGGAAAACAAGAATGAGTTGTGGAAGAGGATAAAGAAACAATTCAAGTTCCCAAAAGGCACAAAAGAAGCTGTAAAGAAAGCAACATTGGTCTCTTGCAGCAAGAAATTTCGTGGCTGGAAGAGTGAAATGAATGCTTATGTTGAGGCTGATAAGGTCCCTAGCCCGAAGAAGATGGGAAAAATGACACAAGCTCAGTGGCAAGAATTTATTCGTTAAAAGACCAACCTGATGCTAAAGCCGTAAGTGCAACAAGGTCAGAGCTTCCAAAAAAGAACATATACCATCATCGCATGGGGTCTGCCGGATATGCCTCCAAAGTTCAGAAATGGAATAAGATATGAGAGGAAATTACCATTAAGGGCAATCCTCACCCGTTAGAAGGCTGCGATGAGAGAACTCAGCGGTAGGTCTTTGCTCGGTCAGGTTTGACCAGTGAGGGCAAACTTGAAAACCCCGACTCTGTGAATGAAGTAGAGCAAAAAATGAAAGATGTAATTAAAAAGCAACAGAAGAGTCTCTTCAAGCCGAAGAGGGAGAATGACCAACTTACTACTATCCTAGGAACCCCTGAACACACTGGAAGGGTTTGAGCAATCTCTTCTCAGATGTCCTGGAGAGATGGTTTCCCGAAGGATGAAAAAACATATAGTAGATGTGAGAAATTCAGAAAAACACTTGATGAAATGATTGCTCAAAAGGTCAAGTAAAATGTGCAAGGAATAATGGATCAACTTAGACAATCAGGATAATTAGTGGCACTGAGTACAGCGATGGTTCCCCTGACAAAGGAGCATTTGGTATCTCAAACTGCCTACCCTAGCAGTGTAGGTTCTGTGCCAGGCTCAGTGTCCCATAAGTTTGCCGTCGATAATATTATTAAGGACAGATCTTGTAATCTTCTTGTCCAGATCAGCAGAGCAGGGAACAAAACCAAACAGGTTTCCACTGCTATGGCAAAGCCTGAACGTGACTTCAACGACCATTCACTTCCGTTGTATTATGCTGTGGTGCAAGTTCTTCAGATCATTGATAAAGATTATGAAGATTATGAAATAAACCATATCACACATGAGGGGATCACGAATCTGGAGCAGGTTGTCAACCAATTCATCTTTTGGCACCGGTGCAATATCGTGTTGTATGATGAGCCAATTTCTATCCCCGTCGCATCTCAAAATACTGCAACCCCATCTTGTAAGCCGAAAGTCCAGGAAGATCGACTCCTGCTATGTTTCAGCAAGGATGATAGTAACCTTTCTAGTAAAGATAACCAAGAGCAACTAGTTGAAAAACAGCTTGAAGCAGTACCAGAGCAAGTTGCTGGTAGTAAAGAGCAACCATTTGAGCAACAGCTTGATGCAGTACTAGAGCAAGCTGCTCGTAGTAAAGAGCAATCAGTTGAACAACAGGTTCAACCACAAGCCAATGTCCAACTTCTGACGACTACTCGTCGTAAGTGCCTATGAAAGTTAGCTCATACGAAAATAAGAAACCTTATAAAGAAGTGTCGAAATATTTGGAAAATCTGAACAAAAATATTGGAAAATTGAATGCATCTCGTTCTTCACATGAGCCAGTATTAGAAGATATTGAGGAGTGGGAAGAAGACGGTGTCATATATAGTCGACATACAACTTTAGTTAAACCAGGAGTTCAAATATAAAGATTAAGGATGTTCCACCTTAATATAAGACAGGGAAGTTGTTCATGACATTGTTATAACTTAGCAAATAACCTGTCTCGCTCAAAAGAATGCACAAGTGGTACATCACTGCCAACACAAAATATGATCTTTGTTACGTCACATTTCGTGTGCCAAAAGAAGCATTCTGGAGCAGATAAACGAGTCCTTCTCTTTGAAGATCTTTATAGCCTTTTCCGTCGAGGCATGCTCGATATCAATCTGCTACTCATCTGGTGCTTGTAAGTGCCTCTAATATTTCGTTTTTGCTTTTCTTACTACACGCATACACATTTCATGAGATTATAACAATTTCAGACTTCTTCAATAGGATGCAATACATGGATAATAAAAAGATGGACACCAATACAGGTATCCTTGACCTTACACTGATTGCAAATACGATATTTGAGTTTAAGGTGGAACGGTACTCAGAAGAGTACAAGCACATAAAAAAATAAGAATTTGAAAAATCAATCGCAAAACAAAAGAAGGATAAAAGGATAAAGGTTGCAACTTACATAGGACATGTCATGTTTAACATTGTCAGAGATGGCGAGGACCTTGTAAAGGCTTTCTCGGCACATGACATTAAAATAGCACTTATTGCTAATTGTTAATTTAACACGTGTGTTTGTATGTGTGCAGTGAACACTACATAACGATCTTCATCATGAAAACACAGGTTTGACAACGGTCTTAGACTCAACCGATTACCCACCAGATCTACAAAGATTTCCTTTCCATATTGAAATTGTAAAGTTACTCGATACTTTTAAGTTACACACATTAAGAATGTGTTGACAAGTTTTATATGACATTTCTTGTATTACAACGCTTGGCCGTTTTACGTGGAAAAGCTTGGCGATCAGAGACCTCCTAATAAGGATGCACTGTACATATCAACATATTAACCTTGTCCCAAGTAGCCTCCTAGGAGCGTCTTATGCGGGTATTATATATGCGAGCATCTTTGGGCCGCCAACAAATATATAGTGAATCGTGAGGATGTAAGTTATCCTTAATGTCGATATTGTATTTTTCTAACTTTTGAGTTTCATTTTCATTGTAACTAGCGTATTTTAATACTTATATTATTTTGTTAGAAAGGTATTGAACTTTAGTTTCCAATAGTGCAAGTGGTTTGCCATGAAAGCCTATATATATATATATATATATATATATATATATATATATATATATATATATATATATATATATATATATCTTAAGTTAGGTGTTTCTCACATCCTGTTCATAGCCATTTCACCTATATAAAATTCCCAAATTCAAATTTTATCTTTGCTATTCAATATTACCAGAAACATTGTTTCCAAAATTTGATTCCAACTTTATAATTCAATTGCTCATAGTAGAACTGTTCCAAAAATACCAAATAAATTCATGTATACTCACTTTGATCTATACTTTAAACTAGTTCAAACCAACACATTCTAAATCTTGTTATGTGTTTCATGCAACACATGAAGAATGTGAACCAAGAACGGCAGGTTTCTAGAAGTATTCCTGATAGAGGAGCCGACAAGATTGCAAGTGAATTGTGTCAATTCATGCATCACGAAATTTTTCACCTAAGAGGGCTATTCTTTGATAAGGATAGTGTAATAGCTGATGGGCCAAAACTATGCGAGTATGAAAATAGAAACAATTTTTAGTAAAACTTGTAAACTATGAGATGACTTGTATGTCAATCAAAAGTGTAACTTGTACATATGTATATTGTTTTAGTGAAATTGACTTCTGTGAGATGACTTCTGTGATTATATTGTTTTAGTGTAAACTATGAGATGACTTCTGTGTTGATTTAGTGAAATTGACCTGGAAATTAGAAATAACAGCAGGTAGTACTGCATAGGATATACTTTATCACAGGCGACTCTTTACCTACGGCTAGACCTGCCTATGAAATTATAATTTCACAGGCAGCTAGTCATAGGTAAAGAACCACCTGTGATTACTCCATTATCACAAGCGGCTGCACTTACGGTAAAAACCAATTGTGATGAATTGTCTCCACAGACGGCTAGTCATAGGTAAAAATCCACTTGTGGTAACAACATTATCATAGGCGGTTACTTATACTGTAAGAACCGCCTGTGATAAAGTGTCTTCACAGGCGGGTAGTAATAGGTAAAGAACCGCCTATGATAAATCCATTTCACAGGCGATTTTACTTTCCGCCTATGAAATTGCAGATTATCATAGACTCGTCGTTTCAGGTGGTTTTGAAAACTACGTGTGATAATACATTTGGAGCCGCATGTTATGAAGCTTATTGTAGTAGTGAGTACTGGACAACGTGCATGGTGGCTGTCCTTCCACCGGTAGCCATGACGTTGACCTGCTCTGGTACAAGCTGTTAGAGGTAATACAGCTGAAGGGCATACATTAGAAGTTGGGCTCTATGACACCCGCTTCTAAAAATGAACCAAGCGTGATGCATATGTGTGCCCAGGATGTTTAACACACATACACAAGTGTTTCACAAATGATAAACAGATTATAACCATGTCTCGAATAATAACACTAATAATAGTACCTTAATACAAACCAAATAGTCTTGAATACAAGCTCTAAACAACATCAGCGGAAAACACTAAACACTAATGACTCCAAACTCCACATGCAAGCTTGACGGTAACACACGCGCTTAGAACTCCTCGAATACCTCCTGGTACTCCACACTGTCGCCTGCGTCTGAATTTGTTGGGGGAATATCAAGAGTGAGCGCATGTCGTACTCTGCAAGTGTGGGAAAGTATGACATGTAGCTTAAACAAGGAATGGTAATAAAATGGGCTAATTGCATAAAAGTACATGCAAAACAGTTGAAAATGCAATTATATTATCATTAAGTGTGGTCCTTCCCAAATTAACCCAAATAACATCAATTTCAACTTAGGCAACCAATACCAGCAATAATAATCCATAATCAACTCGTAACTGCGCATATGTCTCATTTTCATCAATTTCGTATACCAAAGCCAATTATTGGACCAATACCGATTCCCAATTCAATTTCAGCCATTCCACCATATTCAAGGTTCATAACTCTTATCATGTGAAGGTCTAGGTTGCTCATAACCGGGAGCACGGCTATCATGATATTTTTTTAAACACACTCAGCAGAGGTTGTACTACTTTACCCACAAGTTCATGATTTCATTACCTTTCGATGACTATGGAATCTCAATTATGCCGTCTCACACTTCCTTAGGTGTGTGACCAAGAGATCACAAAATAGCCTTTACAAAGTGGTTACTAGCATATTTAGACCCCACTGAGGTTTTACCAGTGGTGATGTCTCCAACTGAGCACATCCAACCAAGGGCCCCTTCTTGAGCCATTCAAATCCCGGGGTAGTCCCACCAATCTCTACAAACCCATCTGACTACCCCTTCCCTGAGCATTCTTAATAGTCCAAATAGTACAGGCAAAACACTAATTAGTCAGCTAAGCCGCACCCATACTTGGCCCTGTGGTGGCACTATAAATCCTAGATGGTAGCTCCACGAACCGGTCCTTATATCCAAAGCTAGCAAAACCACCAAAACATTCCAACCCATTCCACATAACCAACTTGCTTAGATCCCTAGGCATAATGCTGCTAAAAGATCATTATTATCAATTCTCATCATTCATGTGGTCAAT